>CM034538.1:61899555-62624002 GCA_020002185.1 Paraescarpia echinospica | reverse complement strand
TGTTTATCATAAGCCTATGACTTGTACTACTTAAAATTATACTTTTACGTGGGTGTATTATATGTATTATTTGAAATGTCGGACAGATCAAATAAATGAATTTCTCCTTCTTCTTCTCATAACAAAATGTCGCCACTTACCACAGTTGGCGCCGACGTAGCCCAAAGCGCATTGGCAGGCGGCGTTGTTTCCAGGACATTTCCCTTTATTGAGACAGTCCGCGTCTGTCTTACACACGAACGCTGCCAAAATCAATTATCTGTGAAATAGCGTATATGTGTGGTTAGTTTGTTCACATTTCAAACGTATATGTGTGGTTAGTTTGTTCACATTTCAAACGTGGCAGTGCAATTAATCTCGTGACCCTTAGAGCAACAGCTAGGAGCTTATGATCCACAACGTTTTAGACTTAGTGGTACTGCAGTCCTCGTGTTGTTCAGCCCCACTATTATTAGCTGGCTGTTATTATGATTTATGCAACAAGGAAACTCGATTGTTGCGTTCAGTGATCGATCACATATATATATAGTTATGCAATTTATGTTTGCATTTGAAAACATGTAACTAAAATGAGCGGCTATACTTTATAATCGCTTGTATCAATGTAACTTGCCTAATGCAGTAAACGGTTTGGGTAGTGCCGTTTTAACACAAGCCTAACAGGAAAATACTCTCTCGAAAACAGTAAATTTATTTTAATGTAAACATGTTACCAGAAAGAAATACCTGCATACTATTAAAATGAGCAACAATACTTTCTAACCTATTGTGTCAATGTGCAACTTTCCTAATTCAGTTTAGTGTCTGGCCAAAATAGGCCTCCTAGGCAAATACCCACTATATAAGAACACTACACCAATAACTTTGCACTGAAGCTTACCTTGGCGACCCATTTTTATTCACCATAAAACATGTTAATGTATTATTAACGTGTTATTTGCATTTATATATTAAATAAATAAATAAATATCTACCTGTATCACAGCGTTCACCGATGTATTTGTTGATGCAGTGGCAGACGTTCTCATAGCAGTTTCCCCCGTGCTTGCAGTCATTTGAGTTGACGCATATCACGGCTGTTGATACATTCCATACAACACTAATATCAGAATACGTAGGTTGACTAATGACACTAATAGCTTTCAAATTGGCAATTTACCGCGATGTATCCGGCAACAGAAGGAAGATAATACATCGTTGGTGAATTAGTCGACTACCAGATCATTCGCACAGTTTACCATTAGAATTCGTCGTTTCTATTACAATAAAGCGAACAGAACATTTTCCCAGTGGACACTTTTTAACGAAACATTAGCATCACAAAATGACTTCCTACACTTTCGGCACCGGCTACAGAACAGCGTGCCAGATTGGTGACAAATGAGCTGATGCTTTTTAAGTATCAATCATAATGGGAATCGGATTGAGTCCAAGTCACCTAGAGCGAACTATCAATATATGTAATGGCTTGGTATATTATTGATATAAATGTGCAATACTTACTCGATATTGTTGTCATTTGCTCAGCTTTCATAAGTACTGGAACAAATGCCTCTCAGTAATAAGATACAACTATAGGTAATCCACACACCATTGTACGTAATAAGACAAGTGCATTTAAAAATACAATGTAAACGAAGAAATTGTACCTCGTTATAGAATATACTGTTTCAGCTATAAGTTTTGCATTTTACGTGCTCTTATTTACGTAAATAGAAAGCCAATCATCTGTTCTCTATACATATAGGGCCGAGATATACAAATACGAATCATCAGTTAACGGAGTAATGGTAATTTTAATTTTGATATCTCCCATTTGCTTATAGAGACATATTTATTGGCCTTAAAAACACATATTCAAATTTGTTTATTTAAACACGGAACGTAATAAATGATGTAACCGATTGTTAAATAAAATAGTCACTCAACTTTTCCAATATGTGCCGGATCAACGCAATTGCATGATAAGAATAGCTAAAGCAATAGCATGATTAATCAGAACTATGATAAGGCTAAATTTGTGTCACACATAGGATCTGATTTTCCAAATATATTCATGCAAATAATGAATCATTTATACTGTACTCATATCGTATATTTTGAATTTTCTTAAATTGAGATGTATTCCAACCTTAAATACCACAACGTATTTATATATACCTCCGTCGCAATTGTCACCAACAAAACCATCGGCGCAGTCACCATTGTACTCGTTCATACGATCAGAACAAGTCCCACCATTCTGACATGACCGATGTCTGAATTATATCCAGCCACAACAACTACTCGACTACTTCCTAGTAGTCAGTCATCTTATAATAACAATTGTCGTTGCTCAATGACATGACGTGTTTGTAGATATTTGAATCTCACATTGATATACGGCCATCTACAAATTGTATGATTAGCCACTATTAATTTCCAAGTAACCATTACTGAAACTATCTTTAGCATACTTTCTTTGAATTCAGCCTATAACACCACGGTCTCGAAACATTTATAATTGCATAATATATATCACGATGATACAGCTTTAATATCCGATACAAAAGAAGGATTGGATCAACAGATAACTACTGCTAAAGAGCACAGTGTGATGAAAGGATTCAAACTAAACGTAAATCAGAAGACATAGTAGATGGCGAGGAAATAGAAAGAGTTGAAAGTTTTTAGTATCTGGGGACACTGATAGAAGCCGATGGAGATGGGACGAAAGAGATCAAGATTTTCTCATGATTGTCAGAATATCCTAAAACTACCGTTAATGCCTTTTCATAACAGCAATCGAGTGAGTTAGTTGGGATATCTTTGGAAGTATTTAAACTCTATCATCACGTGGCGCAACAACATAATTATGTTAGTAGACGTACTTGTTTCGCAGTTGCTACCGCTGTAACCATCAACACAGTTACACGTGTACCCGTTTACACGATCAGAACAAGACCCACCATTCTGACATGGGATGCTGGTACATTCGTTGAAGTCTACAATATATCCAGCGACAACAACAACTACACTGTTCTAGTAGTAAATCATGTTATCATAAATATTGTCGTTGCTCAATCATCGTGACATATTTGTAGATATGTGTATCACAAATTTATGTAGGACCACCTACGAATTATATTGTTAACCACTATCCATTTCAATGTAAGCATAACTAATATTATAATTAGCGTTCTTTTTTATTTCAGCCAATAATACCACGGTCTCGAAACTTTTATAATTGTGTAGTATATATCACAGTTAATAACTACGTTATTTTTAAATAACTAGTATCGTTTTCGTATTGACGTGCAGTAGATCCTAGAACCACGGGGAACATTTTCTTCCACGCAATGACTATATGCCTTTCTTTTGACGTTGTGCGTGAGAGTTATCTAGCCCCAAAATCATGTTGTATAAATGTTGGCACACCTTTCTATATAAGTCTTATTTATAGCATCATACCAAATTGTACCGTAAAACTTCCATTTGTTTTTGCTAAATGCTATGTTATCCCAGAATTTCGAAACATAAAGTTTAATTTAAAGAAAGAGTAAGAAACCATGCATCATGTGTCATCACGTATCATACCATCGTACTATTTTTCCCAAAATCATCATCGATATTATCAAATGAAGGTCATCGAGTCATGGTTAATGTATGGTACTTTTATACCATAGCGTGCACCGGTACTCTAACCTCATTCGGAAGAAACAATACATTGGTGTACCTGTTTCGCAATTGCTACCGTTGTAACCATCAACACAGGCACATGTGTACCCGTTCATACTGTTGGTACAAGTCCCGTTATTACCACAAGGGTTGCCTGCACACTCGTCCACATCTACAGCATAATTGGAAAGTATTATTAAAATTAGAATTTCGTGTACTATTACACTTCACAAAGGATATAATTATTAATGGAACAACAATAAGACATTGTCTTCTTGCACTAAACTTAATGATGTACACACATCGCCGCCCCACCAATAATTAAGTCTTCGTGCACTTCGTTTCCATGAACATAATATAATTAGTTCACGTCTGCTATATATCCAGCGATAACAACAACACTGTCCTAGTAGTATGTCATGTTATCTCATAGTGATATACGGCCACCAACGATTTTTATGATTAACCACTACCCATTTCCATTTAAGCATAAATGTAACTATATTGAACATTCTTTCTTTGATTTCAGCCAATAACACCACGTTCTCGAAATTGTTATACTTGTGTAGTATATATATCACAATTACTAATGAAGTTATTTTTAAATAAACAAAATCGTCTTTCTTTTCACGTGCAATATATATTAGAACTACTTGAAAATTGTTTTCTTCCGCACAAATAATATACGCCTTTCTTGAGACATTTTGCATTAGAATAATCTACCCCACAATCATTTTATATAAATGTTGGCATACCTTTCATATGTCTTATTTATAACATGGTACCAGATTGTATTCTAAACTTTACAGTTTTTTTCGTTTCAAAATGCTATGTTATCCCAGTATTTCGAAACTGATAACGTTTAATTTAAAGATAGAGAAATAAATTATGCATCATGTTTCATTACGTATTATAACATCGTACTATTTTTCACAACATCAACATCAATATTATCAAATGAAGGTCATCGCGTCATGGTTATTGTATAGTATTTTATATTATAGCGTGCACTGGTATTCGAACCTCGTGCGGAAGAAAACATACGTTGGTTTACCTGTTTCGCAATTCGTACCGCTGTAACCATCAACACAGGCACATGTGTAACCATTCACATTGTTGGTACAAGTCCCGTTATTACCACAAGGGTTGCTCGCACACTCGTCCACGTCTACAGCATAATAAGCAAGTATCATTAAAATTAGAATTTCCTTGTAATAATACGCTTAACAACGGATAGTTATTAATAGAAGCACTGTAAGACATTGTCTTCTTGCACTTAGTTTTATGATGTAGAAACATCGCTACACCTATTTTTTCAGTCTTCATGCAATTCGTTTCCAGTTACATAATATAATTACATAATAAATGTATTTTTGTATCAAATATGTTATCCAATGTGTTCACGGTTTCAAAACCTTCAACTAAATAACACCTTTTTATTGGTTGTCATATTCGGTTGTTATGTTACTATTATCAAAATAATGTATCGATAAAGTCATCAACTTCCTAAAAACAAAACGATACATTGAACACGTCTGCGTGCTCTTATAGTCCATTTTACATATTTCTTAATTAGCATGTACTTCCCTAATCAATGTACGTATCTTCAATCTTAACAGCATTTGACCTCAACATAATTATTTGACTCTTTTGATAAGACGCCATAACAACGCTACTGTATACACATATTTCATTAATCCACATCTGTAGTATATTATACACGATTAATCAATTTTATAATTAATTTTGTCATGATTGTCAGAATATCCTAAAACTACTGTTGATGCCTTTTAATAACTGCAATCGAGTGAGTTAGTTGGGATATCTTTGGAAGTATTTAAACTCTATCATCACGTGGCACAACAACATAATTATGTTAGTAGACGTACTTGTTTCGCAGTTGCTACCGCTGTAACCATCAACACAGTTACACGAATACCCGTTTACACGATCAGAACAAGTCCCACCATTCTGACATGGGATGCTGGTACATTCGTTGAAGTCTGCAATATATCCAGCGACAACAACAACTACACTGTTCTAGTAGTATCACAGTTTATCCTAAATGTTTTCGTTGCTCAATCATCGCGACATATTTGTAGATATGTATATTTTAAATTGATATAGGGCCACGTATGAATTATATTGTTAACCACTATCCATTTCAATGTAAGCATAACTAAATTTATAAATAGCGATCTTTTTTATTATTTCAGCCAATAACCCTACGGTCTCGAAACTTTAAAAATTGTGTAGTATGTATCACAGTTAGTAACTATGTATTTTTAAATAACTAGTATCGTTTTCTTTTTGACGTGCAGTAGATCCTAGAACCACGTGAAACATGTTCTTCCACAAAATTACTATACGGCTTTCTTGTGATATTGTGCGTGAGAGTTATCTAACCCCACAATCTTTCCATATATGTCTTATTTATAGCATCATACCAATTTGTATCGTAAAACTTCCATTTGTTTTTGCTGTTATCCCAGAATTTCGAAACACATAAAGTTTAATTTAAAGAAAGAGAAAGAAAACATGCATCATGTGGCATCACATATCATAACATCGTACTATTTTTCCCAAAATCATCATCGATATTATCAAGTGAAGGTCATCAAGTCAAGGTTATTGTATGATACTTTTATACTATAGCGTGCACCGGTACTCGAACCTCGTTCGGAAGAAACAATACATTAGTGTACCTGTTTCGCAATTGCTACCGTTGTAACCATCAACACAGGCACATGTGTACCCGTTCATACTGTTGGTACAAGTCCCGTTATTACCACAAGGGTTGCCTGCACACTCGTCCACATCTACAGCATAATTGGCAAGTATTATTAAAATTAGAATTTCCGTGTACTATTACACTTCACAAAGGATATAATTATTAATGGAACAACAATAAGACATTGTCTTATTGCACTTAACTTAATGATGTAACACGTCGCCCCACCTAGTAATTAAGTCTTCGGGCACTTCGTTTCCATGAACATAATATAATTAGTTGACGTCTGCTATATATCCAGCGATAACAACAACACTGTCCTAGTAGTATGTCATGTTATCTCATAGTGATATACGGCCACCAACGATTTCTATGATTAACCACTACCCATTTCCATTTAAGCATAAATATAACTATATTGAGCATTCTTTCTTTGATTTCAGCCAATAACACCACGTTCTCGAAATTTTTATACTTGTGTAGTATATATATCACAATTACTAATGAAGTTATTTTTAAATAAACAAAATCGTCTTACTTTTCACGTGCAATATATACTAGAACTACTTGAAAATTGTTTTCTTCCGCACAAATAATATACGCCTTTCTTGAGACATTTTGCATTATAATAATCTACCCCACAATAATTTTATATAAATGTTGGCATACCTTTCATATGTCTTATTTATAACATGGTACCAGATTGTATTCTAAACTTTACAGTTTTTGTCGTTTCGAAATGCTATGTTATCCCAGTATTTCGAAACAGATAACGTTTAATTTAAAGATAGAGAACTAAATTATGCATCATGTTTCATTACGTATTATAACATCGTACTATTTTTCACAACATCAACATCAATATTATCAAATGAAGGTCATCGCGTCATGGTTATTGTATAGTATTTTATACTATAGCGTGCACTGGTATTCGAACCTCGTGCGGAAGAAAACATACGTTGGTTTACCTGTTTCGCAATTCGTACCGCTGTAACCATCAACACAGGCACATGTGTAACCATTCACATTGTTGGTACAAGTCCCGTTATTACCACAAGGGTTGCTCGCACACTCGTCCACGTCTACAGCATAATAAGCAAGTATCATTAAAATTAGAATTTCCTTGTATTAATACGCTTAACGACGGACATAGTTATTAATAGAAGCACTGTAAGACATTGTCTTCTTGCACTTACTTTTATGATGTAGAAACATCGCTACACCTAATTTTTAAGTCTTCATGCAATTCGTTTCCAGTTACATAATATAATTACATAATAAATGTATTTTTGTATCAAATATGTTATCCAATGTGTTCACGGTTTCAAAACCTTCAACTAAATAACACCTTTTTATTGGTTGTCATATTCGGTTGTTATGTTACTATTATCAAAATAATGTATCGATAAAGTCATCAACTTCCTAAAAACAAAACGATACATTGAACACGTCTGCGTGCTCTGATAGTCCATTTTACATATTTCTTAATTAGCATGTACTTCCCTAATCAATGTACGAATCTTCAATCTTAACAGCATTTGACCTCAACATAATTATTTGACTCTTTTGATAAGTCGCCATAACCACGCTACTGTATACACATATTTCATTAATCCACATCTGTAGTATATTATACACGATTAATAATTTTTTTAATTAATTTTCTCATGATTGTCAAAATATCCTAAAACTACTGTTGATGCCTTTTCATAACTGCAATCGAGTGAGTTAGTTGGGATATCTTTGGAAGTATTTAAACTCTATCATCACGTGGCACAACAACATAATTATGTTAGTAGACGTACTTGTTTCGCAGTTGCTACCGCTGTAACCATCAACACAGTTACACGTGTACCCGTTTACACGATCAGAACAAGTCCCACCATTCTGACATGGGATGCTGATACATTCGTTGAAGTCTGCAATATATCCAGCGACAACAACAACTACACTGTTCTAGTAGTATCGCAGTTTATCCTAAATGTTTTCGTTGCTCAATCATCGCGACATATTTGTAGATATGTATATTTTAAATTGATATAGGGCCACCTACGAATTATATTGTTAACCACTATCCATTTCAATGTAAGCATAACTAAATTTCTAAATAGCGATCTTTTTTATTATTTCAGCCAATAACCCTACGGTCTCGAAACTTTTATAATTGTGTAGTATGTATCACAGTTAGTAACTATGTATTTTTAAATAACTAGTATCGTTTTCTTTTTGACGTGCAGTAGGTCCTAGAACCACGTGAAACATGTTCTTCCACAAAATTACTATACGGCTTTCTTGTGACATTGTGCGTGAGAGTTATCTAACCCCACAATCTTTCCATATATGTCTTATTTATAGCATCATACCAATTTGTATCGTAAAAAAATTCCATTTGTTTTTCCTAAATGCTATGTTATCCCAGAATTTCGAAACACATAAAGTTTAATTTAAAGAAAGAGAAAGAAAACATGCATCATGTAGCATCACATATCATAACATCGTACTATTTTTCCCAAAATCATCATCGATATTATCAAGTGAAGGTCATCAAGTCAAGGTTATTGTATGATACTTTTATACTATAGCGTGCACCGGTACTCGAACCTCGTTCGGAAGAAACAATACATTAGTGTACCTGTTTCGCAATTGCTACCGTTGTAACCATCAACACAGGCACATGTGTACCCGTTCATACTGTTGGTACAAGTCCCGTTATTACCACAAGGGTTGCCTGCACACTCGTCCACATCTACAGCATAATTTGCAAGTATTATTAAAATTAGAATTTCCGTGTACTATTACACTTCACAAAGGATATAATTATTAATGGAACAACAATAAGACATTGTCTTATTGCACTTAACTTAATGATGTAACACGTCGCCCCACCTAGTAATTAAGTCTTCGGGCACTTCGTTTCCATGAACATAATATAATTAGTTGACGTCTGCTATATATCCAGCGATAACAACAACACTGTCCTAGTAGTATGTCATGTTATCTCATAGTGATATACGGCCACCAACGATTTCTATGATTAACCACTACCCATTTCCATTTAAGCATAAATATAACTATATTGAGCATTCTTTCTTTGATTTCAGCCAATAACACCACGTTCTCGAAATTTTTATACTTGTGTAGTATATATATCACAATTACTAATGAAGTTATTTTTAAATAAACAAAATCGTCTTACTTTTCACGTGCAATATATACTAGAACTACTTGAAAATTGTTTTCTTCCGCACAAATAATATACGCCTTTCTTGAGACATTTTGCACTATAATAATCTACCCCACAATAATTTTATATAAATGTTGGCATACCTTTCATATGTCTCATTTATAACATGGTACCAGATTGTATTCTAAACTTTACAGTTTTTGTCGTTTCGAAATGCTATGTTATCCCAGTATTTCGAAACAGATAACGTTTAATTTAAAGATAGAGAAATAAATTATTCATCATGTTTCATTACGTATTATAACATCGTACTATTTTTCACAACATCAACATCAATATTATCAAATGAAGGTCATCGCGTCATGGTTATTGTATAGTATTTTATACTATAGCGTGCACTGGTATTCGAACCTCGTGCGGAAGAAAACATACGTTGGTTTACCTGTTTCGCAATTCGTACCGCTGTAACCATCAACACAGGCACATGTGTAACCATTCACATTGTTGGTACAAGTCCCGTTATTACCACAAGGGTTGCTCGCACACTCGTCCACGTCTACAGCATAATAAGCAAGTATCATTAAAATTAGAATTTCCTTGTATTAATACGCTTAACGACGGACATAATTATTAATAGAAGCACTGTAAGACATTGTCTTCTTGCACTTACTTTTATGATGTAGAAACATCGCTACACCTAATTTTTCAGTCTTCATGCAATTCGTTTCCAGTTACATAATATAATTACATAATAAATGTATTTTTGTATCAAATATGTTATCCAATGTGTTCACGGTTTCAAAACCTTCAACTAAATAACACCTTTTTATTGGTTGTCATATTCGGTTGTTATGTTACTATTATCAAAATAATGTATCGATAAAGTCATCAACTTCCTAAAAACAAAACGATACATTGAACACGTCTGCGTGCTCTGATAGTCCATTTTACATATTTCTTAATTAGCATGTACTTCCCTAATCAATGTACGAATCTTCAATCTTAACAGCATTTGACCTCAACATAATTATTTGACTCTTTTGATAAGTCGCCATAACCACGCTACTGTATACACATATTTCATTAATCCACATCTGTAGTATATTATACACGATTAATCAATTTTTTAATTAATTTTCTCATGATTGTCAAAATATCCTAAAACTACTGTTGATGCCTTTTCATAACTGCAATCGAGTGAGTTAGTTGGGATATCTTTGGAAGTATTTAAACTCTATCATCACGTGGCACAACAACATAATTATGTTAGTAGACGTACTTGTTTCGCAGTTGCTACCGCTGTAACCATCAACACAGTTACACGTGTACCCGTTTACACGATCAGAACAAGTCCCACCATTCTGACATGGGATGCTGGTACATTCGTTGAAGTCTGCAATATATCCAGCGACAACAACAACTACACTGTTCTAGTAGTATCGCAGTTTATCCTAAATGTTTTCGTTGCTCAATCATCGCGACATATTTGTAGATATGTATATTTTAAATTGATATAGGGCCACCTACGAATTATATTGTTAACCACTATCCATTTCAATGTAAGCATAACTAAATTTCTAAATAGCGATCTTTTTTATTATTTCAGCCAATAACCCTACGGTCTCGAAACTTTTATAATTGTGTAGTATGTATCACAGTTAGTAACTATGTATTTTTAAATAACTAGTATCGTTTTCTTTTTGACGTGCAGTAGGTCCTAGAACCACGTGAAACATGTTCTTCCACAAAATTACTATACGGCTTTCTTGTGACATTGTGCGTGAGAGTTATCTAACCCCACAATCTTTCCATATATGTCTTATTTATAGCATCATACCAATTTGTATCGTAAAAAAATTCCATTTGTTTTTGCTAAATGCTATGTTATCCCAGAATTTCGAAACACATAAAGTTTAATTTAAAGAAAGAGAAAGAAAACATGCATCATGTGGCATCACATATCATAACATCGCACTATTTTTCCCAAAATCATCATCGATATTATCAAGTGAAGGTCATCAAGTCAAGGTTATAGTATGATACTTTTATACTATAGCGTGCACCGGTACTCGAACCTCGTTCGGAAGAAACAATACATTAGTGTACCTGTTTCGCAATTGCTACCGTTGTAACCATCAACACAGGCACATGTGTACCCGTTCATACTGTTGGTACAAGTCCCGTTATTACCACAAGGGTTGCCTGCACACTCGTCCACATCTACAGCATAATTGGCAAGTATTATTAAAATTAGAATTTCCGTGTACTATTACACTTCACAAAGGATATAATTATTAATGGAACAACAATAAGACATTGTCTTATTGCACTTAACTTAACGATGTACACACGTCGCCCCACCTAGTAATTAAGTCTTCGGGCACTTCGTTTCCATGAACATAATAAAATTAGTTCACGTCTGCTATATATCCAGCGATAACAACAACACTGTCCTAGTAGTATATCATGTTATCTCATAGTGATATACGGCCACCAACGATTTCTATGATTAACCACTACCCATTTCCATTTAAGCATAAATATAACTATATTGAGCATTCTTTCTTTGATTTCAGCCAATAACACCACGTTCTCGAAATTGTTATACTTTTGTAGTATATATATCACAATTACTAATGAAGTTATTTTTAAATAAACAAAATCGTCTTACTTTTCACGTGCAATATATACTAGAACTACTTGAAAATTGTTTTCTTCCGCACAAATAATATACGCCTTTCTTGAGACATTTTGCATTATAATAATCTACCCCACAATCATTTTATATAAATGTTGGCATACCTTTCATATGTCTTATTTATAACATGGTACCAGATTGTATTCTAAACTTTACAGTTTCTGTCGTTTCGAAATGCTATGTTATCCCAGTATTTCGAAACTGATAACGTTTAATTTAGAGATAGAGAAATAAATTATGCATCATGTTTCATTACGTATTATAACATCGTACTATTTTTCACAACATCAACATAAATATTATCAAATGAAGGTCATCGCGTCATGGTTATTGTACAGTATTTTATACTATAGCGTGCACTGGTATTCGAACCTCGTGCGGAAGAAAACATACGTTGGTTTACCTGTTTCGCAATTCGTACCGCTGTAACCATCAACACAGGCACATGTGTAACCATTCACATTGTTGGTACAAGTCCCGTTATTACCACAAGGGTTGCTCGCACACTCGTCCACGTCTACAGCATAATAAGCAAGTATCATTAAAATTAGAATTTCCTTGTACTAATACGCTTAACAACGGACATAATTATTAATGGAACCACTATAAGACATTGTCTTCTTGCACTTAGTTTTATGATGTAGACACATCGCTACACCTACTATTTCAGTGTTCATGCAATTCGTTTCAAGTTACATAATAAAATTACATAATAAGTGTATTGTAGTATCATATATATTATCCAATGTGTTCACGGTTTCAAAACCTTCAACTAAATAACACCTTTTTATTGGTTGTCATATTCGGTTGTCATGTTACTATTATCAAAATAATGTATCGATAAAGTCATCAACTTCCTAAAAACAAAACGTTACATTGAACACGTCTGCATGCTCTGATAGTCCATTTTACATATTTCTTAATTAGCATGTACTTCCCTAATCAATGTACGTATCTTCAATCTTAGCAGCATTTGACCTCAAAATAATTATTCGACTCTTTTGATAAGTCGCCAAAACAACGCTACTGTATACACAGATTTCATTAATCCACATGGGTAGTATATTATACACGATGACACAATTTTATAATTAATTTTCTCATGATTGTCAGAATATCCTAAAACTACTGTTAATGCCTTTTCATAACTGCAATCGAGTGAGTTAGTTGGGATATCTTTGGAAGTATTTAAACTCTATCATCACGTGGCACAACAACATAATTATGTTAGTAGACGTACTTGTTTCGCAGTTGCTACCGCTGTAACCATCAACACAGTTACACGTGTACCCGTTTACACGATCAGAACAAGTCCCACCATTCTGACATGGGATGCTGGTACATTCGTTGAAGTCTGCAATATATCCAGCGACAACAACAACTACACTGTTCTAGTAGTATGACAGTGTATCCTAAATGTTTTCGTTGCTCAATCATCGCGACATATTTGTAGATATGTATATTTTAAATTGATATAGGGCCACCTACGAATTATATTGTTAACCACTATCCATTTCAATGTAAGCATAACTAAATTTATAAATAGCGATCTTTTTATTATTTCAACCAATAACCCTACGGTCTCGAAACTTTTATAATTGTATAGTATGTATCACAGTTAGTAACTATGTATTTTTAAATAACTAGTATCGTTTTCTTTTTGACGTGCAGTAGATCCTAGAACCACG
This sequence comes from Paraescarpia echinospica, assembly GCA_020002185.1. NCBI lineage: Eukaryota > Metazoa > Annelida > Polychaeta > Sabellida > Siboglinidae > Paraescarpia > Paraescarpia echinospica. Next base: position 62,610,044 of record CM034538.1, on the reverse strand, counting down.
TGAAACATGTTCTTCCACAAAATTACTGTACGGCTTTCTTGTGACATTGTGCGTGAGAGTTATTTAACCCCACAATCTTTCCATATATGTCTTATTTATAGCATCATACCAAATTGTATCGTAAAACTTCCATTTGTTTTTGCTAAATGCTATGTTATCCCAGAATTTCGAAACACATAAAGTTTAATTTAAAGAAAGAGAAAGAAACAATGCATCATGTGTCATCACATATCATAACATCGTACTATTTTTCCCAAAATCATCATCGATATTATCAAGTGAAGGTCATCAAGTCAAGGTTATTGTATGATACTTTTATACTATAGCGTGCACCGGTACTCGAACCTCGTTCGGAAGAAACAATACATTAGTGTACCTGTTTCGCAATTGCTACCGTTGTAACCATCAACACAGGCACATGTGTACCCGTTCATACTGTTGGTACAAGTCCCGTTATTACCACAAGGGTTGCCTGCACACTCGTCCACATCTACAGCATAATTGGCAAGTATTATTAAAATTAGAATTTCCGTGTACTATTACACTTCACAAAGGATATAATTATTAATGGAACAACAATAAGACATTGTCTTATTGCACTTAACTTAATGATGTACACACGTCGCCCCACCTAGTAATTAAGTCTTCGGGCACTTCGTTTCCATGAACATAATATAACTAGTTGACGTCTGCTATATATCCAGCGATAACAACAACAATGTCCTAATAGTATGTCATGTTATCTCATAGTGATATACGGCCACCAACGATTTCTATGATTAACCACTACCCATTTCCATTTAAGCATAAATATAACTATATTGAGCATTCTTTCTTTGATTTTAGCCAATAACACCACGTTCTCGAATTGGTTGTACTTGTGTAGTATATATATCACAATTACTAATGAAGTTATTTTTAAATAAACAAAATCGTCTTACTTTTCACGTGCAATATATACTAGAACTACTTGAAAATTGTTTTCTTCCGCACAAATAATATACGCCTTTCTTGAGACATTTTGCATTAGAATAATCTACCCCACAATCATTTAATATAAATGTTGGCATACCTTTCATATGTCTTATTTATAACATGGTACCAGATTGTATTCTAAACTTTACAGTTTTTGTCGTTTCGAAATGCTATGTTATCCCAGTATTTCGAAACTGATAACGTTTAATTTAAAGATAGAGAAATAAATTATGCATCATGTTTCATTACGTATTATAACATCGTACTATTTTTCACAACATCAACATAAATATTATAAAATGAAGGTCATCGCGTCATGGTTATTGTATATTATTTTATACTATAGCGTGCACTGGTATTCGAACCTCGTGCGGAAGAAAACATACGTTGGTTTACCTGTTTCGCAATTCGTACCGCTGTAACCATCAACACAGGCACATGTGTAACCATTCACATTGTTGGTACAAGTCCCGTTATTACCACAAGGGTTGCTCGCACACACGTCCACGTCTACAGCATAATAAGCAAGTATCATTAAAATTAAAATTTACTTGTACTAATACGCTTAACAACGGACATAATTATTAATGGAACCACTATAAGACATTGTCTTCTTGCACTTAGTTTTATGATGTAGACACATCGCTACACCTACTATTTCAGTCTTCATGTAATTCGTTTCAAGTTACATAATAAAATTACATAATAAGTGTATTGTAGTATCATATATATTATCCAATGTGTTCACGGTTTCAAAACCTTCAACTAAATAACACCTTTTTATTGGTTGTCATATTCGGTTGTCATGTTACTATTATCAAAATAATGTATCGATAAAGTCATCAACTTCCTAAAAACAAAACGTTACATTGAACACGTCTGCATGCTCTGATAGTCCATTTTACATATTTCTTAATTAGCATGTACTTCCCTAATCAATGTACGTATCTTCAATCTTAGCAGCATTTGACCTCAACATAATTATTCGACTCTTTTGATAAGTCGCCAAAACAACGCTACTGTATACACAGATTTCATTAATCCACATGGGTAGTATATTATACACGATGACTCAATTTTATAATTAATTTTCTCATGATTGTCAGAATATCCTAAAACTACTGTTAATGCCTTTTCATAACTGCAATCGAGTGAGTTAGTTGGGATATCTTTGGAAGTATTTAAACTCTATCATCACGTGGCACAACAACATAATTATGTTAGTAGACGTACTTGTTTCGCAGTTGCTACCGCTGTAACCATCAACACAGTTACACGTGTACCCGTTTACACGATCAGAACAAGTCCCACCATTCTGACATGGGATGCTGGTACATTCGTTGAAGTCTGCAATATATCCAGCGACAACAACAACTACACTGTTCTAGTAGTATCACAGTGTATCCTAAATGTTTTCGTTGCTCAATCATCGCGACATATTTGTAGATATGTATATTTTAAATTGATATAGGGCCACCTACGAATTATATTGTTAACCACTATCCATTTCAATGTAAGCATAACTAAATTTATAAATAGCGATCTTTTTATTATTTCAACCAATAACCCTACGGTCTCGAAACTTTTATAATTGTGTAGTATGTATCACAGTTAGTAACTATGTATTTTTAAATAACTAGTATCGTTTTCTTTTTGACGTGCAGTAGATCCTAGAACCACGTGAAACATGTTCTTCCACAAAATTACTGTACGGCTTTCTTGTGACATTGTGCGTGAGAGTTATTTAACCCCACAATCTTTCCATATATGTCTTATTTATAGCATCATACCAAATTGTATCGTAAAACTTCCATTTGTTTTTGCTAAATGCTATGTTATCCCAGAATTTCGAAACACATAAAGTTTAATTTAAAGAAAGAGAAAGAAACAATGCATCATGTGTCATCACATATCATAACATCGTACTATTTTTCCCAAAATCATCATCGATATTATCAAGTGAAGGTCATCAAGTCAAGGTTATTGTATGATACTTTTATACTATAGCGTGCACCGGTACTCGAACCTCGTTCGGAAGAAACAATACATTAGTGTACCTGTTTCGCAATTGCTACCGTTGTAACCATCAACACAGGCACATGTGTACCCGTTCATACTGTTGGTACAAGTCCCGTTATTACCACAAGGGTTGCCTGCACACTCGTCCACATCTACAGCATAATTGGCAAGTATTATTAAAATTAGAATTTCCGTGTACTATTACACTTCACAAAGGATATAATTATTAATGGAACAACAATAAGACATTGTCTTATTGCACTTAACTTAATGATGTACACACGTCGCCCCACCTAGTAATTAAATCTTCGGGCACTTCGTTTCCATGAACATAATATAATTAGTTGACGTCTGCTATATATCCAGCGATAACAACAACAATGTCCTAATAGTATGTCATGTTATATCATAGTGATATACGGCCACCAACGATTTCTATGATTAACCACTACCCATTTCCATTTAAGCATAAATATAACTATATTGAGCATTCTTTCTTTGATTTTAGCCAATAACACCACGTTCTCGAATTGGTTGTACTTGTGTAGTATATATATCACAATTACTAATGAAGTTATTTTTAAATAAACAAAATCGACTTACTTTTCACGTGCAATATATACTAGAACTACTTGAAAATTGTTTTCTTCCGCACAAATAATATACGCCTTTCTTGAGACATTTTGCATTAGAATAATCTACCCCACAATCATTTAATATAAATGTTGGCATACCTTTCATATGTCTTATTTATAACATGGTACCAGATTCTATTCTAAACTTTACAGTTTTTGTCGTTTCGAAATGCTATGTTATCCCAGTATTTCGAAACTGATAACGTTTAATTTAAAGATAGAGAAATAAATTATGCATCATGTTTCATTACGTATTATAACATCGTACTATTTTTCACAACATCAACATAAATATTATAAAATGAAGGTCATCGCGTCATGGTTATTGTATATTATTTTATACTATAGCGTGCACTGGTATTCGAACCTCGTGCGGAAGAAAACATACGTTGGTTTACCTGTTTCGCAATTCGTACCGCTGTAACCATCAACACAGGCACATGTGTAACCATTCACATTGTTGGTACAAGTCCCGTTATTACCACAAGGGTTGCTCGCACACTCGTCCACGTCTACAGCATAATAAGCAAGTATCATTAAAATTAAAATTTACTTGTACTAATACGCTTAACAACGGACATAATTATTAATGGAACCACTATAAGACATTGTCTTCTTGCACTTAGTTTTATGATGTAGACACATCGCTACACCTACTATTTCAGTCTTCATGTAATTCGTTTCAAGTTACATAATAAAATTACATAATAAGTGTATTGTAGTATCATATATATTATCCAATGTGTTCACGGTTTCAAAACCTTCAACTAAATAACACCTTTTTATTGGTTGTCATATTCGGTTGTCATGTTACTATTATCAAAATAATGTATCGATAAAGTCATCAACTTCCTAAAAACAAAACGTTACATTGAACACGTCTGCATGCTCTGATAGTCCATTTTACATATTTCTTAATTAGCATGTACTTCCCTAATCAATGTACGTATCTTCAATCTTAGCAGCATTTGACCTCAACATAATTATTCGACTCTTTTGATAAGTCGCCAAAACAACGCTACTGTATACACAGATTTCATTAATCCACATGGGTAGTATATTATACACGATGACTCAATTTTATAATTAATTTTCTCATGATTGTCAGAATATCCTAAAACTACTGTTAATGCCTTTTCATAACTGCAATCGAGTGAGTTAGTTGGGATATCTTTGGAAGTATTTAAACTCTATCATCACGTGGCACAACAACATAATTATGTTAGTAGACGTACTTGTTTCGCAGTTGCTACCGCTGTAACCATCAACACAGTTACACGTGTACCCGTTTACACGATCAGAACAAGTCCCACCATTCTGACATGGGATGCTGGTACATTCGTTGAAGTCTGCAATATATCCAGCGACAACAACAACTACACTGTTCTAGTAGTATCACAGTGTATCCTAAATGTTTTCGTTGCTCAATCATCGCGACATATTTGTAGATATGTATATTTTAAATTGATATAGGGCCACCTACGAATTATATTGTTAACCACTATCCATTTCAGTGTAAGCATAACTAAATTTATAAATAGCGATCTTTTTATTATTTCAACCAATAACCCTACGGTCTCGAAACTTTTATAATTGTGTAGTATGTATCACAGTTAGTAACTATGTATTTTTAAATAACTAGTATCGTTTTCTTTTTGACGTGCAGTAGATCCTAGAACCACGTGAAACATGTTCTTCCACAAAATTACTATACGGCTTTCTTGTGACATTGTGCGTGAGAGTTATTTAACCCCACAATCTTTCCATATATGTCTTATTTATAGCATCATACCAAATTGTATCGTAAAACTTCCATTTGTTTTTGCTAAATGCTATGTTATCCCAGAATTTCGAAACACATAAAGTTTAATTTAAAGAAAGAGAAAGAAACAATGCATCATGTGTCATCACATATCATAACATCGTACTATTTTTCCCAAAATCATCATCGATATTATCAAGTGAAGGTCATCAAGTCAAGGTTATTGTATGATACTTTTATACTATAGCGTGCACCGGTACTCGAACCTCGTTCGGAAGAAACAATACATTAGTGTACCTGTTTCGCAATTGCTACCGTTGTAACCATCAACACAGGCACATGTGTACCCGTTCATACTGTTGGTACAAGTCCCGTTATTACCACAAGGGTTGCCTGCACACTCGTCCACATCTACAGCATAATTGGCAAGTATTATTAAAATTAGAATTTCCGTGTACTATTACACTTCACAAAGGATATAATTATTAATGGAACAACAATAAGACATTGTCTTATTGCACTTAACTTAATGATGTACACACGTCGCCCCACCTAGTAATTAAATCTTCGGGCACTTCGTTTCCATGAACATAATATAATTAGTTGACGTCTGCTATATATCCAGCGATAACAACAACAATGTCCTAATAGTATGTCATGTTATCTCATAGTGATATACGGCCACCAACGATTTCTATGATTAACCACTACCCATTTCCATTTAAGCATAAATATAACTATATTGAGCATTCTTTCTTTGATTTTAGCCAATAACACCACGTTCTCGAATTGGTTGTACTTGTGTAGTATATATATCACAATTACTAATGAAGTTATTTTTAAATAAACAAAATCGACTTACTTTTCACGTGCAATATATACTAGAACTACTTGAAAATTGTTTTCTTCCGCACAAATAATATACGCCTTTCTTGAGACATTTTGCATTAGAATAATCTACCCCACAATCATTTAATATAAATGTTGGCATACCTTTCATATGTCTTATTTATAACATGGTACCAGATTCTATTCTAAACTTTACAGTTTTTGTCGTTTCGAAATGCTATGTTATCCCAGTATTTCGAAACTGATAACGTTTAATTTAAAGATAGAGAAATAAATTATGCATCATGTTTCATTACGTATTATAACATCGTACTATTTTTCACAACATCAACATAAATATTATAAAATGAAGGTCATCGCGTCATGGTTATTGTATATTATTTTATACTATAGCGTGCACTGGTATTCGAACCTCGTGCGGAAGAAAACATACGTTGGTTTACCTGTTTCGCAATTCGTACCGCTGTAACCATCAACACAGGCACATGTGTAACCATTCACATTGTTGGTACAAGTCCCGTTATTACCACAAGGGTTGCTCGCACACTCGTCCACGTCTACAGCATAATAAGCAAGTATCATTAAAATTAAAATTTACTTGTACTAATACGCTTAACAACGGACATAATTATTAATGGAACCACTATAAGACATTGTCTTCTTGCACTTAGTTTTATGATGTAGACACATCGCTACACCTACTATTTCAGTCTTCATGTAATTCGTTTCAAGTTACATAATAAAATTACATAATAAGTGTATTGTAGTATCATATATATTATCCAATGTGTTCACGGTTTCAAAACCTTCAACTAAATAACACCTTTTTATTGGTTGTCATATTCGGTTGTCATGTTACTATTATCAAAATAATGTATCGATAAAGTCATCAATTTCCTAAAAACAAAACGTTACATTGAACACGTCTGCATGCTCTGATAGTCCATTTTACATATTTCTTAATTAGCATGTACTTCCCTAATCAATGTACGTATCTTCAATCTTAGCAGCATTTGACCTCAACATAATTATTCGACTCTTTTGATAAGTCGCCAAAACAACGCTACTGTATACACAGATTTCATTAATCCACATGGGTAGTATATTATACACGATGACTCAATTTTATAATTAATTTTCTCATGATTGTCAGAATATCCTAAAACTACTGTTAATGCCTTTTCATAACTGCAATCGAGTGAGTTAGTTGGGATATCTTTGGAAGTATTTAAACTCTATCATCACGTGGCACAACAACATAATTATGTTAGTAGACGTACTTGTTTCGCAGTTGCTACCGCTGTAACCATCAACACAGTTACACGTGTACCCGTTTACACGATCAGAACAAGTCCCACCATTCTGACATGGGATGCTGGTACATTCGTTGAAGTCTGCAATATATCCAGCGACAACAACAACTACACTGTTCTAGTAGTATCACAGTGTATCCTAAATGTTTTCGTTGCTCAATCATCGCGACATATTTGTAGATATGTATATTTTAAATTGATATAGGGCCACCTACGAATTATATTGTTAACCACTATCCATTTCAATGTAAGCATAACTAAATTTATAAATAGCGATCTTTTTATTATTTCAACCAATAACCCTACGGTCTCGAAACTTTTATAATTGTGTAGTATGTATCACAGTTAGTAACTATGTATTTTTAAATAACTAGTATCGTTTTCTTTTTGACGTGCAGTAGATCCTAGAACCACGTGAAACATGTTCTTCCACAAAATTACTATACGGCTTTCTTGTGACATTGTGCGTGAGAGTTATTTAACCCCACAATCTTTCCATATATGTCTTATTTATAGCATCATACCAAATTGTATCGTAAAACTTCCATTTGTTTTTGCTAAATGCTATGTTATCCCAGAATTTCGAAACACATAAAGTTTAATTTAAAGAAAGAGAAAGAAACAATGCATCATGTGTCATCACATATCATAACATCGTACTATTTTTCCCAAAATCATCATCGATATTATCAAGTGAAGGTCATCAAGTCAAGGTTATTGTATGATACTTTTATACTATAGCGTGCACCGGTACTCGAACCTCGTTCGGAAGAAACAATACATTAGTGTACCTGTTTCGCAATTGCTACCGTTGTAACCATCAACACAGGCACATGTGTACCCGTTCATACTGTTGGTACAAGTCCCGTTATTACCACAAGGGTTGCCTGCACACTCGTCCACATCTACAGCATAATTGGCAAGTATTATTAAAATTAGAATTTCCGTGTACTATTACACTTCACAAAGGATATAATTATTAATGGAACAACAATAAGACATTGTCTTATTGCACTTAACTTAATGATGTACACACGTCGCCCCACCTAGTAATTAAGTCTTCGGGCACTTCGTTTCCATGAACATAATATAATTAGTTGACGTCTGCTATATATCCAGCGATAACAACAACACTGTCCTAGTAGTATGTCATGTTATTTCATAGTGATATACGGCCACCAACGATTTCTATGATTAACCACTACCCATTTCCATTTAAGCATAAATATAACTATATTGAGCATTCTTTCTTTGATTTCAGCCAATAACACCACGTTCTCGAAATTGTTATACTTGTGTAGTATATATATCACAATTACTAATGAAGTTATTTTTAAATAAACAAAATCGTCTTACTTTTCACGTGCAATATATACTAGAACTATTTGAAAATTGTTTTCTTCCGCACAAATAATACACGCCTTTCTTGAGACATTTTGCATTAGAATAATCTACCCCAAAATCATTTTATATAAATGTTGGCATACCTTTCATATGTCTTATTTATAACATGGTACCAGATTGTATTCTAAACTTTACAGTTTTTGTCGTTTCGAAATGCTATGTTATCCCAGTATTTCGAAACTGATAACGTTTAATTTAAAGATAGAGAAATAAATTATGCATCATGTTTCATTACGTATTATAACATCGTACTATTTTTCACAACATCAACATCAATATTATCAAATGAAGGTCATCGCGTCATGGTTATTGTATAGTATTTTATACTATAGCGTGCACTGGTATTCGAACCTCGTGCGGAAGAAAACATACGTTGGTTTACCTGTTTCGCAATTCGTACCGCTGTAACCATCAACACAGGCACATGTGTAACCATTCACATTGTTGGTACAAGTCCCGTTATTACCACAAGGGTTGCTCGCACACTCGTCCACGTCTACAGCATAATAAGCAAGTATCATTAAAATTAGAATTTCATTGTACTAATACGCTTAACAACGGACATAATTATTAATGGAACCACTATAAGACATTGTCTTCTTGCACTTAGTTTTATGATGTAGACACATCGCTACACCTACTATTTCAGTCTTCATGCAATTCGATTGAAGTTACATAATAAAATTACATAATAAGTGTATTGTAGTATCATATATATTATCCAATGTGTTCACGGTTTCAAAACCTTCAACTAAATAACACCTTTTTATTGGTTGTCATATTCGGTTGTCATGTTACTATTATCAAAATAATGTATCGATAAAGTCATCAACTTCCTAAAAACAAAACGTTACATTGAACACGTCTGCATGCTCTGATAGTCCATTTTACATATTTCTTAATTAGCATGTACTTCCCTAATCAATGTACGTATCTTCAATCTTAGCAGCATTTGACCTCAACATAATTATTCGACTCTTTTGATAAGTCGCCAAAACAACGCTACTGTATACACAGATTTCATTAATCCACATGGGTAGTATATTATACACGATGACTCAATTTTATAATTAATTTTCTCATGATTGTCAGAATATCCTAAAACTACTGTTAATGCCTTTTCATAACTGCAATCGAGTGAGTTAGTTGGGATATCTTTGGAAGTATTTAAACTCTATCATCACGTGGCACAACAACATAATTATGTTAGTAGACGTACTTGTTTCGCAGTTGCTACCGCTGTAACCATCAACACAGTTACACGTGTACCCGTTTACACGATCAGAACAAGTCCCACCATTCTGACATGGGATGCTGGTACATTCGTTGAAGTCTGCAATATATCCAGCGACAACAACAACTACACTGTTCTAGTAGTATCACAGTGTATCCTAAATGTTTTCGTTGCTCAATCATCGCGACATATTTGTAGATATGTATATTTTAAATTGATATAGGGCCACCTACGAATTATATTGTTAACCACTATCCATTTCAATGTAAGCATAACTAAATTTATAAATAGCGATCTTTTTATTATTTCAGCCAATAACCCTACGGTCTCGAAACTTTTATAATTGTGTAGTATGTATCACAGTTAGTAACTATGTATTTTTAAATAACTAGTATCGTTTTCTTTTTGACGTGCAGTAGATCCTAGAACCACGTGAAACATGTTCTTCCACAAAATTACTATACGGCTTTCTTGTGACATTGTGCGTGAGAGTTATTTAACCCCACAATCTTTTCATATATGTCTTATTTATAGCATCATACCAAATTGTATCGTAAAACTTCCATTTGTTTTTGCTAAATGCTATGTTATCCCAGAATTTCGAAACACATAAAGTTTAATTTAAAGAAAGAGAAAGAAACAATGCATCATGTGTCATCACATATCATAACATCGTACTATTTTTCCCAAAATCATCATCGATATTATCAAGTGAAGGTCATCAAGTCAAGGTTATAGTATGATACTTTTATACTATAGCGTGCACCGGTACTCGAACCTCGTGCGGAAGAAAACATACGTTGGTTTACCTGTTTCGCAATTCGTACCGCTGTAACCATCAACACAGGCACATGTGTAACCATTCACATTGTTGGTACAAGTCCCGTTATTACCACAAGGGTTGCTCGCACACTCGTCCACGTCTACAGCATAATAAGCAAGTATAATTAAAATAAGAATTTCCTTGTATTAATACGCTTAACAACGGACATAGTTATTAATAGAAGCACTGTAAGACATTGTCTTCTTGCACTTACTTTTATGATGTAGAAACATCGCTACACCTAATTTTTCAGTCTTCATGCAATTCGTTTCCAGTTACATAATATAATTACATAATAAATGTATTTTTGTATCAAATATGTTATCCAATGTGTTCACGGTTTCAAAACCTTCAACTAAATAACACCTTTTTATTGGTTGTCATATTCGGTTGTTATGTTACTATTATCAAAATAATGTATCGATAAAGTCATCAACTTCCTAAAAACAAAACGATACATTGAACACGTCTGCGTGCTCTTATAGTCCATTTTACATATTTCTTAATTAGCATGTACTTCCCTAATCAATATACGTATCTTCAATTTTAACAGCATTTGACCTCAACATAATTATTTGACTCTTTTGATAAGTCGCCATAACAACGCTACTGTATACACATATTTCATTAATCCACATCTGTAGTATATTATACACGATTAATAAATTTTATAATTAATTTTCTCAAGATCGTCAGAATATCCTAAAACTACTGTTGATGCCTTTTCATAACTGCAATCGAGTGAGTTAGTTGGGATATCTTTGGAAGTATTTAAACTCTATCATCACGTGGCACAACAACATAATTATGTTAGTAGACGTACTTGTTTCGCAGTTGCTACCGCTGTAACCATCAACACAGTTACACGTGTACCCGTTTACACGATGAGAACAAGTCCCACCATTCTGACATGGGATGCTGGTACATTCGTTGAAGTCTGCAATATATCCAGCGACAACAACAACTACACTGTTCTAGTAGTATCACAGTTTATCCTAAATGTTTTCGTTGCTCAATCATCGCGACATATTTGTAGATATGTATATTTTAAATTGATATAGGGCCACCTACGAATTATATTGTTAACCACTATCCATTTCAATGTAAGCATAACTAAATTTATAAATAGCGATCTTTTTATTATTTCAGCCAATAACCCTACGGTCTCGAAACTTTTATAATTGTGTAGTATGTATCACAGTTAGTAACTATGTATTTTTAAATATCTAGTATCGTTTTCTTATTGACGTGCAGTAGATCCTAGAACCACGTGAAACATGTTCTTCCACAAAATTATTATACGGCTTTCTTGTGACATTGTGCGTGAGAGTTATTTAACCCCACAATCTTTCCATATATGTCTTATTTATAGCATCATACCAAATTGTATCGTAAAACTTCCATTTGTTTTTGCTAAATGCTATGTTATCCCAGAATTTCGAAACACATAAAGTTTAATTTAAAGAAAGAGAAAGAAACAATGCATCATGTGTCATCACATATCATAACATCGTACTATTTTTCCCAAAATCTTCATCGATATTATCAAGTGAAGGTCATCAAGTCAAGGTTATTGTATGATACTTTTATACTATAGCGTGCACCGGTACTCGAACCTCGTTCGGAAGAAACAATAAATTAGTGTACCTGTTTCGCAATTGCTACCGTTGTAACCATCAACACAGGCACATGTGTACCCGTTCATACTGTTGGTACAAGTCCCGTTATTACCACAAGGGTTGCCTGCACACTCGTCCACATCTACAGCATAATTGGCAAGTATTATTAAAATTAGAATTTCCGTGTACTATTACACTTCACAAAGGATATAATTATTAATGGAACAACAATAAGATATTGTCTTATTGCACTTAACTTAATGATGTACACACGTCGCCCCACCTAGTAATTAAGTCTTCGGGCACTTCGTTTCCATGAACATAATATAATTAGTTGACGTCTGCTATATATCCAGCGATAACAACAACACTGTCCTAGTAGTATGTCATGTTATCTCATAGTGATATACGGCTACCAACGATTTCTATGATTAACCACTACCCATTTCCATTTAAGCATAAATATAACTATATTGAGCATTCTTTCTTTGATTTCAGCCAATAACACCACTTTCTCGAAATTGTTATACTTGTGTAGTATATATATCACAATTACTAATGAAGTTATTTTTAAATAAATAAAATCGTCTTACTTTTCACGTGCAATATATACTAGAACTATTTGAAAATTGTTTTCTTCCGCACAAATAATACACGCCTTTCTTGAGACATTTTGCATTAGAATAATCTACCCCAAAATCATTTTATATAAATGTTGGCATACCTTTCATATGTCTTATTTATAACATGGTACCAGATTGTATTCTAAACTTTACAGTTTTTGTCGTTTCGGAATGCTATGTTATCCCAGTATTTCGAAACTGATAACGTTTAATTTAAAGATAGAGAAATAAATTATGCATCATGTTTCATTACGTATTATAACATCGTACTATTTTTCACAACATCAACATAAATATTATCAAATGAAGGTCATCGCGTCATGGTTATTGTATAGTATTTTATACTATAGCGTGCACTGGTATTCGAACCTCGTGCGGAAGAAAACATACGTTGGTTTACCTGTTTCGCAATTCGTACCGCTGTAACCATCAACACAGGCACATGTGTAACCATTCACATTGTTGGTACAAGTCCCGTTATTACCACAAGGGTTGCTCGCACACTCGTCCACGTCTACAGCATAATAAGCAAGTATCATTAAAATTAGAATTTCATTGTACTAATACGCTTAACAACGGACATAATTATTAATGGAACCACTATAAGACATTGTCTTCTTGCACTTAGTTTTATGATGTAGACACATCGCTACACCTACTATTTCAGTCTTCATGCAATTCGTTTCAAGTTACATAATAAAATTACATAATAAGTGTATTGTAGTATCATATATATTATCCAATGTGTTCACGGTTTCAAAACCTTCAACTAAATAACACCTTTTTATTGGTTGTCATATTCGGTTGTCATGTTACTATTATCAAAATAATGTATCGATAAAGTCATCAACTTCCTAAAAACAAAACGTTACATTGAACACGTCTGCATGCTCTGATAGTCCATTTTACATATTTCTTAATTAGCATGTACTTCCCTAATCAATGTACGTATCTTCAATCTTAGCAGCATTTGACCTCAACATAATTATTCGACTCTTTTAATAAGTCGCCAAAACAACGCTACTGTATACACAGATTTCATTAATCCACATGGGTAGTATATTATTCACGATGACTCAATTTTATAATTAATTTTCTCATGATTGTCAGAATATCCTAAAACTACTATTAATGCCTTTTCATAACTGCAATCGAGTGAGTTAGTTGGGATATCTTTGGAAGTATTTAAACTCTATCATCACGTGGCACAACAACATAATAATTGTGTTAGTAGACGTACTTGTTTCGCAGTTGCTACCGCTATAACCATTTAACAAGATTTAACAAGATTTAACAAGATTGCCATCCAGAGAATTAACTCTAGATGGCAGGTGGACAAGGAAGCCCTTTGGCTTATCGAGAGTCCAACCCTTTTATCTACATATATCCTGCCCTTCTGAGGTATGTGTCGATTTTATTTTTAAACATATTCACACTACTAGCACCCACACAATCATCAGATAATCTGTTCCATTCATTTACAGTCCTTTGTGAAAATGAGAACTTTCTCACGTCTAATCTACACTGCTCCTTTACTAATGTAACTTGATGTCCTCTAGTCTTTCTATCTTTCTTAACTGAAAAAAACATATTTCTATCAATATTTTCATAACCATTCAATATTTTAAACACTTCTGTCTGATCTCCTCTCAATCTCCTGGTCTCTAGTGTTGTTAAACCACATTCTTTTAGGCGTTTTTCATAACTAAGATCCCTCAGTTTTTATATAATTTTAGTCGCTCTCCTCTGTACTTTTTCTAGCATATCTATGTCCTTCTTGCGGTATGGCCTCCACGCTTGTATACAATATTCTAAATGAGGCCTAACTATTGTTTTGTACAGCGGTATTATTAGTTCTTTTTCTTTATATGCTATATTTCGCCTAATCAATCCAAGGATTTGATTTCCCTTTGAAGCTGCAATTCCACACTTCTCTGAAACCTTCATGTCAGCACTAATTGTCAGCCCTAAGTCTTTTTCTTTTACAGTAGTACTTAGTACAGTTCCCCCCATTGTATATTCTACATATTCGTTCCCATGTCCTGTGTGAAGGCATTTACATTTCCCAAATTGAACAACATTTGCCACTTTTCAGACCATTTGATCAACCTGTCAAGATCATCTTATAAATGCTGTCTATCACCATCACTTTCAATCCTTCTAAACACTTTTGTATCATCTGCAAATTTCAACACCTTGCTAGCTATATCATCGTCCAAATCGTTTATATATATTAAGAATAATATATGTCCCAGTACTGATCCCTGTGGAACCCCACTCAAAACTGATTTCCAGTTTGAAGCCTCCCCATCAACAACTACCCGTTGTCTTCTGTCAATCAGCCATTTTCTATCCAGTTAATTATACCATTTCCTATGCCATGGGTTTTAGTTTAAAAGTAATCTCTGATGTGGCACTTTGTCGAAAGCTTTTTGAAAATCTAGTAGATGATATCTACTGTGATCATCTCCATTACATATTTTCTTCCATAACATAACAATTTGTTAAGCATGACCTCGCTTTGTAGTTAATTAATTTTTAAAATTTATGTTGATGATGGGCTAATATCCTAAATATCAGGTGTTAATAGTTAGTGTAGTTGGGATTTATCTTTGGAAGTATCTTCTAGAGGACCGACCTTATCCTGAACTTTCTGTTTGCTTCGAACATACGCATAAAAACTCTTGCTGTCATGTTTTATATTACAAGCTAATTTATGTTCATAGCTTCTCTTTGAATTTCTAATTTCAGCTGTAGCTTGGTTTAGTGCTTCTTTATAAAGGTTGTAGTCTTCGTCATTGCCAGTACGTCTATAAGATTTCCACATCATTTGTTTATACTTAATTTTTCTAATGGCTTCTTTCGATAAGTATTTCTTTCTGGTCCGTTTCCCTTGTTTTTTGAAGGGAACAAATTTATCTACGATGCACTCTATTTCATTCTATCCATCAACACAGTTACACGTGTACCCGTTTACACGATCAGAACAAGTCCCACCATTCTGACATGGGATGCTGGTACATTCGTTGAAGTCTGCAATATATCCAGCGACAACAACAACTACACTGTTCTAGTAGTATCACAGTTTATCCTAAATGTTTTCGTTGCTCAATCATCGCGACATATTTGTAGATATGTATATTTTAAATTGATATAGGGCCACCTACGAATTATATTGTTAACCACTATCCATTTCAATGTAAGCATAACTAAATTTATAAATAGCGATCTTTTTATTATTTCAGCCATTAACCCTACGGTCTCGAAACTTTTATAATTGTGTAGTATGTATCACAGTTAGTAACTATGTATTTTTAAATAACTAGTATCGTTTTCTTTTTGACGTGCAGTAGATCCTAGAACCACGTGAAACATG
Source organism: Paraescarpia echinospica (assembly GCA_020002185.1). NCBI lineage: Eukaryota > Metazoa > Annelida > Polychaeta > Sabellida > Siboglinidae > Paraescarpia > Paraescarpia echinospica. Next base: position 62,593,412 of record CM034538.1, on the reverse strand, counting down.
TTCTTCCACAAAATTACTATACGGCTTTCTTGTGACATTGTGCGTGAGAGTTATTTAACCCCACAATCATTCCATATATGTCTTATTTATAGCATCATACCGAATTGTATCGTAAAACTTCCATTTGTTTTTGCTAAATGCTATGTTATCCCAGAATTTCGAAACACATAAAGTTTAATTAAAAGAAAGAGAAAGAAACCATGCATCATGTGTCATCACATATCATAACATCGTACTATTTTTCACAAAATCATCATCGATATTATCAATTGAAGGTCATCAAGTCAAGGTTATTGTATGATACTTTTATACTATATCGTGCACCGGTACTCGAACCTCGTTCGGAAGAAACAATACATTAGTGTACCTGTTTCGCAATTGCTACCGTTGTAACCATCAACACAGGCACATGTGTACCCGTTCATACTGTTGGTACAAGTCCCGTTATTACCACAAGGGTTGCCTGCACACTCGTCCACATCTACAGCATAATTGGCAAGTATTATTAAAATTAGAATTTCCGTGTACTATTACACTTCACAAAGGATATAATTATTAATGGAACAACAATAAGACATTGTCTTATTGCACTTAACTTAATGATGTACACACGTCGCCCCACCTAGTAATTAAGTCTTCGGGCACTTCGTTTCCATGAACATAATATAATTAGTTGACGTATGCTATATATCCAGCGATAACAACAACACTGTCCTAGTAGTATGTCATGTTATCTCATAGTGATATACGGCCACCAACGATTTCTATGATTAACCACTACACATTTCCATTTAAGCATAAATATAACTATATTGAGCATTCTTTCTTTGATTTCAGCCAATAACACCACGTTCTCGAAATTGTTGTACTTGAGTAGTATATATATCACAATTACTAATGAAGTTATTTTTAAATAAACGAAAAATCGTCTTACTTTTCACGTGCAATATATACTAGAACTACTTGAAAATTGTTTTCTTCCGCACAAATAATATACGCCTTTCTTGAGACATTTTGCATTAGAATAATCTACACCACAATCATTTAATATAAATGTTGGCATACCTTTCATATGTCTTATTTATAACATGGTACCAGATTGTATTCTAAACTTTACAGTTTTTGTCGTTTCGAAATGCTATGTTATCCCAGTATTTCGAAACTGATAACGTTTAATTTAAAGATAGAGAAATAAATTATGCATCATGTTTCATTACGTATTATAACATCGTACTATTTTTCACAACATCAACATAAATATTATCAAATGAAGGTCATCGCGTCATGTTTATTGTATAGTATTTTATACTATAGCGTGCACTGGTATTCGAACCTCGTGCGGAAGAAAACATACGTTGGTTTACCTGTTTCGCAATTCGTACCGCTGTAACCATCAACACAGGCACATGTGTAACCATTCACATTGTTGGTACAAGTCCCGTTATTACCACAAGGGTTGCTCGCACACTCGTCCACGTCTACAGCATAATAAGCAAGTATCATTAAAATTAGAATTTCATTGTACTAATACGCTTAACAACGGACATAATTATTAATGGAACCACTATAAGACATTGTCTTCTTGCACTTAGTTTTATGATGTAGACACATCGCTACACCTACTATTTCAGTCTTCATGCAATTCGTTTCAAGTTACATAATAAAATTACATAATAAGTGTATTGTAGTATCATATATATTATCCAATGTGTTTACGGTTTCAAAACCTTCAACTAAATAACACCTTTTTATTGGTTGTCATATTCGGTTGTCATGATACTATTATCAAAATAATGTATCGATAAAGTCATCAACTTCCTAAAAACAAAACGTTACATTGAACACGTCTGCGTGCTCTGATAGTCCATTTTACATATTTCTTAATTAGCATGTACTTCCCTAATCAATGTACGTATCTTCAATCTTAGCAGCATTTGACCTCAACATAATTATTCGACTCTTTTAATAAGTCGCCAAAACAATGCTACTGTATACACAGATTTCATTAATCCATATGGGTAGTATATTATTCACGATGACTCAATTTTATAATTAATTTTCTCATGATTGTCAGAATATCCTAAAACTTCTGTTAATGCCTTTTCATAACTGCAATCGAGTGAATTAGTTGGGATATCTTTGGAAGTATTTAAACTCTATCATCACGTGGCACAACAACATAATTATTTAAAGACATCATCACGTGGCACAACAACATAATGTGTGTTAGTAGACGTACTTGTTTCGCAGTTGCTACCGCTGTAACCATCAACACAGTTACACGTGTACCCGTTTACACGATCAGAACAAGTCCCACCATTCTGACATGGGATGCTGGTACATTCGTTGAAGTCTGCAATATATCCAGCGACAACAACAACTACACTGTTCTAGTAATATCACAGTTTATCCTAAATGTTTTCTTTGCTCAATCATCGCGACATATTTGTAGATATGTATATTTTAAATTGATATAGGGCCACCTACGAATTATATTGTTAACCACTATCCATTTCAATGTAAGCATAACTAAATTTATAAATAGCGATCTTTTTATTATTTCAGCCTATAAACCTACGGTCTCGAAACTTTTATAATTGTGTAGTATGTATCACAGTTAGTAACTATGTATTTTTAAATAACTAGTATCGTTTTCTTTTTGACGTGCAGTAAATCCTAGAACCACGTGAAACATGTTCTTCCACAAAATTACTATACGGCTTTCTTGTGACATTGTGCGTGAGAGTTATTTAACCCCACAATCATTCCATATATGTCTTATTTATAGCATCATACCAAATTGTATCGTAAAACTTCCATTTGTTTTTGCTAAATGCTATGTTATCCCAGAATTTCGAAACACATACATTTTAATTAAAAGAAAGAGAAAGAAACCATGCATCATGTTTCATCACATATCATAACATCGTACTATTTTTCCCAAAATCATCATCGATATTATCAATTGAAGGTCATCAAGTCAAGGTTATTGTATGATACTTTTATACTATATCGTGCACCGGTACTCGAACCTCGTTCGGAAGAAACAATACATTAGTGTACCTGTTTCGCAATTGCTACCGTTGTAACCATCAACACAGGCACATGTGTACCCGTTCATACTTTTGGTACAAGTCCCGTTATTACCACAAGGGTTGCCTGCACACTCGTCCACATCTACAGCATAATTGGCAAGTATTATTAAAATTAGAATTTCCGTGTACTATTACACTTCACAAAGGATATAATTATTAATGGAACAACAATAAGACATTGTCTTATTGCACTTAACTTAATGATGTACACACGTCGCCCCACCTAGTAATTAAGTCTTCGGGCACTTCGTTTCCATGAACATAATATAATTAGTTGACGTATGCTATATATCCAGCGATAACAACAACACTGTCCTAGTAGTATGTCATGTTATCTCATAGTGATATACGGCCACCAACGATTTCTATGATTAACCACTACCCATTTCCATTTAAGCATAAATATAACTATATTGAGCATTCTTTCTTTGATTTCAGCCAATAACACCACGTTCTCGAAATTGTTATACTTGTGTAGTATATATATCACAATTACTAATGAAGTTATTTTTAAATAAGCAAAATCGTCTTACTTTTCACGTGCAATATATACTAGAACTACTTGAAAATTGTTTTCTTCCGCACAAATAATATACGCCTATCTTGAGACATTTTGCATTAGAATAATCTACCCCACAATCATTTAATATAAATGTTGGCATACCTTTCATATGTCTTATTTATAACATGGTACCAGATTGTATTCTAAACTTTACAGTTTTTGTCGTTTCGAAATGCTATGTTATCCCAGTATTTCGAAACTGATAACGTTTAATTTAAAGATAGAGAAATAAATTATGCATCATGTTTCATTACGTATTATAACATCGTACTATTTTTCACAACATCAACATAAATATTATCAAATGAAGGTCATCGCGTCATGTTTATTGTATAGTATTTTATACTATAGCGTGCACTGGTATTCGAACCTCGTGCGGAAGAAAACATACGTTGGTTTACCTGTTTCGCAATTCGTACCGCTGTAACCATCAACACAGGCACATGTGTAACCATTCACATTGTTGGTACAAGTCCCGTTATTACCACAAGGGTTGCTCGCACACTCGTCCACGTCTACAGCATAATAAGCAAGTATCATTAAAATTAGAATTTCATTGTACTAATACGCTTAACAACGGACATAATTATTAATGGAACCACTATAAGACATTGTCTTCTTGCACTTAGTTTTATGATGTAGACACATCGCTACACCTACTATTTCAGTCTTCATGCAATTCGTTTCAAGTTACATAATAAAATTACATAATAAGTGTATTGTAGTATCATATATATTATCCAATGTGTTTACGGTTTCAAAACCTTCAACTAAATAACACCTTTTTATTGGTTGTCATATTCGGTTGTCATGTTACTATTATCAAAATAATGTATCGATAAAGTCATCAACTTCCTAAAAACAAAACGTTACATTGAACACGTCTGCGTGCTCTGATAGTCCATTTTACATATTTCTTAATTAGCATGTACTTCCCTAATCAATGTACGTATCTTCAATCTTAGCAGCATTTGACCTCAACATAATTATTCGACTCTTTTAATAAGTCGCCAAAACAACGCTACTGTATACACAGATTTCATTAATCCATATGGGTAGTATATTATTCACGATGACTCAATTTTATAATTAATTTTCTCATGATTGTCAGAATATCCTAAAACTTCTGTTAATGCCTTTTCATAACTGCAATCGAGTGAATTAGTTGGGATATCTTTGGAAGTATTTAAACTCTATCATCACGTGGCACAACAACATAATAATTGTGTTAGTAGACGTACTTGTTTCGCAGTTGCTACCGCTGTAACCATCAACACAGTTACACGTGTACCCGTTTACACGATCAGAACAAGTCCCACCATTCTGACATGGGATGCTGGTACATTCGTTGAAGTCTGCAATATATCCAGCGACAACAACAACAACACTGTTCTAGTAGTATCACAGTTTATCCTAAATGTTTTCTTTGCTCAATCATCGCGACATATTTGTAGATATGTATATTTTAAATTGATATAGGGCCACCTACGAATTATATTGTTAACCACTATCCATTTCAATGTAAGCATAACTAAATTTATAAATAGCGATCTTTTTATTATTTCAGCCTATAAACCTACGGTCTCGAAACTTTTATAATTGTGTAGTATGTATCACAGTTAGTAACTATGTATTTTTAAATAACTAGTATCGTTTTCTTTTTGACGTGCAGTAGATCCTAGAACCACGTGAAACATGTTCTTCCACAAAATTACTATACGGCTTTCTTGTGACATTGTGCGTGAGAGTTATTTAACCCCACAATCATTCCATATATGTCTTATTTATAGCATCATACCAAATTGTATCGTAAAACTTCCATTTGTTTTTGCTAAATGCTATGTTATCCCAGAATTTCGAAACACATAAAGTTTAATTAAAAGAAAGAGAAAGAAACCATGCATCATGTTTCATCACATATCATAACATCGTACTATTTTTCCCAAAATCATCATCGATATTATCAATTGAAGGTCATCAAGTCAAGGTTATTGTATGATACTTTTATACTATATCGTGCACCGGTACTCGAACCTCGTTCGGAAGAAACAATACATTAGTGTACCTGTTTCGCAATTGCTACCGTTGTAACCATCAACACAGGCACATGTGTACCCGTTCATACTTTTGGTACAAGTCCCGTTATTACCACAAGGGTTGCGTGCACACTCGTCCACATCTACAGCATAATTGGCAAGTATTATTAAAATTAGAATTTCCGTGTACTATTACACTTCACAAAGGATATAATTATTAATGGAACAACAATAAGACATTGTCTTATTGCACTTAACTTAATGATGTACACACGTCGCCCCACCTAGTAATTAAGTCTTCGGGCACTTCGTTTCCATGAACATAATATAATTAGTTGACGTATGCTATATATCCAGCGATAACAACAACACTGTCCTAGTAGTATGTCATGTTATCTCATAGTGATATACGGCCACCAACGATTTCTATGATTAACCACTACCCATTTCCATTTAAGCATAAATATAACTATATTGAGCATTCTTTCTTTGATTTCAGCCAATAACACCACGTTCTCGAAATTGTTATACTTGTGTAGTATATATATCACAATTACTAATGAAGTTATTTTTAAATAAGCAAAATCGTCTTACTTTTCACGTGCAATATATACTAGAACTACTTGAAAATTGTTTTCTTCCGCACAAATAATATACGCCTTTCTTGAGACATTTTGCATTAGAATAATCTACCCCACAATCATTTAATATAAATGTTGGCATACCTTTCATATGTCTTATTTATAACATGGTACCAGATTGTATTCTAAACTTTACAGTTTTTGTCGTTTCGAAATGCTATGTTATCCCAGTATTTCGAAACTGATAACGTTTAATTTAAAGATAGAGAAATAAATTATGCATCATGTTTCATTACGTATTATAACATCGTACTATTTTTCACAACATCAACATAAATATTATCAAATGAAGGTCATCGCGTCATGTTTATTGTATAGTATTTTATACTATAGCGTGCACTGGTATTCGAACCTCGTGCGGAAGAAAACATACGTTGGTTTACCTGTTTCGCAATTCGTACCGCTGTAACCATCAACACAGGCACATGTGTAACCATTCACATTGTTGGTACAAGTCCCGTTATTACCACAAGGGTTGCTCGCACACTCGTCCACGTCTACAGCATAATAAGCAAGTATCATTAAAATTAGAATTTCATTGTACTAATACGCTTAACAACGGACATAATTATTAATGGAACCACTATAAGACATTGTCTTCTTGCACTTAGTTTTATGATGTAGACACATCGCTACACCTACTATTTCAGTCTTCATGCAATTCGTTTCAAGTTACATAATAAAATTACATAATAAGTGTATTGTAGTATCATATATATTATCCAATGTGTTTACGGTTTCAAAACCTTCAACTAAATAACACCTTTTTATTGGTTGTCATATTCGGTTGTCATGATACTATTATCAAAATAATGTATCGATAAAGTCATCAACTTCCTAAAAACAAAACGTTACATTGAACACGTCTGCGTGCTCTGATAGTCCATTTTACATATTTCTTAATTAGCATGTACTTCCCTAATCAATGTACGTATCTTCAATCTTAGCAGCATTTGACCTCAACATAATTATTCGACTCTTTTAATAAGTCGCCAAAACAATGCTACTGTATACACAGATTTCATTAATCCATATGGGTAGTATATTATTCACGATGACTCAATTTTATAATTAATTTTCTCATGATTGTCAGAATATCCTAAAACTTCTGTTAATGCCTTTTCATAACTGCAATCGAGTGAATTAGTTGGGATATCTTTGGAAGTATTTAAACTCTATCATCACGTGGCACAACAACATAATAATTGTGTTAGTAGACGTACTTGTTTCGCAGTTGCTACCGCTGTAACCATCAACACAGTTACACGTGTACCCGTTTACACGATCAGAACAAGTCCCACCATTCTGACATGGGATGCTGGTACATTCGTTGAAGTCTGCAATATATCCAGCGACAACAACAACTACACTGTTCTAGTAGTATCACAGTTTATCCTAAATGTTTTCTTTGCTCAATCATCGCGACATATTTGTAGATATGTATATTTTAAATTGATATAGGGCCACCTACGAATTATATTGTTAACCACTATCCATTTCAATGTAAGCATAACTAAATTTATAAATAGCGATCTTTTTATTATTTCAGCCTATAAACCTACGGTCTCGAAACTTTTATAATTGTGTAGTATGTATCACAGTTAGTAACTATGTATTTTTAAATAACTAGTATCGTTTTCTTTTTGACGTGCAGTAGATCCTAGAACCACGTGAAACATGTTCTTCCACAAAATTACTATACGGCTTTCTTGTGACATTGTGCGTGAGAGTTATTTAACCCCACAATCATTCCATATATGTCTTATTTATAGCATCATACCAAATTGTATCGTAAAACTTCCATTTGTTTTTGCTAAATGCTATGTTATCCCAGAATTTCGAAACACATAAAGTTTAATTAAAAGAAAGAGAAAGAAACCATGCATCATGTTTCATCACATATCATAACATCGTACTATTTTTCCCAAAATCATCATCGATATTATCAATTGAAGGTCATCAAGTCAAGGTTATTGTATGATACTTTTATACTATATCGTGCACCGGTACTCGAACCTCGTTCGGAAGAAACAATACATTAGTGTACCTGTTTCGCAATTGCTACCGTTGTAACCATCAACACAGGCACATGTGTACCCGTTCATACTTTTGGTACAAGTCCCGTTATTACCACAAGGGTTGCCTGCACACTCGTCCACATCTACAGCATAATTGGCAAGTATTATTAAAATTAGAATTTCCGTGTACTATTACACTTCACAAAGGATATAATTATTAATGGAACAACAATAAGACATTGTCTTATTGCACTTAACTTAATGATGTACACACGTCGCCCCACCTAGTAATTAAGTCTTCGGGCACTTCGTTTCCATGAACATAATATAATTAGTTGACGTATGCTATATATCCAGCGATAACAACAACACTGTCCTAGTAGTATGTCATGTTATCTCATAGTGATATACGGCCACCAACGATTTCTATGATTAACCACTACCCATTTCCATTTAAGCATAAATATAACTATATTGAGCATTCTTTCTTTGATTTCAGCCAATAACACCACGTTCTCGAAATTGTTATACTTGTGTAGTATATATATCACAATTACTAATGAAGTTATTTTTAAATAAGCAAAATCGTCTTACTTTTCACGTGCAATATATACTAGAACTACTCGAAAATTGTTTTCTTCCGCACAAATAATATACGCCTTTCTTGAGACATTTTGCATTAGAATAATCTACCCCACAATCATTTTATATAAATGTTGGCATACCTTTCATACGTCTTATTTATAACATGGTACCAGATTTTATTCTAAACTTTACAGTTTTTGTCGTTTCGAAATGCTATGTTATCTCAGTATTTCGAAACTGATAACGTTTAATTTAAAGATAGAGAAATAAATTATGCATCATGTTTCATTACGTATTATAACATCGTACTATTTTTCACAACATCAACATAAATATTATCAAATGAAGGTCATCGCGTCATGGTTATTGTATAGTATTTTATACTATAGCGTGCACTGGTATTCGAACCTCGTGCGGAAGAAAACATACGTTGGTTTACCTGTTTCGCAATTCGTACCGCTGTAACCATCAACACAGGCACATGTGTAACCATTCACATTGTTGGTACAAGTCCCGTTATTACCACAAGGGTTGCTCGCACACTCGTCCAGGTCTACAGCATAATAAGCAAGTATCATTGAAATTAGAATTTCCTTTTATTAATACGCTTAACAACGGACATAGTTATTAATAGAAGCACTGTAAGACATTGTGTTCTTGCACTTACTTTTATGATGTAGAAACATCGCTACACCAAATTTTTCAGTCTTCATGCAATTCCTTTCCAGTTACATAATATAATTACATAATAAATGTATTTTTGCATCAAATATGTTATCCAATGTGTTCACGGTTTCAAAACCTTCAACTAAATAACACCTTTTTAATGGTTGTCATATTCGGTTGTCATGTTACTATTATCAAAATAATGTATCGATAAAGTCATCAACTTCCTAAAAACAAAACGTTACATTGAACACGTCTGCATGCTCTGATAGTCCATTTTACATATTTCTTAATTAGCATGTACTTCCCTAATCAATGTACGTACCTTCAATCTTAGCAGCATTTGACCTCAACATAATTATTCGACTCTTTTGATAAGTCGCCAAAACAACGCTACTGTATACACAGATTTCATTAATCCACATGGGTAGTATATTATACACGATGACTCAATTTTATAATTCATTTTCTCATGATTGTCAGAATATCCTAAAACTACTGTTAATGCCTTTTCATAACTGCAATCGAGTGAGTTAGTTGGGATATCTTTGAAAGTATTTAAACTCTATCATCACGTGGCACAACAACATAATTATGTTATTAGACGTACTTGTTTCGCAGTTGCTACCGCTGTAACCATCAACACAGTTACACGTGTACCCGTTTACACGATCAGAACAAGTCCCACCATTCTGACATGGGATGCTGGTACATTCGTTGAAGTCTGCAATATATCCAGCGACAACAACAACTACACTGTTCTAGTAGTATCACAGTTTATCCTAAATGTTTTCGTTGCTCAGTCATCGCGACATATTTGTAGATATGTATATTTTAAATTGATATAGGGCCACCTACGAATTATATTGTTAACCACTATCCATTTCAATGTATGCATAACTAAATTTATAAATAGCGATCTTTTTATTATTTCAGCCAATAACCCTACGGTCTCGAAACTTTTATAATTGTGTAGTATGTATCACAGTTAATAACTACGTTATTTTTAAATAACTAGTATCGTTTTCGTATTGACGTGCAGTAGATCCTAGAACCACGGGGAACATTTTCTTCCACACAATGACTATACGCCTTTCTTTTGACGTTGTGCGTGAGAGTTATCTAGCCCCACAATCATGTTGTATAAATGTTGGCACACCTTTCCATATATGTCTTATGTATAGCATCATACCAAATTGTACCGTAAAACTTCCATTTGTTTTTGCTAAATGCTATGTTATCCCAGAATTTCGAAACATAAAGTTTAATTTAAAGAAAGAGTAAGAAACCATGCATCATGTGTCATCACGTATCATAACATCGTACTATTTTTCCCAAAATCATCATCGATATTATCAAATGAAGGTCATCGAGTCATGGTTAATGTATGATACTTTTATACCATAGCGTGCACCGGTACTCTAACCTCGTTCGGAAGAAACAATACATTAGTGTACCTGTTTCGCAATTGCTACCGTTGTAACCATCAACACAGGCACATGTGTACCCGTTCATACTGTTGGTACAAGTCCCGTTATTACCACAAGGGTTGCCTGCACACTCGTCCACATCTACAGCATAATTGGCAAGTATTATTAAAATTAGACTTTCCGTGTACTATTACACTTCTCAAACGATATAATTATTAATGGAACAACAATAAGGCATTGTCTTCTTTCACTTAACTTAATGATGTACACACATCGCTCCACCTAGTAATTAAGTCTTCGTGCACTTCGTTTCCACGAACATAATATAATTAGTTGACGTCTGCAATATATCCAGCGACAACAACAACACTGTCCTAGTAGTATGTCATGTTATCTCATAGTGATATACGGCCACCAACGATTGTTATGATTAACCACTACCCATTTCCATTTAAGCATAAATGTAACTATATTGAGCATTCTTTCTTTGATTTCAGCCAATAATTCCACGGTTTCGAAATTGTTATACTTGTGTAGTATATATATCACAATTAGTAATTAATTAATTTTTAAATAAACAAAATCGTCTTACTTTTCACGTGCAATAGATACTAGAACTACTTAAAAATTGTTTTCTTCCGCACAAATATTATACGCCTTTCTTGAGACATTTTGCATTAGAATAATCTACCCCACAATCATTTTATATAAATGTTGGCATACCTTTCATATGTCTTATTTATAACACGGCACCAGATTGTATTCTAAACTTTACAGTTTTTGTCGTTTCGAAATGCTATGTTATCCAAGTATTTCGAAACTGATAACGTTTAATTTAAAGATAGAGAAATAAATTATGCATCATGTTTCATTACGTATTAAAACATCGTACTATTTTTCACAACATCAACATAAATATTATCAAATGAAGGTCATCGCGTCATGGTTATTGTATAGTATTTTATACTATAGCGTGCACTGGTATTCGAACCTCGTGCGGAAGAAAACATACGTTGGTTTACCTGTTTCGCAATTCGTACCGCTGTAACCATCAACACAGGTACATGTGTACCCATTCACATTGTTGGTACAAGACCCGTTATTATCACAAGGGCTGCTCGCACACTCGTCCACGTCTACAGCACAATAAGCAAGTATCATTAAAATTAGACATTCCGTGTACTATTACACTTCACAGCGGACATAATTATTAATGGAACAACTATAAGAACATTATCTTCTTGCACTTAGCTTTATGATGCAGCTACACCGCCACACCTACTGATTAAGTCTTCATGCAATTCTTTTCTACTTGCATAACATAATTATTTGACGTCTGCAATATATCCAGCGACAACAACAACACTGTCCTAGTAGTATGTCATGTTATCATAAAAATGGTCGTTGCTCAATCATCGTGACATGTAAGTGTATTGATATACGGCCACCTACGAATTGTATGATTAACCAGTTTTCGTTTCCATGTATGCATGAATGAGACTGTTCTCTGGAAGTCAAGACGATATCCATCGTGGTGGTGTTTGCATCGACGTGGAAAAAAATGCAAGCAGTGCGCTTACAGAATGGACCCCAATGAATGAAAGATTAATTACGGCAAGATTTGTAAGATCTTATGCCATGGTCGTCATCATTCAGTGCCATGCACCACCCAACACCCACGATGGCTATGAGAAAGACAGCTTATATGAACAACTACAGGACCTGATAGACAAGATTCCACATCACAACATAACCGTTATTATGGGAGACATGGAGGTAGGTCTGGTTTTGAACACGTCCTAGGGCCTCACGCATTTGAGAAACGTACAGATAATGGCAACCACTTTGTGCAATTTTGTGCAATGAACAACTTAATGATTGAATCAACACTCTTTGAGCATAAAGACATACACAAAATAACAAGGTTTTCAAATGACCACAAGACCTTCACACAGATCGACCATTTTGTTATTGGACCAGGCTGGAAGACTCCGTGTCTACAGCACGTCTATGTGGACCTTGGTGCAAATATCTGTAGTGACCATCAGTTAGTTATTGCGAAGATGGAGATCAAGTTGAGGAGACAAATGAAAGAAGTGAAACATGACTAAGAGATTCGATATGATCAAGCTCCAGGACTCTGTGACCTAATATGAATTCCATGCAATCCTGAGAAATCGCTTTGCTGCCCTTGCAGATCTTATACCAGGTTCAACGACATGGTGGGAGAAGATGAAAGATGCGATGATGGCAGCCGGCAAAGATGTTCGGGGATTCCAGAAATCTCTGTTGGGGTCTTGGATCAGTGATCACACATGGAACTGATTGCGGAAAGGAAACTCCTGCAGAAGAAACAGCAAAATGAGTCCTGCAGCATAGCTTCCTACCGGGCTTATAGTAAGAAGGACAAATAAATGAAGCGCAGTGCACAAAAGGACAAACGTGAATGGTTTGACAGACAGGCACAGGAAGCAGAGAACGCAGCTGCCTGAAATGACATGAGGCAGGTCTACCGCTTTGCCAAGAAAGTCACTGGCAACGCAAAGGCAAGGTCTGGCCCAACCAAAGCCAAAGACGGATCTCTACTATCGAAACGAGAGAACAATCTAGAGAGATGGGCAGAACACTTTAGAAAGGTTCTCAATATACCTGCACCTCACACACCAGCACGGACTATCAACCCTCCGACCGTGCTCCCAATAAACACATGAATTTTTGGCCTTCAGGATGAAAATATGTCTTGTGTAACAAATGAGCGAGCACCTAGCGGTTAAGCTAGGTGGTTATGCAACATGTTCCCCCTCCTAGCCTGCACACCTCCTTGAATCGCCTCAACTCTTAATAAACTGGCCCGAAACACCCATTCGGCCCGTGTCAGTTACGCGGCATTCTATTGGCCAGCAGCGGGTGCGGGGAAAAATTTGTGGGCAGGAGACGATGCAGTGTTTCTCATCTCTTCGATTCGCCTCGCCATCGTGAAAACTTCTGATTTTAATCCGAAATTTTGAATCCCACCCACCCACCCGTTGTATCTGTTGTACATGTACCGTGTTTCAGTTACTTCCATATTAGCATACATAATGCAGGATAATTAAATACGGATGTTACATGAATGTTGTATGATGGGGGGGTTACCCCCACTTTTGTATATATCAAGCTGGAATTACTGTAGCTAGTACTATAGAAAGGCGTGCAGTCTGCACACCGGGTATCCTTTTCCTTTGTGTTGTATATACTGTAAACATATGACAGTCGGTGTGCTGTAATTTAATATAACAGCAATCAAGGGTTTGTTGGTAAGTTACTAACAACATTGAAGAAGTATGATTATTATATATGTACACAAATTTGTCGTACATAACATGTGTGGTCCATCAATCTGTAATCTGTATGTATCTGGCTGTGCACAAGATGTTGACTATTGTATATATTATATGTGCACAGCGCCAATCCCTGTGTTAATAAATTTGATTGCCCAATACCAACCTACCCAATAGTTGGCGTAAATTCTGTACAAACAGATAAAGGGCTGCATGAACATAACACAGATACACCGGGAAGAGTAGTACACGAAAGAGGAGTTCTCGGAGTATAAAGTGAGGAAGGCCATTGCTACTCTCAAAACAAATAAGTCACCTGGCATGGACGGAATCACAACTGAAATGATCAAAGGGGTTAGTGAAACAATTATGCAATGGATGTGCGGACTATGCAACCACATCTGGTACTCGGACATCGTTCCTGAAGCCTGGAAAGATGGTGATGTTGTCTGTAACCCAAAGAAAGGAAACCTAACTGAATGTGACAACTGGAGAGGTGTGACATTGCTGTCAATACCAGGAAAAGCGTACTGCCAGATGATACCTAACCGAATGCGAGATGTGGTAGATGGCGAACTGCGTGAGGAACAAGCAAGCTTTAGGCCCAAACGCTCGTGTGCTGAGCAAATATTCACACTCAGACGCATTATTGAGAAATGTCAAGAGTACCAGTTACCCCTCGTAATCAGTTTCATAGACTTCACCGAAGCGTTTGACAGCATCCGCAGACCCTCCATGTGGAAAATATTAACTACGTACGGAATCCGACAAAATATTGTAACTGCAATCGAGAAGATGTATGAAAACTCGAGATGTTGTGCAAAAACAGAAGATGGCTACAGCGACTGGTTTCATGTGATGACTGTTGTCAGACAAGGCTGTCACGAAGTGGTTTGTATAGAATTCAATCAGGGTTTAGAACAGTGGATTTGTTTACAAAGTATTGTCACGGGATGGTGCTGCCATCTCTGGTATGTATTGTCGCTGAGGTATGTGCCGGCGCCTTCTGGCGATTAAGGCGTGTAATGTGTTAATTACCGACGAGTTAAAATTTCATTAATTTCATTTGTAGCGTTCACCACTAATCTTACGGTTAGGTATACCAAATTTAATATCGGTGATTTAACGTTATTGGTGACATGGTGACCGTGCAATCTACTTACGTTGTGGTTATAAGAAGATGATATTATGAACTTACAATAGTTGTTTACAGAAATGTAGGTGAGAAAAACACTGGGGTCACACCTAGCTTATGAATAGAGTACGTGTTTTATTAAAAATTATGGATTAATTCGTGAGAGTTGGAATGTACGATTAACATTATGGTATCCGGCTCGATACAGGGAATCCAGTGATATTAATTTTATAAGTAATTCACGTAAGTTAAAGATTGTGTGAGCACATATGTAGCCAGCCGAGAAGAGAGTCGTATTCAGCTGGTGACAGCCAACTACAAGAAACGCAAGAAAGTCGGCGAGACCGTCCTGTCATTGACACAGGACAAGGAAGATCTCGACCGCCGTGTCTCACAGCCCAGGGGTAAGGCGACAACACTGAACTCACAGAAACTGAGTGTAGAGGAGCAAGTCGCAGAGTTGGTACACCAGGTAGAGACACTGAAGCCAGAGGCTCTCTAGAAGTTCTCAAACTATTTGTACGGCCAGTTGTTTGTACTCCAAACGTATCATCAACCGTTAGCTTTACTCCGTACAGCCTGATTATCAAATCCCAGGTAATTCGATGGGCCTTGAAACATCAACCTAACAGGTTTCGGATTGACGCTATTCCTGGAAAGGAGAATGTAGGAGTAGACTTTTTTAGCCGGCAGTATGTAAAGGATTTCTAGGCAGGTATTCTAGCAGACAGACGAAGTTAGCGTTGAATGACTAACTAGAAACGTTACTTAATTAAAAGTGTTTTGTTTGTGAAAGTAGGGTACGGCATAGATTGGTTATTCTGTGAGCAGGGTAGGTACTCTTGTATACGACCCTCCCCTCCGGAGCATAATTCCTGTTTAGCTGGTATAACTTATGTAAGGAAGGCATATCAGTCAGTTGACACTGCCTTGTCTCACTAAGTGTAATTCTTGTATTGGTTGATCTCTAATTTTAGAAGTGCTCACGCTCGAAAGAATAGGTGGGGCGTATAATACGCTAATAAAGTGTGACGAAACAGATCAACATTAGGAAGATATTTGACGCAGATTGGCGCAGATTAAATTCTTAATGGCCGGGGTAATGTCATGAAGTGGTTTGTATAGAATTCAATCAGGCTTTAGAACAGTGGATTTGTTTACAAAATATTGTCACGGGATGGTGCTGCCATCTCTGGTATGTATTTACGCTGAGTTATCTGCCGGCGCCCTCTGGCGATTAAGGCGTGTGACGTTTTAACTAATAACGAGTTAGAAATTCACTAATTTCATTTGTGGCGTTCACCACTAAACTTACGGTTAGGTATACAAAATTTGGTATCGGTAGAAATGATTTAACATGATTGATAATAAGGTGACCGTGCAAACTACTTATGTTGTGGTTATTATTAGATTATTATTAGAAGATTATATTATGAACTTACAATAGTTGTTTACAGAAATGTAGGTGTGACAAACACTGGGGTCACATCTAGCTTATGAATAAAGTATGTGTTTTATTAAAATTATGGATTAATTCGTGAGAGTTGGAATGTACGGTTAACATTATGGTATCCGGCTCGATACAGGGAATCCAGTGATATTAATTTTATAAGTAATTCACGTAAGTTAAAGATTGTATGAGCACATATATCGCGAGCCGTTTAGCTAGCAAAATCTATTTTAAACTCAGCGACTTCAATGGATTGGTTCGAAGTGTGAAAGGTTACGGAAGCCAATTTCTGGGACGACTTTAATTTGTATTAAGTGTCGTGATTGATCAGACTAACTTCAAGCTTTATAAAGAGGGAAAGGCCATTCGAGACCAGACGAACATTGAGCAGAAGAAAGTGTTGCACAGAAAACTCTCGTCTCCAGGAATTGGGCCGAAATGTGTATCCGCCCAACGCCTGAGGTAAGTACTTTTACGACTTCAATAGTACTGATTTGATGTGAGTCGCTGCATTTCTCACGTATGAAGAAGCTTGAGCGATGATCGTCTGCGACTCCGTTTGACGTAATTTACAGCCGTTTCGTCTGCTAGCGACTGTCAACGAGGCGTAGCCATTCCGCCGGGCTATAGCTTATCTGACGTAACTCGGTCTCCGTGACAGTACCCTCTCGACATCGTCGACGTCGTGACATCGTTTCCGTGTTGTTGCCTGGTGTTTCGCCTGGAATCGACAAGGCAAATCTACCGTCTACTTTATCGTCCGAGTCGCCTGTTTTTGACTACGTGAATTCGTTCGCCGATCGCCGTGCGACTTTTGTACTGACATATCGCCGAACGCGGCCGAACGCTAACATTCACACATCATGAGACATTGGTTACAGCTAACTGACTTTACAACGGTGTACACCCGTCTTCATGTAAGTGATCAGCTGTTTAATTGTCTCCCATGTAAATCCGTATTTGGATGCGTACTTGTCGAGCTCAATGTATGGTATTATAATGACATAGTCGAGTAACGGTTGGCCAACTTTCACTGAACCGAATGTTTATGTTGTTGTATTAAATGGGAACGCCAGTTGGCTTCTCGTACTACATATCTGATGTTTTGCTTTTCGTTCAGTCCGAATCTTAGTGCACCTAAACCTATAACTTGCTATGTCAAATCGGGTACCGTCAATTTATTAATTTATTAATACTTATACTCGATTTTGTGATAAAGGCTGCATTCTTTCAACCCCTTCTCTTTGCCGTGGCCATCGACTGGGTCATGCGGCTAGCAACCACAGGCAATGAAGGGATTGTGTGGGTTAAAGAGGAGCGTTTATCAGACCTGGACTTTGCTGATGCCATTGCTGCCCTCTCAGACACCACCAAGGGCCTACAACGTCTCGTGGAATCAGTCAGCAAATATGCTAATGGCTTGGGACTTGAAAAGAAAACAACAAACATGCTGACAGGGGAACACCAACCAGATGTCTTGATCAACCACACAAAATAGAAACAGTAGAAAACTTCATCTACCTTGGCAGCTCCATCAACAACCAAGAAATCATCGATCATAAACTAAACTGCGTAGTGGGGAAAGCGTCAGCAGTCTTTAACCACCTGAGGAAAATTTACAACAAGAAATTTACCTTGAAATCTAAACTCCGCTTTTATAACTCAAACGTCATACCACCCTCCTATATAGATGTGAAACATGGCAACTAAAAACAAGCCAAGAAAACAAAATTGATGCATTCGACACTAAATGTCTCCGAAAAATCTTGGGCATACACTGAAGAGACCATGTGACGAATGTAGATATCCGGATACGATCAGGACAACCTATGGCATTATCTACTATCTGCAGATGACGAATGAGCTGGCTCGGCCGTGTCACAAGGCTCCTACCTACTAGACCAGCCAAACAAGCGCTATGGTGGATACCAGCTGGCTAGAGAAAGAGGGGACGACCAAGAATGAACTGGCGCCAACCAATCGACCTCGACCTACAGCTGGTCATCAAAAGCTAGAGCGACGTCAGAACACTAGCAAGCTACAGATCTGGGCGGCGTGCCGATAAGTCTAAGTCAAAGTAATAAATGAAACTATATTGAGCATTTTTTCTTTGCTTTCATCCAATAACACCACGGTCTCGAAAGTTTTATAATTGTGTAGTATATATATATATATATCGTGCCTGCGTGCCTGCGTGCCTGCGTGCCTGCGTGCCTGCGTGCCTGCGTGCCTGCGTGCCTGCGTGCCTGCGTGCCTGCGTGCCTGCGTGCCTGCGTGCCTGCGTGCCTGCGTGCACTGGATTGAAACGGATAATATATATATCTAGCGACTATTGTCGAAGATAAATTTTGGAGGGATGGCACTGTTGCATTGCAGTGCACAGTTGCCAGTACATCTACAGTCTCCAATTTGTATACCATGAATATAATCATTACTGAATCGTCGTAACATTCTTCTTTTACAAAATTATAGTATAATTGTATACGTATTTTAATGAAAAGTGCAGCTTTTTCAGTAAAATATGTCAGATGAATTCATCACTTACGCCATTGTTCTTACGTACGTATTGCATTTCACATTAATTCATAATAACTTATTTAATTGTCAACAAATGTGCCTTCGATATAGATGCTTTTTCTCTGCAGATATAGTAAAGGGCTCAATAATATACGCATTCCCAAACATATATTTCACTTGAAATATATAATATTCTAGTCAATCCGTCTGACATAATTGAATCTAGATGTTTGTGGTAAAATATTTATATAAATTGCCTAATTGTGTAATAGGTATTGACTTTGTTTCCATAATTATACAATTATATCCTGTAATAAAATCACGTACCGATGCAAGTCTGTGTTTTGTTGACGTAAGCATATCCCACATTGCAGTGATTTTCGTCGCATTTTGCTGGACCATTTGTTTCACACAGTGCACAGTTCGGGTCACACACCACTGCAAGAAATCAGGCGTATTTTATCATAGTACATTTATTTTATAAAAATTTAGTTGTTTAATGGTGACCCCTACATTAATAAACTCATCGTTGGATCTGCAATAAGCTTATGAATTGGTTACTCCAAAGGTAAGCATTTAAAATGATATGTGTAATTTGTACATCATTGGACTTCTCTTCGACTCATTGAAACCCGTTTTGTTTATATGTTGCATGATCGATGATACTTTTTCAATGTGTTTATTAAATGGACGTGGCTGAATACAAATGCTGTGACCATTTAAAATAATGTATATATTATTACCTCAACTAATATTTTGTTATGCCTAAACATTAATATGATAAACTGATATAATACTAACCTAGACCTGTCTCTGACGATGTGTTGCCAAAGCGAGGCCACGCGTTCGGGTCGTTCACTGAAAAGTAAGACACATGATCTATGGTGGCGTATACATGACGTGTACATACTGATTAAAACCCACACGCACACACACACACACACACACACACACACACACACACACACACACACACACACACACACACACACACACACACACACACACACACTAGAGCACACGCACACATACATACACACACACCCACCCACCCACACACACCAGACGTCGGCCTTTAACCCAAAAAAGGTGCTACTCAGTCGAACCATCAAATTCAAACAATCTGGCAGCAAAATTACTGGTCCCTATTATACCAGGTTAGCAACGACACAATGCACGAATATAAACGGCCTGCAAAACATACTGAAACAAATTCAGTTTTATTTTCAGCTTATAATAATTTAATTGTAAACACACACCCGCCATATATGTATATGTATATATATATATATATAATTTATATATATATATATATTATATTATATATATATATATGTTTACATATGTATATATATGTATATATATGTGTGTGTGTGTGTGCGTGTGTGTGTGTGTATACAGAGTGTGTGTGTGTATATATATATATATAACCTTTGTAGTTCTCACTCACAACTCACAAGACTGTCAACAGGAAGCTCTACTAAACAACGCAAACGAACACATGATTCGATCTACTTCCGCTAATTTAATCAATCAATCAATCAATCAATCAGTCAGTATGTTTATTTTTCCAACACAGAATATTACAGTTTAGTATAACTAAAACAGCGTATAAAAGTAGACAAAAAACCTTGGCCACGCATAAAAAGAACTGAGAAGTATTGACTGGAATGGAATCGCTTGACACTTTGTCACAGCTGTTTGCGTACAGCTAAGAATTCGCGACAGCCACCATTCGTATGTGTTTTCAATTGATGCCTTCTCCCCTGTCACCTTCACCTGGCGTGAAGGTGACAGGAGAGAAAGTGATCGTAGAGAAAGAGGTAGGAGGGAAAAAGAGATGGGAGAGGAGAGAAGGAAATGCAATGGGAGGAAAGATGACGGGAAGAAAGGAAGTGAGAGTAAATGTGACAGAAGAGAAGTTGGGGGAACGACGACAGGAGGAAAAGAGACAAGAGAAACAGCGTCAGGAAAGAATGGAACGGACGAGATTGTGACAGGAGAGCAGAAGACAGGGGAACAAGACCACAACCAGACAGATACAAACCGGAGAAGGAGCTACTCTGAGGCAGTGATTGAGGGGGCATTGAGAAAAGAGAGGGTGTTTATGGGTGACTCTATTCTGAAAAAGACAGGTAAGACACTAAGCGAAGGGGAGGACGTCGTTGTTTGTTTGCCGGGGGCTAGGATAGAACATGTGACTGAAAGGGTAGAGAAGGTATTGGGGCATGGCAAGGGAGTCTATACTAGTATACGTAGGGACAAATAATGCAGACAGGGAGGGACCAACTGGGATAGTACTGAAGTACAGACAGAAGTGAAGACAAGAGTCGAGCAGATTATTCTCTCGGGGATTTTGCCAGTAATGACAGGAAAAGGGCCAACATATCGAAACTGCAAAAGGATGGCGATCAACGCATTAGTTGGGCAGATGTGTAAAGAAGAGGGGGTGGGATTCGTAGATTTATGGAGATTCTTTGTTGGGAGGCAAGATATCCATCTAAGTGGAAAGGGGGCAGCAGTTTTCTCAGAGAACTTGCTGCAATATGTTGACAGTGGGACAGGCAGCATCTATTTAAACTAGATTCGCAGGCGGGATTCACAGAGAAGCCTGAAACTGAAGGCATAGATAAAGACAGCAGAAATAAATCAGCAAAGAACAGCCTGGAAAACTGTTCTGAATCAGGATATAAATGCGTTTGTTTAAATGCAAGAAGCATAGTAAACAAAATAAATTAACTAAACATTATGGTAGAAGATATTGACCCTCACATAATAGGTACAACCGAATCATGAGCCACCACTGATATATCAGACGCCGAATTGGGACTAGCAGGCTATGTAATGTTCAGGAAAGATAGAATAGGAAGAAGGGGAGGTAGAAATAGAACCAGATTGCGAAGAAGCTGTTTGGCGTAACATATGTTACAGGAAACTCAACGTTAACGGCAGGGTTAGTTTTTCGAAGTCCAAACATAAGCGTAGAAGATAATGAAAAAGAACAAAACGCTATAAGGGAAGTTAGCAAACGGGACTGTATTATTATGGGAGTTTTAGCCATGGTCATATACAATGGAAATATCTACAGAGTACGGGAAGTGAGGTCCACAAGTTTTTAGTTTTAGTACAAGACAGTTTCCTTTCTTAACATGTACTAGAGCCAACCAGGGATGACAATGTGTTAGACATAGTTTTGTCCTCGAAAAAATTAATTATTTGATAATGTAAAAGTATGTGAGCCACTGGGAAGTAATGATCACAACCAGATACATTTTACCATCAAAGTAAAATCAGAAAGAAGTAATAAAAAGCAGTTCAGGAGAAATTTCCACAAAGGAAGATATAAGGAAATGAGGAAATATTTAGCAAACATAGATTGGAACAACACACTGAAGAATAAGACAGCAACATAATGCTGGCATATCTTAAAGGGTGAAATAGATTACATCGTCAATAAATGTGTTCCCTTGAAAAAACAAGTGAATCGGTCCAGAAAGAAATACTTTTCGAAAGAAGCCATTAGAAAAATTAAGTACAAATATAGGATGTGGAAGTCATATAGACGTATTGGAAATGACGAAGACTAAAACATTTATAAAGAAGCACTACACCAAGCTACAACTGAAATTCGAAATTCGAACAGAAGCTACGAAAAAAAAATAGTTTGTAATATAAAACAAGACAGCAAGAGTTTTTATGCATATGTTCGGAGCAAACAGAAAGTTCACCATCAGGTCGGTCCTCTAGAAAATAGTGCTGGAAATATAAAATCAGAGGGATTCTTAATGTCAGAAAACCTGAACGAGTATTTTAGTTCAGTGTTTACCAGGGAAGATATTAGTTCACTGCCTGTACCAGAGGCTAAGTTCAAGGGGGCAGAATCAGACTATTTAGGACAGTTAAGTGTATTTGGGATTCCGCCCAAACTACTACTATGTAGACCAAATAAGCATACCGCTTGCAACAGTTTTCAATTTGTCATTAGAAGAGGGAGTGGTTCCTTTAGAATGGAAAGAAGCAACATTATACCGTTATTTAAAAAAAGGTTCCAGAAACAAGTCAGAGAACTACATACCAGTGAGTTTAACGTCAGTTATTTTCAAATTATGAGAAAGACTAATTAAAGATCACATGGTGGATTTTCTTGTTAAACATAACTTGTTAAACCCATCTCAACATGGGTTTCTAAAAGCTAGGTCATGCTTAACAAATACGTTATGTTTTTTTGTAAGATATCACTAAGTGGGTAGACGAGGGATCACCAGTAGATATCGTCTACTTAGATTTTTAGAAAGCTTTCGACAAAGTGCCATATCAAAGATTACTGCTTAAACTAAAGGCCCATGGCATAGGAAATGGTTTAATTAACTGGATAGAAAATGGCTAATTGACAGACGACAACGGGTAGTAGTTGATGGGGAGGCCTCAAACTGGAAATCAATTTTCAGTGGGGTACCACAGGGATCAGTACTGGGACCTATATTATTCTTAAACTGATGGAGATAGACAGCATTTACAAGATGATCTTGACAGGTGGATCAAATGGTCTGAAAAGTTGCAAATGCTGTTCAATTTTGGGAAATGTAAATGCCTCCACACAGGACATGTGAACGAAGATGTGCATTATACAATGGGGGGTAATGTACAAAGTACTACTGTAAAAGAAAAGGACTTAGGGTTAACCATTAGTGCTGACATGAAGTTTTCAGAGCAGTGAGGTATTGCCGGGGCTTCAAAGGGAAATCAAATCCTTAGATTAATTAGGCGAAATATAACGTATAAGGAAAAAGAGCTAATACTACCGCAGTACAAAACAATAGTTAGGCCTCATTTAGAATATTGTATTCAAGCGTGGGGGCCATATCGCAGGAACGATATAGATATGCTAGAAAGAGTACAAAGTAGAGCAACTAAAATTATACCTAAACTGAGGGATCTTAGTTACGAAATACGCCTTAAAAATGTGGTTTAACAACTCTAGAGACCAGGAGATTGAGAGGAGATCAGATAGAAGTGTTTAAAATATTGAATGGTTATGAAAATATTGATATAAATATTGTTTCTTAGTTAAGAAATATAGAAGGACCAGAGGACATGAAGTTGCATTAGAAAAGGAGCAGTGTAGATTAGATATAAGAAAGTTATCATTCTCATAAAGGACTGTAAATGTATAGAACATATTATATCCTGATTGTGTTGGTGCTAGTAGCGTGAATATGTTTAAAAATAAAATTGACACATACCTTAAAAGGGCGGGAACACGTAGATAAAAAGTATTGGACTCTCGATAAGCCACCTGCCAACTAGAGTTAATTTTTTTAAAGCAACATGTAATAGGACTAACAAAAAAGTAGTTACGAACGCACAAAACCACAAGGAGTATCCTTACACCCCGTAAAAACATACTTTCAAACAAACGCAAAAATTGGCACTTGTGAGTCTAAGAATGAAATTCACCAATAGGGGTTTCGGTTGAAGAGTACTAAACACGGTATAGATGGTAGTACACACGATTGTGTATAATGTTGATCCGTAGAAAGTTAACGTGATAGCTAAACATGCTACTAGTTATGTGCATAAACATGATTCTCGTACTTTCTTGGGCGAAGTATTGATATTCCGAAACGTTAAACTAATAAGTAAAATATAATATAATAAGTAATCAGCCGTTATGTCAAATTAATGTCTCTGTGCTGTAAAATTGAATAACTGATCAAGGAATGTAAATATCACTATTTCGGGCTGGAATCAATTTCGCGAGAAATACGTACTTAAATGTCTTGTTCATTGTCGATACAGTGAAGCGAGCTACGCAAACATGACCGTATTTGGATTCTTCTTTTTCTTCTACTTTTATACCTCCGGATATGACATGGCAGAGAACTGCTGGTAACGGTATGTCTTATATATACACAAATCCGTTTACACACGGCGTTTGTTTGGCATAATATTAAATGTAAATGTAGTTGTTATGACAACGACGACGATATTGTGGCGGAACCTACCTATCGCTGGCAGGACGACAAGTCCACCGACTAGACCGAACGCGAGAGCAGCGGCCAACAGCATCCACAAACAGCAGCACGGCTGCACCCACCACGCGCCACACCGCCGTCGTCGCTTCTCGGGGTTCTCGGTCTCTTCCGAGTACTGAGACTCGCTGTCCGGCGGCGTGCTCGTATAAGGAGACTTCATCCAGAACAAAGGCCGATAGACCCGGGGCCAGAACAGGTAGTAGTACATGGTCGGGTACTCCGTGTGGCTGAAACAAAAGGTAATGCATGGGAGACGTGGCAAAAACACAAAGTAGTACAGCAGAAAATAAATTGGTGGTAACTTGTTAAAGCCAATCGTCGAGCCTCCATTTAGCCTTCAACCCACTAACTTTGTCGGTCACAAGAAAATTCGATACTATAAACTCATAACTGCATGTGTATTATTGCACTGCGCTTTATCGTGAACACGTTCTAATTTTGAAAATCACCTGAACTAATCATTGAGCAGTAACAAAATTGGTTAATTGTTTGTGTAATGGTTTTAGCAAAAGTACATACGAACGGTTGCACAGGCGAACCTATCGTAATGAGTAGGATTGTTTTGTCTCAAAAATAATTTGAAATGAGACGAGTGTAAAATTTATTTGAGTAGACACGCTTAAATACCAGAAACAATAAAATGCAAATGCAGAAGAATCACTCACGAATGGTCAGGTTGACGAAAAGATCGGTGTCGTCCACAGCGGAAACTCTCACCAAATGAAGCCGCGGGATGTTGTCACTGAACCTATCTCAATTCCAGAGTCCTTTCTATAGTTTTTTTCTAGACTAACCGCGACGGACCGACCTGCAAATTATGCCTTGGTGTAGCTGTTTCAAAGCGAATGCTAATCAAAAGATTGCGTAGAGGCCGACGCCCAAAATTACTGTCGCTATTCAAGGAGACGCCTCACACATCGTCCTGATAATGGTCTCGCTTCGCCTTGTATTTACATTAGTGTCTGAGAAGGCTGCGTGTTCTGCTGTCAGCGTCGATTGTGCGTCTTATGAGAGAAAACGCCCAAATATTAACCACGCCTTTTGATGTCTAAGATACAAAAACCACTTCAATTAAAACCTGAAGGCAATACACCAGGATGATCTAAGAAAAGTACAAACTTCTATAAATAATAATTATAGTGTGTTAAAATGTCGCTGCTGTTAGACACTATGGTGCACCCAAAATATAAGTCACAACATAGTAAATGTTGGCGTCTTTGGAGCGATTATAAAGTCATTTGGTACATGTGTTCTTTGTCCTACTTTTAATTGATCAACTTACACTTGTATACACGGGAAATGTGTACTTGTTTAACTTGGTGTAGACACGTACGATGAAACAAAGGGACAACATGCTACACTGTTCCACATAATTAGCTAGTAAACAATGTCATTCAGTTAGAATAAAAACACGGTATCCTGATCGTGTGTGAATGCGTCTGATATTACGATGCGTGAAACAGGAAGACGTATGTCGGCCGGTTACTCTAATATACACCACCGTCACTTCTATTTTTGACATAGTGTGTAGAAGAATAGGCAGAATTTGTTTTGCATGGCTTTTAAATATAGTGATATATTTGTTGTTCAGCTGTGGTTCAGGGTAGTACAAAACATATTCTTACGAAAAGGTATGTTATGTATTGCTTAATTAACATATTTTGCCCGCTGAGAGGTAACAGGACTACATTTGGACTACACCTTAACATTTTGTCCATCCCGTTCCACACACAAAGAGCACGTATTACACGCCAATCAACGTTGACATATGTGTGTTGGTTCAAATTGCATTACCTTTTCAACGACTGCCACCACCGTCGATCACCCATCCTGCAACGTGGTAACACCCGCTACTGTTACCTGCTGCTTGCTTAAATGCATTTTTTTTAACCCTTGTCTAAGTTCTTATTTCACCTGGCCATAAATTACCTGAACTGCTTTGCTGGTTCATCTACAGTCTACGCCATGTCTGTTACAGTTTCAACTAACATTCCCATAAATTACTTAGGGGTGAAGCTCACTCCTAGTGCAAATCTCCGCAGATGCAACTATTACTGTGCAATTTACCAATCAAACGATGCAACAAGGTGCCATACCAATTTGGCTACGTTTGTTGTTATGAGAAACGGCTCGTCAAGAAAGTTGCCTCGATTTATGGTTTGTTTACCCCTATATATGATTGCGACGTATTCATTAGCTTTAAACAGCATCATGACATGTGTGATTTAACTAAGCAAACATGTAAAAAAAAGCTACTTCCTGATATGGAAGTAATTTATTTATATGAGTAATAATGCGGAATATGTTATTTTTGAAATGTTATTTAATTATACAGTGTGGTATGATGTAGTATAAAGTGTACTCCTGTTGTAAATCTAAGTGGACGTGTTTGTTTTAATGATTATTTGTGGAATGAAACGCCGCTTACAACAATTGACTAATAAACCATAGATTTGTTATATTTGTTTTAACATATCCGTTTGGACATTACCTACACTTACATCAACTGATTAACTAATTAATTGTACTGAAACTTTTGAACAAGAGATTGCTGAATAGCTATGGTGGGAATGCAATTTTAAGTAGATGCGTTTATGATTCATATATGAAAGGTAGCTATTGTTTTAAATTATGTCTAAATAACCCTTGCGCGTTTTAAGGGAAGTCGTAGTAACAAACAATTGCGTGAGACTAACCCGATACGATGGTTTATGTGTAGACAGACCAGGTATGTAGGGTAACCAAGGATATGCCGGCCCGCCTAAGAGAAAAAAGTTGTTTATTTTTTAAACCATGATTCGTAGTAATTATATTAAGATAAGTATATATTATGTATATATTCAAGTACATTAGTACTAGTCACTGGCTTAACGTCATGGTGTAAATATGTTAGCATCCATGTTACCGAAGAGAAATTATTAGATCGCACGTTATGCAAAACTTTCAAGTGGAATTGTGAACTTATTTTGGAAGCGTTCTGTTGTGCGGTCGCAGACAGTGTTCACTGGGTTGCAGCATCACATTAAACGCTGTGTTAATTTATGTTCACCGGTTTGAGAGGTACAGATAATAATAATAATAATAATAATAACTTTATTTAGACACTAAAATCCAAAGTAGAACTCTGTTCAGTAGTGTTGACAATAGTCGTTAGAAATTATAAGAAATAGATATTATAATAATACAACGAAAATATATAAATACGTATAGCTAAGGCTTTGTTACACAAAACTGATCTAAAGAAACTAAATCAAAGATGACATTTATGTAATTATATTATGTATCATCAGTAGTAAAAATAAGTATATATATATATATATATACACACACACATATATATATATGGAGGGAGGGAGGAAGGGATGGCGGGAGGGAGGGAGGGAGGGATGGAGGAAGGGAGGGAGGGACGGAGGGACGGAGGGACGGACGGACGGACGGACGGACGGACGGACGGACGGACGGACGGACGGGACGGAGGGAGGGACGGACGGACGGACGGACGGACGGACGGACGGACGGACGGAGGGAGGGAGGGAGGGACGGAGGGAGGGAGGGAGGTAGGAAGGGAGGGAGGCAGGGAGGCAGGGAGGCAGGGAGGCAGGGAGGCAGGGAGGCAGGGAGGCAGTGAGGCAGGGAGGCAGGGAGGCAGAGAGGCAGAGAGGCAGAGAGGCAGAGAGGCAGAGAGGCAGAGAGGCAGAGAGGCCGAGAGGCAGAGAGGCAGAGAAGTTACATACATGTTCTTGTATTCATCACATTAGCGTAAATTCGAACGACACTTTAGAACAAAATATACTTTTGATCATTAAAAGATTCCAGACAAAACCTAGTATATTTGAGTTGATTTACTGAAGATTATCATATTATTGATAAAGCTACAAGCGATAATTTCCGGAGAAACCAAACGAATTATGTATGTGTGTATTTTAGAAACCAGATGCACGGTGGCAATCAACAGGAAGTTTGCCATAAACAGACTAACCTAGCCAAATGTCATCCTAATAAAAACAGAATTGAAAGTCAGAAATTTGGGTTTCAACCAAACAAAGCCGGCATGTTTGCTGTTAGCCGACGCACATCTTAGTAACTGCATTATACAACCCACCGTTGTGGCATGTTTTATCACAACAACTGCCTAATACATCACAACTGATGTAACTGTGTGGATCTGCTCTGTAAAAAAGTCATGGTACATCAAGAGTTCTTGGGGAAGCAGGGGCTCCGACTTTCGCAACTCTGAATGAATGCTGCATGCACCAGAACGACATAATTCTTCAAATTTTGTCATCATCATCATCCTTTTGGCGGCCTCAATCAACTTGCTGATTATTCTGCCGCTCTTTGGCGTTTGCGAGGAGGTAGAATTTGATTTTATCAAAAGAAAAATATCTAGAGTCAGGGTGACTGTCAGACCTATGGAGAACATTAACTATAAAACTTAAAAATTTATAATAAAACAAACACATGCTTCACCACCATGGACTGATCTTGGGCATCTTTTATATCCCATGTGAACGTATTGTACAGTTCTAGTGCCTCTTCCACTATACCGTGTAGCAGTATGGACGTCTTCAGACTTCACTCTCTCTCCAGTTTCCCTGCTGCACCTGTCGCCTCTAAATACTTCTGTCTGACCTTTGCCCAGGTGTCACTTGTCAGACACATTCCCTGTGAGCTGCGACCCAGGTGGTGGAGGTAATATATCCATAGTTCATTGCACAGAGTCAACAACACGCGTTACAAGTCAGTCTGGTCCACATTCCAGTCACTTGCTTATAAATTGTAACACTAATATCACTTGTTATCCCTCATTTACCATCTCGGTGTTGGGCGATATAACCATCTCAGTTCTATAAATTTCTAGTCTCTAGTTTCTTATATATCGTATTTCTTCTGTTACCATGTAATATTACTTACAAACAATGTTTTATATAAGTAATGTAGAATGTTTTTTCAAGCATCCGTGTACGACGTACATCGTGATTATGTGCCATGTGCTCCGCCCTGACCTCTGGTCGCAATTACCAACACTATGTGATCTCATTTAGAATCGAGAAGATGGCGCCACTGCTTAGCTGGATTACCACAGGAGGGGGAGGGGTGAGACCACATTTGATTTCCTCAAAGGCGGCTGATATAACGTTTCCTTCATTTCCTGTAAATTTTACCTTACAATTTTCTTTAAATTTGTACACCATATTTAACCTTTATTCATACACATGCTGTGCAAAAGTCGTAAAATTCTCATACCTCAATTTTTTATAAAGCATTTTCAAACCTGACACCCCTTCATTTCTGCTAGAACCAGACAGTGATTTGCAATGTAATTGTAATTATATTTAAGTTAATGTATAATTCAGTCAATTAATCCTTCCGGCTATTTAAATTTCTAAGTCCTTCGTTCGTGACACGTAGCATTACGAACTATATGGAAAACACCACTGGATTTACCACTAGCTACTTTCTAAAACAGTTGCCAATATTATGTTTAGGATGGGTTTCAGAGGTCCAGTTTATAACATGTAACGATGTACTAAGCTGCAACGTCGGGCACATATGTATATGATGTTACCCAATGTAACAAGGAGCAACGAAGGGATGCTGTTGGGTTATAGTTTGACATGTCTTCATGCAAATCCATAAAATGTCGAGACCTTCAAAATTATTAATTTTTTACAATGTTGATGTAATCAAAATGTTGACGTTTTCAAATTTTGAAATTGGATATTTAAAGAAAGAAGGTGACAAATTACATGTAGTTAATACTTGTTGATTTCCCGCCAGGACATATTGCTGAGATCCTTATAAAAATCATGATAAAGTCTACTGTCATACTTCCTCGGGTAGTAGAGATGATGATGTGTGTGTGTGTGTGTGTGTGTGTGTGTGTGTGTGTGTGTGTGTGTGTGTGTGTGTGTGTGTGTGTGTGTGTGTGTGTGTGTGCATGTGTGCGCGTGCGTGTATGTCTGTGTGTGAGTGTGTGTTGCGTGTGCGTGCGTGCGTGCGTGCTTGCGTATGTGCGTGAGTGGTGTTGTGTGTATGTATGCTTACGTGCATACTCTGAACTACAATTACATATGAACACATTCTCTAACTCTACAGCTTCGCAGCTTCGCTACGTAGATGGTTTCATCAAGTTTAAAACCCCACGTTCCCAAACTGTCCAACCATGTGAATAACCCGTACAAAAGTAAACACAGGTACTAAAAACGTAACTTTATTTATCAATTCACATTGGGCCTACAAAGACAAAATAAAATGTCAACATAACAACAAGTTGTAGGCAAATCGCAAGAAACAATAAAACAGTATTCATGTCTCACAAACAACGTAACGTAAATGTTTCTTATAAAACGCATTTAAACTGTTGAACAGTTCTTTACATTAGCAACGCCGATGAAACAGAAGGTTTTGCGTGAGAACATGGACAAGGCATGTTCTTGACAGGGTTTGTAGAGTATTATAATCAGTGGCATACAAACTGTAATGGTGGCAATGAGAGCACATTGCATCCTTTGTCTTCTTTGTAAAATGCCCACGTCACACCATATTGTAAAGAATTACAACATATACGTATATATTCAGATGAAACCGATTAAAGTAAGTGGGGTTGTGCATTTCTTCTTCAGCCTAATCATTTGTCTCAAGATAACGCGTGACATAGAAATGCATCTTCAAAAGTACAAAATCCGTGTACTACTTTCAACAAAAGGTAAAATCTAGTCATTAAAAGTGTAATATATTTGCGTCAATTATTTTTATTTTCAGAAGTAATAAAATATGCCCAGTCTTGGCGCAGCAGCCGTCGTGGAAACAACGTTATCCGTGTCTACAACAGAACCACACAGTAACGTTATTATTATCTGAATCTGTGCTTAATAATTCCTTTGAATATGCATTGCCAGTGCTCTATAAAGGCTAGTTTGTATAATGTGGCCTGTCACAGCAAAGTGTATTTTATTAGATTTGATCGTTTGCCGTGGAAAAGAACTGGACATTAACAAATTAATAAGTGTTGCATTTCAGCCAAAATCGCAAAACTGGTGGAGCTATATTTGCCTCGGATGGAGAACAGACTTATGCAACTTAATGCCCGGTTCACTGTGGAGAGTCAAGATATGTTTCTTGGACAGTTAACTCTCGCTATAAAGAACAAGGTGGGACCCAAATTCCTGTCGTGCGATTGGCTTGTCTGTTATGGTATTTTGTACACTTTTCAACGTCTTCCCCTCGCCTTTCCCCTGTCATACCCATGTCAGCTTATTTAGTACTGCCTGCAAGGATCAACACAAACTGATCCAGCGCTTCTTGAAATTCGAAATAGTCTTTAAATAAATAACAACAAGAACGGTTACACTGGGCACCTAAAATCAGCCATTAACAAATGTATTTGTTGAACTATTTATTATCCCTGCCATTAGCAGCCATACAAAATTATTAAGAGCAACACACGACATGTGCCAATTCACAATCGCAGTAGTCAAGTTGGCTGCGAAGCAATTAACACCGTTTAGTTAGTCGAAACGAAAGAAATTAACTTTAAAATTTCGACAATTAACATTAGTTTGAAGAAAGATTACGATTTCTTTGCTCACAATGTCTTCCCATGTATTCAAATAATCATAAGAATAAAGTCCGCTTTTTTGATTATGTAATACAAATATGAAAGAACCATTTACCAAATGTACGAATGCATCCTAGAAGACGTATCGGCAGTTTACTATGGTAGCCTACGTGTTGCTCTACAACTGAATGGCACGATTTAAAAACTGGAATTTTCTACGGCCGATGCAAGCATACACAGATTCAGTAGGCGTACTCCTAGGTAGATTTCGCCGCGGAGTATTATCCTCGGCGGTACAGCGTTCTCGTCCATTGACATGTGCCGCATCCGTCGCTTCGCCATCCTGTCGTGAGCAATGTCGACAACCTTGTACGGAATCTGCTTGCTCTCCAGCGCATCGATCACTCGTCGCTGTCGCACCTTCAGCTGTAACGACCAAGCAGGAAATTGACCTGTCCGTCACATGACATGTTGCCTAGCAACATTTATGTCAAGCAGTTAAACAAATTTGGTGCTGAATACGTGGAGCATTCGGATAATCCGTCGTATGTTTTTGAAATGTTAACACCAAACGTATAACAAAACACAAGACAACGTTTGTGTCATGTCATACCGGCCTAGTAATTCAGTGCACATATATAGGCTAGTACCGTTATCCCCAAAACTTCAGTTGACGGATTAAGTGCGTCACTGTTTGCCTATGTCCAATTACGTGCGTGACCTTCGTGAAGCTTTACAATATTTACATATATGCAGTACATTACTGACATATTCCAGATCAATCTTTATCGCATTCGGTTTTTGCATAAATAACGTTGCCCTATGTTTTTGTGTCGGAAACGACGACATGTGCAGCTCAAATGTCAACAAAATATTGACCTTACAACAGTATGTTTGATAGCTGCACATGTTCTGCAGCCATTCTGAAACCTGTGACACCATGGTGGACCTTGTTGCAAGGCAGCGGGTCGCGTGGTGGATATATATGCCAGTTGGATGGTTCACCACATAGTGAGTCGACAATGATGTGTCAGTTGTGTATATTTGTTCAGACCGTACGTGATATACAGTTTTCAAATTAATATTAAACTTAGGCAGGTCTACGTCTAATAGGCTTTGGTGGTGACACACGATCAGAATAGGAAACGGACTTATACGTATTTATACAGAATATCAAGGGAAAGGTATTTAAGCCAACAAATTACGCAATGTCTTCAAATAGTAAACACGTCAGATTTTTGGACATCTTACTATACCTGAGCTAGAGTATAATTACATGTGTCCTGATAGGATATAGGATTAGCCCTAAGATATTTAGGGAAAAGGTGCGCATGTCTGACGAGCTGGTTGTTTTGTGACATGCAAATGGCCATCTTTGAGCGGGCTTAGTGAGATGATTTCACAAACAACATACGTCATATTTGGCACATTACTTGACAAGGGCATTAAGTTTACGTAATCGAAGTTTTAAAAATAGAAAATTTCATTTCACTTTGTCTTTAAGACTCCCCTCCAGAGCCTATGGGGGCGGTCATGGGAACCCTAAGATCCCATGGATCCGCTGCTGAAATGGAATCTTCAAACATTTTTCAAAAACAAGTAAATTGTTTCTTTGTGTGTTCTTTTTGGCCATTGTTAATTATGTGTTAAGACTGGCCTGCATAAATCCAGTAAAACACCGCGTTGTGAACTCCCAATGACATAGGGAAGAAGATGACGAAATATATCGAAACATCCCTGCTTGCATCTAACAATAGTACGTTGCACGTCACGTTATAACTGATAACGTAACATCCTCGTTACCAAAAACCGCGGGAGTTGTCCAATGCGCAGATTGGCTTATGCTCCGTCAAATGCGTCTATAACGTCATGAAACGTTACCGTAACCACGAGTTGGCGGTTATAAAGTATATAACAACCGCAGCAGCCAAAGATTAAACATGTGTCGAGAACGACACCAAAGCGAAGATATGTAGCGGCCGCGGGCGAGACCAACAATTGGCCATGATATATGCCGGAACATATCGCACGCTTGCGACAGGAGAGTGCAGCCTACAGGGACACGTGAAGGCACTGCAGGAGTGTGGAGTGAAACCGTTGACGCAGCACACACGGTCGGAACACCCACATTCCCAGGTAAGACTATCACATTGCTCTGTAGAAGCATTATAACGGATTCAGTCTTGTCAATTCCAGTGGTTATTCATATATAATATGCCGGAATAATGACATTAACTAATTATCGGTTATATTTGCATTTCATGTGCCTCACGTGTCTGTCCCCTTCGCCGGCGGGATCGCTGTTGCCGGCCTACCGTATTCTAACGCGGTCTTTGTTGTAAAACCAGCCAAGCAACAACCGCGATAACGCCGCCGAACCAGCTCTGCCGAGTTGCTATAATGCCTACGGGTCGTTTCTATAATTATTTTACTTTTAGAATTTAGTTTTATGACGAGGAGGACCTCCGGAAGACCGGGGGTCTCCGGTTTGATTTCGGGGTTGACCTCATCCAATGATGACTGCAGTAGATGTGACGACATGTTGTTAAACGCTGCTTTAATTGATTACGGCTGTGAATGTTTGCTCGCCCAGTGTTTAGTTCAGTTTCCGGGGAAGCCGGATGCCAACGATTGGTGAATGGCAACTGAAACACCGACCCACGATCTCCAATCATTCCCCGTCGGCACCAACGTCTAGGTGCATTCATGGACCGATGACCATCGCGCGAAACGTCTGTCGTCGTCGACGTCACTACACGCATGTACAAAGATCAAATATCCGTCAACGTCGATCAAGAAGCGTTAGCTCCGACCGGACCAAACAAAACGAAACTTATACGCGCGACGCTCTGACCAGCTGACGTCAAGCGAGAAGTACGTCGCTGGTGCCATTGCGAGACTCCGTGTACGACGACCGGCCAACGATCGACACTTGCGTGCATTCGTGTATGAGTGCGTACGTCCATAACCAGTTCCATTGGCGCTTAGAGAAAACATTTAAAATGTTTCTGGGGGGAATTGTATTTGACACCTGGACAAACCAATTGATATGGTATGAACATGTCAGTAGGAACGGGTGAAGGCGAGCTGACTACCAAATAGAGTTAATGTTGTTAAACAGGTTGCACTGAAAATGACATACCACAATAAAGATGGGGAAACTACGTTAAGACTGTTGAAAAGGAAAATAGCTGGGAATAGTCTGCAATGGGCAGGATACAGTGAGATGGTCTTGAGACAACAAGGAAGGTCGGTAGCGTTAACACTGAAACACAAGCTCACGTGTATTTATCAACATGCTCACGTGAAGATACCAATTTGGATATTTGAATTTGAGAACTTGAATTTATTCTGTGTACATAATTATTAATAAAATAATAGTTTGTTTAATAGTTTTATCAATGCAAAAAAAAAAAAGTTTCATGCCGTAGTGGATATAAAAAGGTGTGTTTTTTGCAAAAACAAATTTGTATTTTAAATTAAACGAGCGAATCAATCGAATTTAGGAGACACATTTCAAACCAGAAAATGACGACCTGTTCGAATGCAGACGTGCTGCCACCTTGCGAGTGCAGTAACCATCATTTTGATATCGTTAGCTCGAAAACATCTGGTAGATGGCGGAACTGCAGAAAATGAATGTTGCTACAAAAAACAGCTCATCCGCAGAAAGGTAAATATGTGTCACGACTGCTGAGTGCTGTCAACTACAGCGGCGAAGCCGACTACGACTACGACTACATCTACGACTACGAGTACGACTACGACTACGACTACGACTACGACTACGAGTACGACTACGAGTACGACTACGACTACGACTACGACTACGACTGCGACTACGACTACGAGTACGAGTACGAGTACGACTACGACTACGACTACGAGTACGACTACGAGTACGACTACGAGTACGACTACGACTACGACTACGACTACGACTGCGACTACGACTACGAGTACGAGTACGACTACGAGTACGACTACGACTACGACTACGACTACGAGTACGACTACGACTACGACTACGAGTACGAGTACGACTACGACTGCGACTACGACTACGAGTACGAGTACGACTACGAGTACGAGTACGACTACGTCAACGACTACGACTACGAGTTTGCGTCTACTCTAGACACTACTACACGTAGTTGCCGAGTGACAGTGACAGTGACTGGCCATGGACCTAGTCACCATGTCGAATACGTTTAGGTATGGTCCAACGCCCAGGCAGTACGGGCGTGTATCTTACTAGGGATAAAATATAAACAGTAAACTAAAGATATATAATAATAATTATATTTTAATACTGAGCTTTTAAAATAGTATACCTTATTTCACAAGTGTGGCATCTACTGCCTATGAAAGCCAATATGTAAGTGTCCACAGCCGTGTCAGTGTCAGCTTCCCCATACACATATTTATGTAACTGTAAGTTGTCACAATTTTAATTTTGGCCCAACACCCAACTAATAAAGGGAGTAATATGATTGGTTAATACATTAAAAGATAAACAAAGAGCCGACGGGTAATTGTGTTTCCTGGAATAACCACTTGATGTTGGCTTGCTGAATGAGTTCTACTATTTTATATTCCATTGGCACTAACTGTTTTCGTTAGTCTTGGATTTGTTTCACAACGAGGCACGTACACCAAAATCAGCTGATCAATGCATTGTGTAATATAAAACTATCAGGAGTACAAAATGTACATCCTAATGTTTTAAGCTATTTTAACTAATAGAATATGTGTGTACATACTGCCATCTGTGTGTACATACTGCCATCTGTGTGTACATATGCCATATTTGTGTACATACTGCCATATGTGTGTACATACTGCCACATGTGTGTACATACTGCCATATGTGTGAACATACTGCCATCTGTGTGTACGTACTGCCATATGTGTGTACATACTGCCATCTGTGTATACATACTGCCTTCTGTGTGTACGTACTGCCATATGTGTGTACATACTGCCATATGTGTGTATGTACTGTCATCTGTGTGTACATACTGCCATCCGGAGAATGGGTATTTTTGCTAGTAGTTATAGTAATAATAATATAAAAGACATCCAAGCCACAATTATATTTCCCATACGTTGGTTATATAGCAGAGCAATGCGTTGTCCATACACGCAACAACTATTGTCTTCCCAATACGCTGGGGACCAACTGGCTTAGAGTTCAACTCAAAACACAGTCTCCCTGTAGTACTGCCTCTGTGAACACAAAGCACAGTCTCCCTGTAGTCCTGCCTCTGTGAACACAAAACGCAGCCTCCTATAGTATTGCCTCTGTGAACACAAGACACAGTCTCCCTGTAGTACTGCCTCTGTGAAAACAAAACACAGCCTCCTTATAGTACTGCCTTTGAGAACACAAAATATACATCCCACTTAACGTTTTGCTACAAATTAGTTTTCATATATTCCATGCTATTCATGTTAAGTTTCACTACTTATTTAAACTATAACAAGACATGAAATTAACATGGGTTTATTACAGATTCTGAGAGTCCATCTAAATGCACAACCTGTTTGCATGAAAAAAATACAATATAAACAACATATTTTATTTATTATGTTTCAGTTACTGAATAATTCTAACTAAAGTATTAGTCAAGTGCAATTTGAAATAGCAAATATTCAATCGCATCACAAATACAACTGAAGAAAATGCTGTGATGTGGATTTGCTATCTGGTTTCAAATCTTGTAGCCAACATTGACTACTAATGTATGTCTCAAAAGTTAGAGAACTTAGTGTTTATACGTATTCGTGCATATTAGTGAGGGACGTTAAAGTAATACATTTTCACATCTGGACAAAAGCATGACATTTGGCACAGATGACCTTGATACCATACTATTTCAGAATGTTGATGGAAGCAACCTGAGATTTTGATGTGTCTGCCTAAATTCAAAATAGCCGCCACCCGAAATCGAAAATTGCCAGATCTCTGGAACCTATACTCCGATTTGGATATTCTTGGTGTCGTTTATATGGTTTCGGAGAGTGCTGAATTGATTGTTGAAGTTTTTGAATCGATTTAGGGTCACGGTCACATGTTATGGGTCAATGTGAAAGAAAATGTTCTGCTAAAGCACTACGTTCTTAATAGTTTCTCTTATCTATCTCTGGTATCGTCCAGTACGATTATTATTATCTTGATGACTTTCATGGGGTCTTCATGTATGCTTAGTCCATCGATGAAATCTTTCCATCTATATTGGGGTCAAGGTCCCACGTTCGGGATCAAGGTCAGCATGGTTTAATAACTTTGCTGTTTATCAAAGCTACGTGTATGTGGCATTGGGTCTTTCACGGAATTTGATACAGGCAGTTGATATCACAGCATGATATTGGTTATGGAAAATGTAAAATTTAAATATAAATATAGTGTAGTGGCAAACATAAAGTTTATTTTAAACCAGTGAAAGGAATACCTTTAAGACCATGACATAGGACTTAGGCACCACCAGTTACACATGTACGTACTATTTACAGGCAATCAACTTGCAGGATCGCATCAAAATCCTTCTCGCCAGCAAGACGTTTTGCATACATGAGATCTCTTGTTATTTACAGTCCATCGTTGTTGGTGCATCCACCTTCACAGTGACAAAGAATAGTGCATTTGATACCTGCTCTGGCACATTTGCAGTTCCCCTGCAGGCTTTTACAAACCCACAGTGGTGAAGGAGGGCACACGCTTTGCTTGCGTCGGCTTGCACTGTCCAGAATGGTGCCCAGACTTTCACCCACGCTGAAGCATCTGGAACATCTTGGTGTCGTTGCCTTGCTTGTCTCCAGATGTAACCCGCCTGGTCTTGCATGCTGGAGCTGTTTTTCCTGTGTGGGGGGTATGGTCGAGCGTCCGAGTACCATGCGTGATGAATTGACGTCTGGCACCATTCACCCTTGAGCACCCACTGCTCTTGCTGTACATGATAACAGTCCAGCGTTCAAGGCGTGCCATATGGATGGAGTCGAGTGTCAGGAGTCTAGGGTCGTCGGAAAGAGCAAGTAGTGTTTCAATAAGGTCTGGGTATGCCTGTCATGCTGCCCAGCCCGTTTTCTTACCGATTCCAAGGAAATATGATGTTGTATCACACCTGGTGAAGGAATGGAACAGTGGAAGCGTGAGCGACTTCTCAGGACCAAGTCTTTGGGTGATTGCATGAACGGGGATGTGCTGAAAGGCTTTTCCAGTACCACAACTCCATTAAACCAAGGCTGCCAAAGTGGCCAACAGCAATGATGACAATATCGCTGTCGACTGTGTGGATGAAAGCCTTTGAGTGACCATGTTGTGCGGCGGGAGAGAGATGCAGAAATATCCTGCTATCGGCTTCCAGGTGATTGCATGGCATGATCGTGTCCAAGTCATCTGCCGATTGGCTGTGAGAGGTATTCACCAGGATGAGATCGTCATACGTGCAGCAAACCATAACATTGGTGAGCTGAGGCTTTTGAAAGGAACCTAAACAGCTGGACCTTGTTTTCTGAATTTGTCAAGTACTTGTTCCAGTCACGAGGGACACGCATACACGCATACACGGATACTCGCATACACGCATACACGCATACATGCATGCACGCATACACGCATGCACGCATACACGCATGCACGCATACACGCACACACCCGCAGGCACACACACACACAAACAAACAAACATACATACATAATTACATACACCCGTGTCGCTGTGTCTGATACTGAATTGTTTTATTGAACGCTGGCATGAAATGCACCCCAACAGACTTTTGAACGAACACAGATATGAGTGATGGCTGGACGGACGGACGGACGGACGGACCAGCGGACGGATGGACGGACGGACGGACGGACGGACGGACGGACGGACGGACGAACGGACCAGCGGTCGGACGGACGGAAGGACGGGTGGGTGGGCGGGCCGGGTGCTGGTCGGATGGATGGATGGACGGACGGACAGATGGGTGGATGTGACGAACCGTACGGCGATACACAGAGATACCTACCTCGAAAACATATATGTGCTTACAATATAAGTAACACCCCACGTTATATTGGAAGCATTTGTTTGAAATATGCCGTAAATATGTTGCGACACACTTCCACCTGATGAGACAGTGGAAGTATGATCGAGGCGAAACATTTTGGGATGCTAAACGCTCAACATACTTATAGCTATATACACGCACAAACTATTCATATGCGAAACATGCAATAAGCATACGACGCATTTTGAACATCAGTTTTATTCGTATCGCAACGGTTCGTCATAAGATGCACAGTTACATCATTACCGTTTTAAATCAGTGATTATTATGTTAAAACAAAGACGCACCGGTTTCGTTAAATCTTACTAAAACAAATAATTAAACATGCAAGTATTCCATTCTGCCTCAATTCACCATCAAATGACCAACTATTAATGAAAGACAGTCGAACGTCGCTGACAGCTAAGATTCCACTATTGTTCATATACCTATTTACTTAAAATAATATATTTCGAGATCGCTCGTATAAATGTTGTTTTTAAGATTTTGTTTTATTTGAGTGATTTTATTGCTTTTCCTAATTGTATGCACTTTGTGGGTAAATGGTGTTCCACTCTCTAAAATTCGTACTTAATTCGTCCAGTAAAGGATACTCTTGCTGATTCGATCTCACCGTATGTGACAACTATTCTGAGGAACAACTATATTTAATGCTAACCAGATTCGCTATTACTTGCATATCTCAAAATCAGCATCAAAAGGCCTGTCACACGAGCGACTGGAATGTCGAAGCTAAAATCATCTTAGAAACTCTGCGAAATTTCTGGTACTTAGGCTACATTACGTATACAATAGTCACACTTGACAAGGAATTGAACACATGGATTACAAAGATAGAGTCTAAGAGTTCCATGCTGTAACTAAATCCACCCAATGTGTTCAACAGTGGCATATTGATCGTTGGCGCATACAATTTGGCGTCCCCCCGACACAAAAATAAATGTAAACTCTGAATTGTTCATAGTAAATCAATAGTAAATCACCAACAAAGAAATCAACGAACACAAACACAAACAAGTAGGCGCATCCAAGGGCAACGTCACACAAACCGATTTCTCACCATTGACTTGTTCAGAGTTCACTGTTCTACGTATACTATATATCTCTTTCTGTTGAGTAGGGTCATATCACTGACACGATTTTGAAAGGATCAGCTTCAACTTAATGAACCAGCGTTCTCAGCTATCGTCATCACAATTTGTAGCTGAAGCTATAATTATGCGAGTTGTGTTTCATGACGCGCATGATTGCATTTTCGGCCGAGACACCTTCTTCTTATGCAAGTTCTCCATTTTGTTCCATCACCAAACCGTCCTCTGAACGTGTAATTCGTATTCCATACAACGTAACGTCTGGTTTATGTTGATTCATTCGGAGTCTCTCGTGTTGCCTAATTTGTAATCAAAGCTATCTTTAATTGATTTGACAGCCTTCACTCTGCATGGCACTCCAGTTGGTTTCGGACAACCGTTTGATTGTGTTTGGCACCGTCTGCCTTAAAGACTAAGTAACAATAATTTATCAATTTCTTTTAAACTTCGCGTATATAAACTTAATGCTCTTTTCAAGTAATGTGCCAAATATGAAATTTGTTGACTGCGAACTCACGTCACAAAATCTGCTCAAACATGATCACGTGCCACGAAAAAACTAGCTCGTCAGGTGATGGTGACGTCATGG
This sequence comes from Paraescarpia echinospica, assembly GCA_020002185.1. Lineage (NCBI taxonomy): Eukaryota > Metazoa > Annelida > Polychaeta > Sabellida > Siboglinidae > Paraescarpia > Paraescarpia echinospica. Next base: position 62,550,623 of record CM034538.1, on the reverse strand, counting down.
GAATAAATGCAGCTGAGCGCCTTCAGCCTATCAGCATGTTGCTCGACTGTGCAGGTTAGTGTTTCAGGTTGTACAGGAAATTGAAGTCGCGAATTTAATATTTTTGATATCACGGTAAAGATAATAATCTTACCTACAAATTTGTCAGTGGATATACACAAGAATTTAATTTGTTCCCGTTTTGAATTGTTGCATTTTGAACATCGCGAAGCCTGAAAAACCAACCAGCCCAGAGGCTCACCGTACAAAAAGGACACTGGCGCTCATTGGCATTTACTGTCATGACGTCACCAACGATCGTTAGATGTCACAACAAACGGTGCAGAAAATTACCAGAAAAGAGCGAACATAAGAGGTCTTAAACAAGGTGACGCAGCGGGTTAAAATGTTATTGGAATAACAGGACACTATTTCAAAGTATATTTAATTCAGATCGGGAATAAAAATGTTAATTTCACTTTCTCTTTAAAAGGAGACAGTCTGTTCCACATTTTACATTTAATAAATAATATCATGTTCTTAAAACTATGGTAAATATATTAAAGGTATAAATATATTAAAGGTATAAATATATTAAAGATATAATGCCAGCCAAATTGTGTCCGTAAAAATGTTCAAATTTTGTTTTGCGCCCTGTTCAAATGGTAAAGAAAACATCCAGTTACAAAACAAGTGGTATTGGAAATATTACCGAGGTGGGCTGAGTTAATTGTAGTACCCTTTGAAGTTCAAAGATTTCTAATTTTCCCATGTTCAACACAACAGGCATCCTGTTACAAATTACTACACTATCTAATTCCGGTTATAGGATTGGAGTGTGTGCCTTTAATATCTCCATTCGTACAGGTCCACGTATGAAATACACATATACCGATTCGGCTGTCCCAAAGCATTTCACAAGTGGTTCGTTACAGGGAGAATGAACACCAGACAAGATCAAACTGTGATTGTCACAAGTGGTTCGTTACCGGGAGAATGAACACCAGACAAGATCAAACTGTGATTGTCACAAGTGGTTCGTTACCGGGAGAATGAACACAGACAAGATCAAACTGTGATTGTCACAAGTGGTTCGTTACCGGGAGAATGAACACCAGACAAGATCAAACTGTGATTGTCACAAGTGGTTCGTTACCGGGAGAATGAACACCAGACAAGATCAAACTGTGATTGTCACAAGTGGTTCGTTACCGGGAGAATGAACACCAGACAAGATCAAACTGTGATTGTCACAAATGACAAACAGAATGATGGATTTTTAAATATAATGTTACCGTTCGATGGGTAAGTTGCCGGTTAATTTGGCAGACCCGGCGCCCGGGGGCGAGTGCACCCCTGCCCTCTGGTCATGTTAGCAGGGCGAACACGAGTACGCCTAGTAAATATTATAATAGTTCACGCCTACTCTAGATAATGTTAGTCAACGTAGCATATCTTATCATGAATCGTTTGTGTACGAATAAGTTGTCTACACTGTTCATGTTTTAATGAAATGCAACGTGTACATTTTCAATTCAGATAGTAACATTGGAAAAGTAACACAAAAATGTAATATACTATGTGTTATGGTTTACATTATGATCATATCAACTATACAAAATATAACAACACGTCGTATTAGTAAAAAACATAATTATTACAATTATTGATAATTAAGCAAGAAGGAAACAACTCTGGGATATATTCACTCGTACACTACGTTATCGCCACTTTGACCTCCGACATGACACAGACGGGCGCATTTCCCTCTCGAATAATATCGCTGATGTCGTAGTTAAGCAGTGACGCAAGTATGAACTGACTGTTTCCAAGCCGTACCAGTGCCACAGCTTTGGTCATAGCAGTTACCGAACGTGTCACATTGTATGTACTTGGCTCGATCCGGCTGTTCAAGGTAATATGAACCGCCAGCCATCTTCTTGAAACAGGGATTCCGCGTTTTGCAATTGTACGTCAAAGCTGCAAACATCAGGCAAATTTAATAGTATAACATATTGTATCCATATGCAGTAGTTCATAGTGTTTTCAAGGTAAATTATGTTCCTAGTTTAAGCAAGTATATTTTTTTTTCAAAATTGGGATAGCAATTTATTTTAACTGGTGCAATCATAAATTAACTGAAATCCATATTTTGTCGCATGTAATTTATTAATTATTTAGAAATAAGCTTCTATATTTTTGCATTAGGAATACTACTTGAATCCTGTGTCACCTCAACATAGGTTTCGGCACACTCACGGTGTCCTCTTAAGTATTGTAAAATGGCGCTCTCGGTAATCGTGTGACGTTTTTTAGTGTTGTAACATGACAGCAGTACTAAGAACATCGCAGTAGCTGGTACTTTCGTTGATCGCAGTTCGAGGCTCTCTCTCTCTCTCTCTCTCTCTCTCTCTCTCTCTCTCTCTCTCTCTCTCTCTCTCTCTCTCTCTCTCTCTCTCTCTCTCTCTCTCTCTGTCTCTCTCTGTATCTTTCTGTCTGTCTGTCTGTCTGTCTGTCTGTCTCTCTCTCTCTCTCTCTCTCTCTCTCTCTCTCTCTCTCTCTCTCTCTCTCTCTCTCTCTCTCTCTCTCTCTCTCTCTCTCTCTCTCTCTATCTGTGATGTTATGGGACTCGTTCGACCGCCTATAATCTTCTTGCTATATTCTTAGAACTGTGCTAATAGCCAGTGACGTCACATGACTGCTGAGAGCGACACAATACGACGCTGATTAGGACAACGTGAGTGTGCAAATATTTACGTGTAGCCGACACATGAATTAGTCAGGTAACTATACTTTCCAATCAAAATTAATCCAACTGATTCCGGAAGCAATCTACACGGCGAAAGCTTCTATATAGGTTTCTAAATGTGGACAACTTCCAATTATATCTTTATTCTTGATCGAGTGGTAAACTTGTAACTTTAACCTACATTACAGAGTAACGTGTGCAATATAATGAACACAATACGCCTTGATTTGGATTGTCTTTTGGCGCTACCTAGATGTCGCCACTTACAACAGTTGGCGCCGACGTATCCCAAAGCGCACTCGCAGGCGGCGTTGTTTCCCGGACATTTCCCATCATTTAGACAGTCCGCGTCTGTCTTACACAAGAACCCTGTATAAATAAATTATCTGTGAAATAACACATTTATGTGGTTACATTGCTCACATTTCAAATATGGCAGGTTACCATAGTGCACTCCATCTCGTGGCTACACAGAGCAGCAACCTTTTATTTGGAACAATATACTTTAGAAAGACTCTGTCCTTTAAACCGACACATTTTCCCTCAACTCCTTACATTAAATCAGTGCTAAAAAGTATGATTGTTAATACGTGAAACACTAAAATTATGGCTAGAACCAAGAACATTTAATAGTTAATGGTAATACAGCCGACCTTCTGTTTAGCCACCGTATCCTACGCTGGTTGTTGCTATGGTTTATGCTACAAAGGAAACTCGTCTTTTACGTTCATTGATCGATTATATACATTTTTATTCACACAAATTATTTTCGAGGTTGAAAAACTTGCTATTAAAATTAACGATAATATTTTATAACTGCGTGTCTCAATGTAGTAGACGTATATGGTAGTGGCGGGTTAACATAGAAATAATAAACAAGTACTAACTCAATGTCTGTAAATAACATAACACCAGTAACTTTACACTGAACCATACCTTTTCGACCTATTTGCATTCATTATAAAATAATATAATGTATTGTAAATATGTTATTTGCATTTAGTTATTAAATCAGAAATATATACTTGTTTCGCAGCGTTCTCCGATGTACTGATCTGTGCAATGACAGACGCTCTCGTGGCACGTTCACCCGTTCTTGCAGTCACCTGACGTGTCGCATGTCGACGCTGTTGATAAGTATCATACGTCACTAATAATCGAACATGTTCGTTGACTAATGACCATATTAGGATGTCCCCACCTGGATTTCAGCTTTCTAATTGGACAATTTACCACGTTACATGCGGTAACAGAAGGAAAGATAATAAATTGTTAGTGATTTAGTCGAATTTCGAAGTTCATTCGCACACGTTAACATCAGGATATGTTGCCTCAATTATTCAGTTTATTCATTAGCAAGATTGGTCGCCCCTTCTCGGAACACCTTAGCGCGAAATTTGCGTCGCCAGTCATTGCTACTTGATCGGGCAAAACATATGAATAGAAACATTTTCTCAGAGGATACCATTAACGTAATACCAATATAATCAATGGCTTCCTACTCTTCAGGCTGCATGACAGCGTTCCAGATTGGTGGCAAATGAGCTAATATTTACGAAGTATCAGTCGTAATGCGAATCGGATTTAGCCAAAGTCACAGAGAGCGAACTATCAATGTATGTAATGGTTTGTTATAATATTGAGGTATATGTGTAGTATAACTTACTCGATGCTGTTGTCATTTGGTCAGCTTTCGTCAGTCCTTGATCAAATACCACACAGTAACCAAGCAGAATTATACGTAATCCAAACACTATTATATATAAACAACCACAAAACATAAAATATAAAATAATTTGTTCTCTATACATATATCGCGCCGATATATACAAATACGTCATCAGTTAACGGGTCAACGTAATTTAAATTTTGGTATCTCCCAGTTGTTTGTAGAATCATATTTATTGGCAATAACGACACATATTCGCATTTTTTATTCAAACAGAGAACGTAATAAATGGTGTAACCGAATGTTAAATAAAATAGTGCCTCAACTCTTCTTAGAAGTTCCCGATTAACGCAACTGCACGTTAAGAACAGATAAAGCAATAGCTTAATTTACGCGATTCATGATATGGCTAAATTTGTGTCACATATCGGATCTGATTTTCCAATTATTTTCATCCAAATAACTTATCACCTGTACTGTACTTATATCGTATATTTGGACGTTTACCTAAATGCATATGTATTCGCACCTTAAATACCACAACAACATGTTTACATATACCTGCGTCGCAGTTTTCTCCAACAAAACCATCGGCGCATTCACAAGTGAACCCGTTCACACGGTCAGAACAAGTCCCACCATTCAAAACATGGGTTGCTGGCACACTCATCCACGTCTACAAAATAGTCAGCAATTATTTCTTCGATAACAGTGTCCAAGCAGTTCTTGAAAATATATTCAAAAGTATAACATAATTCGGCAAAGTGCAAGTGCATTAAAATATATTTTAATTAAACAATTATACCTTGTTATAAAATACACTGTTTCCGCTATACGTGTTGCGCTATTCGCGGTGTTATATCAAAAAATAAAAAGATTATCACCTGTATTATTACACTTACCACCGGACATAATTTTTAAAGGACCAACTATAAGAACGTTGTCATCTTGTACTTAGCTTGATGATGTAGACACATCACCACACCTACTAATTAAGTCTTCATGCAATTCGTTTCCACTTACATAATATAATTACATAATAAATGTATATTCTGTATCAAATGTGTTATACAATATGTTCCTGGTTTCAAAACCTTCAACTAAATAACATCTTTTTAACTGGTTGTCATGCTACTATTATCTAAATAATGTATCGATAAAAAAATTTATTTACTAAAACAAAACGTTGCATTCAACACGTCTGTGTGCTCTTATAGTCCGTTTTACCTATTTCTTAATTATCATGTACTTCCATAATTAAAATGTACGTATCTTCATACTTAACAGCATTAGACCTAACAAATAATTATTCAACTCGTTTGATATGTCGCCAAAACAACGCTATTGTATATACATATATCATTAATCCACGTGGGTAGTATTATTCTAAACGATAACTCAATTTTATAATGAAATAACTCATGATTGTCAGAATATCTCAAAACTACAATCCCGTTAATGCCTCTTTATAACTGCAATCGGTTGAGTTGGTGGGAAATATCACTGGAAGTATTTATACTCTATCATCAGTGCCACAGCAAAATAATCACATTCGTAGACTTACTTCTTTCGCAGTTGCTACCGCTGTAACCATCAACACAGTTACAAGTGTACCCGTTCAAACGATCAGAACTAGTCCCACCATTCTGACATGGGTTGCTAGCACATTCAGTGACGTCTGCAATATATCCAGCGACAACAACAACTACACTGTCCTGGTAGTATGCCATGATATCATAACAAATTTTCATTGCTCAATTATCGTGACATGTTAGTAGATATGTGTATCTCACAGTGATATACGGCCACCTACGAATTGTATGATTAACAACTATTCATTTCCATCAAACCATTTCAAGAGATAACACAATTTTACAAGTTATTATAATTCGTTTATGTGTCCAGATCGTAAACACTCTTACCTTTTCGTTATTCGATTTTAGCCACCGTCAAACTGGTCTCGAAACGTTCCCGTAACTTGCTAATGTATCGAATGTTCACATGCAATACTTGCAATAATGATACGACGCATTTTGGACATATGTTTTATTTGTAACAAAATGGTCAAAATATGTTGCACACGAATAATTATTTTCTAAGGTTGTTGATGTCTGGCCTATACTTGGGTCTGCTGAACACCAGTAGCACTACCATACATTATCCTCATGGCTGCACACGATATGCTTTGTATAATATTCTTAGCGTGCACAGCAGCAATTCTCGTCATATATGTCTAATCTCATATGATGAATTGCCAATGTGCAATTTGGGAACACGCAGGAAAATCTGACTGCAAATTCCAAATTAATATTGGAAAATTAATAATCGGCCATAGATTGTAATGGCATAAGCACGCAACATGCCGAGAAAAATCACATATTCTAGAAAATTGGGCGTTTAATCATAATATCTTGCATGCCTTTCTCGAACAATTTTTTCATATCCAATTCTAGTCATGTTTCTGATCAAAATGTCAATCATAACTATAATAAATGACAAAGACTGCAAATGTTCAGAACTTACCACAATTTGCGCCAATGTAACCAAATGGGCATTCGCAGGTCGCTTTAAAGCCCGGAGAACATTTGGAACATTTGCCGTTGTGGAGACGCTGCAACAAGTCAACTCTCATTACTCAACCTTCCGTTCGTGTGAGAGTTGTCTTTCGAACGCAAACACATACACTCAAAATCGCACATATACATTCATTTGGCTACTTCTAATAGAAAGTGCGACATTTAAACGATAAAAAAATAAACTAAATAAAACCTATATAGCAAAATAATAATATTAACGTTTCACATTAACCATAAGCAATGTTTCCTTTGTATTTAATGACATGATATGTTACGTATTAAATTGATCGAGATGAATTTCTACAAATCGAGATTATGCTATTACTTATATGCAGTTTTGATAATGTGTTATTCTCACCAGTTTCGCAGTGGTCTCCGATGTAGAAGTCTGTGCAGTGACAGACGTTCTTGAAGCAGGTTCCCCCGTTCAGACAGTTACTCGACTTTCTGCAGATCGGATCTGTCGAAACAGTATAAATTTGTCACGAGATGATACGGAGGAATTCAACTAGCAGTTCCACTGTGATTACGTCACCTTCATCTCTACACATTGACAATATAGACAGTTTAACTACCGGTATCCATCCAAGAGAGTAAAGGAAATGTAACGTTGGTCTAGACAATTGATTGACATCATACACGCAGTAAGATATGACGGTGTTATAGTCAAATTTGCACAAATAAATAGATAAATAAAATTATAGAGTTTTTAACCAGTTAATTACAGAGGTGCCGAGATCGAGCACATATTCAGTCAATTCAGAGAAGTATTGGGAGGGAGAATAACTATTCGGAGAACGGTTGCAGGACAACACCAAACAATCCGTACTCAAGAGAATAGTAACACATTTGCGGGTATTATATGTCACAAATAACATAGCAATCACAAACAATGTTGACGACACCAATAACAGCTTCTGCAAAGGTTACACTAACGACTGTGACAACAATATTTCTAGGTCGATAATGAAAAGGTACTAACCAAAAACGCATCCACCTAGTGAAAGATCGAAAAACCCAACGAAGAAAACGATATAGACAAGGAGAGACATCGCCCCACGGAAATTGCTGATGCAGTCGGCTCTTCTCCGTCGTTAGTTTTGAAAGCAGTCGTAGAACTGTGCGAAACTCGAGTATTTAAGCGTTGCTCGACAATAATGGATGTTGCCCCAACAGGTCGACGTGTCAAGGGGTATGGGCATGAAATAATTTCTTTTTGATCGTGCCACAGAAACCACGTCGTGATTCGTATTCATGCAAGAAGCAGACGACACACCCGTTACAGGTTGGTGTGAAGTTCACACAATTATCATATCGATCATAACGTCCCACCCAATTTTTAGTGCGAGAAAGAAAAGGAACTTTCTTACTTTAACGGGCGTCTCAGAATCACGTCAGGGTACAATATACAGAGGTGCCAAACCTTTGACGTTAGCGGACGAACTAACGCTTTTTCTTTCCTTTTTATACAATCTGGAAGTAATCAGTTACACGTACGTAATGGATATTTATGTCAGACTGAACAAAGTTCGTCAAGAGTTGTCACCTTTTCACCCTACCCCTCGTGGCGGCGAGACACTTGGCGCCAGATCTTTGCCTACCGCCCTCATACCACACCTCACATCACTCTGTTTTCAATGTTTCTTGACACCTTTGCATAATTTGATATTTTACTTCTAGTCGTTTAGAAAGAATTTCCTAAAGGTGTGAACCCGTCTTCCAGTTTACAGTCGCTTTCGAGACAGCAAATTTATATTTTTGTTGGTACTCACTGTTAAGTATTTTATTCTTTCAATATTCGACAGGCAATAAATTGGGTGTGTTTGGGCATTGCATATGATGACGCATTTCTTAATATATTTACCTCGATGGCAAAGTGCTATCAGCATGTCCCAGGGTCGACATGACATGTTCCAGCAACGTCAGGTTGGTAGTAAAGCGATTTATATGTCAGTTGCTTGGCTGGATCGCTATACTGATATGCTTCTGCGTTGCTTCGATCTTTGTTGTAATCACGTAGGCGTCGAAAACGGGGAGTGGCTTTGGAGGCTGAGTTTCTGCTGTTGATAAGTTCATTGCAAATGAGACGGCTTTTCTGAAGTTTCAGTAACTTATTTTTTATGGGTGACTTGTTTAAGCATTTGGTTACCTACTTTGGTATTGTTTATTTGACATAACAAATGGTCATCACATATAGATAAATTGTTATATATTAATTATGTTTATTATTATATATACATTTCATAGTCGTGACTCGTCCATTGATTGCTGTTTTAGTTTCGTCATTTAAAGGATAAATGATCTTTACAGACGACAATGTTCTATATGTATGCATTGCCATTTCGACACAACAAGAGAAAAACAGACTTATTTTGCAAACATCAACGTGCACACGTACGCATATGCACACACGCACGCACACACTCAAACAAGCAAACAAACATACATACATAATTGCATTCCCCGTGTCGCTGTGTCTGATACTGGATTGTCTTTTTGAATGCTAGCAGCATAATGCAGCCCAATAGACTATCAGACGAACATATATATGAATGATGGATGGCCGGACGGACGAGCGAACGGGCGGACGGACGGACGGACGGACGGACGGATCGATAGATGGATGTGACGAACCGTGCAGCGATACACAGAGGTACTTACCTCGTAAACATATATGAGTTAACAGTATTGGTAGAACCCCACGTTATATTACACAGTACCAATGGCGGTAGCATTTGTTTGAGGTATGCCTTAAATATGTTGCGACACAATTCCACCTGATCAGACAGCGGAAGTTTGGTCGAGGCGGAACATTTTGGGATGCTAAACGCTTAAAAAGATATATCTATAAACACGCACAAACTATTCATATGCGAAACATGCAATAAGGATACGACGCATTTTGGACATCAGTTTTATTCGTATCGCAACGGTATCAATAGATACAAAATTACATCATCGCCGTTTAAAACCTTTGATGTCTATGTTGAAACAATGTCGCACCGATTTATTATCTTATTAAAACAAATTAAACGTGTAACAATTCCATTCTGCCTAAATTCGTCATCAAATGACCAAGTATTAATGAAAGACACTCGAACGTGCCCGGAAGCTAAATTTTTAGTATTGTTCATACAACTATTTACCGAAAATAATCTGTTTCGATGTGGCACGTATACCTGATGTTTTTCATATTTTATTTTATATTAGTGAGTATATGTCACTAAATCCTCTAAAACATGGTCATTTGCGTATCAAAAAAGACCAGCTCTTCAGATGTTGGTGACGTCATGGGAATAAATGTCCCTGAGCAAGCCCAGCCTGGTGCGTGTTATTGTATCAGGCAGTACTTTAAATTGCAGTCGCTGAATTTATATTTTTGATATTATAGTAAATGTAGCAATTTACCTACAAATTGATTTGTCGCTGTGTGTGCACATGAATTTCGTTTCATTTTGTGTTATTGCCGTTTGAACATCACAAAGCCTGAAACACCAATCCGCACAGTCGTTCACCATACCAAAATACTACGCTCGCTCAGCGACATTTACTGGCATGAACTCACCAACAGCCGCTTGGTGTCGTAACAAAGTGCAGAAAATGTACAGAAAAACGGGACAAAATGGCGTCCTGGACAGGGTGACAGAGAGGACTAAACATTATTTGAATAACAGTATTTTTGATTATATTTAATTTAAATTAAGAATAAATACGGTCAATTTCACCTTATTTTTAAAAGGAGGCAGTCTGTTCCTAGTTATTCATTTAGTAATTAATATAATGTTTTTAAGACTATGGTAAACATAATGAAGGTATACAGCCCGCCATATTTTACCTGTAACAATGTTCGTAGTTTGAAAGTGTCGACCACGCAATCTGTTCAAATGGTAAGCCAAACAATAGTTAAAACAGGAACGGTCTGCCTACCTTTAATTATCCCCACTCGCCCAGTTCCACGTGCGAAAAACACATGTACCGTTTTAGTTGTCCCAAAAAATTCCACAAGTGGTTTGTGACTGGCAGAATGAACATCAGCCAGGATCAAAATGTGATTTTCGCAAATGACGAAGAGAATCACGGATTTATAAATATGATGCTATCCGTTCGTTGACGGTTGATTTCGTACACCCGGCGTCCAGGTCACTACGCCACATGTTAGCAGGGCTAATACAAGTACGCCTAGTAGATATATAATAATAGTGCACGTCTACTAAAGATAATTGTGGTCAACGGAGTATGATTTGGTTGCTCTCCTCCTTGATCCTTGCTTATTACACATGGCTATATAGTTTTATTGTTATAAATCGTTTGAGTACGAATACGTTACCTACATTGTGCGTGTATTAAAGATATGCAACGAGTACATGTTCAGATCAAATAATAGCATTGAAAAACTAACTCAGGAAGTTAAAATAATGTGTTACAATGAATAGTGCGATGATTCCTTCCATTCTATATATATAAATATAACAACACGTCGTGTTAGTATGAAACGTAATTATTACATTTAATGACAATAAAACAAGCAGGAAACAACTCTGGGATATGTTTACTCATACACGACGCCATCGCCACTTGGACCATGACACAGGCGGGCGCATTCCGCTCTCGAATTATATCGGTGATGTCGCAGTTAAGCATAACCACAAACAGGGGGTGACTGTTTCCACACCGTACCAGGGGGACAACTTTGGTCATAACATGTGCCGACTCCGTCACATTGTATGTACTTGGTTCGATCCGATTGTTCAAAGTAATATACACCACCAGACTTCATGAAACAGGGATTCCGCGTTTTGCAACTGTACGTCAAAGCTGTAAATATGAGGGAAACATAACAGTATAACCTATTGTATCCATATGCAGTAGTTTATTGTATTTTCGAGGCAAACAATGTTCCTAGTTTAAGCAAATATTTTTTTTCTTCAAAATTGGGTTCGCAATTTATTTTAACTGGAGCAGTCATAAATGAACTGAAATCCACATAGTCTCGCATGTAGTTTATTAGTTGTTTTAAAATAAGCTTCTATATATGTTTTATTAGAAATACTACTTGAATCCTGTTTGAACTCACCATGGCTTCCGGCACACTCACGGTGTCCTCATTGGCGTTGTAATACGCCGCTATTGTTAACCATGTAACGTATTTTAGTATTGTATCGCATCTCTCTCTCTCTCTCTCTCTCTCTCTCTCTCTCTCTCTCTCTCTCTCTCTCTCTCTCTCTCTCTCTCTCTCTCTCTCTCTCTCTGTCTCTCTGTCTCTCTCTCTTCTCTCTCTCTCTCTCTCTCTCTCTCTCTCTCTCTCTCTCTCTCTCTCTCTCTCTCTCTCTCTCTCTCTCTCTCTCTCTCTCTCTCTCTCTCTCTCTCTCTCTCTCTCTCTCTCTCTCTCTCTGTCTCTGTCTCTCTCTCTCTCTCTCTCTCTCTCTCTCTCTCTCTCTCTCTCCTCTCTCTCTCTCTCTCTCTCTCTCCCTCTCCCGCTCCCTCTCCCTCTCCCTCTCCCTCTCCTCTCCCTCTCCCTCCTCCTCTCCCTCTCCCTCTCCTCCTGCCTCTCCTCTCTCTCCTCTCCCTCTCCGTCTCCGTCTCCCTCTCCCTCCCCCCTCTCTCTCTCTGCTGAGCAGTGTGACGTCTTTACCTGTGGAATTATGGGATTCGTTCGACCAAGCTCGAAAATATACATTTCTGAGCTGAACATAAAGAAGAAGAAGACCTGCTGCAATTTGTTGCGATATTCTTAGAAATGTTGCCATGTAATAATAGCCAGTAAAATCACCTGACTTCTGAGAGCGACACAGTACGTCGCTAATGAGGACAACGTCAGTGTGCCAAAATTTATGTTGATCCGACACAGGATTTAGACAGGTAACTATACTTTATAATCAAAATGAATCCAACTGAACCCGGAAGCAATCTACACAATTGAAGCTTCTATAGTTTTATAAATATCGACAATTCCAATTAAATCTTTATTCTTGATCGTGTGGTAAATTTGTAACTTTAACCTACACCTACATATTACAGAGTAAAGGATCATGCAACACTAATGTGATTTGTGCAATATAATAAATACAATACGTCTTGATTTGGTTTGTGTTTTGGCGATATCTAGATGTCATGCCAAAATGTCGCCACTTACCACAGTTGGCGCCGATGTAACCCATAGGGCAATCGCAGGCGGCCTTGTTTCCCGGACATTTTCCATCATTTAGACAGTCCGCGTCTGTCTTACACAAGAACCCTGCACAAATAAATTATATGTGAAATAACACATTTATGTGGTTACATTGATTACATTTCAAATATGGCAGGTTACCATAGTGCACTCAACCTCGTGGCTACAGAGCAGCCACCTTTCATTTGGAACAATATACTTTAGAAAGACTCTGTCCTTTAAACCGGCTCATTTTTCATCAACTCCTTACATTAAATCAGTGCTAAAAAGTATGATTGTTAATACGTGAAACACTAAATTATGGCTAAAACCAAGAACATTTAATAGTTAATGGTAATACAGCCGACCTTCTGTTTAGCCACCATATCCTACGCTGGTTGTTGCTATGGTTTATGCTACAAACGAAACTCGTCTTTTACGTTCATTGATCGATTATATACATTTTTATTCACACAAATTATGTTCGCGGTTAAAAAACGTGCTATTAAAATTAACGATAATATTTTATAACCGTGTGTCTCAATGCAATAGACGTATATGGTATTGGCGGGTTAACATAGAAATAATAGACAAGTACTAACTCAATGTCGGCAAATTTCATAACACCAGTAACTTTACACTGAAACATATCTTTCCGACCTATTTGCATTCATTATAAAATAATTTAATGTATTGTAAACATGTTATTTGCATTTAGTTATTAAATCAGAAATATATACTTGTTTCGCAGCGTTCTCCGATGTACTGATCTGTGCAGTGACAGACGCTCTCGTAACACGTTCCCCCGTTCTTGCAGTCACCTGACGTGTCGCATGTCGAAGCTGTTGATACGTATCATACGTCACTAATAATCGAAGACGATCGTTGACTAATGACCAAATTATGATGTCCCCACCTGGATTTCAGCTTTCTAATTGGACAATTTACCACATTATATCCGGTAACAGAAGGAAAGATAATAAATTGTTGGTGATTTAGTCGAATTTCGAAGTTCATTCGCACACGTTACCATCAGGATATGTTGCCTCAATTATTCAGTTTATTGATTAGCAAGATTGGTCGCCCTTTCTCTGAACACCTTAGCGCGGAATTTGAGGCGCTATTCATTGCTACTGGATTGGGCAACTAATATGAACAGAAATATTTTGCCAGAGGATATTTTTAACGTAATACCAATGTAATAAATTGCTTTCTACTCTTCCGACACCGCCTACAGGACGGCGTTTCAGATTGGTGGCAAATGAGTTGATATTTTTGAAGTATCAAGCGTAATGCGAATCGGATTCAGCCAAAGTCACCTAGAGCGAACTATCAATGTATGTAATGGTTTGGTATATTATTAAGGTATATGTGTAATATAACTTACTCGATGCTGTTGTCATTTGGTCAGCTTTCGTCAGTCCTTAAACAAATACAACACAGTAACCAAGTAGAACTATAGGTAATCCAAACACTATTATTATAGATAAGCAAATGCAAAACGTAAAATATACTTAAGTTCAAAAGTACAATTTAATTCGACAAAGTGCAAGTACATTTTACAAAATATATTAATTTACCCGATTCATGATATGGCTAAATTTGAGTCACATATCGGATTTGGTTTTCCAAAATATCTTCATTCAAAATAACTTATCACTTGTACTGTACTTATATCGTATATTTGGACTTGTACCTAAATGCGTATGTATTCGCACCTTAAATACCACAGCAACATGTTTACATATACCTGCTTCGCAGTTGTCTCCAACAAAACCATCGGCGCATTCACAAGTGAACCCGTTCACACGGTCAGAACATGTCCCACCATTCAAACATGGGCTGCTGGCACACTCATCCACGTTTACAATGTATCAAGCGACAACAACAACTACATGGTTCACTCTACCACAAAATAAAAAACATCCTTTCTCAATTATTCTAACAGTTTTGCAAGTATTTGAATTTTACAGTTACATACGCCAAGCTATAAAATGTATAACATTGCAACTGCGACGTGTTCATAAAGATAGTACAGTGTCGACTATATTTGCTGGATATCACTCCAGTATAGGTCTACTTCACACTAGTGATAATATGGTCGCAAACAATCAGTTACAATATGTTCCTGCATTCAAAACCTTTCATTAGTTTTCATATTGTGTGGTCATATTATTATTGTTGTAATCGTCTATCCATATAATCCTTAATTGAGCAAAGCGATACGTTACATTTACAAACCTGCATTCATATATATAGTGTTTACAAAATAATCCAATTATATTAATAGATAAGGCAATGTTGGCAAGGAACGTTGATTCGGAGTTTACAATTCAAACCAAATATAAGCACAATAAAATTAGTGTTCAACTCTCCTGATATACCATCAATCGAAGCCATTGTATATAAAAACTTGACGAATCCACTAGGGTAATATATTACAAACGATGTTTTAATTCTATAACAAAATCGTGCATACAAAACTACAGTCACTTTATTGTTTTTAGCTGCTCTTGTGTAAAGTAGTTGGGATATAATTTGAGTAATAATAACAAGATAACTTATATTCAGCCTAAATCCTTAAAAACAAAGCTTTGAAGCACAATTTTAAGTATCTAAGCAATAGCCTGATATGCCCTTACAATACATAGACAGGGGCTGCTGGCACACTCGTCCACGTCTACAGCATAATAAACAAATATCATTACAAATTACTGCTTCCATGTACTATTACACTTAACAACGAACATAATTATTAATGGAACAACTATAAGAACGTTTTCTTTTTGCACTTAGCTTGATGATGTAGACACCTCGCCACAACTACTAATTAAGTCTTCATGCAATCAGTTTCCATTTACATAATATAATTGCATAATAAATGCATAGTCTGTATCAAATATGTTATTCAATATATTCCTGGTTTCAAAACCTTCAACTAAGTATCATCTTTTGATTAGTTGTCATTTCCGGTTGTCGTGCTACTATTATTTAAATAATTTACCACAAAGTCATCAACTGATTAAAACAAAACGTTTCATTTAACAACACCGCCACGGCCGGTCCCAGGCCCGGATGAGAAAGGAGGAGGAATGTGCGTGAGGTTAGCACCCTCACCACCTAGGAAAATAACGCTGCAGAAACCAATGCCCAAAAAAAACCGTCAATGATGCGAGGAGGAAAGCTATCCAGGAAGCTGGGGTCATGAGGGATGTCAGCCAAACCCAATCGGAATCAGACTTCGCGAAAGTGGAGCTCCTCAAGGCGAAAACCAAGATACGAGTGGGCTCCTTGAATGTAACAGCATTGTATCAAGCAGGAAAGCTTAATATAGGAAAGTACTACGGGAGATATAAAACTACGACGTTTGAACTTTTATATGTGAGAAAGGCACGGTGCACAGACTCAGGAAAGAGGACCATATCCTCAGGACACACCATACTTTATTCAGGCCTAATCAACACACAGGAGGAGTAGTCATAATTGTAACAATAAAGGTGGAAAAACTCTGCTAGAATGGAAGCCAATCAACGACAGACTGCTCAAGGTAATATGTAACACCAAATTTGCAAAGTTGACAGTGATACCATGCTTTGCAACAACAGAGGACACTGATGATGAAATCAAGGATGAGTTCTACGAACAGTTGGAGGAGGAAATCAGGAATACACACCGGCATGATGTACTCATGGTGGTGGGAGACATCAACGGAAGAATTGGAGATGAAAACATATGAAAAGAAAGGGAACATTGGCACTCAGGGCTTTGCACGAATGAATAACAACGGCGAAAGACTCTCGTATCTATCACTAGAAAATTGCCTAATCATATGTGGAAGCACAATACCATTCAATGATAATAACGTTATCAACCAGATCGACCATGTGGTAATTAAACAGAAGTGGAGACGATCACTCCAGGATGTCAGAGCGATACGTGGAACCGATGTGCTAGTATTGGCAACGCAGTCCTTGAAGCTAAGAAAGGCAAGTAGAGGAGAAGAGAGATAGTGGCGATTTGACACAAGAAAGTTAAAGAACACTAATACAGGGAAAGCTTTACAGGCTGGACTTGTAAAACCGCTTTAGAATACTCAAAGAGGAAAAAAAATTGAGCATCGACAGTTTCAATCATGCATTAACATAAGCAAGCAAGAAGTTTTAGGGTAGAGAAAAAAAGGAAAGAAGAATGGATCAAACCAGAGACATTGACAACAATCAATGACAAAAAAAAAAAAAAACGAAATCATGACAAATCCCAACAACTGCAAGATGCTGGAAATGTTTCCACGGATCTGCTAACCAAACACAACCTTTGACGCGGAATTCCATGAAGGGACAGGCACGGAGCCCATCTATATTGAGGTTAAACGCCGCAGATGGAGATAGATCGGACACGCCTGCAGAATGCCACTGACATCCATTCCAAGAGTGGCCGTGCCATAGATCCTGGTGGCAAGAGAGCGAGGGGAGACCCAAAGAGACATGGATGAGTTGAGTGGGGCGGTATATGAATACATTCGGGTGCAGCTGGGGCCACGTAACGAAGCTAGCACCAGACAGACAACATATCGACGTTCGTTGGTGTAGACCTTATGAAAACGGGTGAACCAAACCGAAGAGGATCAAGTAAGTAAATTTCATCCAACACGCCTGCGTGCTCTTATATTCCGATTTACCTATTTCTTAAATATCATTCACTTCCATAATAATTGTATGTATATTCATTCTTAACAGCATTTGACCTAAAATCAATTATTCTACTAGTCTGATATATCGCCAAAACAACGCTAATGTATAAACAGATTTGATTAATCTACATGGGTAATTATACTAAAATATGAATCAATTTTATAATAAAATCGCGCATGATTGTCAAAATATCTCCAATACTACAATCCCTTTTATGCATATTTTTAACAGCAATCGTATGAGTTAGTTTGGATATAATATGAAGTGTTTAAACTTTATCATCACGTGGCACAACAACATAATTATGTTCGTTGATGTACTTGTTTCGCAGTTGCTACCATTGTACCCATCAACACAGTCACAAATGTACCCGTTAACACCATCCGTACAATTCCCGCCATTTTGACATGGGCTGCTCGTACACCCGTCGACCTCTGTAGCATAATAAACAAATACCATTGGAATTACAGATTCTGTGTACTAAAACACTTAACAACGGACATCATAATTTATGGAACAATTAACAAAACATTGTCTTCTTGCACATTGATTTGTAAAGAAATCACATTCCTACACGTACGACTTAATATACTTCATATAATTAATTTCCATTTACATATAATAAATATATATTTATAATGTATTCAAAATATAATTTAATATATTCCTGTTTTCAAAATTGTCAACATAATCCTACCATTTGTGGTCGCATAATTTTATAATCATACTAGTGCTACTTAAATTATTTATCCACAAAATTATTAATTGAGCAAACATAAATGTTACACTCAACACAATAATCTCTTTTAATAATAAATTTCTAAAATATCACGTACTTCCATAATGAATATATGTATATTCTACCTTACCAACATTTATTTGAAATTGTGTGGTTAAATGTGTATTTTACCAAAATCGCAAAGATTATTTATTGTTATGGCATCATTGGACAGGAACGTTGTTTAGGGGATTCTAAAGTAACTTAAACCCAACCAGTAGAAAATTGTTTTTGTCAGCGCAATTGTACATACAGATTTCATTACTCCATATGCGTGATATCTAAATTATGACGCAGTTATAAACTGTAACGCATGATCGTCAGAATATTTCTATAACTGCTATCTTTTTAATACCTCATTTTATCTGCTATCTGTGATGTAGTTGGAATGTAATTTGAAGTATTTAAGCTATTAGATAATGTGGCCGAACAACATCTATTCGTACACGTACTTGTTTTGCAGTTGCTACCGTTAAAACCATGAACACAGTGACAAATATACCCGTTCACACCGTCCGTACAATTCCCGTCATTATGACATGGGCTGCTCGCACACTAGTCCACGTCTGTAGCATAATAACCAAGAATTATTACAATTACCGTTTCTGTGTACTACAGTTATTATTGTTTTTATTTAAATCATCTGTCCACATAAAAATTAATGGAGTACCACAAAACGTTACATGTCCGTTTTATACATGTCATCAATAGCATGTACTTCCTTAATTAATGTACTCTTGGTGGTGGGAGACCTCAACGCAAGAACTGGAGATGAAAACACATGAAGAGAAAGGGCCATTAACACTCAGGGCTTTGGAAGCATCAATAACAACGGCGAGAGCTTCTCGGATGTAAGAGTAGAAAATAACCTTGTCATAGGTGGAACTCTATTCAAGCACAGAACCATTAACAAGACCACTTGGAGGTCTACAGATAACAACACTGTCTGCCAGATCGACCATGTGATAATTAATCAAAAGTGGAGAATATCACTCCAGGATGTCAGAGCCAGACGTGGAGCCGATATGTGGGGAACGATCATGTGCCAGTAATGGCAATGCTATCCTTGAAACTAAGGAAGGCAAGGAAAGGAGACGAGAGACAGTGACGATTTTTACACAGGAAAATTAAAGAACATTAATACAGGGACAGCTTTGCACCTGGACTTGCAAAACTGCTTTCGCATACACTAAGAGGAACAAGAATTGTGCATCGACAGTTTCAATCATGCATTGACAGAAACAAGCCACGACGTTTTAGGGTACAGAAAAAAAGGAAAGAGGAATGGATCAAACCATACACATGGACAACGATCGATGACAAAAAACAATAACACAGAAGCTAAATGATGCCAGATCCCAACGACTGAAGGAACAGCTACAGACTACATACTCAGAAGTGGACAAAGACGTGAAAAGGAAGACGAATGCATACAAGACAGCCTTCATCGAAAACCTGGCGGACGAAGCAGAAAAAGCGACACAGACACAGAACATGGCTGCACCGTACAATGTAACCAAGACGCTCACCGCCGGTTTTAAAAATAACAACGTCCCAATAAAAGATGTAAACGGAAATGCTGTCATCGATGTAGCGGAACAGAACCAAAAATAGAAAACACACTTCGAGACAATCCTCAACAGGAAGCACCAAGAATTCAAGCAGACATTCCAGAAAGCGGACCTGCAGATCAACAAAGACGTACCATCTGCTGAAGAAGTGAGCAAAGCTATCAAGACCATGAAGTCATGGACAGCACCGGAGGCAGATAGTGTGAGAGCAGAGATACTAAAGGCTGGAGATGTCACCGCTGGAGTCTTGACAGAGATTGTTGAGGGTATACGGGAGGGGGAAGAAATACCTGGTAACTGGAAGGCGGGGCTGGTTCTTAAATTACTTAAGAAAGGAGACCTTAGCCGTTGCAACAAATGCAGAGGATCACTCTTTTGTCCATAACTAGTAAAGTTTTCAGTAGGGTAGACCTTGATAATATTTCAGCAGTCCTTGACACACAATTGCCCAAAGAACAGACAGGCTTTAGGAAAGGAAGATATTGTGGGGATCACATTTTATATTAAGGCAGATCCTGGAACAGTGCCAGGAATGGAACACTCCAGTGTACGCAACCTTGGTCGATTTTGAAAAGGCTTTCGACACTATTCACAGAAACTCTCAAGCGTATTCTCCAGCACTATGGAATCCATCCAAAGTTGGTGAGCATAATCAAACTGCTATATGGCAACTTTAGGTCCAAAGTCGTCTGTGGCCAATACCTCACAGAAGATTTTGAAATCAAAACGGGAGTGACACAACGATACATTGTATCCCCTTCCTTCATCTGTCTTGGAATCGACTGAGACTTGAAAGAAACAACACTAGCAGAGACAAGTGACATCAATTGGACCTTCACGGATAAACAAGGTGATCTAGACTTTGCAGATGACATACCTCTCTTGTTGCACCGCTACGGAGACATCTAAAGAAAAAGTGTGAGTGACTTGCCAGAAATGCTGGGGAAATAGGGCTAAAGATGAACACCAACAAAACAAAGGCGCTGCAAAACACCAGCCAAACAGCAAACCCAATCACAATTGCAGGAAGAAATATTGAAGAAGTGACCGAGTTCACCTACCTTGTGGCCAAAGTGACAACTTATAGAAACTCGGAGTCTGAGGTCAACGCAAGGATCACCAAGGCAAAAGGGGCATTTGTGGCACATAAGAACATCCGGAAGACCAATAAATTCAGCAATAGAATCAAAAGCCGCCTGTTCAAGATCAACGTCCTGGGTGTGTTGTTATATGCGTCAGCGTCACGAAAGGTCAACAAAGGCATATGCCAGATGCTGGAAGTGTTTCAAAACAAATGTCTCAGGAGGATTCTACGAATCTGCTGACAAAATAAAATCTCTAACACGGTACTACACGAAGAGACAGGCATGCAGCCCATTTCTCTTCAGGATAAATGCCGCATATGGAGATGGATCGGTCTCGTCTGCAGAATGCCATTGACATCCATTCCAAGAGTGGCCGTGCGCTGGAACCCTGGTGGCAAGAGAGCGAGGTAAGACCCAAGGAGACATGGAGGAGTTCAGTGCCGCGTTATATGAATACATTCAGGTTGAGCTCGGGCCACGTAACGAAGCTGGCACCAGACAGAAAACATATCGACGTTCTTTGATGTAGACCTTATGAAAACGTGTGAACCAAAACGAAGAGGATTAAGTAAGTCATT
Organism: Paraescarpia echinospica; assembly: GCA_020002185.1. NCBI lineage: Eukaryota > Metazoa > Annelida > Polychaeta > Sabellida > Siboglinidae > Paraescarpia > Paraescarpia echinospica. The sequence continues at coordinate 62,528,799 of CM034538.1, read as the reverse complement.
CAACACGCCTGCGTGCTCTTTTATTCCTTTTTACATATTTCTTAAATATAATTCACCTCCATAAATGTACGTATCTTCATTCTTAACAGCTTTTGACCTAAAACAATTATTCTACTCGTCTGATATGTCGCTAAAACCACGCTATTGTATAAACCGTTTTTATTAATCCACATGGGTAATATATACTAAACGATGACTAAAATTTATAATGAAATCGCGCATGATTGTCAGAATATGTCAGAAACTACAATCTTTTTAACTGCAATCGTGTGAGTTAGTTGGGATATAATTTGAAGTATTTAAACTTTATTATCACGTGGCACAACAACATAATTATGTTCGTAGACGTACTTGTTTCGCAGTTGCTACCATTGTACCCATCAACACAGTCACAAATGTACCCATTCACACCATCCGTACAATTCCCGCCATTTTGACATGGGGTGCTCGTACACGCGTCGACCTCTGTAGCATAATAAACAAATACCATTGGAATTACAGATTCTGTGTACTAAAACACTTAACAACGGACATCATAATTTATGGAACAATTAACAAAACATTGTCTTCTTGCACATTGATTTGTAAAGAAATCACATTCCTACACGTACGACTTAATAGACTTCATGTAAGTAATTTCCATTTACATATAATAAATATATATTTATAATGTATTCAGTATATAATTTAATATATTCCTGTTTTCAAAATTGTCAACATAATCCTACCATTTATCGTCGCATAATTTTATAATCATACTAGTGCTACTTAAATTATTTATCCACAAAATTATTAATTGAGCAAACCTAAATGTTACACTCAACACAATAGTCTCTTTTAATGATAAATTTCTAAAATATAACGTACTTCCATAATGAATATATATATATTCTTCCTTACCAACATTTATTTGAAATTGTGTGGTCAAATGTGTATTTTACCAAAATCGCAAAGATTATTCATTGTTATGGCATTATTGGACAGGAACGTTGTTTAGGGGATTCTAAAGTAACTTAAACCCAAACAGTAGAAAATTGTTTTTGTCAGCGCAATTGTACATACAGATTTCATTACTCCATATGCGTGATATCTAAATTATGACGCAGTTATAAACTGTAACGCATGATCGTCAGAATATTTCTATAACTGCTATCTTTTTAATACCTCATTTTATCTGCTATCTGTGATGTAGTTGGAATGTAATTTGAAGTATTTAAGCTATTAGATAATGTGGCCGAACAACATCTATTCGTACACGTACTTGTTTTGCAGTTGCTACCGTTAAAACCATGAACACAGTGACAAATATACCCGTTCACACCGTCCGTACAATTCCCGTCATTATGACATGGGCTGCTCGCACACTAGTCCACGTCTGTAGCATAATAACCACGAATTATTACAATTACCGTTTCTGTGTACTACAGTTATTATTGTTTTTATTTAAATCATCTGTCCACATAAAAATTAATGGAGTACCACAAAACGTTACATGTCCGTTTTATACATGTCATCAATAGCATGTACTTCCTTAATTAATGTACTCTTGGTGGTGGGAGACCTCAACGCAAGAACTGGAGATGAAAACATATGAAGAGAAAGGGCCATTAACACTCAGGGCTTTGGAAGCACGAATAACAACGGCGAGAGCTTCTCGGATGTAAGAGTAGAAAATAACCTTGTCATAGGTGGAACTCTATTCAAGCACAGAACCATTAACAAGACCACTTGGAGGTCTACAGATAACAACACTGTCTGCCAGATCGACCATGTGATAATTAATCAAAAGTGGAGAATATCACTCCAGGTTGTCAGAGCCAGACGTGGAGCCGATATGTGGGGAACGATCATGTGCCAGTAATGGCAATGCTATCCTTGAAACTAAGGAAGGCAAGGAAAGGAGACGAGAGACAGTGACGATTTTACACAGGAAAATTAAAGAACATTAATACAGGGAAAGCTTTGCACCTGGACTTGCAAAACTGCTTTCGCATACACCAAGAGGAACAAGAATTGTGCATCGACAGTTTCAATCACGCATTGACAGAAACAAGCCACGACGTTTTAGGGTACAGAAAAAAAGGAAAGAGGAATGGATCAAACCATACACATGGACACCGATCGATGACAAAAAACAATAACACAGAAGCTAAATGATGCCAGATCCCAACGACTGAAGGAACAGCTACAGACTACATACTCACAAGTGGACAAAGACGTGAAAAGGAAGACGAAAGCAGACAAGACAGCCTTCATCGAAAACCTGGCAGACGAAGCAGAAAAAGCGACACAGACACAGAACATGGCTGCACCGTACAATGTAACCAAGACGCTCACCGCCGGTTTTAAAAATAACAACGTCCCAATAAAAGATGTAAACGGAAATGCTGTCATCGATGTAGCGGAACAGAACCAAAAATGGAAAACACACTTCGAGACAATCCTCAACAGGAAGCACCAAGAATTCAAGCAGACATTCCAGAAAGCGGACCTGCAGATCAACAAAGACTTACCATCTGCTGAAGAAGTGAGCAAAGCTATCAAGACCATGAAGTCATGGACAGCACCGGAGGCAGATAGTGTGAGTGCAGAGATGCTAAAGGCTGGAGATGTCACCGCTGGAGTCTTGACAGAGATTGTTGAGGGTATACGGGAGGGGGAAGAAATACCTGGTAACTGGAAGGCGGGGCTGGTTCTTAAATTACTTAAGAAAGGAGACCTTAGCCGTTGCAACAAATGCAGAGGATCACTCTTTTGTCCATAACTAGTAAAGTTTTCAATAGGGTAGACCTTGATAATATTTCAGCAGTCCTTGACACACAATTGCCCCAAGAACAGACAGGCTTTAGGAAAGGAAGATATTGTGGGGATCACATTTTATATTAAGGCAGATCCTGGAACAGTGCCAGGAATGGAACACTCCAGTGTACGCAACCTTGGTCGATTTTGAAAAGGCTTTCGACACTATTCACAGAAACTCTCAAGCGTATTCTCCAGCACTATGGAATCCATCCAAAGTTGGTGAGCATAATCAAACTGCTATATGGCAACTTTAGGTCCAAAGTCGTCTGTGGCCAATACCTCACAGAAGATTTTGAAATCAAAACGGGAGTGACACAACGATACATTGTATCCCCTTCCTTCATCTGTCTTGGAATCGACTGAGTCTTGAAAGAAACAACACTAGCAGAGACAAGTGGCATCAATTGGACCTTCACGGATAAACAAGGTGATCTAGACTTTGCAGATGACATACCTCTCTTGTCGCACCGCTACGGAGACATCTAAAGAAAAAGTGTGAGTGACTTGCCAGAAATGCTGGGAAAATAGGGCTAAAGATGAACACCAACAAAACAAAGGCGCTGCAAAACACCAGCCAAACAGCAAACCCAATCACAATTGCAGGAAGAAATATTGAAGAAGTGACAGAGTTCACCTACCTTGTGGCCAAAGTGACAACTTATAGAAACTCGGAGTCTGGGGTCAACGCAAGGATCACCAAGGCAAAAGGGGCATTTGTGGCACATAAGAACATCCGGAAGACCAATAAATTCAGCAATAGAATCAAAATCCGCCTGTTCAAGATCAACGTCCTGGGTGTGTTGTTATATGCGTCGGCGTCACGAAAGGTCAACAAAGGCATATGCCAGATGCTGGAAGTGTTTCAAAACAAATGTCTCAGGAGGATTCTACGAATCTGTTGACAAAATAAAATATCTAACACGGAACTACACGAAGAGACAGGCATGCAGCCCATTTCTCTTCAGGATAAATGCCGCATATGGAGATGGATCGGACTCGTCTGCAGAATGCCACTGACATCCATTCCAAGAGTGGCCGTGCGCTGGAACCCTGGTGGCAAGAGAGCGAGGTAAGACCCAAGGAGACATGGAGGAGTTCAGTGCCGCGTTATATGAATACATCCAGGTTGAGCTCGGGCCACGTAACGAAGCTGGCACCAGACAGAAAACATATCGACGTTCTTTGATGTAGACCTTATGAAAACGTGTGAACCAAAACGAAGAGGATTAAGTAAGTCATTCAACACGCCTGCGTGCTCTTTTATTCCTTTTTACATATTTCTTAAATATCATTCACTTCCATAAATGTACGTATCTTCATTCTTAACAGCTTTTGACATAAAACAATTATTCTACTCGTCTGATATGTCGCTAAATCCACGCTATTGTATAAACCGTTTTTATTAATCCACATGGGTAATATATACTAAACGATGACTAAAATTTATAATGAAATCGCGCATGATTGTCAGAATATGTCAGAAACTACAATCTTTTTAACTGCAATCGTGTGAGTTAGTTGGGATATAATTTGAAGTATTTAAACTTTATTATCACGTGGCACAACAACATAATTATGTTCGTAGACGTACTTGTTTCGCAGTTGCTACCATTGTACCCATCAACACAGTCACAAATGTACCCGTTCACACCATCCGTACAATTCCCGCCATTTTGACATGGGGTGCTCGTACACGCGTCGACCTCTGTAGCATAATAAACAAATACCATTGGAATTACAGATTCTGTGTACTAAAACACTTAACAACGGACATCATAATTTATGGAACAATTAACAAAACATTGTCTTCTTGCACATTGATTTGTAAAGAAATCACATTCCTACACGTACGACTTAATATACTTCATGTAATTAATTTCCATTTACATATAATAAATATATATTTATAATGTATTCAGTATTTAATTTAATATATTCCTGTTTTCAAAATTGTCAACATAATCCTACCATTTATTGTCGCATAATTTTATAATCATACTAGTGCTACTTAAATTATTTATCCACAAAATTATTAATTGAGCAAACCTAAATGTTACACTCAACACAATAGTCTCTTTTGATGATAAATTTCTCAAATATAACGTACTTCCATAATGAATATATATATATTCTTCCTTACCAACATTTATTTGAAATTGTGTGGTCAAATGTGTATTTTACCAAAATCGCAAAGATTATTCATTGTTATGGCATTATTGGACAGGAATGGTGATTAGGGGATTCTAATGTAACTTAAACCCAACCAATAGAAAAAAAAAAATTCTTCAATTCTCCTGATATGTCGCCAATCAGCGCAATTGTACATACAGATTTAATTACTCCATATGTGTGATATCTAAATTATGACGCAGTTATAAACTGTAACGCATGATCGTCAGAATATTTCTATAACAGCTATATTTTTAATACCTCATTTTATCTGCTATCCGTGATGTAGTTGGAATGTTTTTAAGCTATTAGATAATGTGGCCGAACAACATCTATTCGTACACGTACCTGTTTTGCAGTTGCTACCGTTGAAACCATGAACACAGTCACAAATATACCCGTTCACACCGTCCGTACAATTCCCGTCATTATGACATGGGCTGCTCGCACACTCGTCCACGTCTGTAGCATAATAACCAAGAATGATTACAATTACCGTTTCTGTGTACTACAATTATTATTGTTTTTATTTAAATCATCTGTCCACATAAAAATTAATGGAGTACCACAAAACGTTACATGTCCGTTTTATACATGTCATCAATAGCATGTACTTCCTTAATTAATGTACTCTTGGTGGTGGGAGACCTCAACGCAAGAACTGGAGATGAAAACACATGAAGAGAAAGGGCCATTAACACCCAGGGCTTTGGAAGCATGAATAACAACGGCGAGAGCTTCTCTGATGTAAGAGTAGAAAATAACCTTGTCATAGGTGGAACTCTATTCAAGCACAGAACCATTAACAAGACCACTTGGAGGTCTACAGATAACAACACTGTCTGCCAGATCGACCATGTGATAATTAATAAAAAGTGGAGAATATCACTCCAGGTTGTCAAAGCCAGACGTGGAGCCGATATGTGGGGAACGATCATGTGCCAGTAATGGCAATGCTATCCTTGAAACTAAGGAAGGCAAGGAAAGGAGACGAGAGACAGTGACGATTTTACACAGGAAAATTAAAGAACATTAATACAGGGAAAGCTTTGCACCTGGACTTGCAAAACTGCTTTCGCATACACCAAGAGGAACAAGAATTGTGCATCGACAGTTTCAATCACGCATTGACAGAAACAAGCCACGACGTTTTAGGGTACAGAAAAAAAGGAAAGCGGAATGGATCAAACCATACACATGGACACCGATCGATGACAAAAAACAATAACACAGAAGCTAAATGATGCCAGATCCCAACGACTGAAGGAACAGCTACAGATTACATACTCACAAGTGGACAAAGACGTGAAAAGGAAGACAAAAGCAGACAAGACAGCCTTCATCGAAAACCTGGCGGACGAAGCAGAAAAAGCGACACAGACACAGAACATGGCTGCACTGTACAATGTAACCAAGACGCTCACCGCCGGTTTTTTAAAAATAACAACGTCCCAATAATAGATGTAAACGGAAATGCTGTCATCGATGTAGCGGAACAGAACCAAAAATGGAAAACACACTTCGAGACAATCCTCAACAGGAAGCACCAAGAATTCAAGCAGACATTCCAGAAAGCGGACCCGCAGATCAACAAAGACTTACCATCTGCTGAAGAAGTGAGCAAAGCTATCAAGACCATGAAGTCATGGACAGCACCGGAGGCAGATAGTGTGAGTGCAGAGATGCTAAAGGCTGGAGATGTCACCGCTGGAGTCTTGACAGAGATTGTTGAGGGTATACGGGAGGGGGAAGAAATACCTGGTAACTGGAAGGCGGGGCTGGTTCTTAAATTACTTAAGAAAGGAGACCTTAGCCGTTGCAACAAATGCAGAGGATCACTCTGTTGTCCATAACTAGTAAAGGTTTCATTAGGGTAAACCTTGATAATATTTCAGCAGTCCTTGACACACAATTGCCCAAAGAACAGACAGGCTTTAGGAAAGGAAGATATTGTGGGGATCACATTTTATATTAAGGCAGATCCTGGAACAGTGCCAGGAATGGAACACTCCAGTGTACGCAACCTTGGTCGATTTTGAAAAGGCTTTCGACACTATTCACAGAAACTCTCAAGCGTATTCTCCAGCACTATGGAATCCATCCAAAGTTGGTGAGCATAATCAAACTGCTATATGGCAACTTTAGGTCCAAAGTCAAATGTGGCCAATACCTCACAGAAGATTTTGAAATCAAAACGGGAGTGACACAACGATACATTGTATCCCCTTCCTTCATCTGTCTTGGAATCGACTGAGTCTTGAAAGAAACAACACTAGCAGAGACAAGTGGCATCAATTGGACCTTCACGGATAAACAAGGTGATCTAGACTTTGCAGATGACATACCTCTCTTGTCGCACCGCTACGGAGACATCTAAAGAAAAAGTGTGAGTGACTTGCCAGAAATGCTGGGAAAATAGGGCTAAAGATGAACACCAACAAAACAAAGGCGCTGCAAAACACCAGCCAAACAGCAAACCCAATCACAATTGCAGGAAGAAATATTGAAGAAGTGACCGAGTTCACCTACCTTGTGGCCAAAGTGACAACTTATAGAAACTCGGAGTCTGAGGTCAACGCAAGGATCACCAAGGCAAAAGGGGCATTTGTGGCACATAAGAACATCCGGAAGACCAATAAATTCAGCAATAGAATCAAAATCCGCCTGTTCAAGATCAACGTCCTGGGTGTGTTGTTATATGCGTCGGCGTCACGAAAGGTCAACAAAGGCATATGCCAGATGCTGGAAGTGTTTCAAAAAAAATATCTCAGGAGGATTCTACGAATCTGCTGACAAAATAAAATCTCTAACACGGAACTACACGAAGAGACAGGCATGCAGCCCATTTCTCTTCAGAATAAATGCCGCATATGGAGATGGATCGGACTCGTCTGCAGAATGCCACTGACATCCATTCCAAGAGTGGCCGTGCGCTGGAACCCTGGTGGCAAGAGAGCGAGGTAAGACCCAAGGAGACATGGAGGAGTTCAGTGCCGCGTTATATGAATACATTCAGGTTGTGCTCGGGCCACGTAACGAAGCTGGCACCAGACAGAAAACATATCGACGTTCTTTGATGTAGACCTTATGAAAACGTGTGAACCAAAACGAAGAGGATTAAGTAAGTCATTCAACACGCCTGCGTGCTCTTTTATTCCTTTTTACACATTTCTTAAATATCATTCACTTCCATAAATGTACGTATCTTCACTCTTAACAGCTTTTGACCTAAAACAATTATTCTACTCGTATGATATGTCGCTAAAACCACGTTATTGTATAAACAGATTTTATTAATCCACATGGGTAACATATATACTAAACGATGACTAAATTTTATAATGAAATCGCGCATGATTGTCAGAATATATCAGAAACTACAATCTTTTTAACTGCAATCGTGTGAGTTAGTTGGGATATAATTTGAAGTATTTAAACTTTATCATCACGTGGCACAACAACATAATTATGTTCGTAGACGTACTTGTTTCGCAGTTGCTACCGCTGTAACCATCAACACAGTTACAAATGTACCCGTTCACACCATCCGTACAATTCCCGCCATTTTGACATGGGCTGCTCGTACACCCGTCGACTTCTGTAGCATAATAAACTAATACCATTGGAGTTACAGATTCTGTGTACTAAAACACTTAACAATGGACATCATAATTTATGGAACAATTAACAAAACATTGTCTTCTTGCACATTGATTTGTAAAGAAATCACATTCCTACACGTACGACTTAATAGACTTCATGTAATTAATTTCCATTTACGTATAATAAATATATATTTATAATGTAATCAATATAGAATTTAATATATTCCTGTTTTCAAAATTGTCAACATAATCCTACCATTTATGGTCGCATAATTTTATAATCATACTTTGTATGCTACTTAAATTATTTATCCACAAAATTATTAATTGAGCAAACCTAAATGTTACACTCAACACAATAGTCTCTTTTGATGATAAATTTCTAAAATATAACGTACTTCCATAATGAATATATATATATTCTTCCTTACCAACATTTATTTGAAATTGTGTGGTCAAATGTGTATTTTACCAAAATCGCAAAGATTATTCATTGTTATGGCATTATTGGACAGGAATGGTGATTAGGGGATTCTAATGTAACTTAAACCCAACCAATAGAAAATTGTTTGTTCAATTCTCCTGATATGTCGCCAATCAGCGCAATTGTACATACAGATTTCATTACTCCATATGTGTGATATATAAACGATGACTCAGTTATAAACTGTAACGCATGATCGTCATAATATTTCTATAACTGCTATCTTTTTAATACCTCATTTTATCTGCTAACTGTGATGTAGTTGGAATGTAATTTGAAGTATTTAAGCTATTAGATAATGTGGCCGAACAACATCTATTCGTACACGTACCTGTTTTGCAGTTGCTACCGTTGAAACCATGAACACAGTCACAAATATACCCGTTCACACCGTCCGTACAATTCCCGTCATTATGACATGGGCTGCTCGCACACTCGTCCACGTCTGTAGCATAATAACCAAGAATGATTACAATTACCGTTTCTGTGTACTACAATTATTATTGTTTTTATTTAAATCATCTGTCCACATAAAAATTAATGGAGTACCACAAAACGTTATATGTCCGTTTTATATATTTCATAAATATCATGCACTTCCTTTATTAATGTACGTATCGTCATTCTTCACAGCAATCAACCATTAAACAATTATTAATATTGCCTGATATGTCGCCAAAAACACTGTTGTATATACAGATTTGCTGTATCCACATGAGTGGTATATTCTAAACGGTAACTCAATATTTTATGAAATCGCGCATGATCGTTAGAATATCTCATTATAGTCTAATGTCTCTTTTAACTACTGTTGTTTGAAGTAGTTAGGATATCATTTGAAGTATCTAAGCTATAGGCTTTACAATATATATTCGTAGACGTACTTGTTTCGCAGTTTCTACCGTTGAAACCATCTACACAGTTACAAATGTACCCGTTTACACCATCCGTACAATTCCCGACATTATGACAAGGGCTGCTGTTACACTCGTCCACGTCTACAGCATAATGTGCATGTATCTTTAAAATTAGTGTTTCCGTGTACTATTACACATACAAAGGACATAATTATTGTAATGTAACAACTATAAGAACGTTGTCTTCTTGCACTTAGCTTGATGATGTAGACACCTCGCCACAACTACTTATTAAGTCTTCATGCAATCCGTTTCCACTTACGTAATATAATTACATGATAGATGCATATTCTGTATCAAATATGTTATCCAATATATTCCTGGTTTCAAAACCTTCAACTAAATATCATCTTTTGATTAGTTGTCATTTCCGGTTGTCGTGCTACTATTATTTAAATAATTTACCACAAAGTCATTAACTGATTAAAACAAAACGTTTCATTCAGCAGCACCGCCACGGCCGGTCCCAGGCCCGGATGAGAAAGGAGGAAGGTTGTGCGTAAGGTTAACACCCTCACCACCTAGAAAAAGCACGCTACAGAAACCAATGCCAAAAAAACAAAACGTCAATGATGCGAGGAGTAAAGCTACCCTGGAACACAACTGCATGCACTTATGGTCCGTTTTATATATTTTACAAATATCATGTACTTACATAATTAATGTACGTATCGTCATTCCTAACAGCATTGGACCATAAAACAATTATTAAACTCGCCTGAAATGTCGCCAAAGCAAAGCTTTTGTATATACAGATTTGCTGAATGCATATGTGTTGTACATTTTAATCGATAACAATTTTTTTTAATGAAATCGCGCATGATCGTCAGAATATTTCAAAAACTACAGTTACTTTAATGTATCTTTTATCTGCTATTGTGTTAATTATTTGGGATATCATTTCAAATATCTAACCTTTGTAACCACAATCAATCAGAATTGTCTTTTTTTGTTCCATATTTTTATTACGTTGTCATATATTTACGGATAAGAATTCAAACACCAAAGAAAATTCATTTCAGTTGTTGCACGGAATATAAACAATAAAACAAACCCGTAAATATGTCTGGATTAAATAGAGTGAACGCCCGTGATAGGGCGTACCCTGTAAGCGACGCGCGAGAACCTCGCCCGAGCTTAGCGATAAATGGACAAGCATGGCCTCACGCAGGATCAAATTTTTGCCAGTCCACATTTTTTCCGACATGCTACGAAGTGCGGTCGGGCACGCGATCGAAAGTGTGATCGGATGCGCGATAGGACACGCATCTATGAGTATATATATATATATATATACACCAGTATTGTAAATTTTGATAATCGTACTTAGTGTGTCCAATAATAACATATAAAAATTAACTAAAAGTAACTTTTTATGTTTAAAAGTGAAAAAAGAAGCCAATTTGTGTTCAGAAAAATTATATTTTATTTCAAAGTTAACTTTAACAAATAATACATTCTGTCAAGTATTAAAAATATCACAATGTTATGATCTCTGCGTTTCAATAATACTGTTTTACTGTGTGGTTGACTTTTCTGACAACATTTACATGTGCAAGATTTGCAGCACAATAACAATCGTACATAATCAATTTAAATAATAAAATAATTCCTGTCACACAATAACATAAATGTCTTGTTGTTTATCATGCAACAGTGCTTAATATATACGTTGACAAATGTAATTTACACAAGCAATCATATTAACAATTATGAATGTTCAAATCACTGATGCCGTTTCATTTTAGCTAGCGCTATATATGACGCCATCCAACGGAATTTGTTAGAACTACGAAACGCGGGCTATATCACTTTGAGCCAGCATAACTTAAGCTGTTGTTATTCCTTCGAATTTTGTGTTCGAAACTGGAATATGTACACTTATGCGTGTTATAACGATGTGACAATTACATTTAATTAGCAACAGGTCTTCAATGTGCTGAGCGGACAGTCAGACAACGATCGCAAAACGGTTTATGTTAGCGCCTTCCGCCCGCGTCCCTGTTTACGTCAGTTTTTAACAAGATTTAACAAGATTTAACAAGATTGCCATCCAGAGAATTAACTCTAGATGGTAGGTGGACAAGGAAGCCCTTTGGCTTATCGAGAGTCCAACCCTTTTATCTACATATATCCAGCCCTTCTGAGGTATGTGTCGATTTTATTTTTAAACATATTCACACTACTAGCACCCAAACAATCATCAGATAATCTGTTCCATTCATTCACAGTCCTTTGTGAAAATGAGAACTTTCTCACGTCTAATCTACACTGCTCCTTTACTAATGTAATTTTATGTCCTCTAGTCTTTCTATCTTTCTTAACTGAAAAAAACATATTTCTATCAATATTTTCATAACCATTCAATATTTTAAACACTTCTATCTGATCTCCTCTCAGTCTTCTGGTCTCTAGTGTTGTTAAACCACATTCTTTTAGGCGTTTTTAATAACTATGATCCCTCAATTTTGGTATAATTTTAGTCGCTCTCCTCTGTACTCTTTCTAGCATATCTATGTCCTTCTTGCGGTATGGCCTCCACGCTTGTATACAATATTCTAAATGAGGCCTAACTATTGTTTTGTACAGCGGTATTATTAGTTCTTTTTCTTTATATGCTATATTTCGCCTAATCAATCCAAGGATTTGATTTCCCTTTGAAGCTGCAATTCCACACTGCTCTGAAACCTTCATGTCAGCACTAATTGTCAGCCCTAAGTCTTTTTCTTTTACAGTAGTACTTAGTACAGTTCCCCCCATTGTATATTCTACATATTCGTTCCCATGTCCTGTGTGAAGGCATTTACATTTCCCAAAATTGAACAACATTTGCCACTTTTCAGACCATTTGATCAACCTGTCAAGATCATCTTGTAAATGTTGTCTATCCCCATCACTTTTAATCTTTCTAAATACTTTTGTATAATTTGCAAATTTCAACACCTTGCTAGCTATATCATCGTCCAAATCGTTTATATATATTAAGAATAATATAGGTCCCAGTACTGATCCCTGTGGAACCCCACTCAAAACTGATTTCCAGTTTGAAGCCTCCCCATCAACAACTACCCGTTGTCTTCTGTCAATCAGCCATTTTCCTATCCAGTTAATTATACCATTTCCTATGCCATGGGCTTTTAGTTTAAGCAGTAATCTCTGATGTGGCACTTTGTCGAAAGCTTTTTGAAAATCTAAGTAGATGATATCTACTGGTGATCCATCATCTACCCACTTAGTGATATCTTCCAAAAAACATAACATATTTGTTAAGCATGACCTCGCTTTTAGAAACCCATGTTGAGATGGGTTTATCAAGTTATGTTTAACAAGAAAATCCACCATGTGATCTTTAATTAGTCTTTCTAATAATTTACAAATCACCGATGTTAAACTAACTGGTCTATAATTATTTGACTTGTTTCTCGAACTTTTTTAAATAACGGTATAATGTTTGCTTCTTTCCATTCTAAAGGAACCACTCCCTCTTCTAATGACAAGTTGAAAACTGTTGCAAGCGGTATGCTAATTTGTTCTACAATTTCCAATAGTAGTTTGGGTGGAATACCATCCACTCCAGGTGATTTATTATCCTTCATAGCCCTAATTTTCTTAGCTACCATTTCTGGGGTTACAATTAACTGTCTTAAATAGTCTGATTCTGCCCCCTTGAACTTAGCCTCTGGTACTGGCAGTGAACTAGTGTCTTCTCTGGTAAACACTGAACTAAAATACTCATTTAGGTCTTCTGCCATTAAGAATCCTTCTGATATTATATTTCCAGCACTATCTTCTAGAGGACCGACCTTATTCTGAACTTTCTGTTTGCTTCGAACATACGCATAAAAACTCTTGCTGTCATGTTTTATATTACAAGCTAATTTATGTTCATAGCTTCTCTTTGAATTTCTAATTTCAGCTGTAGCTTGGTTTAATGCTTCTTTATAAATGTTGTAGTCTTCGTCATTTCCAGTATGTCTATATGACTTCCACATCATTTGTTTATACTTAATTTTTCTAATGGCTTCTTTCGATAAGTATTTCTTTCTGGTCCGTTTCCCTTGTTTTTTTAAGGGAACAAATTTATCTACGATGTTGACGCCAAGGAGCCAATATTTAAACAGGAGGCGTCACTGAGCGAGATCATGGCAGTCTAAAATTTGAGTTTTTTCAGCCATTTGGAAGTCAGTGCATATGTTCTGGCTTTGCGTGCCTCCAGAATGGCAGACTAACCGCTTTACTTACGTACTTTGAACAATGGAAATAGCGCATATTGCACCGTCTTGTATTGATACGCGGTCTTTGCCTTTGGTTGACACGACTCACGAGGTAGCACCGGCGCCATCACACCACACTCGTAACGATTTGCTTTGCGTTTTTTACAAATCATTCGTCATAAATCCACCAAAATAAACGAATACCGTCGCATAGTAATCATGTTTGTTTCAAAATATCGCCAATAAAGTCAGTATCGTTTACGGTGTTGGTGATTCTACTCTTTCAGCGTTTACTTGAGTTTGTGTTCAAAAACACAAATCACGTTTCGAAATGTCGATTACGCGGAATTCCATTCGTTTTGTAAGAACGCGTCGTAATCGACAAGTGCTTATTGTATCTCCCCGCCCAGACGTTGACCTCACGTAGGATTATTTAGGCTGCATAGACATAGGCAAGTGTTGGTTGCCTTTCAAGGAACCACCTCTACTCTCTAGCGGGTAGGTGACAAGTCGCCGTTAGCGGGTAGGTGACAATTATCCTAGCAAGTTGAGGCATGGCTTAATGGTTTCTGGCGTGTGTCGGGGAGCTGGCCAGGCGATCCGGGTGGGCGATCTTCAAAACCATTCTCCATAGATTTTGTAACTGGCTTAGCGGCACAATCAATTTGAAACCGTCCAAAAACGCAATTTGTGAATATTAACAGTCCACAGGACGGGTGGACGGGTCTCTGGGTGAGGCCCTGTGGACAAGGGCTGCCGTCTGAAGGACGAAGGCGGCTAAAGAAGTTAGTCCAAACAGGAAGGAGAATGAGGAAGATTAAACTCGCAACACTGAATGTTGGGAGCGTGACAGGAAGAAGCGGAGAAATAGTATAACTGATGTTAAAGAAGAACCTACAAATATTGTGGGTACAGCAGACAAAATAGAAGGGGAGCAAAGCAAAGGAGATCGGTGCCGGATACAAACTGTGCTACCACGGAGAAGATGGGACGAAGAATGGAATAAGAATTGTACTATGTGAAGATCTGAAAGACAGTACTAGCAGTGGAGCGACCGTGCGATAGAGTGATGAGAGTGAAACTAGAGATCGAAGGAGAAGTGTGGAATGTTATCAGTTGCTGTGCACCATAAACTGGATGCACAGAAGAGGAAAAGGAGGAATTCTGGGAGCACATAGATGTTAAGATGCAAGCTGTACCAAGTTGCGAGAGAATGGTGGTGGCAGGAGACCTAAATGGACATGTCGGAAGGGATCGGACAGGATATAATGACGTAGACGGAGGACTCGGAATAGGAATTTTTTGGAATTTGAAATAGGGGTCGCAAACGAGGAAGGCATAAAGATACTAGACTTTGCAACAGCATACCAGCTGAGGATACTGAATATAGTCTACAAGAAGAGAAGGAACCAACTTGTAACATATAACAACGGGGGACGAGAAACCCAAATTGACTACATCATGGTGAGGAAAGAGCATGCTAAGGAATCAAAGAACTGTAAAGTATTACCCTCAGAGGCCAACACCACACAACACAGTGTACTAGTTTCTGAACTGGAGGTGAGGAAAACAAGACAGAGGAGAACAGTGGGAAAGAAACAGATCAGATGGTGGAAGTTAAAAGAGGAAGAAATGAGAATGAATTTCAGGAGGAATATAATGGAGAGACTATCAGGTGAAGTAACAATGGAGAACGTGGAAGAATGGTGGGAAGAAACTGCGGAGCAGATCAGGAAGTCTGGGGAGGAGGACGTATGTGGGAGGTCAAGGGGGAAGAAGAAGTCCGGAGTAGAAAGCTGGTGGTGGAATGTTGACACTGAGAATGCAGTTAAGGAAAAGAAAGACAGACTGAAGAAATGGAAACGAACAGGAGCAGAGATAGACAGGGCAGAGTACAAGAGAACGAAAGCGACGACTAAGAAGGTGGTGGCAAGAGTGAGAGAAGAAGCAGTAGAGAGATTGTATGACAACCTAGAAACTAGCGATGGTCAGAAGGACATATATTGAATAGCAGCAGCTAGGGACCGTGCAGGAAAGGACAAAGACCAGATACATACAGTCAAACGTGCAACGGGAGAAGTATTAATGAAAGACGATGACATCAAAGAGAGATGGGGGCCAATACTTTAATTGGCTGATGAACGAGGAAAATCCGAGAGTAGAAACCGAGGAGAGGGATGTGAATCAAGGAATGGTAAGGAATATCAGTGACGAAGAAACAGAGAAAGCACTTAGAGTGATGAGAAGTGGGAAGACTGTAGGAGCAGATGAAATACAAACTGAAGCGTGGAAATGTATGGACAACTTTGGTGTAACGTTACTATGCAGACTATTCAACTGTGTCATGACTTCAGAACACATGCCATCGGCTTGGCGACAGAGCACACTGGTCCCAATCTTCAAGGGGAAAGGTGGCATTCAGGTGTGTAAGAACTACCGAGGGAACAAACTCCTGACGCACACCTTTAAGATATGGGAGAGAGTCATAGACAAGAGGACGAGAGAATGCACAGACATACACGAAAGTCAGTTTGGGTTTATGCCAGGCAGGGGTACTACAGATACGCTTATCATTCTCAAAAGAACAATACAGAAACACAGGGAAGGACAGAAGGACATCAGAGTGGTATTTGTAGACCTGGAGAAAGCATATGATCGGGTACCAAGGAAGGAGTTATGGAGATGTACGAGAGAAAGGAATGTACCGGAAAAGTACATCAGACTGATATAGGATATGTACGAGGTATGAGACAAAAGTGCACGGTGTGGCTGGTGAAAGCAGCAACTTTGGCGTAGAGTTTGGGTGCACCAAGGATCTGCATTGAGTCCATACCTGTTCAATATTGATGGACGTCTTGGCGGAGAAGGTGAGAAAAGATGCACCAGAATCAATTATGTTCGCAGATGACATTGTGCTGTGTGGAGGAAAGGAGGTAGGCATGACAGAGTACCTGGCGACGTGGCGGAAGGCACTGGAAGAGAGAGGAATGAGGGTTAGCCGACCGAAAACCCAATTCATGGACTTCAGGTTCGAACGGAATGATGAGGTAGACAGACCAACTGTATAGATACTGGGCTGAGCTGGAAAAGGTGATATACTTCAAATATCTAGGGTCAGTCGTGGAAGAGAAAGGAGGCATGGAAACGGAGATCAAACAAAGAGTGAGTGCAGCTTGGAGAAATTGGAAGAAATGCAGTGGAATGTTGTTCGACAGGAGGATGCCAGTGAAGTTGAAGGGGAAGATCTATAAAACAGTAGTCAGGTCAGCAATGCTGTACGGGACAGAGACCTGGGCAACAACAAAAGGACAAGAAACAAGGATAGAGACGAATGAGATGAGGTTGCTGAGGTGGATGTGTGGAGTAACAAAGAAAGATAAGATCCGAAACAAATATATTAGAGGAGCAACGAGAATGACACAAGCATCCAAAAAGATAAGAGAAACGACTGAAATGGTATGGGAATGTGATGAGAAGGGAAGAGGAGCACATAGTGAGAAGAGGGCTAAATACAGAGATACCAGGAAGAAGAAGGAGAGGACGACCGAAGACTAGATGGAAAGACACATGCAGAAGAGACATGGAAATCGTGTGTCTGAGTGAAGATGTGGTGATGAACAGGGCGACATGGAGAAAGAAAATTACCAGCCATACCGACGACCCCAGATAACGGGAAAAGTCAGAGAAGAAGAAGAAAAAGAATGAACAAGGACGAGGTTGGTGTGAAAGAAAGTATGAAGTAGAAGTTGATGAGGTGTCGGCTAAAGTGGGCTAGACAAGTGGAACAAATGTGAGAAGAACAGATAGGTAAGAAAACAGGTGCCTGGAAGGTGAAAGGTAAAATGAGAAGAGGACGGCTAAGATTGAGATGGGAGGCTGGTATATAGAGAGATTTGTAGAAAGAAACGGTTGGAGGAGAGAGTAGTGCAAGAACAATATGGGAAAGAAAAAGGAAAACAGCACTCGAGGACCAGTATCGAACCCAGTGGACATTCCGGGTAAATAAGAGGAGAACAAAAACAACCTAAGAATTGCAACAATAAGCACAATTATTCTCATGGCTACAAAATAAACACTTATTCAACCAGTTCTTTTTTCGACTTGTTTGCGAAGACGTATCGCATCAATGTGATTAATGCGATTACAAATCGTATATAATTTTTTGAGTAGTTAAAGTACATCATGTTATAAATGTGGAGTGTAACTTTAAGAACCTTTACTCGTGGGGCAAATAATGACACGTAGACATACTTGATTCGCAGTTGCGTGTGTGTGTGTGTGTGTGCGTGTGCGTGTGTGCGTGTGCGTGTGCGTGTGTGTGTGCGTGTGCGTGCGTGTGTGTACGTAAGACACCATTAATTGCACACAACACAGGGCGTGTATACTCTTTACTATGCAACATGAGTCACGGATGAGCAACCAGGCTTTTGTAGAACGTATCAGCCTTTCAAGTAGGCCTACGGGTGTATGCAACAAAATGACGGGCACTGGATTGAAACGGACAGTAGAGATATTTAGCGACCATTGCCGAAGATAAATTTTGGAGGGTGACACTGTTGCTTTGAATTGCACAGTTGTCAGTACATCTACAATCTCCAATTTGTATTAACGGTATATACCAAGAATATAATCATTACTGAATCGTCGTGACATTCTTCTTTTACAAAATTATAGTATAATTGTATAGGTATTTTACTGAAAAAACTGCACTATTAAAATAGAGTGCACTTTTTTCAGTAAAATATGTCAGATGAATGCATCACTTAGTATTGCATTTCACATTAATTCATAATAACTTAATTCAATGTCAGCAAATGTCTTCGATACAGATGCTTTTTCTCTGCAGATGTAGTAAAGGGCTTAGTAAAATACGCAATCCCAAACACTTATTCTAGTCAATCCGCATGACATAATTGAATCTAGATGTCTGTAGTAAAATATTTATATACATTGCATAATTATGTAATAGGTATCGACTTTGTTTCCATAATTATACAATTATATCCTCTAATAAAATCACGTACCGACGCAAGTCTGTGTTTTGTTGACGTAAGCATATCCCACATTGCAGTGATTTTCGTCGCATTTTCCTGGACCTTTTGTTTCACACAGTGCACAGTTCGGGTCACACACCACTGCAAGAAATAAAGCACATTTTATCATTTATATTATAAAAATGTTGTTGTTTAATAGTGGCCTCTATATTTATAAACTCATCGTTGGATCTGCAATAAGCTTATGAATTGGTTACTCCAAAGGTACGCATTAAAAATAGGTGTAATTTGTGCATGAACAATTAACAAATTGACATCACAACTGAAATAAAATTAATTAATGGTCGCGACTTCTCTTCGACTCATTGTGACCCGTTTATGTTTATGCACGATCGATTATACTTCTTCAATGTGTTTATTAAATGGACGTGGCTGAATAAAAATTATGTGATCATTTCAAATAATATATATTATTACCTCAACTAATATTTAGTTACGCCTAAATATTAATAATAAATGGTAAATTGATATAATACTAACTTAGACCTGTCTCTGACGATGTGTTGCCAAAGCGAGGCCACGCGTTCGGGTGGTTCACTGAAAAGTAAGACACATGATCTATGGTGGTGTATACATGACGTGTACATACTGATTCACACACACACACACACACACACACACACACACACACACACACACACACGATATATGGTGGTGTATACATGACGTGTACATACTGATTCACACACACACACACACACACACACACACACACACACACACACACACACACACACACACACACACACACACACACACACACACACACATGATCTATGGTGGTGTATACATGACGTGTACATACTGATTCACACACACACACACACACACACACACACACACACACACACACACACACACACACACTAACGCACACGCGTGTTTATATATATATGTATATATATATACATATATATATACACACACACAACCTGTGTAGTTCTCATTCACAACTCACAAGACTGTCAACAGGAATCTCTACCAAACAACACAAACGAGCCCATGATTCGATCTTCTTCCGCTAGTTCATTTATTCAATCAGTCAATCAGTCAGTATGTTTATTTTCCAACACAGAATAGTACAGTTTATTATAACTAAAACAGCATATAAAGGTAGGGAAAAAACCGTTCGCTACGCATAAAAAGAACTGAGATGTCTTGACTGGAATGGAATCGCTTGACACTTTGTCACAGCTGACTGCGTACAGCTAAGTATTAAAGACAGTCGCCATTCGCATGTGTTTTAACTTATGCTATTTTAAAGCAACATCTAATGGAGTTGTTCCGAATGCACAAAACTGCAAGGAGTATCCCCTACACCATAAAACAAACACTTTCAGACAAACTCAAAGATTGGCATGAAATTGACCACTAGGGGTTTCGGTTGAAGAGTACTAAACACGGTAGGCCTTGTAGATGCTCGTACACACGATGGTGTATAATGGTGATTCATAGAACGTCAACGTTATAGCTAGACATGCTACTGGTTATTTGCATAAACATGATACTGTATACTTCTCGTATTTTCTTGGACGAAGTATTGATATTCAGAAATATTAAAGTAATAAATAAAAAATAATATAATATGTAATCAGCCGTTATGTCAAATTAATGTACCTATGCTGTGAAATTGAATAACTGATCAAAGAATGTAAGCATTACTATTTCGGGCAGGAATCAATTGAGCGAGAAACAAGTACTTAAATGTATTGTCCATTGTCGATACAATGACGCGAACTACGCAAACATGACCATATTTGGATTCTTCTTTTTCTTCTACGTTTATACCTTCGGATATGACATGGCAGAGAACTGCTGGTAACGGTATGTCTTATATATACACAAATCCGTTTACACACGGCGTTTGTTTGGCATAATATTAAATGTAAATGTAGTTGTTATGACAACGACGATGATATTGTGGCGGAACCTACCTATCGCTGGCAGGACGACAAGTCCACCGACTAGACCGAACGCGAGAGCAGCGGCCAACAGCATCCACAAGCAGCAGCACGGCTGCACCCACCACGCGCCACACCGCCGTCGTCGCTTCTCGGGGTTCTCGGTCCCTTCCGAGTACTGAGACTCGCTGTCCGGCGGCGTGCTCGTATAAGGAGACTTCATCCAGAACAAAGGCCGATAGACCCGGGGCCAGAACAGGTAGTAGTACATGGTCGGGTACTCCGTGTGGCTGAAACAAAAGGTAATACATGGGAGACGTGGCAAAAACACAAAGTAATACAGCAGAAAATAAATTTGTTAAAGCCAATCATCGAGCCTATATTTAGCCTTCAATCCACTGACTTTGTCGGTCACATGTTTTGAGAGAGCAAGAAAATTCGATAATATCAACACAGAATTGCTTACATGTGTGTTATCGCACTGCGCTTTATCGTGAACACGTTCAAATTTTGAAAATCTCCTGAACTAATTATTGAACAGTAACAAAATAAGTGAATTGTTTGTTTATTGGTTTTAACAAAATTACATACGAACAGTTGCATAGGCGAATCTATCGTAATGGATAAAAAGTAGGTTTGTTTTGTCTCAGAAATAATTTGAAATGAGACGAGCGTAAAATTGATTTGAGTAGACAGACTTAAATATCAGAAGCAATAAAAACAAATGCAGAAGAATCACTCACGAATGGTCAGATTGAAGGAAAGATCGGTGTCGTCCACAGCGGAAACTCTCGCCAAATGAAGCCGCGGGATGTTGTCGCTGAACCTATCTCAATTCCTGAGTCCTTTCTATAGTTTTTTTTCTAGACTAACCGCGACGGATCGACCTGCAAATTATGCCTTGGTGTAGCTGTTTCAAAGCGATTGCGAAAGCTTGTGTAGACACCGACGCCCAAAATCACTGTCGCTATTCAAGGAGAGGATTCACACATCGTCCTGATAATGGTCTCGCTTCGCCTGGTATTTACATTAGTGTCTGGGAGGGCTGTATGTTTTGCTGTCAGCGTCGATTGTGCGGCTTATGAGAAAAAAACGCCCACATGTTACCCACGCCTGCTGATGTCTAAGATACGAAAACCACTTCAATTAAAACCTGAAGGCAATACACCAGGATGATCTATAAAAAAACGAACTTTTATAAATAACAACTATAGTGTGTTAAGATGCCGCTGCTATTAGACTCTGTGGTGCACACAGACTATAAATTACAACATAGTAAATGTTGGCGTCTTTGGGGCGATTATAAAGTCATTTGGTACTTGTGTTCTGTGTCCTACTTTTAATTTATCTACCTACGCTAGTATACACGGGAAATGTGTACCTGTTTAACTTGGGTGTAAATGGACCAAAAGGACACATGCTACACCGTCCCACACAATTAGCTAGTAAACAAATTCATTTAGTTAGAATAAAAACATTGTATCCTGAGATGCATTCAGAATTAAATAATTTGCATAATGTTTAGTTTGATCGTGTGAGAATGCGTCTATATTACGATGCGTGAAACAGGAAGACATATGTCGGCTGGTTACTCTAATATACACTACCGTCTCTTCTATTTTTGTGTAAGTTATGCTGTTTTCTCTCCAAAGCGACGCGATTTGTGAACATAACTCTTTCACCAGGCACCTTGCCGACCGATGCGCTTCTCGAACATTTACTGAGCGTACTTTAAGTAAAAGCAGCGACCATATCTGTTTTGTCGCCGTCGCGCAGAGGCGACCAGAATGCTGACCTGTTTATTTCCCCCCAACACTCGTCATGCTACTTACGTCATGGCGTACTGGCTTTACGGTTGTTATCGGTTAGTAAAGGTAAAAGGTAAGTTCTGATATAGCGCAGTATCCAGTCCTTAGGTCTGCTCAAAGCGCTTTATACTTTATTCCCTGGCAGACCTGTCCAATCGAACACCATGACGACTTATCTGGGAAGCAATCATCCACGCGGCAATTAATGCACGAAGACTATTCGTACACAAATATCCACCAATGTATACAACCAGGTATTCATTCGTACATCTAGGTAAATTGGCCCAACGTGAAGTGATTATCTTCGACATCATATCTTTTCAACTGAACTATCAACATCGTCATCACCAACGTCTTCTTCTTCGACTTCTTCTTCTTCATCAGCTCATCATCATAAGCATCTTCACCTTTATCTTCACTATCATCGTCAACATCAACTTATTCTTCTTTCGAACCTTTACCATCATCATTCTTCTTCATCTTCATCGTCTTCTTCTTCATCTACGTCATCGTCTTTGTTTTAATTTTTATCTTCGTCATCATCTTCATAATCATTTCATCTCTATCATATTGTTTTCTTCTTCATCATTATTACAATCTTCATCGGCAATATGTCATAGTTTTCTTCTTCAAATTCATCATCATCGTCATCATCCTCATCGTTTTCATTATGATGATGATGATCATCATCGTCTACTTCATCGTAATCTTCACTTTTATCGTCATCATCGTCATCTTCGACTTCATCTTCTTCACCAACAACATCAATGCAGTTTTTCTGTTCATCTTCTTCATCGTCATCTTCATCACCATCGTCAACCATGATCATAATCGTCTTCATTCTCATCTTTGTTGTCATCATCCTTTTATTTTCCATCGCCATCTTCTTCGTCGTCGCCATCTTCATCTTCGTCAAGCTACTTCATTGTTATTATCACCATAACATTCGTCTTAATTTGTGTAATCTGTGTTGTTATTATCATCATCATTATCACCACCTTCACCTTCAACATCGTCATCATCATTATCACCACCTTCACCTTCAACATCGTCATCATCATTATCACCACCTTCACCTTCACCTTCAACATATTCATCATAATTATCACCACCTTCGCCTTCAACGTCGTCATCATCATTATCACCACCTTCACCTTCAACATCGTCATCATCATCATCATTATCACCACCTTCACCTTCAACATTGTCATCATCATTATCACCACCTTCGCCTTCAACAACATCGTCATCATCATTATCACCACCTTCGCCTTCAACATCGTCATCATCATCATTATCACCACCTTCACCTTCAACATCGTCATCATGATCATCATTATCACCACCTTCACCTTCAACATTGTCATCATCATTATCACCACCATCGCCTTCAACAACATCGTCATCATCATTATCACCACCTTCGCCTTCAACATCGTCATCATCATCATTATCACCACCTTCACCTTCAACATCATCATCATCATTATCATCACCTTCACTTTCAACATCGACATCATCATTATCACCACCTTCACCATCAACATCGTCATCATCATTATCACCACCTTCACCTTCAACATCGTCATCATCATTACCACCACCTTCACCTTCAACATCATCATCATCATTATCACCACCTTCACCTTCAACATCATCATCATCATTATCACCAACTTCACCTTCAACATCGTCATCATCATTATCACCACCTTCACCATCAACATCGTCATCATCATTATCACCACCTTCACCTTCAACATCGTCATCATCATTATCACCACCTTCACCTTCAACATCATCATCATCATCACCACCTTCACCTTCAACATCGTCATCATCATTATCACCACCTTCACCTTCAACATCATCATCATCATTATCACCACCTTCACCTTCAACATCATCATCATCATTATCACCACCTTCAACATCATCATCATCATTATCACCACCTTCATCTTCAACATCATCATCATCATTATCACCACCTTCACCTTCAACATCGTCATCGTCATTATCACCACCTTCACCATCAACATCGTCATCATCATCACGTTCATTTTCGTTTTCATCTTCATTTTCATAATAGTTTTCAACTTCCTCATTGTAATTATCATCATTTTCACCCTTGTCATCATCATAGTCTTAGTTGTCATCTTCATCATCGTCGACGTCATACTCGTGTTCTTCATCATCATTATAATCTCTTTCGCATCTTCTTCATCATAATATTCACCGTCATCCTCCTATTCATAGTCATCCGACATTATGTGATAGATATTTACTGTTGTTACAAAATGGGCCTCATGTTATTGCAAAATGGGTCGTGATTACAAAATTGTCCTGATTTTATTACAAAATGGGTCGTCATTACAAAACGTGTCACTTATCACAAGATGGGTCATAACAATCGTTTCGTAGACCTCGCTGTTTCTTGGCAAGTCTGTTCTAATCGCCTAGTCTGACGTTTTCGAATGTGTCGCATTGATAATGTTTCTTTGCAAGAGAATCTCAAAGAATTATACAAACTTGGAAGCTGGATATTTCACTAGGAATGACGAGTCCACGCTTTAATTAGCATTAAAAGTATCGATGTTTACCTTTGCTTGAGACAGCTAGAGAGTGTTAATATTGTTCTGCAGCACTTGATTGAGGGAATCGGAATTCCCAACGACAGGTCACACCAAGATCAACTTCAATATCGATTGAAGGTTGTTTTTTCGACTTGCAATCTCTGTTCTCTCTCCAGGCAGCGATAGACATAGTGTGTAGAAGAATAGGCAGCGTCACCATTTTCCATAGAATTTGTTTTGCATGGCTTTTAAATATAGTGATATATGTGTTGTTCAGTTGTGGTTCAGGGTAGTACAAAACATTTCTTTACGAGCACTTACGAAAAGGTATGTTAAGTGTTGCTTAATCAACATCTTTGGCCCGCTGAGAGGTAACAGGACTACATTTGGACTACACCTTAAAATTTTGCCCATCCCGTTTCACAAACAAAGAGCACGTATTTACACGCCAATCAACGTTGACATATGTGTGTTGGTTCAAATTGCATTACCTTTTCAACGACTGCCACCACCGTCGATCACCCATCCTGCAACATGGTAACACCCGCCACTGTTATCTGCTACTTGCTTAAATGCATTTTTAACCTTTGTCTAAGTTCTTATTTCACCTGGCCATAAATTACCTGATCTGCTCTGCTGGTTCCTCTACAGTCTACGCCATGTCTGTTACAGTTTCAACAAACATTCCCATAAATTACTGAGGGGCAAAGCTCACCCCTAGTGCAAATTTCCGCAGATTCAACTATTATTGGAGCAATTTATCAATCAAACGATGCAACAAGATGCCATACCAATTTGGCTACGTTCGTTGTTATGAGAAACGGTTCGTCAAGAAAGTTGCCTCGATTTATGGTTTGTTTACCCCTATATATGATTGCGACGTATTCATCAGCTTTAAACAGCACCATGACATGTGTGATTTATCTAAGCAAACATGTGAAAAAGCTACTTCCTGATATGGAAGCAATTTATTTATTCGAGTAGTAATGTGGAATATTTTGAAATTTCAATTAATTATACAATGTGGGGGCAAAGCGCAACTACGATGTAGTATAAAGTGTTCTCCTGTTGTAAATATAAGTGGACGTGTTTGTTTTCATGATTATTTGTGGAATGAAACGCCGCTTACATCAATTGACTAATAAACCACAGATTTTTTATATTTGTTTTAACATATCTGTTTGTACATTACCTACACTTACATCAACTGATTAACTAATTAATTATACTGAAACCTTTGAACAAGGGACTGCTATGGTGGAAATGCAATTTTAAGTTGATGCGTTTATGATTTATATATGAAAGGTAGCTATTGTTTCAAATGATGTCTAAATAACCCTTGCCCGTTTTAAGGGAAGTCGTAGTAACAAAAAATTCGCCGTGAGACTAACCCGATACGATGGTTTCTGTGTAGACAGGGCAGATACGTAGGGTAACCAGGGTTATGCCGGCCCGCCTAAGAAAAAAAGTTGTTCATTTTTTAAACCATGACTTATTATTGCATATTTATGCTGTAGTAATTGTATTATTAAGATAAGTATATATTACGTATATATTCAAGTACATTAGTACTAGTCGCTGGCTTAACGTCATGGAATGAATATGTTAGCATCAATTTTACCGACGAGAAATTATTAGATCGCACGTTATGCAAAACTTTCAAGTGGAATTGTGAACTTATTTTGGAAGTGTTCTGTTGTGCGGTCGCAGACAGTGGTCACCGGGTGGCAGCATCACATTCAACTGTGCAGCTTTAATTTATGTTCACCGGTTTGAGAGATACAGATAATAATAATAATAATAATAACTTTATTTAGACACTAAAATCCAAAGTAGAACTCTGTTCAGTAGTGTTGACAATAGTCGTTAGAAATTTTAAGAAATTAATATAATAATAATACAAGTAAAACACATAAATACGTATAGCTAAGGCTTTGTTATACAAAACTGAACTAGATAAACTAAATCAAAGATGACATTTATGTAAATTATAGTATGTATTATCAGTAGTAAAAATAAGTATATATATATATATATTTATTTATCTCGCAATTTACTATATAATTGTTATATATATATATATATATAACAATTTATCTCCCAATTTACTATATAATTGTTATATATATATATATAACAATTATATAGTAAATTGCGAGATAAATATATTATAAATATATATTAGTTAATTAATAAATAATAAATAACTACAATAATACATTATTAGTTTCAATTAAAATTTCAAATAATAAAATAAATATGGGGTATGACGACTAAAGTATAAAATTATGACGATTAAACATTAAAAGCGAATTTAAAGTAGTGTGTTTTAAGACGAGCTTTAAATGTGTCCATGCACTGTATCAGTCGTAGATCTCCCGGCAACGCATTCCAGAGGGTCGGTCCTGCGCAAGAGAACGAGCGACGGCCGTACCGTCAATAGTCCATGGTCAGTTGACCGAAGTGCGCGGCGCGCCACGTATGGTGTAATCAATGACGCGAGGTATGTCTTGTCGTGGAGGGCGGTGAACACAAGCACGAGTAACTTGTACTGGATGCGCCACTTACCGGCAGAAAGTGCAGGCTATTCAGTGCTGCCGTGATGCTCTGTCGATCGCCTCCCCCCGCCTAATACGTAATACGACTCTGACCGCAGAGTGTTGTACTCTCAAGGCTGTGGAGTAACCGGTCGGATATTCCGTACAGAGGGGGCTGTATTACCCCAGGGGCCGTTTTCCCATGTTACCCTACTAGTGGATTATTTCTATTTGATTCTATAAGTATCCGGACACCAGTGTAATTGTCTAAGTAGGGATTGTGATGATAAAACAAGGTATCCTGAGTACATACGATGTACCCTTTGCCCCACCCTCCCCTGTGTTACAAGACACTATTAAAAGAAATAAAAATAAGGCATTAGCTAAAATCCTTTTTCCATGTGTACACAAAGTTTAGCATTGTATGTAACATTTGACAACATTAAACAAATACAGAAAAATACATTTGTAGCATAA
Organism: Paraescarpia echinospica; assembly: GCA_020002185.1. Classification (NCBI taxonomy): domain Eukaryota; kingdom Metazoa; phylum Annelida; class Polychaeta; order Sabellida; family Siboglinidae; genus Paraescarpia; species Paraescarpia echinospica. The sequence goes on along the minus strand of CM034538.1, from coordinate 62,500,255 downwards.
ATTCGATTTTAAGCCCGTCTGTGAAGCGATTCCCGCGGACGTCACTTATGACACACACTCGCATCAGAACTTTGCAGTCCACATCAGTGACATTTGTGCAATATTGACATTCTGTTATGTACTTAGGTTGCAGTTTTTTTTTTTATTAGCAAATTATATGTATCTATTTAATTTAATTTAAGCTCGTTATTTATTTTAGGTATTTAAACGGCTAATTCATTTAATTCATGTATAATATGTACACTTGTAAGTATATATATTTATTTTATTCAGGTTTATTTAACTGACATTTTATGTAATTTTTATATGCTACTTTTAAATCATATTCGTTTACCTTTCTATTTAATATTTCTATTTAATATGTTTTAGGTCATTTAATGTATTTTATTTATACTCTACGATTGTCGGCGCCTTTGAGCATATTTGTCATCCGGACACACGGCGCTCTATAAATGCTTTATAATAAATAATAAAATAATAGAGGAACAAGCAGTTCCACGTGAATCGAATGTTATTCAAAACAACGAATGCGAATTGGCCTACAAGTCGACAAGGTTTCGCCGAGCTTGGGCTCGTTTTCAGAATAATTATATCGAATGCAACCAACGGGAGATAATCTACACCAATAAACATACATAGCAAACATATATTGTATCCAGCTACAGAAAGTAACGTGTATAATCTCACAATATCACTAGAACATCGATATACGAAGCAGGAGTTGTACAATTTATCATAACAACTTAAATCAGTCAGTGCATTTCTGTTGGTGCCGCTTGCTCAGTTGGTAGACGCGTTGGTTTCTTGCCAGTTATTTTACAATCGGGCGACGCCGGTTTAATCCTGACATCATGCTAACCATTGCTTTTCTTTACATTTTTTGTTTGTTTTTTTACGAAGTAATATACCAAATCATTTAGTATACTATGATGCACTGTTTGTAATTTTTTTGTAGTAATTATTTATTCGCCACAAAAATGAAAACATGGTCATTATATATAACGATGTTTCTAAATTTGATTTATCCAGACAGATCACAATCGTTGTCTTGAATAAAATTCGATTCATGTGGAACCGTAAGATAACTGTTCCTCAATGATGACTAGTGTTTGTATTACGTCGGAATATTGCAAAATAAATTTGAGTCATAAGCACGCAAAAAATATGCACATTCGAAAATGTCCGGATGCACAGCATAAAATGTGGAATTTCTAATTCATTGAATTTTTTATTTTTTTTGGCATGGTGGGCGTGGAAATAGATAGCAGGATGTAATATAACATGAATTCAAGTAATAGGTGTTTTTATTCCCTTTAAGTCTTGCCTACGCATCGTGTGTGGCGTTAGCTTGCGGTCGCAGCTAATTAACTTGTCAAAGTGGTGGCATTGCGGTGGCGTTCCCTAACTATTAATTATGTGTATAAGTGTCCACAATGTGTACAAACCAAAGAAGCGCAACCTGGTATTCAGTGTGTTATGGCTCAGCGGCACACACAACACGAATCTTTAAGGCCAGTTATTTAGGTGTAGTGACGTCAACTAATCGTCCACTACACCAGGCATAAACATTCATATCGCGACTATAGATACTTAGTAAAGGAGGGCTATTTTGGTGATGTCAACAAGATATTTTCTACACCATGCAAAAACCCTCATATCCCTCCCTCTATTACATCGCCACTCGTTTGGCTTTTCAGTAGACCTCCTATGACAGCTATGCATGTAAATATGCTACGTCAAAACCGGTGGGCGTACACTTGTCATTGGTTGTGCTCTTTGTACTAACGAATCATAAAAATAGTTTGAATTGCCTCTTCTACTTTGATAATGTGAACATCCATCAAAATATTCATAATGTGATCCCAGTACAGCTCGAATACACCGCCTTGTGTAAACATGTTGATGGACAGTTTAGTCAAGGCGCCTCCTTGCTATTTAGTGGTGTTTACATATGTTCGCAGAGTTAAAAACGTGTAGCATTGCGTATGTGTGGGTGATGGATTGGTCGCGGTGAAAACAAATCAATACGGTGGCACAATCTATCGGTTGGAAAATGTATTAATGCACATCGATGCTTATGTTTTCACCTTGTGTCGCCAAGTCAGGTCCGACTTTTAGCGACTCTCTAGCACAGCCGCCTCTAATCTCGCCTGTTTGATGTTGCCTGGCCGAGTTGTTCTAGCGTCGGGGTCGTTTCTTTTTTAATTTCGTCTAGCCACCTGGTTCTGGGTCGAACTCTTTTCATTTTCCCTCAGTCATTCCCAGCATGATGATTTTCCAAGTGTGATGTTCGCATGACATGGCTAAAGTTCAATAAATAATGAGGTGTTTTGGATCACTCAAAATCGCAAGTCCTACACGACGTATTGGTGGGATGGACGGGGGTTGGAGGCAATACGTTCGTTAAACTTTGTTAACTTATGATTTAACAAGATTTAACAAGATTGCCACCCAGAGAATTAACTCTAGATAGCAGATGTACAAGGAAACCCTTTGGCTTATCAAGAGTCCATCCCTTTTATCTACGTGTATCCCGCCCTTCTGAGGTATGTGTCGATTTTATTTTTTAAATATTCACGCTACTAACACCCACACAATCAGCAGATAATGTGTTCCATTCATTTAGTCCTTTGTAAAAATTAGAATTTTCTTATATCTAATCTACACTGCTCCTTTGCTAATGGAACTTCATGTCCTCTAGTCCTTCTATCTTCTTAATTGAGAAAAAATATTTATATCAATATTTTCATAACCAATAACCATAACCAATATTTTAAACACTTTTATCCGATCTCCTCTCAATCTCCTGGCCTCTAGTGTTGTTAAACCACATTTTTAGGCGTATTTCATAACTCAGGTCCCTCAGTTTTGATATCATTTTAGTCGCTCTCCTCTGTACTCTTTCTAGCATATTTATGTCTTTCTTGCGATATGGCCTCCACGCTTGTATACAATATTCTAACTGAAGCCTAACTATTGTTTTGTACAGCGGTAGTATTAGTTATTTTCCTTATACGCTATATTTCGTTTAATTAATCCAAAGATTTGATTTCCTTTTGAAGCTGCAATTCCGCACTGCTCTGAAACCTTCATATCAGCACTAATGGTTAACCCTAAGTCCTTTTCTTTTATAGTAGTACTTAGTACAGTACCCCCCCCCATTGTATATTCTACATCTTCGTCCTGTGTGGAGACATTTACATTTACCAAAATTAAACAATATTTGCCACTTTTCAGACCATTTGATCAACCTGTCAAGATCATCTTGTAAATGCTGTTAATCTCCATCACTTTTAATCCTTGTAAACACTTTTGTATCATCCGCAAATTTCAACATTTTGCTTGTTATATCATCGTCCAAATCTTATATATATATATATTGAGAATAATATAGGTCCCAGTACTGATCCCTGTGGTACCCCAATCAAAATTGATTTCCAGTTTGAAGCCTCCCCAACAACCACTACCCGTTTTCTTCTGTCAATCAGCCATTTTTCTATCCAGTTAATTATACCATTTCCTATGCCATAGGCCTTTAGTTTAAGCAGACATCTTTGATGTGGGACTTTGTCTAAAGCTTTTTGAAAATCTAAGTAGATTATATCAACTGGTGATCCATCGTCTATCCAATTAGTCATATCTTCCAAAAAACATAATATATTTGTTAAGAATAACCTCGCTTTTAGAAACCCATGTTGAGATGGATTTATCAAGTTATGTTTAACAAGAAAATCCACCATGTGATCTTTAATTAATCTTTCTAATAATTTCCAAATCACCGACGTTAAACTCACTTATATATTTATCTGACTTGTTTCGCGAACCTTTTTTACATAACGGTATAATGTTTGCTTTTTTCCATTCTAAAGGAACCACTCCCTCTTCTAATGACAAATTGAAAACTGTTGCAAGTGGTATGCTAATTTGTTCAACAATTTCCAATAGTTGTTTGGGCGGAATCCCATCTACTCCAGGTGATTTATTATCCTTCTAAGCCCTTATTTTTAGCTACCATTTTCGGAATCACAATTAACTGTCCTAAATAGTCTGGTTCTCCCCCTTTGAACTTAACCTCTGGTACTGGCAGTGAACTAATATCTTCCCTGGTAAACACCGAACTAAAATATTCATTCAGGTCTTCTGCCATTAAGAATCCCTCTGATATTACATTTCCAGCACAATCTTCTAGAGGAACGACCTTATCCTGAACTTTCTGTTTGCTTCGAACATACGCATAAAAACTAATTCTGTTATGTTTTGTATTACAAGCTAATTTGTGTTCATAGCTTCTCTTTGAATTTATAATTTCAGTTGTAGCTTGATTAAGTGCTTCTTTATAAATTTTGTAGTCTTCACCATTTCCCGTACGTGTATATGACTTCCACATCATTTGTTTGTACTTAATTTTCTAATGGCTTCTTTCGATAAGTGTTTCTTTTTGGACCGTTTCTCTTGTTTTTTCAAGGGAACAAATTTATCAACGATGCACTCAGTGTCAATCTTTAGGAAATTCTAGCATTCGGATGATGATGCTACCACTAATGGCGCCATGAATAGGATCCGACTAGTTGAAGTTTTTGCCGGTGTCGTTCGCATTCTCCAGTAATGACACTGCGCGGGTTTTCAAACAGGCTACAAAGTCGTTCTATTCTGTTGCGGCGTCGGGGTCACAATCTGTCTAGTACTTTTTGCCCTGTTTGTTGAGCGGCCGTCTGCGTATAAATAAAACCGTATTGTACAGTGTTGACTGCACCTACTTACAGGTGTTATTACCGCCCATTACTCGTACATATATATGAATATATTAGAGATACTGATGCATAGTTTTTTTTAATGTAAAATGTACCGGCTGAGTCATGTATGCTACCATGGTCACATGACCGTTTCACTAAAATAATGAACTCCTAAGAACAAACTTCATTAAACAGAATCCTTGATAAGTTTAATGAGCTTTGTCAAATTGCAAAAGACCGTCGCCGTATCGCCAGCGACACAATAATAATAATAATAAATAACTTCTAAAGCGCCAATATCCTCAGACAGTCCGAGCTCAGTGGCGCACCAAAACCAAAGGATTAAGCATTCTCGTACTCGTGTGCTAGGCGAAAGTCGTCAAAAAATGGATGGACGTGCTAGGAAGCTAGGGAGGATAGGCGATATTGAAAAGATAGGTTTTTAGGTGACGACGAAATGTAACAATATTTTCTGCTGATTTAACATTAACGGGAAGAGAATTCCGTATAGTTGGCGCGGCAACTGAAAAAGCTCGAGCGCCAACCTTTGTCTTAACTCTAGGAACAGATAGCAACTTCGAACTAGACGACCGAAGATTTCTGGCTTATCTGGCTGGTGTGAGCATTGAATGTAAATAACTAGGTTGTTTGGATGAAAGAGTTTGGTAGGCGATTGTACAGATCTTAAACATAATGCGATATCGCACGGGGAGCCAATGCAGTGATTTTAGAAGAGGCACTGAGCGGGAGAGTCGAGGAGATTGTGTGACTACCCTTGCTAAACAATGTTGGACACGTTGTAGTTTTGCAATATCCTTGATAGCAATATTATGAAAGAGGGAATTGCAATAATCTAATATGCTGCTAACAAAAGCTGTTGCGATAGTCTTGGAGGCATTATATATATGACACTCCAGCGAACGTGTCCCGATGACGCATACTGGTGTTGACAGTTTTTTAGTATACAAGATCACGATCATTGTAAGAGCGAAATCGATTATAAAGAACAAAATCGGGCTTATAAGAATACTAGTGAAACAATGCAATGTGGGCAGTTACAAAGAGACAAAGGATGATTGGCAGCAGTAGGCTGTGTGACCTCTCCACCAGTGAACTTTCTGCATCAAATTACATCGAGCGTACATTTCTAGTTCTCGTTACCGAATCTGGTGACGTTCATTAAGAAACATTTCATACGGACATATTACGCTTGTAGGAAATGTTTAACGCGTTTTACATAGGCAGATATTGGAGGGAGGGAGGGAGGGAGGGAGGGAGGGAGGGGAGGGAGGGAGGGAGGGAGGGAGGGAGGGAGGGAGGGAGGAGGGAGGGAGGGAGGAGGGAGGAGGGAGGTGGGAGGGAGGGAGGGAGGGAGGGAGGAGGAGGGAGGAGGGAGGGAGGGAGGGAGGAGGGAGGGAGGGAGGGAGGGAGGGAGGGAGGAGGGAGGAGGAGGGAGGGAGGAGGGAGGGAGGAGGGAGTGGGAGGGAGGGAGGGAGGGAGGGAGGGAGGGAGGAGGGAGGAGGGAGGGAGGGAGGGAGGGAGGGAGGGAAGAGAGCAATGGAAGGAGCGAGGGAGGGAGCGAGGGAGGGTGAGGTTGGAAAAGAGGGACGACGAGAAGGAGGGAAGGAGGGAGGAAGGAAGGGAGCGATGGTAGGCGCGATGGAGGGTGAGGTAGGAAAAGAGGGACGGCGCGAGCGAGGGGGAGTGAGGGAAAGTTAGTGTATTAGGAAGACACCATCAGTCTAAATAGGTATTGAAGTATAAAACCAAAACAGTGTCTCAAGTTTCTTCAAAAACAAAATTGGTTAATCAGTATAAATATTGCAATGTAATTGTAATTATATTTAAGTTAATGTGTAATGCAGTAAATTAATCCTTCCGGGTATTTTAAATTTCTAAGTCCTTCGTTCGTGACACGTAGCATTGCCAATTATATAGAAAACACCACTGGATTTCCCACTGGCTAGTTTTTAAAACAGTTGTCATTATTGTGTTGAGGATGGGTTTCAGAGGTCCAGTTTATAACATGTAACGATGTACTAAACTGCAACGTCGGGCACAGATGTATATTATGTTTCCCAATGTAACAAGGAGCAACGAAGGGATGCTGTTGGGTTATAGTTTGACATGTCTTCATGCAAATCCATAAAATGTCGAGATCTTCAAAATGATGATTTTTTACAATGTTGATGTAATCAAAATGTTGACGTTTTCAAATGTTGAAATTGGATGTTTAAAGAAAGAAGGTGAAAAATTACATCTAGTTAATACTTATTGTTTTCCCATCAGGAATTGAGTCGTTTTCCCGACATTTTGAAAATATTGCTGAGATCCTTCAAAAAAACTCATCATAAAGTCTACTGTCAGCTTTAACGAGGAGACAATAACTAAACATCCTGTTTGCTGTCTGCACTGACCCGGTGTCTGCTATGTAGTGGACTTCTACATGATGATATAATTGGTACTTGAAAAGATTGCCCGCATATAGCGGATGACCGTTGTTCGGAAGATCAGTAATATAAGATTGGGAGTATATTGTTGCGCTAGCACAACGGTTAGAGAATTGGACTCTCTCTCTCTCTCTCTCTCTCTCTCTCTCTCTCTCTCTCTCTCTCTCTCTCTCGACAGACGACGGGTTCGAACTTCCAATCCTCTGGCTGCCGTTTCGAATCTTGGATAAGTTCGTTCACGCCACATTCCGTCAGTTCGCTTAGCTGTGTGAACAAGTTCCTTGCTATAGGAGTGGTGGATATTTGTGTATGAATAATCTTCGCGCAGTAATTGCGGCATTGCTGAATGCTTCCCGAGTCGTGGAGATTGTGTGTGTGTGTGTGTGTGTGCGTGTGTGTGTGTGTGTGTGTGTGTGTGAGTGTGTGTTGTGTGTGCGTGTCTGTATGTGTTGTGTGTGCGTGCGTGCGTGCGTGCGTGCGTGCGTACGTATGTGCGTGAGTGCTGTTGTGTGTATGTATGCTTGCGTGCATACTCTGCACTACAATTACAAATGAACACACTCTCTAATTCTATATGCTGAGCAACTTCGTTACTAGATGGTTTAATCAAGTTTAAAACCTCACATTCCCAAACTGTCCATCAACGTAAATAACCCGTACAAAAGAAAAACGCAGGTACTAAAAACGTAACTTTATTTATCAATTCAAATTGGGCCTACAATAACAAAACAAAACATAATTTCAACAAAACAACAAGTTGTAAGCAAATCGCAAGAAACAATAAAACAGTATTCATGTCTCACAAACAACGTAACGTAAATGTTTCTTATAAAACGCATTTAAACTGTTGAACAGTTATTTACATTAGCAACGCCGATGATACAGAAGGTTTTGCGTGAGAACATAGTCAAGGCATGTTCTTGACAGGGTTTGTACAGTATTATAAGCAGTGGCATACAAACCGTAATGGTGGCAATGAGAGCACATTGCATCCTTTGTCTTCTTTATAAAATGCCCACGCCACACCTTCTTGTAAAGAATTACAACATACACGTATATATTCGGATGAAACCGATTAAAGTAAATGGGGCTGTGCATTTCTTCTTCAGCCTAATAATTTGCCTCAAGATAACGCGTGACATAGAAATGCACTACTTTCAACAAAAGGTAAAATCTAGTCTTTAAAAGTGTAATATATTTGCGTTAATTATTTTCACTTTCAGAAGTAATAAAATATGTCCAGTCCTTGGCGCAGCAGCCGTCGTGGAAACAACGTTATCCGTGTCTAAAACAGAAGAACGTTCACACAGTAACGTTATTATTATATGAATCTGTGCATAACAATTCTTTTAAATATGCATTCGCCAGTGTTCTATAAAGGCTAATTTATATCATGTGGCCTACCACAGCAAAATGGGTATTAATTCGCAAACTTGTGAAATTGAGTTTTGTACCATTTTGGATTCCACAGATACCTCATATTATCAGTACTTTTTAGAATTATTGTTAAAATTTAAGCAAACTTTAAAAAGCAACGTTTTGAGAAACGATGTAATTTTGACTAGTATTGTCTATTGTTTGTTTTAATATATGGGTTCGTACATTCATGTATTTTATTAGTTTTTATTGTTTGTCGTGGAAAAAAACTGGACATTGACAGATGAGATAATAAGTGGTGCATTTCTGCCAAAATCACAAAACTGGTGGAACTACATTTGCCTCGTATGCAGAATAGACGTGTGCGACTTGATATCCGGTTCGCTGTGGAGGGTCAAGATATGTTTCTTGGACAGTTGACTATCGCTATAAGGAACAAGGTGGGACTTAATCAAACTATCCGACGTGGTCGAAGTCTTAGTATAACTGAGCGCAGGCCAGAATGGAGATTTCAAAGTCATTCCTTTTAAGTGGATGTTCTTTATATCAGGAATCCTTATAGCGAGAGTTCAATGTACTAACAATATTGTTGTAAAAATGCAACGGACATAAAAGCAGAAGAGACAATTTCTATCAGAATTTGCCTTCACCGGCAGCGATTCTTAACCTGTCTTGGCTGCAACCCAAATTCCTGTCGCGCGATTGGCTTGTCTGTTATGATATTTTGTGCACTTTTCACCGTCTTCCCCTCGCCTTTCCCCTCTCATACCCGTGTCACCTTATTTAGCATTACCTGCATGGATGAACACAAACAGACCCACCTTCGTTAGTGACTCAGTTTTGTTAGAAATTCGTCGAGATGTTTCTGATCCAGCGCTTCTTGAAATTCGAAATAGTCCTTAAACAAATAACAACAAGTATGGTTACACTGGGCACCTAAAATAAGCCATTAACAACTATATTTGTTGAATTATTTATTATCCCTGCCATTAGCAGCCATACCAATCGCAGTAGTCAAGTTGGCTGCGCACTGTTTAGTTAGTCGAAACGAAAGAAATTAACTTTAAAATTTCGACAATTAACATTAGTTTGAAGAAAGATTACGATTTCTTTGCTAATAACGTCTTCCCGTGTCTTCTAATAATCATAAGAATAAATCCGGTTTTTTTATTATGTAATACAAATATAAAAGAACCATTTACCAAATATACGAATGCATCCTAGAAGACGTATCGGCAGTTTACTATGGTAGCCTATGTGTTGCTCTACAACTGAATGACACGATTTAAAAACTGGAATTTTCTACGGCCGATGCAAGCATGCAAAGATTCAGTAGGCGTACTCCTAGGTAGATTTCGCCACGGAATATCCTCGGCGGTACAGCGTTCTCGTCCATTGACATGTGCCGCATCCGTCGCTTCGCCATCCTGTCGTGAGCAATGTCGACAACCTTGTACGGAATCTGCTTGCTCTCCAGCGCATCGATCACTCGTCGCTGTCGCACCTTCAGCTGTAACGACCAAGCAGGAAATTGACCTGTCCGTCACATGACATGTTGCCTAGCAAAATGTATGTCTAGCAGTTACAACACTGATGCTGAATACGTGAAGCATTCGGATATTCCGTCGTATGTTTTGAAACACCAAACGTATAACAAAACATAAGACAAAGTTTTTAAAGCGATAACTGCATGCGGGAATGTTTGTGTCATGTCATACCGGCCTAGTAATGCAATGCACATATAGGCTAGTAAGTATACCGTTATCCACAGAACTTCAGTTGACGGATCAAGTACGTTACTGTTTGCCTATGTCAAATTACGCGCGTGACCTTCGAGAAGCTTTACAATATTTACATATGTGCAGTACATTACTAACATATTCCAGATCAATCTTTCTCGCATTCAGTTTTTGCATAAATAACGTTGCCCTATGTTTTTGTGTCGGAAACGAAGCATTTGCAGCTAAAATTTCAACAAAATATAGACCTTACAACAATATGTTTGATAGCTGCACATGTTCTGCAGCCATTCTGAAACCAGTGAAACCTTGGTGGACGTGTTGCAAGGCAGCGGGTCGCGTGGTGGATATATAGGCCAGTTGGATGGTTCACCGCATAGTGACTCGACTGGGACTGATACTGAAAGTCGCTGTATCAGTTGTGTGTATTTGTTCAGACCGTAGGTGATGTGCAGTTTTCAAATTAATATTAAACTTAGGCAGGTCTACGTCTAGTAGGCTTTGGTGGTGACACACGATCAGAATAGGAAACGGATTTATACGTATTTATACAGAATATCAAGGGAAAGGTATTTAAGCCAAAAAATTACGCAATGTCTTCAAATGGTAAACACGCTTTTAAGGCAGCGTCAGATTTTGGGGCATCTAACTATACCTGAGCTAGAGTATAATTGCATGTGTCCTGATAGGATATAGGATTAGCCCCAAGACATTTAGGGAAAAGGTGCGCATGTCGATGGAGGAAATTGTTTGGTGGGGACTGGAGATATGAATTAGTCCTCCCAACAGTTAGGGAAGTGGTTCATTTTGGATGGAATTGGATATTTTTGGTGTGTGTGTGCGCGCGCGCGTGCGTGCATGCATACACGCGCGCGCCTGCATGCGTGTATTTGATAAGTGTATTGAACTGTCGATTCGATTAAAATATATAAAACCAATAATGATGGTTTCACGACTCAGTATAGGATTCATTAGTATTGCAACGCATTGCCTATATATCTCAAAGTAGTGCATGTTTTAATACGTGCTGTATTCTAGGCCTAATTTGCCAAGCATTCCGCAATGCGAATGCATTATTCCTTACGCTCTATTGTTCTAATGTAATAACTTAATGCAGACGCCCGCATGAAAGGTCTCCTCTATTCCCATGACTATGCTTTGCCAGCCAGACAGTCACTGTGGGGCGCCACATGTTCAACAACACGACAACATTCCTAATCCCTATTACACTACGGCAGTTATGCCGTCAAAACAACCGGAAACAACATTAGGCTGAACGATCCTGCTACAACTAATCTCTTGTGGTTCCGAGGTAACGTAGTTGAGTCGGAGTCCCATACATTTCGTTCATGTGGAATATTCACGCACTGGTATAATTGCATGTATTAATAGCAGTTTGGTTGGTATATATTGGCTACAAAGCGGTACCGCGGTAGATTACAAAACCAGTAAAGTGGTAGTTCTAACGCCAAAGCTGTAGCGTTGGCAACTATGAAATAGGTATCCCGTGAAATGTAAACACTCCTTCATTAAACGTGTTGTATTATCAAGATATTGTTAATGTATTTTTATAGTATTATTTTAAGATTTGTATTATGCTTTATGTGTGCCTTTAAAATTGAAGTCGAAATTATGGATAGGAACATGCATTTTCCTTATTTAATATTATCATATCGGACTCAGTGATGGTTCAATCTGATCTTGATTTCATGCGGTGATGTCATTGATGATTAATATGAAAACAGCGCGCGCTGTGCTCATTGGTGCGGCCTAGGTGCTGTATACACGCCCACCTGACGCCGCGCGCGGAGGCAGCAATCTTGCATATCAGATATCACCGCCGCCAAAATAGGAAAACACCGGCCGCCGCGGTGAAACACGAATCATCCCTCCGTCCGCTGCGAAAACTACGCAATACCGTACCTTCGATGACAAGGTCCTACACACGTGACTGCGTGCATGTCGTCGTTTGTTGGACTATATTATGTTGTACAAATTACCCAATCTGTCTATCTGCAAGTTACCCACCTCTGTATCGAGCGATACGGACGAAATGTAAACGTAGATCGTATTGAGGCCAAGCGTCGTTAATATATCAACCGTCTTGCTATCGTCGTCTTTCTTCTTCTCTGCTTTGACACTACCATCTTTATCAGATGTCGCGTTTGTCGATGTTGTCGCCCCGTCATCTGGGGCTTCCGCTGCTGTGTTATCGGTATCTGCCATTTTGCGCGGCGCTGAGCTATGCAACGCTTCGTATTCGCGATGCACACTATGTTCCGCAAGGTGCCCTGGGAGATCGGCCCGCTTGCAGGCTATGCGCTAGACGATCCACGGCCCTGGCTGGGAGGAGTGACTCGAGGAACGGAATCAATCAATTGATGGGGTCATGTTCTAGTTAGACTTCCGTCCGTTGCACACGAAGAAAAATGCAGTGTATTTTTTAGAAATGATTTTTTACCAAATTCACATGCTGTGACATAAGTGCATTTGAGTAGGGAGATTTTCATGTGTGATTGTAGAAGATGTTGACTGTAAAATGGCGGATTTCTAGATGATTTGAATAAGCGGAAGGATATTTGGCAGCAATTTGCCTGTGTGACCTGTTTGCGCAGTAATTTTTGCCGGCATTTGTAAATATTGACGGGTGTCACACATACAGGCATTTTAAGAGGGCTGGAAGTATGCAATTTTTTTAAAATCTATCAGCATGTCAATGAGATGATGATAACAGCAGGTGAGAAGTTTAAGACATTTTATAGGTCACGTTTTCTTATAATCAGACAAAACATTAACATTGTCGCCTATGGGAAAACCAACAGTGTGCTGACCCCTGATGGCAATCGCTCATACTGCGTGGGCAGAGTGTGGGTACACGATGCAGAAACCTTCATGGCTACTTCAGTTTGAGGAAAAACCCGAAAATGTCAACACGTTATATTCACAGTAGGTTACAATATGCATTTTAAAGGCACTGATCTAATTAAATTGTCTTTAAAATAATACCGACTCACGCGGCGACGAGAGAATAGCAGTTTGTCTCTTGGAAGTGTGGTTGAACTTGTATTGGACATGAACTACACCAACGTTGCAAAGTAAAGCATGTTGACGATACATATTATGGCAGCAATAACAAACAAAGATTATTACCGTTATGGCGATATAAAAACATTAAATTCCGCGACTGTTATTTCAGGAAAGCCTGAAATTCCAACACGCATCGTCGCGCGCCTTATTAAAAGGCTGGAACGCTCAGCAGCATTTACTCCCCTGACGTCACCAACATCTGACGTCACCAACATCTGACGAGCTGGTTGTTTTGTGACACGCAAATGACCATCTTTGCGCGGGCTTAGTGACTTGATTTCACAAACAACACACATCAAATTTGGCACATTACTTGACAATGGCATTAAGTTTACGTACACGAAGTTTTAAAAAATGAAAATTTCATTTCACTTAGCCTTAATGTCTCCCCACCAGAGCCTATGTTGGCGGTCATGGGAACCCTAAGATCCCATGGATCCGCAGCTGAAATGGAATCTTCAAACATAACTAAACGTAATTTAAAAAAGTAAATTGTCACTTTGTGTGTAGTTTTTGACCATTGATAATTATATGTTAGGACTGGCCTGCATAAATCCAGTAAAACACCGCGTTGTGAACTCCCAATGACATGGGAGAGGAAGAAGATGACGAAACATTCCGGCGGCCACTACAAACGTTCGATCAATACGAGATCCTCACTTTGTGATTTATTAATTTCAAAGAAAATAGACATCCTTGCTGTAACTGAGACCTGGCTCAGACCACATGATACCTCTGCATGCATTGCTGACGTTTCCCCTTCTGGTTACACCTTTCACCGTCGACCACGTTTAGTCGGCCGTGGAGGTGGTGTTGGCTTTCTGTTCTGGGCCTTTGCGTTTTACTCTTTACACCACGCCACTAAGCTATGTTATACAAAAACATAACTTGGATCATCATCGTTATGCAGATGATACTCAGATCTGCATTTCGTTGGCTACCCCGGATACAAATCGCTCCCTTGACCAACTTAGTGATTGCCTTCAATATATCTTCCACTAGATGATTGACAGCAAGTTTAAATTAAAGGAAAATAAAACTGAATTTATCATTATTTGTACTCCAATGCTTATTTAGACTTATACTTAGTTCCTCCTGTTCCTTTCGGAACATCGGGCGACGAGCTTTCTCCATCTACTACGGTCTTTCGCAATTTCTTTGGCCTCATTCCAGGTGATTTCCATTTCTGCCAGATCTTCTTTAAACGTCTTGCGCCAGGTCTTAGTCGACCTTCCTCTCCTTCTGTTTCCACCTTCAGGAACCCATTCCATTGCTAAATGTGCAGTTCTCTCTCTTGGTAAGCGTAAGATATGTCTCCCTAGTCTTCGTCGTCGAGACTTAACTATGTAATGCAGGCTATCCAGACCTGCCCTCCTCATCACTTCTTCATTGGTGATGTGTTCTCTCCACGATATGCCCAATATGAACTGGAGACATCGCCAATGAAATATGTCTAGTTTTTTTGATATCCTTTCCGTATTCTTCCACGTTTCACAGGCATATATCGCTGTTGGTATTACGATTGACGTGTAAAGACGTAGTTTTATGTCTTTTCTGATGGTGTTACTGGACCATATTGGACGTAGTCTTTGGAACACTGCTGATGCCTTGCCTATCCTTGCTCGTACATTTACTTCCGCGTCGCCTTTCCTAGAGATGTAGTTTCCGAGGTAAGGGAAGTTCTCGACGTATTGCAACTCTTCCTGACCGATCACAATGTGGGGGTCAGATCCATCACCAGCTGACAATGTTTTTTGTCTTCCCATAGCTGATTCGTAATCCGACCATCTCTCCATTTTCGTTTAAAGTATTGGTAATCTCTTGTAGGATCTCCGGCGTGTGGCTGAGCAGTGCAATATCATTGGCAAAGTCAAGGTCTGTCAACCTATTATTTATACATTTAATACCAAAGTTCGGATCTTTCATCGTTTTTCATCGCTTTCATGATGAAAAGTCGATAACAACAACAAAGAGGAAAGGGGATAGGATACAATCTTGACGTACACCTGTCTCTATATCGAACATGTCTGTGTAGCCATCGTTGGTCTTGATGCAGCAGTTGGTGTTTCGGTATAGCGATTTGAAAATGTCTATATATTTTCTTGGTATGCCGTATAGCTTCAGGATTTGCCATAGCGAATCTTTGTGGACACTGTCGAAAGCCTTCTTAAAGTCAATGAAATTGACTAAAAGAGGTAACTGAAACTCTCTACTTTGTTCGATGATGTTTCGCAATGTGAAGAACTGCTCACAGCATGACCTTCCTCTTCGAAAACCAGCTTGTTCCTCCCGGAGGTGCTGGTCAACTGCTGTCTTCAGCCGGTTTAGGATCACACTTCAGAACACTTTTCCAGGTACTGACATCAATGTTATTCCTCGCCAGTTATTGCAATCGCTCAGGCACCCCTTCTTTGGTAACGTCATGATCACTCCTCGTCTCCAATCATCAGGAACTTCCTCCTCAGACCAGATCAGATTGAACAAGTAGGTTAACTCGTCTACAACCCCGTCCTTGCCATGTTTCAATAGTTCGGCCGATACTTCATCAAGGCCAGCTGCCTTGTTGTTCTTGAGGCTATCGATGGCTTTGGAAACTTCTGCCTTGGTGATGTCATTGGTGATGACATCAAGCTCTTTTGTGTTTGGTTCTTGTTCGAAGTTGAAGAGTGTGGTTGGTGTTGGTTGATTTAGTACTTCTCGGAAGTGTTCAATCCACCTCTTGGCTTGTTCCTCGTTTGTTAGAAGCACTCTGCCATCTTTGTCTTTTATTGGTATGTTGGAATTGCTTTTCGCGCTAGTTAGCTCTCTCACAATCCTATACAGCGTTTTCGAGTCATTCCGTTCTGCTGCTGTTTGTGCTTCTTTACCTTTCTCTTCTAACAATTTCCTCTTATCTGTCCTACAGCTCTTTTTTACTTCTTTGTCCAGTTTCCTGTATTTTTCATCTGATGATCTCCATTGTTGGATGTTTCTAGCTGCTTGATCTCTTCTGATCTTCATTTCCTTCCTTTTATCAATCAGTTTCCACGAGCCTCCAGTAATCAACTGTTCTCTGTTGGACCCTCTTCTCCTTCCTAACACTACAATCGCGCTCTCCTTTACGGCTTGAAGGAATAGCTGCCATTGTTCTTCTAAGTCGGTTGAGTGTTGTAGCGCTTGGAATCTGTTCTTAGTTTCCTCGTAGAATTGTTTTGATGTGTCTGTGTTCTTTAAATTATCTGTCGCATATGGCCTGGCCGTCTTCACCGTCTGGACTCTCTTTAACTTCAAGCGGATCTTACCAATCACAAGGTTGTGGTCAGAGCCAACATCTACCCCTCTGTAGGTTCGGACGTCCTGTAGAGATGTACGCCATCTACTACTAATGCAGATGTAATCAATCTCATTCGATGTATTGCCATCTGGTGAGATCCAGATTTTCTTGTGAATGCGTTTATGTTTGAGGAAGGTATTGCCAATGCTGATACCACTGGCGGTGCTCATCGAGAGCAATCGTTCACCGTTATCATTCGTATTTCCAGCTGAACCGTGTGGTCCAACCGTAGTATACATTTCTCTTCTGTCTCCATCCAGTTTCGCGTTAAAGTCTCCTACCACCACTTTTATGTCAAAGCTTGGTATCTCGTCAAGCACGTTCTGGAGTTGGTCGTAAAAGGTGTCCTTTTCCTCGTCTGTGGCGACTTCGGTTGGGGCATATACTTGCACTACGGTGACTTTGACATGTCTGGTGTTGAACCTCGCTGTGATGATGCGTTTACTAACTGGCTTCCACCCTTTCAGTGCTTTTGTAGTATCCTTATTCAGGATGATGCCAACTCCATGGACGTGGTGATCTTCATTTCCGGAGTAAAGTACAGTTTTATCTCCGCTGTTGAAGAGTCCCTGTCCTGTCCATCTCATCTCGCTTACACCTAGAATATCTAGATGGTAAGCCTTCATTTCCTTCAGCACTTGCTCCATCCGCCCGCTCTGAAAGAGCGTTCGAACGTTCCATGTGCCTACTCTGGTGTTAGTTTTGGCGTTAAAGATATGGCTCGTCGGGGGTCGAGCTTCCTGACGGCTTTCACTCAACCCTGTCATAGATACATCTGTAGGTGTAGATACATCAGTAGATGCCGATGCAACCACATTTATGGATGTGCCTTCTCTTCTTCCCCTTGAAAGTGTACCGGAATGGCTTCTTCTCGTCGTTTCTGTAGTAGGAATTGTTTTTACGGGGTAGGGTTACTGGCCCTACGCCCAACCCTCCTCCTTTTTCAACCTGGCTTGGGACAGGCTATGGCGGAGTTAATGCAGTGTAGTAAATGTGATGTTTTTTCCGTACGCGTATTTTAAATCAGTATATCACGCCAGCAACCTCGGTGCGGAATATAGGAGTGATCTTTGATAGTAACTTCAATTTCCGACAATACATATTCCAAACGTGTCGCTGCTGTTT
This sequence comes from Paraescarpia echinospica, assembly GCA_020002185.1. Taxonomy (NCBI): domain Eukaryota; kingdom Metazoa; phylum Annelida; class Polychaeta; order Sabellida; family Siboglinidae; genus Paraescarpia; species Paraescarpia echinospica. Next base: position 62,482,431 of record CM034538.1, on the reverse strand, counting down.
TGATCATATTCGTGATCTTCGCCGTATTCGCCGGTATATGTCATTTTCTGCTGCGAAAACTATTGCAACAGCGCTTGTTAGTAGCAGACATGACTATTGCTATTCCCACCGTTATAACATCGCTAGCAAGGACATCACAAAACTTCAGCGTGTTCAAAATTGTCTAGCAAGAGACAAGATCTCCTCGTTTGTCTCGCATTGTACCACTTTTGAAGTCTTTGCATTGGCTTCCTGTACGATATCGTATAATATTTAAGATCTGTACTATTACATACGAGGCACTGTCCAGTAAGCAACCATCTTATTTGCATTCACTGCTTACTCCTGTAAGAAAACCTATCCAGCCTCAATCATCTAGTTCTGACCTACTTTTTGTTCCTGGAGTCAACACTAACATTGGAACTAGGGCTTTTTCTGTTGCTGCACCAACTCTTTGGAATATGCTCCCTCTTAGTGTTAGATCAGTTGAACATATTACAAAATTCCGTCGTCATTTAAAAACTTATCTTTACAACCTTGCTTATCCACCGTAGCTCCCCAGCGCCTTGACCCATTTGCTGACAACTGGAGTACTGCTTATGGATTTTGAAATCTTTTTGTTTTTATGCGCCTCTGAGCTTGCGTGTTTCCCAGGATTTTGGCGCAATAGAAATTATCTTATTATTATTATTATTAAAATTAATGTATCGAAACACCCCCGCTTGCATTTAACAATAATACATTGCACGTCACGTTATAACTGATAACATAACGTCTTCGTTACCAAAAACCACGGGAATTGTCCAATGCGCTGATTGGCTTATGCTCCGTCAAATGCGTCGATGACGTCATGAAACGTTACCGTAACAACGAGTTGGCGGTTAGAAAGCTTATAACAACCGCAGCAGCCAAAGACTAAACATGTGTTGAGAACGACACCAAAGCGAAGATACGTAGCGACCACGGGCGAGACCAACAATTGGCCATGATATGTCGGAATATATCGCACGCTTGTGACAGGAGAGTGCAGCCTACGCACACACCTATATCGCTATCGAAGAAGAAGATTCGCTGCGACTCCTTCGATGTTAGCCACCGCGTCTCCAAACCGCGTCGCAATCATCCGGGGAGTTACGTGGCGTGCTCATGGCACATCTCGCATATGAGCTGGCACTTGGAGGGAACGTTCACTTATGCCGTATTTGTTTAATACTTTTAACATGGCAAAGGGACACATGAAGGCACTGCAGGCGTGTTGAGTGAAACCGTTGACGCAGTACTCCAAGGTCGGGACACCCACATTCCGAAGTAAAACTATCATATTGCTCTGTACAGCCTTATAATTTACGGGTTCAGTCTTATCATTTCCGGTTGTTATTCTTCTTCTTCCAAATACTGGAATGAGCCCTTGTAGGGCTTTAAAAGTCCAACGAAGCTTATGACGTTATGTAGTTAACATATGATATGCCGGAATAATCATGTTAACTAATTATCGGTTATATTTGCATTTCAGGTGCATCGCGTGTCTGTCCCGTTCGCCGGCGGGATCGCTGTTGCCGGCCTACCGTATTCGAACGCGGTCTTCGTTGTGAAAACAGCGAAGCAACAACCGCGATAACGCCGCCGAACCAACTCCGCCTAGTTACTATTAAGCCTAGGTTTTTTTTACAATTAGTTTATTTTTAGAATTTAGTTTTATGACGAGGAGGACCTCCGGGGACCGGGCGTATCCAGGTTGATTTCGGTGGTCGCCGTCATCCAATGACGACTGCAGTGGACGTGACGGCATGTTGTTAAATGCTACTTTAATGTATTACGGCTGTGAGTGTTAGCTCGCCCGGTGGCGTCTTTGTGATTCACTTATAAAAAAAACTAACAGGCGCCTTTAAACCACGCCCAGCGCGCTCGTGATTGGTCGGTAGGGCAAGGGGCTATACGTACACAGACTAATTTTACGAACAGGTAGATATGGGCCCTACGTATACGTACGTTCATCCAGATTATATTATTTAGCGTTCAATTTAGATTGATACTGGTTAGGACAGTCGCGAAATCCATTAATTGTAAATGTTGTCACACTGTTATCTTAACACATTGTAAACACGAAGCAAATAGGTGCAATGTGGAACAACAATTACGTTTGCATTTATATAATAAAATTCTAGAACATGCACAAAACTAATAACTAATTAATTTGACTTTAATCGAGCTAGCATGTTAGGGAAGACTTCTCAATATAGTAATGTAATCGCGGTCTTCAAGCTTTATTGTGAATATTTGCGATGGAATGGGTGTAAAATTATTAGAATGTTGGTCATTTGGAAGACGGATATATGTGGAAATGTTTATAAATGCTAGCCATCTAATGTGTTGTAAGTTGTATTCGGCACAAATAATCTACAAACTGCCAAAACATTCATTTGGTGCTAAAATAATTGAGATTTGAGAATAGTTAAAAATATGTTAGTAAAAAATAATAAATGTGTTCTTGTAGATGTATAACATAATGTATACTGAATATAATCCTGCAAGAACTATGAAATATTCGTTCACTCACGTACCCATTTGGCATGTTTACTGCTGAGCTCAACTCCACCAGGCTTTTCCTTACATCCGTATACCCATGCAGACATTCAGCAATGTGCACATGCATACTTAGCTATAATTAAATATGTAAATATCATATGGTAATCGGGCAGCACTTTGCTCAGTTCAAAAAGTGAAACAGTCTCAGTAATGGTGCATAGTGGCAATCCCATGTTGTTTAAACCATTTGAAAATGTGTGTACAGTGTGTATTAAACATACCCCAATGATATTACGTTATCACAGTGCACATGCATTATATAAATACTAGAATTTAAATTATTTGACAACAAAAGTATGGAATGCATCAGATATACATGAATTAATGTAGTGTATGTGGATTGCATATTTGGGTAGAGCATACGTAACTATGCCTACAGTATCTTTGTTTCATAAATAAATTATAAAGTAATAATAATATTTATCCCCTGTTTATGCCATCATGATACACAACGGCAGAAACCTGAGCTTGTTTGCTACAGAAACACACACAGAGTAAGTGTCGATAAAGGTCATTTAATAATTGTACTAACAACATAACAATATACAATGAGAATATAGCTTAGCAGGCAGCACAAAAATGGTCATCAAGAAAACACAATACATATGTATTAAATGCTTAACCGCGTATACAAAGTTGCTCATTGCTAAACAATTATTAAATGACAAAAGTAGAAGTAGCATAGGTGGGGGGGCGGTCTTATGCCCCCTCCCCCTAATACAAGAACATAACAAGGTAAGCAACGTGAAACCTAGGAGGTAGAGAGGGGAGGATGGTGGGGACGAAAAACAGCCGATGTGGTGGCTCTGTTATACATAAACGTCATGCACAGCTCAGAATTCCAACACAAAGGAATGAGTCTCGTTCGCTACGGGTTCACCACGCGTTAGTTCACAATACGCGTACTACGGACCGTTACTCTCATAACTAGTGCCATTGCCAGACTCTGTGTACGCCAATTGGCCAACGATCGACACTTCCGTCGTAGACGTGAAACTGAATACGTCTAATGATCTGCGACTGTGATCGGAAACTCGCTGAAGCAAACCAGCAAACAAAAGACAATGTGTTGCCACGGTGACAATAGCGTCCGTTGACGTTCGTCAACAGTACATGAACTCTGATCGAGTCGTCTCTATTTGCGCAGTTAATAAAGTTTCAGCTCCATTAACCTTTAATAAAATTGTCGTTTTGTCTTTAGCAGTGTTCTGCCATCTATGTTATTGTTCTCGTAATTAATGTTTCCTCGTTACAAACATAATTATATAGGCCTAAAGACCTAAATATATGATTTCACACAAATATAATATACTTGTGTGAAATATATTGTGGACTATAGTATAATCCCTGCCAACTATCCGTGTGTGTGTGCGCGTGCGTGTGTTGCTTGTGTGCGTGCGGGTGTGTGTGCGTGAATAACCAGTTCCATTGGCGCTTAGAGGAAACATATACACACATTGGGAGGGGGGCAATTGTAATTGGCACCTGGGCACTGTTGAAGACTGTTAAAAAGGAAAGTAGCTGGTAATAGTATGCAATGGGCAGGACACAGTGACATGGTTTTGAGACAACAAGGAAGGTCGGTAGCATTAATATAGAAACACATGCTCACATGAAGATACCAACATTCTCACGTGAATGTACCAATTTGGAGTACTTGAATTTGAGAACTTGAATTTATTCTGGGTAGATAATTAATAAAATAATACTTTGTCTAATAGTTTTACCAATGCAAAAAAAAAAAAAAAAAGTTGCATGCCGTAGTGGATATAAAAAGACGTTTTTTTTCGCAACATGTAATTTGTATTTTAAATGAGACGAACAAAACGAATTGAATTCAGGACGCACATTTCAAACCAGAAAGTGACGACCCGTTCGAATGCAGACATGCTGCCACCTTGCGAGTGCAGTAAGCATCATTTTGATATCGTTAGCTCGAAAACATCTGGTAGATGGCGGAATTGCAGAATATTTGCTGCAACGTTTCTACGTTTTACTAGCTCTAAAATTAAATGTCCTATGATATATGGACACAAACTGTTTTCTAATATTTAAATATAAATATGTTATTATGCATGCACATGTTGTATCTGTGTTCAATTGCAGTTATTAATTAATTTTATTGGCTTAATTTACTGCGGTCCTATGTGGCTTCATTGGATTCCAGATTGGAGAAAAATAAAAGTTGTCTCTAGTTTTTATAAACATATAAGGCGACTGAACAAAACACATTGTCCATGCGTTATCCTCCATGCATATTGTGTGTGTCTAACTAACATACCCCAGTCCACTTGTTGAAAATGAATGTTGCTGCAGAAAACAACTCATCCGCGGAAAGGTAAATTATTACTAAATATGAGCCACGACTGCCGACTGTCAACCACACTGTCCACAGGCACAAGTGACACAACGGCAACGCCGACTACTACTACACGTAGTTGCCGAGTGACAGTGACAGGTCATGGTCCTAGTCACCATGTCAAATAAGGGTATTTGTGTAGAATCCTGACCCACCTCAATTTTGCCGTTATAACTATAAACAGAGTTTGTTTATGCCGACCGCTTAGTGCGCTAAGATGCACTATTTATAAAACATAAATATGCGTGGGATGATGTTGAATGATTGAATTAATGCAATGAAGTATCAAATGTAGGCAAAGATACAGTTACAACGGCAAAATTTAGATGGGTCCGGATTCTACACACAAGTGCCCAAATAAGTTTAGACACGGTCCAATGTCCAGGCAGTACATGCATGTATCTTACAATAATATATAGTTACCGAGTCGTGGTTCAACCCACACCACAAAAAGGCATAATTCATCGCTTAGAATCTCGTGAGATCTAGCCGCTGATCTGTCTGTATGACTAACGTCGTAACGAGAATTGAGCGTGACTTCCCAAGGCGGTATTTACGTAACGTTCGTCAACATTTATTTTTCATTTGTTATAACCGCAAGCATGGTAAACGTTGTTACCAAACTTTTCACGCGGCGCTGTGTTATCGTACGGAAACTATAGGTATTTGACAAGTTGGTTTTAATAAAATACTTGAAAATTTTCACATGAAAAAAGCCACCCCACATAAAACTGCTCTCAACATTAAGCATCCAGGTGGTTATAACCAATTAAAAACATGTTGCCACAACTGCCTTGATTCGCGCTTAATTCTCATAAGTCATATAGAGATGGCGCCGAATCTAGCAACTAAATCTTGTGAGATTCGAGAGGAAGCATCTTGAACTGTGGTGGATAATGACCCGGTGACTATATTTGTATATTATATTCAGACCAGAAATTTCATGCCATGCTGAAAGTCTTGTCACTGAAATCTTGTGTTCTAATGTTCTTGGTCTATTTAACATACTCTCTGGTTTTGTACTTACTCAGGTGACAGGTTCTGGTCAAAGAGCTATTTACACAGTGCTCACAGATAGCATATATATGGCATATAAATAATAATAAATATAATGGCATTAAACATTAGGATGTACAATTTGTATTCCTGGTAGTTTCATACTAAACAACACATTGATCAGTTGATTTTGGTCTGCATGCCTGGTTATGAACCAAATCCAAGACTAACAAAAACAGCCAGTGCCAACATCAAATAGTTATTCCAGGAAACACAATTTTTGAGAGATAAGTTTAGGTAAGAATGATACGTAAAGCTATAATAATAATAACGAACCAGTGAGTACAAAATTACAACATTTTCATATGTATTGCCGCCATGTTTTCAGCACTGATGGCGGGAAGAAATGGCTGGATGCGCACTATGACCCGCTGGCATCCCTCTACACTTTCACCCAGTGCATCGCTCTCTCAGACATCAGCGCTGATGCTGATCACAAGCTCATCATTGCTGACCTGGGAACAGGCAGCTACGAAATGAAGCTGAAAGTTTACAAAGGTGTGTATCAGGCTGAATGTCTGTGTCAGGCTAAATGTATGTTGTATTTGAATGGAAAAACATCCGTTTCAATTTATGCAAATTTTGACGTTTACATGCAAATAATTTGCAGTTTAATTAATTTCAAATGTTTTGTTTTTCCATTAGATTTGTGTAGTTTTATTAGTTGTGGATAAGGATCAAATGGATATGTAAACAATGTGATGCTGATTAATTAATAATATAAAACCATTTCAGGTTAAGAATCTAACAGTAATGATTATTCAAATAGTTATGTCTGCATTTAAAATTGTATGTGATTGCACATTTATAAAAAGCAAATGCATTGAAAATGTCAAGGTTGCATTTGGATGCATATGCAAATGCTTTTGTTAACAGGAGGGCATTTACCATTAAACCCCCATGATCGTGATCATACTTACTTGTAAAGTGAAAAGTACCATAACTCTCACTACTCTCAAATGTAGCAATTTAAAATCAATTCACTCTCAAAACAAATTGACTGATTCACATTCTGACACTTCACAATCCTAATTATGAACTTGATCTCCACCAAGCTTCGCCTTAGCAAAAGTTTACACAGAAAATTACACCACTCAGACAGCATACATCTGCTAGATCAGTCTTTCTTACATATTGCTCTTAAAATTAAACAACTTTGACCTTTTTGTTATAAGAACAAATGTTTAGGCCATTTATTCAACAGAAAACTTAAAATATTCAACACAAAATACGACAGAATATCCAACCATTTTGCTTTGACCATTTTACTAAGCTAGTTAGAACGGCTGCTAGGCAGAAGTCGCACATTTGGATTTGACGGTTAATTTCAAGCCATGTAGCAAACTATTAACAACAAATTACTGTTCCATGTACCTCATTTTATGTGACTATGTGATTCCTAGTCGTGAGTAAAACTGTTTATGGCAGGCACCAGTCTGATGTCGGAGAACGCCATTGTTGATCTCCCCACTGGTGTCGTTACTTTCTACATGGACTTGAATGAACCAAGAACACCAGGTAACTGACAGGGTCCCGGTAGGCACATTGATCAGCCAATCAGTGACACGTTCAGTTCATTAAAACATGTTCTCAATAACAAACTGCCAACTTGTACATAGTGTCTGGCATATATTTTATGCTATCCTTTTTGTAGGTTCATGCGCCATATAGCTCTTGAGTAATTGGAGTACTAGTTGGTGTATGAATGACTTGCTATTTTAATTATTCATATATATATATATATATTGTAGTATAACACAAAAAGAGGTAAGTTGTTCAGGTTGAGACCTCTGCCACACCTCCTCATTTGTATATGCAAGAGAACCTCACAAACCTCGTTTGATGGTCATTCTAGGTCAGTCAAATTATTTCTGTAACAGTTCAGTGTAGGAAATTAGTTTTGCTAATACGGTCATCTCGCTACTCAGTTAGCTTTGACCCACTCCCATGGAAAAAGTAGCAAGGTCCTCCATTACGTTATCAACACCTGAGACATGTTTCCATTGTAGCTGTGGCCGTAGCCTCGGGACCGTACATATTTGTCTACAAGAACCTGCGTCCATACTTCAAGTTCACCCTGCCCAGTCTCGCAGTTGACTCACAGGAAGAGTTGCTCTGGGAACAGCTACGGGAGGTGAGTGCAACATTCAGAAACACTCCTTGGAAAACCAGTCTTTTAACCTAGCAAAAATTCCCAACCTCCTGATGACAGTATATAAACACAGATCTATGCAAAACATGTTACGATGTAAATTTGAGCCATTTTTTCACAGCAGTCAGTTTATGTGGCTTGGAACAATCGAAAATACCACACACAATGTTGCAGAGAGTTGGCAGAGATTTACATAATTCTTTGTTATAATTTGTCGCCATTTAAATTGTTACCATGCATGCTGCACAATGTGGCATTTTCTGGATTTAAAACTGTAACACAGCTTTTAAATTGAAGGGAATACAACAAACCAATAAAGGACCAAAGACAATTTGCACCATTTCGAGCAAAAACAGGATAAGGCCAAAAATTGCTGGGTGCTTATTGGTCAAGCATCAGGGATGTGTCCCAATATGTTAGTCATTGAAAACTATGAGTTTTCACCAGAATGTACCACTTTGAGAACACATTCTGAGTAGACTGTGCAGGCACATTGTTGATATTATTTGCAAATGGTTAATTTATATTACCTCTTAGGTGTGTAAGACCAGAAAAGTTCTTTTGTTTCCCTATAACTATTTGTGTAATGTGTTCTATAAAACACTTTTAGCCTGATTAGTACAAAAACACTATCTGTGGTTCATGTTAAATGTAATTAAAACAAAACTTGATTTCCCCAGATGGAATTTGAATGTGTTGTTCAGTAAAGTTGTAAATGGTCATGCCCCCAGTATTTATGCTGTATGGGGAATGTTTTATGTAATGCCTGTAACTGAATGACTTTGTTTGCTTTTGTCAGAGCCACGTGAGCAAAGATGCATTAATTGAGGGAATCGAAAACCTGAGGTGAGTCATATAAAATGTTATTTCTATTCCTGATTGCCTGACCTGTTTAGTTATGATTAGCATAAAAGAACTGTAATAACACATAATCAAACTTAATTAAGTATATTTAGTTCGAATATTCTTAGTTTTAGCTTAAGTTTTATATTATCCACTTGAGGCACCACAGGCTATTTTTCGAGTAACCTATTATTACTCAGTCACGCCAGTAAAATAACATGATGATTTAGTTTTACAACAATTTACAAAACGCATTGTTTTGTCGTGGAAAATCAAGACACCTATGCTACTCCAAACAGACTTCTTTGATTGTTAAGCAGATACTCAAACGCCTAACAGACAGTGCCATATTGTCAGCGTCGACGATGAGGTCCATTGGCATTGCTTCCGCACTGCTCCATTTGTCTATAATATCTGCGCAGCCAGTAAGAATTTGACTTTCAAGTGCCACATAAAGGAAAAGGATAACTGGGGTCTTACATCTTTTATAATATTTTCTATATGCCAGTCGCCAAGTAAACATCCAGATATCAAGTTCATGGCTTCACATTGTTGGCGTCGCCTTTGGTGGCAGGCGCCTGGCCGCATCAACCACCAATCTTGGCTTCCCGGCTACGACTGTAAATCATTTGGGACTGTCCCACGGTGACCTTAATGGAGAGATGACCAGATTACAGAGGTGACCGTAAACCAATGTTCAACTGTATATGACAATCCATTTGCTTCAAACTGTGTTGTGTGTAAGTATGGTGTGTTTCTTTATGGTTAGCCAGAAGAGAAACCACATAACAGGACTTGCTGCTAGAATAATAAATATTGTGTTAAAATGTATATTGTCTACCCATTTGCTTTTAACATTTCGAAGCACAATTTTTTGGTAATTTAAATATTTTGCCCACGAAAGGTTCATATTGCAATCTTAATAAATATAGATAGTAAAATCTCACATTCCACACCACTTACTGTTTGCGTAAGGGGGTTTGGACATTGCAAATGTATGACAACATCCCTAGATACACTACCTTTCTGTGTTTGTGTTGTAGTTTGTTTGTGTTGTGTTTAGGAATGAGGGAGCAGTTCTGACTGTGAGATCTCTGAAACTGCTCCAGCTATCTTCACACGACCAGGATACATTCATCAGCAAACACAAGAACACAGCACTCAAGAGACAGGTACTTGTTACTTTCTCAAACACAAGAACACATCACTCAAGAGACAGGTGCTTGTTACTTTCACAAACACAAGAACACAGCACTCAAGAGACAGGTGCTTGTTACTTTCACAAACACAAGAACACAGCACTCAAGAGACAGGTGCTTGTTACTTTCACAAACACAAGAACACAGCACTCAAGAGACAGGTGCTTGTTACTTTCACAAACACAAGAACACAGCACTCAAGAGACAGGTGCTTGTTACTTTCACAAACACAAGAACACAGCACTCAAGAGACAGGTGCTTGTTACTTTCACAAACACAAGAACACAGCACTCAAGAGACAGGTGCTTGTTACTTTCACAAACACAAGAACACAGCACTCAAGAGACAGGTGCTTGTTACTTTCACAAACACAAGAACACAGCACTCAAGAGACAGGTGCTTGTTACTTTCACAAACACAAGAACACAGCACTCAAGAGACAGGTGCTTGTTACTTTCACAAACACAAGAACACAGCACTCAAGAGACAGGTGCTTGTTACTTTCACAAACACAAGAACACAGCACTCAAGAGACAGGTGCTTGTTACTTTCACAAGAACACAGCACTCAAGAGACAGGTACTTGCTGTGTTCACTCACTTTCTCCCTTATTCCTGGATCAGATAGGTGAAGGTGACTCACAATGTTTAATATAAGTTGTGGCTCTTAGGGTGGCAGTTTTTAACAAAAAGTACTTGTTATGTCTTTCTCTCTCCCATATTCCAATACCTATGCATGTTTACAATCAATAATGTTTATTTTATAACAATTTCATACATCTAAATCAGTTGTTTCATAGATAAAGTGTGGCTTTTTCAAATAAATGTTGCTGTTATTCAATCTTCGACAGTTGTTTACAGAAAATCATGTTTTTGGTAAAATAAACTTCCACCACCCTGGAAGTAAAAAGTATATGCTAATTTGGCTTGCATTATTATGTTCTGCATATTCTTCAAAATCTTTCTAAAAAATAGTTTTGTTTTGTGCTGTATCTTAAAAGTAGTATATAAAAATGTGTCAACAATTTTTCATTCAAAATAAATATATAAATATTTAAAAAAATTGAATGTGTTTAGCAAAATGTGTTACTTTCCATTATTTTATTTTCTGATACTTTCATTTATTTTCTTTGCCATTATCAATGTAGGTATGCTTGTGTCCAATAGACCATTGTTGTTGTGGGTCTGTTGATGTGAGTTTGTCCTGACAGACGATGATCACGTGTCTGTGTTGATGTTTGTCTTGTCAGACGGATCATGGTCTGTGTTGATGTGAGTTTGTCCTGACAGACAGTGATCACGTGTCTGTGTTGATGTTTGTCCTGACAGACGGTGATCATGTGTCTATGTTGACGTGAGTTTGTCCTGACAGACGGTGATCACGTGTCTGGACACGCTGAAGAAGTCTATGGCGGAGGAGGACGCAGTCAGCTGTCTCGTCCTCGGCACGGAGGACAAGTCTGTGTACATTCTCGACACTGAGGCTTTCATCGTCCTCACCACGGTACCACTTCTTCCCTCTTGATCCCTGGCAGGGAGAAACACATCACTTAGGGATGGTCATAGAGTGTAAGACATAACCCCTTATGCACGTAAGCCTCCACATAACCCATCTGGATAAAATCTTTCAAGGACATTACCCCACATAGACATGACCCCTTACAGAAAAACCTCTCTTGGAGATCCTTTACGTACATAACACGTCAAGACAATACCCCTCATGGATAAAACCCCTCAGGACTTAACCTCTCACAGACATAACCCCTCGTGGCATAACCACTCCCGTGGCATAACCACTCCTCGACAAAACTCCTCATCAATTGATATAGCCCCAAAATGTGAGTTTCTGAAATTATTGTTTGAAAATCACTTAATCATAAATTTTAAATATATATAATATATTCACACAAAAACATGTTGTAATAATTCTCACAGAGAATGATAATAGTTCAATTATCTGCCAACTGTGTAAATACTTCCACTGTGAATATGTTTAGAAACAGAACTTACCAATATCTCCCCAAAGAAGTGAAAACCCTTTTGTTATAACAGATGCAGACAAATGTTGCAAATTATCTTTTATTAACTGGGCCCAGTCAAAATTAATTTAATGAAAAGCAAACCTACATAGTGCCTGCTAGGACACACTGGCTCATTTATACAACTTTTACAGGTAGTTTTTGGTGAAATCGTCAGACAAACTATTATGTTATTTAATTCCTGCCCACAAATCAATTCAAGTGATTTTCAAAATAGGAATCTTCTCGTGAATGCATGAAATGATTATTCATGAGTTTCTGTTTTCCTGTATTTGACTTCCCTTGCTCTCTCAAAACCCAGTTGTATTTCTCATTCACAATTGTTTTGCGTTTTGGCAGGGGTTTGCGGGACGCAAGATCCTGCATTCTATACGCATAGAAACTGTACCCGGATGCATGCAAAATAATCGTTGCATCCCACAGGAAGCATGCATGTCAATGACATATAACAAAAATATATATTGAATATGAATGCGTTTAACTAAGTAGTTTATTACCGAATCAGTTCGTTTGGTATATCTTTTTACGAGTCCTTCCGAATAATCATTCCTGTAGGCGAATGTTTCCCGATTCCAACTAGATTCCGATGGGTGCCTAATCCTCCTCCTTTGAGAAGTGCCTCTACGGACTGATTCGCAAACTTGAATACCATCCCAATCCATGCGGATGTCTACTCAAGCTTCAAGTTTCAGCGCAGTCGCCTTTTTTAAGATTTCCTAATTTATTAGAGCTATAGCAATGAAAAACAAAGCGACTTACGAACATTCTTTTGTATAACTAACCGCTTGTTATTACCAAACAAATGACGGATCGTACGGCGACAATAGAGAGTGCAAGCACTCCGATCCCGACTCCCATCCCGGGGCCGATTGCGTCAGTCGCTCGTCCAACAATCGAAAATATTTTTTTACCTCAGAGTGTCTATGCCATTATTCCACAATGTTTCAGGTATACAGTACATTGTTATAATATTGATTTGAGGGAATTGTTGAGGCCCAAATAGCACTCCGGTTTGCGTCAACATGCAATTTAACCGTACAGTAGCCCGCGACCGCAGCAGCGCACGCTGATTTAATCGGAGCAAGTGCTATTTGGGACATTATATTCCTGAAACGATGTGAATTGATGAAATAAACACATTGAGGTATAATAATTATTTAGGCACAACTGTCATAGTGCAGAAATTGGGGTGGGCCCGGATTTTACATGTCACAATTAACTGTCCACAAATTAATGCGCAGTTCCATCTGCTGCCTATTGGCTATTCCAATGATACTATTCAATGCCACGGTCAGGTTTCCCACTACCGAAACAAATTCACGAGCCTTCCAAAGTGACTCGGGGCTTCCTCGATATCCTCAGCTTTGCCTTAAGAGATTTCCCAATGTGCTATCTACACATAAGCCAAGGCATCTAGAAGACTAGCACGCCATCTCATAACTTCCAAAACTACACCGATTATTAAGGGAAACAACAAATAAAACAGTATATTGTAACAAGGCACGTAATTTTGTTAAGTTCTTGTTAGTATCAAACCAATAATAATAATAACCGGGTTTACATGGGTTGTATAAGTTGTGATATTTAGAAAACATTACATGTACTTACAATAAAAAAGGTTTAAAAGTAGAGTATTCCTGTTGCAGATGACACTGCCGGCAGTTCCATTCCTCATCACTGCCTCGGGAATGTATGACATTGAGTTCAGGATCATACTGGCCTGTAGAAATGGAGGCGTCTATGCAATGAAGAGGTATTTGGAATCTTTATTGGTAATATTTGGCTGCCATGAGACCCACCTGCGCCGTCTATGCATGTATACCTATATACACTAAGTTCTCTAACTTTTGAGACATACATTAGTAGTCAATGTTGGCTATGAGATTTGAAACCAGGTAGCAAATCCACATCACAGCATTTTCTTCAGTTGTATTTGTGATGCGATTGAACATTTGCTATTTCAGATTGCCCTCGACTAGTATTTTAATTAAAATTATTCAATAACTGAAACATAATAAATAAAAGATAATGCTTATATTGTACAGTACTAGAGGGGGATGTGTTTTGTGTTCACAGAGGCAGTATGACAGGGAGACTGTGTTTTGTGTTCACAGAGGCAGTACTACAAGGAGGCTGTGTTTTGTGTTCACAGAGAGTACTATACGGAGGCTGTGTTTTGTGTTCACAGAGATAGTACTACATGGAGGCAATGTTTTGTGTTCACAGAGGCAGTACTACAAGGAGGCTGTTTTTTTTGTGTTCACAGAGACAGTACTATAGGGAGGCTGTGTTTTGTGTTCACAGAGATAGTATTACAAGGAGGCTGTGTTTTTTTGTGTTCACAGAGGCAGTACTAGAGGGAGGCTGTGTTTTGTGTTCACATAGGCAGTACTAAAGGGAGACTGTGTTTTGTTTCACAGAGGCAGTACTAAAGGGAGACTGTGTTTTGTTTCACAGAGGCAGTACTACAGGGAGACTGTTTTGTTTCACAGAGGCAGTACTAAAGGGAGACTGTGTTTTGTTTCACAGAGGCAGTACTACAGGGAGACTGTGTTTTGTTTCACAGAGGCAGTACTACAGGGAGACTGTGTTTTGTTTCACAGAGGCAGTACTAAAGGGAGACTGTGTTTTGTTTCACAGAGGCAGTACTACAGGGAGACTGTTTTGTTTCACAGATGCAGTACTAAAGGGAGACTGTGTTTTGTTTCACAGAGGCAGTACTACAGGGAAACTGTGTTTTGAGTTGAACTCTCAGCCAGTTGGTCTCCAACGTATTGGGAAGACAATAGTTGTTGCGTGTATGGACAACACACTGCTCTGCTATACAACCAAGGTATGGGAAACATCATTCTGGCATGGATGTCTTTTATATTATTATTACTAGCAAAAATACCCATTCTCTGGATGGCAGTATGCACACACAGGTGGCAGTATGTACACACGGATGGCAGTATGTACACACAGGTGGCAGTATGTACACACAGATGCCAGTATGTATACACATATGGCAGTATGTATACACAGATGATAGTACGTACACACAGATGGCAGTATGTACACATTGATGGCAGTATGTACACACAGATGGCAGTATGTATACACATATGGCAGTATGTACACATAGATGGCAGTACGTACACATAGATGACAGTATGTACACACAGATGGCAGTATGTATACACAGATGGCAGTATGTATACACATATGGCAGTATGTACACACAGATAGCAGTATGTACACACAGGTGGCAGTATTTACACACTGGTGGCAGTATGTACACACAGATGGCAGTATGTACACACATATGGCAGTATGTACACACAGATGATAGTACGTACACACAGATGGCAGTATGTACACATTGATGGCAGTATGTACACACAGATGGCAGTATGTATACACATATGGCAGTATGTACACATAGATGGCAGTACGTACACACAGATGACAGTATGTACACACAGATGGCAGTGCATACACACAGATGAAGTATGTATACACAGATGGCAGTATGTACACATAGATGGCGGTACGTACACACAGGTGGCAGTATGTACACATATATGGCAGTATGTATACACATATGGCAGTACGTACACACAGATGACAGTATGTACACACAGATGGCAGTATGTATACACATATGGCAATACGTACACATAGATGGCAGTATGTACACATAGATGGCAGTATGTATACACATATGGCAGTACGTACACACATATGGCAGTATGTACACACAGGTGGCAGTATGTACACACAGATGGCAGTATGTATACACATATGGCAGTATGTACACACAGATGGCAGTATGTACACACAGATGGCAGTATGTACACACAGGTGGCAGTATGTACACACAGGTGGCAGTATCTACACACATATGGCAGTATGTACACACATAAGGCAGTATGTACACACAGATGATAGTATATACACACAGATGGCAGTATGTACACATAGATGGCAGTATGTACACACAGATGGCAGTATGTACACACAGGTGGCAGTATGTACACATAGATGGCAGTATGTATACACATATGGCAGTATGTACACATAGATGGCAGTACGTACACACAGATGACAGTATGTACACACAGATGGCAGTGCGTACACACAGATGAAGTATGTATACACAGATGGCAGTATGCACACATAGATGGCAGTGCTTACACACAGGTGGCAGTATGTACACATATATGGCAGTATATATACACATATAAATTGTGTGCCCCCTTTAAACAATGTGTCCTTGCATTGTGTGTCCCCTTTAAACAATGTGTCCTTGCAGTACGAACACACAGATGACAGTATGTACACACAGATGGCAGTGCGTACACACAGTTGAAGTATGTACACATAGATGGCAGTACGTATACACATATGGCAATACGTACACATAGATGGCAGTATGTACACATAGATGGCAGTATGTATACACATATGGCTGTATGTACACATAGATAGCAGTACGTACACACAGATGACAGTATGTACACATAGATGGCAGTACGTACACACAGATGACAGTATGTACACACAGATGGCAGTGCGTACACACAAATGAAGTATGTATACACAGATGGCAGTATATACACATAGATGGCAGTATGTATACACATATGGCAGTACGTACACACAGATGACAGTATGTACACACAGATGGCAGTGCGTACACACAGATGAAGTATGTACACATAGATGGCAGTATGTATACACATGGCAGTACGTACACACATATGAAGTATGTACACACAGGTGGCAGTATGTACACACAGATGGTAGTATGTATACACATATGGCAGTGCATACACACAGATGACAGTATGTACACACAGATGGCAGTACATACACACAGATGAAGTATGTATACACAGATGGCAGTATGTACACATAGATGGCAGTATGTACACACAGATGCACAGAATGGTTTCCAAAAGTATTTGTCCATCAGATTTGTTATGACAAGTTTACACAGTTTTCACAGCTCAATTTTTTTTAATTCCCCAGCTGATCAGCGGACTGTGCAGAAAACATGTGTAACATTGTGAACAAATGATTAATGTCTATTTAGCATATGGTACAAACCCTAAAGCTGACAGAAACTCTTAACCATTGGGAAGTTTTGAAAAAATGAAGGCTTTATTTTTTTGTGAAGGCCACACATAAACCCCTGACAGTTTGGTTCCTGAGATGCAAATTGTATAGGAGAAAAATTTTAACACACTCACACATGTGCGCACACACACACACACACGCGTATACACACACACACGTGTACATAAACGCACACACACCCACGTACACCTGTACACAAACGTGCACACACACACACACACACACACACAGCCACTACCTGGATCATAGTTAGAATATGTGGAAGCACAGGGCAGAGCTATGGGATGTCTAGACTGAACCGTCTCATTCAACAGGGCAAAAAGCTGTGGAAGGTGAAGCTGCCAGGCAGTGTGATGACGATGGAGATGATGGACCACCATCAGCACGGCATCAAGGCCGTCATGGTTGCCCTTAGCAACAGCGAGGTGCACATCTACAACGACAAGTACCTGTGTGATGTCATCAAGGTGCCGGATGTCGTCAGTGGCATGAAGTTTGGACGGTTCGGCCGCGAGGACTCCACCCTCATAATGACCACGTGCAGTAAGTGTGGCATGCGTGCATGTGTGTGCAGGAATAAAGTGATTTTAAACAGAATGAACAACAATTTTCAATTGTCAAAGGTCAGTTAAACTTTTTTTTTACAACTGGTCCTATTTATAGTAGTGACATTAACTTGGATAATTATTTATATCATATATCTGCAGTTGTTTTACCCTAAATAGGGTGAAGTGTAAATAATTAAAAAGACCAGTTCGCATGTTTCCAAGCTTTTAGCCCAAGTCCAGCCAGTTCTTGCTAGCTCTTGTAGTTAGTTACATGCAATTCTTCACAACGTACTGCAAGTCTGTTATGATTGTATCAATTTACATAAATATACATCAAATGTATCGGCATGAGAGCCACTGCATGTCATAGTGAATACTAGATAGGTTACTTTTTTTACAAAATTAGCCTGAAACACAAGGAGCAAAAAATTGATTTGATGAAGTACTTTTAAAATAAAATTTGAGCATTGAGACATTAAATTTTATGAAACAGTTTCATATCTTAAAATTTTAGTTAATTTTTACCAACCACATTTTTTATTAATATATTACTAGTGTAACAAGATCCAAATATACTGTTTTGGTGTGTTACCTAGGTAGTTTGTTGGAAAATTGTAGTAATTCAATTGTGACATTGTGTTGTAACAGACGGTGGGCTCATCATAAAGATCCTCAAGCGGACCGCGATGTTCGAGAAGAGAGACATTGCCGCAGGGCCCCCTGCATCACAGAACATCAAACTGAGCATCCCAAAGAAGACAAAGTTGTTTGTTGATCAAACTCTGCGAGAAAGAGAGAACGCTGTCAGTAAGTTGACATTCTCTGTTGTTGATTTGTACATTTTTTGTAAAAAAACCTGAATCTATTTTTAGGGAGATAAATAAATTATGATTTTATCGAAAAAGATGCATTTTCATCCTTTTGTTAGGTGTAGTATAAATAGCTGTCAGTGGTGCGATTATATTAATGAATATATTGTGTGCATTTAACTGCAATTTTGCTTCCAAGGAAAGTTGTTATTTAACTGAACAGTTCTAGCAAGCTCGGGAATAAATTGTAAAGCATTTTGATTTAATCCCAGGGGTTATATAATAATAAGCATTTATAGAGCGTTGTATGAGCTGCTTACTAGTCTTTAATACTACTGCAACAGATATGATACTATCGCAGCAGTATTGCGATAGTACTACAGCTATCACAGTAGTAAAACTATCCCCAACAATGAACCCTAGTAGCAGTAGATGGACGGACTGCTATATGGTTGTTGTGTTTGCAGCAGTACATTGAAGGACTGCTATATAGTTGTTGTGTTTGCAGCTGTACGTGGATGGACTGCTATATGGTTGTTGTGTTTTCAGCAGAACATTGATGGACTGCTATATGGTTGTTGTGTTTGCAGCAGTAGATGGATGGACTGCTATATGGTTGTTGTGTTTGTAGCAGTAGATGGATGGACTGCTATATGGTTGTTGTGTTTGTAGCAGTACATGGATGGACTGCTATATAGTTGTTGTGTTTGTAGCAGTAGATGGATGGACTGCTATATGGTTGTTGTGTTTGCATCTGTACATGGATGGACTGCTACATGGTTGTTGTGTTTGCATCTGTACATGGATGGACTGCTATATGGTTGTTGTGTTTGCATCTGTACATGGATGGACTGCTATATGGTTGTTGTGTTTGCAGCAGTACATGGATGGACTGCTATATGGTTGTTGTGTTTGCAGCAGTACATGGATGGACTGCTATATGGTTGTTGTGTTTGCATCTGTACATGGATGGACTGCTACATGGTTGTTGTGTTTGCATCTGTACATGGATGGACTGCTATATGTTTGTTGTGTTTGCAGCAGTACATGGATGGACTGCTATATGGTTGTTGTGTTTGCATCTGTACATGGATGGACTGCTATATGTTTGTTGTGTTTGCAGCAGTACATGGATGGACTGCTATATGGTTGTTGTGTTTGCAGCAGTACATGGATGGACTGCTATATGGTTGTTGTGTTTGCATCTGTACATGGATGGACTGCTATATGTTTGTTGTGTTTGCAGCAGTACATGGATGGACTGCTATATGGTTGTTGTGTTTGCATCTGTACATGGATGGACTGCTATATGGTTGTTGTGTTTGCATCTGTACATGGATGGACTGCTATATGTTTGTTGTGTTTGCAGCTGTACATGGATGGACTGCTATATGGTTGTTGTGTTTGCATCTGTACATGGATGGACTGCTACATGGTTGTTGTGTTTGCATCTGTACATGGATGGACTGCTATATGGTTGTTGTGTTTGCATCTGTACATGGATGGACTGCTATATGGTTGTTGTGTTTGCATCTGTACATGGATGGACTGCTACATGGTTGTTGTGTTTGCATCTGTACATGGATGGACTGCTACATGTTTGTTGTGTTTGCAGCAGTACATGGATGGACTGCTATATGGTTGTTGTGTTTGCATCTGTACATGGATGGACTGCTATATGATTGTTGTGTTTGCATCTGTACATGGATGGACTGCTATATGGTTGTTGTGTTTGCATCTGTACATGGATGGACTGCTATATGGTTGTTGTGTTTGCATCTGTACATGGATGGACTGCTACATGGTTGTTGTGTTTGCATCTGTACATGGATGGACTGCTACATGTTTGTTGTGTTTGCAGCTGTACATGGATGGACTGCTATATGTTTCTTGTGTTTGCAGCAGTACATGGATGGACTGCTATATGGTTGTTGTGTTTGCATCTGTACATGGATGGACTGCTATATGGTTGTTGTGTTTGCATCTGTACATGGATGGACTGCTACATGGTTGTTGTGTTTGCATCTGTACATGGATGGACTGCTATATGGTTGTTGTGTTTGCATCTGTACATGGATGGACTGCTATATGTTTGTTGTGTTTGCAGCTGTACATGGATGGACTGCTATATGGTTGTTGTGTTTGCATCTGTACATGGATGGACTGCTATATGGTTGTTGTGTTTGCATCTGTACATGGATGGACTGCTATATGGTTGTTGTGTTTGCAGAAGTACATGGATGGACTGCTACATGGTTGTTGTGTTTGCAGCAGTACATGGATGGACTGCTACATGGTTGTTGTGTTTGCAGCAGTACATGGATGGACTGCTATATGGTTGTTGTGTTTGCAGCAGTACATGGATGGACTGCTATATGGTTGTTGTGTTTGCAGAAGTACATGGATGGACTGCTATATGGTTGTTGTGTTTGCAGCAGTACATGGATGGACTGCTATATTGTTGTTGTGTTTGTAGCAGTACATGGATGGACTGCTATATAGTTGTTGTGTTTGTAGCAGTACATGGATGGACTGCTATATGGTTGTTGTGTTTGCAGCAGTACATTGATGGACTGCTATATGGTTGTTGTGTTTGCAGCAGTAGATGGATGGACTGCTATATAGTTGTTGTGTTTGTAGCAGTACATGGATGGACTGCTATATGGTTGTTGTGTTTGCAGCAGTACATTGATGGACTGCTATATGGTTGTTGTGTTTGCAGCAGTAGATGGATGGACTGCTATATAGTTGTTGTGTTTGTAGCAGTACATGGATGGACTGCTATATGGTTGTTGTGTTTGCATCTGTACATGGATGGACTGCTACATGTTTGTTGTGTTTGCAGCAGTACATGGATGGACTGCTATATGTTGTTGTGTTTGCAGCTGTACATGGATGGACTGCTATATGGTTGTTGTGTTTGCATCTGTACATGGATGGACTGCTATATGGTTGTTGTGTTTGCATCTGTACATGGATGGACTGCTATATGGTTGTTGTGTTTGCATCTGTACATGGATGGACTGCTACATGGTTGTTGTGTTTGCATCTGTACATGGATGGACTGCTACATGTTTGTTGTGTTTGCAGCTGTACATGGATGGACTGCTATATGTTTCTTGTGTTTGCAGCAGTACATGGATGGACTGCTATATGGTTGTTGTGTTTGCATCTGTACATGGATGGACTGCTATATGGTTGTTGTGTTTGCATCTGTACATGGATGGACTGCTACATGGTTGTTGTGTTTGCATCTGTACATGGATGGACTGCTATATGGTTGTTGTGTTTGCATCTGTACATGGATGGACTGCTATATGTTTGTTGTGTTTGCAGCTGTACATGGATGGACTGCTATATGGTTGTTGTGTTTGCATCTGTACATGGATGGACTGCTATATGATTGTTGTGTTTGCATCTGTACATGGATGGACTGCTATATGGTTGTTGTGTTTGCAGAAGTACATGGATGGACTGCTACATGGTTGTTGTGTTTGCAGCAGTACATGGATGGACTGCTACATGGTTGTTGTGTTTGCAGCAGTACATGGATGGACTGCTATATGGTTGTTGTGTTTGCAGCAGTACATGGATGGACTGCTATATGGTTGTTGTGTTTGCAGAAGTACATGGATGGACTGCTATATGGTTGTTGTGTTTGCAGCAGTACATGGATGGACTGCTATATTGTTGTTGTGTTTGTAGCAGTACATGGATGGACTGCTATATAGTTGTTGTGTTTGTAGCAGTACATGGATGGACTGCTATATGGTTGTTGTGTTTGCAGCAGTACATTGATGGACTGCTATATGGTTGTTGTGTTTGCAGCAGTAGATGGATGGACTGCTATATAGTTGTTGTGTTTGTAGCAGTACATGGATGGACTGCTATATGGTTGTTGTGTTTGCAGCAGTACATTGATGGACTGCTATATGGTTGTTGTGTTTGCAGCAGTAGATGGATGGACTGCTATATAGTTGTTGTGTTTGTAGCAGTACATGGATGGACTGCTATATGGTTGTTGTGTTTGCAGCAGTACATGGATGGACTGCTATATGGTTGTTGTGTTTGCAGAAGTACATGGATGGACTGCTATATGGTTGTTGTGTTTGCAGCAGTACATGGATGGACTGCTATATGGTTGTTGTGTTTGCAGCAGTACATGGATGGACTGCTATATGGTTGTTGTGTTTGTAGCAGTAGATGGATGGACTGCTATATAGTTGTTGTGTTTGTAGCAGTACATGGATGGACTGCTATATGGTTGTTGTGTTTGTAGCAGTACATTGATGGACTGCTATATGGTTGTTGTGTTTGCAGAAGTACATGGATGGACAGCTACATGGTTGTTGTGTTTGCAGCAGTACATGGATGGACTGCTATATGGTTGTTGTGTTTGCAGCAGTACATGGATTGGCTGCTATATGGTTGTTGTGTTTGCAGCAGTACATGGATGGACTGCTATATGGTTGTTGTGTTTCAAGAAGTACATGGATGGACTGCTATATGGTTGTTGTGTTTGCAGCAGTACATGGATGGACTGCTATATGGTTGTTGTGTTTGTAGCAGTAGATGGATGGACTGCTATATAGTTGTTGTGTTTGTAGCAGTACATGGATGGACTGCTATATGGTTGTTGTGTTTGCAGCAGTACATTGATGGACTGCTATATGGTTGTTGTGTTTGCAGCAGTAGATGGATGGACTGCTATATAGTTGTTGTGTTTGTAGCAGTACATGGATGGACTGCTATATGGTTGTTGTGTTTGTAGCAGTACATTGATGGACTGCTATATGATTGTTGTGTTTGTAGCAGTACATGGATGGACTGCTATATGGTTGTTGTGTTTGTAGCAGTAGATGGATGGACTGCTATATGGTTGTTGTGTTTGAGGCAGTACATTGATGGACTGCTATATGGTTGTTGTGTTTGCAGCAGTACATGGATGGACTGCTATATGGTTGTTGTGTTTGCAGCAGTACATGGATGGACTGCTATATGGTTGTTGTGTTTGTAGCAGTACATGGATGGACTGCTGTATGGTTGTTGTGTTTGTAGCAGTAGATGGGAGGACTGCTATATGGTTGTTGTGTTTGCAGCAGTAGATGGATGGACTGCTATATAGTTGTGTTTGTAGCAGTACATGGATGGACTGCTATATGGTTGTTGTGTTTGTAGCAGTACATTGATGGACTGCTATATGATTGTTGTGTTTGTAGCAGTACATGGATGGACTGCTATATGGTTGTTGTGTTTGTAGCAGTAGATGGATGGACTGCTATATGGTTGTTGTGTTTGAGGCAGTACATTGATGGACTGCTATATGGTTGTTGTGTTTGCAGCAGTACATGGATGGACTGCTATATAGTTGTTGTGTTTGCAGCAGTACATGGATGGACTGCTATATGGTTGTTGTGTTTGTAGCAGTACATGGATGGACTGCTGTATGGTTGTTGTGTTTGTAGCAGTAGATGGGAGGACTGCTATATGGTTGTTGTGTTTGCAGCAGTACATGGATGGACTGCTATATGGTTGTTGTGTTTGTAGCAGTACATGGATGGACTGCTGTATGGTTGTTGTGTTTGTAGCAGTAGATGGGAGGACTGCTATATGGTTGTTGTGTTTGCAGCAGTACATGGATGGACTGCTATATGGTTGTTGTGTTTGCAGAAGTACATGGATGGACTGCTATATGGTTGTGTTTGCAGCAGTACATGGATGGACTGCTATATGGTTGTTGTGTTTGTAGCAGTAGATGGATGGACTGCTATATAGTTGTTGTGTTTGTAGCAGTACATGGATGGACTGCTATATGGTTGTTATGTTTGCAGCAGTACATTGATGGACTGCTATATGGTTGTTGTGTTTGCAGCAGTAGATGGATGGACTGCTATATAGTTGTTGTGTTTGCAGCAGTAGATGGATGGACTGCTATATAGTTGTTGTGTTTGTAGCAGTACATGGATGGACTGCTATATGGTTGTTGTGTTTGTAGCAGTACATTGATGGACTGCTATATGGTTGTTGTGTTTGTAGCAGTACATGGATGGACTGCTATATGATTGTTGTGTTTGTAGCAGTACATGGATGGACTGCTATATGGTTGTTGTGTTTGTAGCAGTAGATGGATGGACTGCTATATGGTTGTTGTGTTTGAGGCAGTACATTGATGGACTGCTATATGGTTGTTGTGTTTGCAGCAGTACATGAATGGACTGCTATATAGTTGTTGTGTTTGCAGCAGTACATGGATGGACTGCTATATGGTTGTTGTGTTTGTAGCAGTACATGGATGGACTGCTGTATGGTTGTTGTGTTTGTAGCAGTAGATGGGAGGACTGCTATATGGTTGTTGTGTTTGCAGCAGTACATGGATGGACTACTATATGGTTGTTGTGTTTGAAGCAGTACATGGATGAACTGCTATATGGTTGTTGTGTTTGTTGCAGTGCATGGATTGACTGCTATATGGTTGTTGTGTTTGCAGCTGTACATGGATGGACTGCTATATTGTTGTTGTGTTTGCAGCAGTACATTGATGAACTGCTATGTGGTTGTTGTGTTTGCAGCTGTACATGGATGGACTGCCATATGGTTGTTGTGTTTGCAGCAGTACATTGATGGACTGCTATATGGTTGTTGTGTTTGCAGCAGTAGATGGATGGACTGCTATATGGTTGTTGTGTTTGTAGCAGTAGATGGATGGACTGCTATATGGTTGTTGTGTTTGCAGCAGTAGATGGATGGACTGCTATATGGTTGTTGTGTTTGCAGCAGTACATGGATGGACTGCTATAAGGTTGTTGTGTTTGCAGCAGTACATGGATGGACTGCTATATGGTTGTTGTGTTTGTAGCAGTAGATGGATGGACTGCTATATGGTTGTTGTGTTTGTAGCAGTACATGGATGGACTGCTATATGGTTGATGTGTTTGCAGAAGTACATGGATGGACTGCTATATGGTTGTTGTGTTTGTAGCAGTACATGGATGGACTGCTATATGGTTGTTGTGTTTGCAGCTGTACATGGATGGACTGCTATATGGTTGTTATGTTTGCAGCTGTACATGGATGGACTGCTATATGGTTTTTGTTTTTGCAGCTGTACATGGATGAACTGCTATATGGTTATTGTGTTTGCAGCTGTACATGGATGGACTGCTATATGTTTGCAGCGATGCACCGCCAGTTCCAGCATGACCTGTACCGCTTGAGACTGGAGACAGCGCGCCACTACGTGAGAGCTCTACAGAAGAGTATGAGTCCTATCACTTCAAGTCCCGACGAGCCTCTCAAGCTCTCCGCCCAGGTATGCCACATTTGATGTCACTAATTACCTCCTTATCACACGGCTAATTGGAGTGCTTTTGATGGTGGTTCTTCCCATGCCTTGAATCGCAAATACGGACTGTTCATTTCAAGGTGTATTTTTTAATCACGTTGTTTCAGCGGTTTCTACCCACCATGTGGCGCCACTGTTCTGGGTGTAGTTTCTTCACTATGGACATGGAAGTGTAATAATCTTAATTTTGATGCTGACCATTTCAGCTTAGATTTGAATCACAGCTATTTATTATATGAATTTATGCACCAAATG
Organism: Paraescarpia echinospica; assembly: GCA_020002185.1. Lineage (NCBI taxonomy): Eukaryota > Metazoa > Annelida > Polychaeta > Sabellida > Siboglinidae > Paraescarpia > Paraescarpia echinospica. The sequence goes on along the minus strand of CM034538.1, from coordinate 62,456,145 downwards.
TGTTCATTGCAACTATTATCAAAATTTTTGTGCATCCACATATATCAGACATGCATATTTCAGACATACAAAGATACTAATCACTTATGAAGTAATTACACGACTAATCAATTAATGTCAATAATCAATATTATGGATTACACACGAAACAGCTTATGACAGAAGTTATAATGTTGTGTTGATCAATTTGAAGGAATGCCTTAATGCATGGAATTCCCTCATACTTTTGTATTGGACAATTTCCCTCATGTTGCATTATGGTCTGTAGCAGCCTGATTGGAATCCATGACTTTGACAGTGTCTGTTGTTGAGACATGAACTGGGAACTGAAATAATAAATGTCATCAAATTATACATATGCACATTTGGACAACGTATGATATCATAATAAAACCTACATTGTACAATTATCATAAACTCACTGTAAAGACTTACAAAGCTAATTTACAAAAAGCCAAGTGACTGTGTGCCTCCTATCAAATGTAACAGAAATATAGATATTCATATGTGATTCCTGCTGAATAATTCAACACTTAGCAAATTAGCATTTACAACACAATACCACCCAACCAATGGTAGCTACAGTCATTCACACATAAACCTTCATTACGTTGTATTGCAATACTATGCATCATTTGCAATACCACGCATCATTACAATGATTGTCAAACACTAACAAACCTCAATCTGGTGGCTCAACTTTGGTGGCCAAAATGAGGACCAAATTTGGCACAGCAGAACTGGTGGTGCACCTTGATCTTATGCAGAGGTGATTAACTTTCTTCTTCATCGGTCTTTGATACTGGCCAGTTAGTACAATAATTATTATGAAGGCCACTTCAGTGACTGACCATGTTGCGCTAGTCTGACAAACGTGATCATGCGGTCTCTCGCTTGCACTCAGCCATGCGTCAGTTAGTGTAATTAATATTTATTGGATCATGCTGATGTAAGAGTGATGTAGTGTGTGTTTATAGCGCACATTGAATCTGTCAACAAGGTACAGTGGAGACAGGTTGAATCTGTCAACAATGTACAGTGGGAACAACGTTAATAGGTTGAATATGTCAACAAGATGCAGTGGGAACAATGTTGACAGGTTGAATCTGTCAACAAGATGCAGTGGGAACAATGTTGACAGGTTGAATCTGTCAACAAGATACAGTGAGGACAATGATGACAGGTTGAATCTGTCAACACTGTTGACAGGTTGAATTTGCCAACAAGACACAGTGGAAACACTGTTGACAGGTTGAATCTGTCATCAATGTGTAGTGTGAACAATGTTGACAGGTTCAACCATCAGCAAGGTGCAGAGAGAACACTGTTGACAGGTTGAATATGTCAACAAGTTGCTGTGGGAACAATGTTGACATGTTGAATCTGTCAACTGTATACAGTAATTGCCTCAAGACACCTCAATGAGAGAGGAGCCCAGCTAGCCAACCAATTACTCATACGTTTCTCCTTCAACAACACAAGGATTGTGTTTATGGCATGCACTGGCATAATTACTAGTCATATTTTGCTGGCAGAGTGGTCAAAGCCACTGATCAGAGATGTCGGACAACTGTTTATTTAGAGAGTTGATTAGCAAGAGCCAATGACCTGGGCTTGGTAAAGCCTTTGAACAGTGAGTGACCTACAATCTGGTTACACATTTATTTGATCCCTAATGCTGGCTCCAGCCAGTAATCTCTGCTGCATGTCACCTAATTATTATTTATCAGAAGACTTGGCATCGCTTATGTTAGAGCCCGTCGTATCAGAGGCTTTGGCAATGTGATTAATGCTCAACTGATATCTTATAGGATTATAGCTGTGTCCGTAATAATGTTGTTTGAACGGCTCATTTTAGGGTCACTCATGAAATTTCAAGCCTATCTACTATCCGTCATGACATGCTAGCTCTTTTTTTGCAAATATGTTATTTGTTTTTGATGAAAATTATCAGATAAATTAAATTCTTTTTCGACTGAGCACCATAGAAATTGGGCAAAAAGAGAAAAAGTGGCTTTGGTTAGATTATTAATGATATGTTCCATTCCACACATGAAGCTGTATGCCCCTGTCCTTGTCTGCTTGATTTACTTAATGCCAATGTGTTCTAGTTCTAGTACGTTCTACTTGCCTACTTGATCTAGTCCCATTATTAGACTTGGCGGGAAAATGTTGGGACTGGATCATTGAGATTTTGCAGTGCAGGAAAAATCTGAAAAGCAGTGAAAATATTGATCAGATAAGTATAATTTTGTCAATATTATTCATAAACTACATGTAGACATATTAAGAAACGATTATAGCTAATAGTTAGTCAGAGAAAGTATTTTAGACTACCGTAGCTTTCGTGAGCAGTATTAGAAGTTTGTTAATAAATTGTAGTGTTACGCCGATTCTCTAGGGGTATGTCTAGCGTATGTCTAGCATAGGAGAGTTGGGCACTAGGTGATAGGTCAGTCTAATTCAGAGTATTGTTTACATTATTGAATATATGAGAATAAGTTATTTGTAATAACTTAATTTCAATCTGACTCATGAGCCAGTGTGAACTAGTTCAACATACACACATGTAAATATATAGTTATGTTGTAGAAGAAGGCCACTTAACTTAGACTTAGTCATTCTGGTATACATTATACGGAGGAAACAGTCTTTCTAAAGACTACGTAGAAAGGCATAAACTATTTTGAATAGTTAATTAGATTATTATTATTCAATAAATTCTGACATGGCGCCTTGCAAGGCAAATCAAGGCAAAGCGACACTTGGAGTGCGATGACTGCCACAGCAGGGTGGATTTTGCCTTGTCCGGCTGTGGGAAGTCATGGGCAGATACTAAGGAAGGGGATTCACTTTTAAGTGTGTAGGGTGTTGGAAGGTGGAATATCTGCTGAAGGAGGTGGTTAGGTTGACAGATATTGTGAAGGGGATGGAGATGAGAATTAGCAAGGAAACAGGTGGAATGGAGAGAGACAACATGGAGAGAGTTGTGAATACTGTGTGAGACTGAAGGAGCAAAGTAATGGCAAGATGACTGAGGAAAGGAGACTGAGAGGAGGGAAGGTGATTGGAGGGGAAGAAATTGGAGAATCGACTGCAGAAAACATGACAGGCATGAAGGTGAAAGGAGAAAATGACTGTAGAGAAGGAGGTACAAGAGAAAATGGGATGTGAAAGGAGAAAAAAATGTGATGGGAGGAAAGATGACGGGATGAAAGGAAGTGAGAGTAAAGATGACAGAAGACAAGTCGATACAAGGGACGATGGCAGGAGCAAAGGTGACGAGAAAAAGCGACAGGAAAGAATGGAACAGAAGAGAATGTGACAGGAGAGAAGACAATGGTGGAAAACGATAACAACCAGACAGATGCAAACTGGAGAAGGAACTACTCTGAGGCAGTGATTGAGGGGGCAATGAGAAAAGAGTGGGTGTTTATGGGCGACTCCATTATGAGAAAGACGGACAAGACACTGAGCGAGAGGAAGGACGTCGTTGTTTGTCTACCGGGGGCTAGGATTGAACATGTGACTGACAGGGTAGAGAAGGTATTGGGACATCCATAGTAAACAAAAGAAATGAACTAAACATTATGGTAGAAGATATTGACCCTCACGTAATAGGTATAACCGAATCATGGGCCAGCACCGATATATCAGATGCCGAATTGGGACTGATAGGCTATGTAATGTTTAGCAAAGATAGAATAGGAAGAAGGGCAGGTGGAGTTATTTTATATATTAAAGAATCTATCCAGGCTAACAAAATAAAATTAGAAAGAGAAGGAGATTGCGAAGAAGCTGTTTGGTGTAACACAGTTACAGGAAACTCATTGTTAACGGTTGGGTAAGTTTATCGAAGTCCAAACATAAGCATAGAAGAGAATGACAAATTACAAAATGCTATAAGGGAAGTGAGCAAACAGGACTATTATTACGGGGATTTTAACCATGGTCATATACAATGGAAATCGCTACAGAGTGCAGGGAGTGAGGACCACAAGTTTGTAGTTTTAGTACAAAATAGTTTCCTTTCTCAACATATGCTGGAACAAACTAGGGGTGAGAATGTGTTAGACATAGTTTTGTCTTCACAGAATGAATTAGTTGACAATGTCAAGATATGTGAGCCACTGGGGAGTAGTGATCACAACCAGATACATTTTACAATCAAACTAAAATCAGAAAGAAATAGTAAAAAGCAGTACAGGAGAAATTTCCACTAAGGAAGATATCAGGACATGAGGAAATATTTAGCAAAGATAGATTGGAATAACACACTGAAGAATAAGACGGCAACAGAATGCTGGAATATCTTAAATAGTGAAATTGAGTGCATCGTCGATAAATTTGTTCCCTTGAAAAAACAAGGGAAACGGTCCAGAAAGAAATACTTATCGAAAGAAGCCATTATAAAAATTAAATATAAACAGATGATGTGGAAGTCATATAGACATACTGGAAATTATGAAGACTACAACATTTATAAAGAAGCACTTAACCAAGCTACAATTTAAATTAGAAATTCAAAAAGAAGCTATGAAAAAAAATTAGCTTGTAATATAAAACATAACAGCAAGAGTTTTTATGCATATGTTCGGAGCAAACAGAAAGTTCAGGATAAGATCGGTCCTCTAGAAGATAGTGCTGGAATTATAATGTCAGAGGGATTCTTAACGGGTATGGTAATGAGTATTGTTTACCAGGGAAGATATTAGTTCATTGTCAGTACCAGAGGCTAAGTTCAAGGGGGTGGAATCAGACTATTTAGGACAGTTAATTGAAACCCGGAAATGGTAGCTAAGAAAATAAGGGCTATGAAGAATAATAAATAAACGATTTAGACGATGATTTAACAAGCAAAGATATTAATGAATAGGCTAGAGAAGACACTTGACGAAAACCAACCACGAGAGCAAGCAGGACTCGGAAGCAAGTAATCAACGACAGACCACATACATGTCATAAACCAACTGAAAGAAAAGTGCCGAGAGTATAATATCCCGCTCTGCATCGCTTTTGTCGACTACGAGAAGGCTTTTGACTCTGTGCAAACTCAAGCAATACTGACCTCCCTTCAAGAACAGGGGATAAAAGACGTGTACATCGAACTCCTGAAAGACATCTACACCAACAGCTCGGTGACAGTCCACCTACACAAAAAGAGCAACAAGATCAACATGAGAGATGTGTACGACAGGGAGACACCATATCGCCCAAGCTGTTTACGGCAACATTCAAAAACATATTCCGAAGACTGACCTGGGAAACCAGAGAGGCTTGAGAATAGACGGAGAATATCTCAGCCATCTTTGCTTCGCCGCCGACATACCCATATGAGCTACTGCACTGCAAGAACTACAAAACATGCTGCAGGAGCTAGCTGATGAAAGTGAAAAAGAAGGTCTGAAGATAAAGGTCTTAAAGACAAAAGTGATGCTAGAAAATGACACACCAATATACATCAACACGACGCAGATAGAGAACGTTGAAAGCTACGTCTATCTGGGACAGCAATACAGTATCAGACAAAAAAACCAAGACAAGGAGATTCAAAGAAGAATCACCTCCGGCTGGACAGCATTCGCCAAACACCACAACATCTTCAAGGGTAACTTTGGAACCTGCTTGAAGAGACAAGTCTACAACTCATGCGTACTTCCAGAGATGACATACGGTGCGGAAACATGGGCACTCACCATCCAGGCAAAGAACAAGCTAGCAGCATCACAAACAAAGATGGAAAGAAGTATGTTAAACATCACATATCGGGAGAGAAAAACAAACATCTGGGTAAGAGAGAAAACAAAGGTCATAAACGTGATAGAACAAATCAGAAGACAGAAGTGGACCTGGGCAGGGCACATCAGCAGACTACAAGATAACTGATGGACATTGCATATCACAACCTGGAGACCTTACGAAGGGAAACGATCTAGAGGAAAACCAGCGAGACAGTGGAGAAACGAACTAGACGAGTATTGGAAGGGCACCATCTGGCAGAGGATAGCGCAAGACAGGCAGATTTGGAAACGACATGCTGAGGCCTTCGCCCAACCACGGGACACTACGGCTGCACAATGATGATGATGATAACAAGTGAGGTGTTGAAATTTGCGGATGATACAAAAGTGTTTAGAAGGATTAAACATGATGGAGATAGACAGCATTTACAAGATAATCTTGACAGGTTGATCAAACGGTCTGAAAATGTTGTTCAATTTTGGGAAATGTAAATGCCTCCACACAGGACATGGGAACAACGATGTACAATATACAATGGGGGGTTCTGTACTAAGTACTACTATACAAGAAAAGGACTTAACCATTAGTGCTGATATGAAGGTTTCAGAGCAGTGCAGAATTCCAGCTTCAAAGGGAAATAAAATCCTTGGATTAATTAGGCGAAATATAACGTATAAGGAAAAAGAACTAATAATACTGCTGTACAAAACAATAGTTAGGCCTCATTTAGAACATTGTATACAAGCTTGGAGGCCATATTGCAAGAAGGACAGAGATATGCTAGAAAGAGTACAGAGGAGAGCGACTAAAATGATACAAAAACTGAGGGATCTTAACTAAAATGCCTCAAAGAATGTGGTGAGATTGAGAGATCTGATAGAAGTGCTTAAAATATTGAATGGTTATGAAACTATTGTTTGAAATATTTGTTCTCAGTTAAGAAAGATAGGACTAGAGGACATGAAGTTACAATAATAAAGGAGCAGTGTAGATTAGATATATATATGTGAAAGTTCTCATGTTCACAAAGGACTAAATGAATGGAACAGATTATGTGCTGATTATGTGGGTATTAGTAGTGTGAATATGTTTGGACTCTCGATAAGCCAAAGGGCTTCCTTGTCCACCTGCCATCTAGAGTTAATTCTCTAGGTGGCAATCTTGTTAAATCTTGTTAAATATGTCCTGCTTGCACACTTCATCTAGTCCCAATGTGTATAATTTACCTTGCACACTAAGTTCACATTGAGTAAGTGCATATTCTGTAAGCGTTTGTCCTAATTAATTAGCATGTGTTGCATATTGGTGGCAAAGATCCTGCCATAAGCAGCTTGCTATTTCGAGAGTATTCTAGTGGGAGCTACTGGCACTGTCTGTACAACAAATCTATCCTCACTTCCATTCATAAATAGTTCAGTGCCGCAATCATATAAAGGAATTCTGATTAATCTATGTTAACATTTCATATGCCTGTTAAACCTAAGAGCAGTTAGCTTTCTATTAAATGTGTAAACATTTAAATGTGTTTGATTTCTCACATTGGACACCTTTTGAAGAACTTAAAATACATTTTTAAAATACTATGTGTGTCCACCTATAAAAACACTTCTCATATATGAGCTGTGTTCGTTTTGTTGGGCTGGTTGGTGATGTCACTGGTAAAAAAAGTAGTCACGTCCTGATAGCGTTTGAGATTCAACGTCACACACTTTCATTGATTACATATTTGCATCCATCAATATGTTACAAAAACAATGTTGATTTGCCTTGACTTTTTGTTCCTTGTCCATCCTTGGGCTACCTAGGCAGTGATTGGAAAATTGGACAACAGCTTTGCAATCATGCAACATGAAAACTCACATGTCAGAGTTCATCTGGGTCTGAAATGGACATTCAAGTGAAATGAAGACTAAGACTAACTCTTGCTTTGTGACTTTTAAGAGACTTAAAAAGCAAACAACTATCATCCGTGTACATAGCCTATGAAACACAGCCACCAGTTTTACCTACTCAGTTTATTTAATATTTTTATTGTATTATATAAATACCTACAAATGTCTTTTATATATCCATTTTATGTCATGATCTTACTTATTTAATAGTACTACTGGTATATCAATTTGTTATCATTACATAACTTATTTTTAAAATTTAATACATTGTCATCTATTTGAATTAATTTATTATTTACATAAGTTATCCATGTATGCAGAGGTAAATGAATTTAAAAAAAAACACCTTTGAGTGGATTTATCCAAATTCACAGCACTATATAAATGTTCGATTTGTTATTTTTATTATCTAATTTTCACGATAGTTTTCTTCATCAAATCTTGACAGACTTACAAACCTCTCACTAAATGCAGATGCTACCTGTTGACACCTGGAGAACTTCACTTCACGTTTATACTGTCTATGTCCCATCATAATACTACAACTACAACCACATCATTTAACATTTATACTGTCTATGTCCCATCATAGTACTACAACTACAACCACATCATTTAACATTTATACTGTCTATGTCCCATCATAGTACTACAACTACAACCACATCATTTAACATTTATACTGTCTATGTCCCATCATAATACTACAACTACAACCACATCATTTAACGTTTATACTGTCTATGTCCCATCATAGTACTACAACTACAACCACATCATTTAACATTTATACTGTCTATGTCCCATCATAGTACTACAACTACAACCACATCATTTAACATTTATACTGTCTATGTCCCATCATAATACTACAACTACAACCACATCATTTAACATTTATACTGTCTATGTCCCATCATAATACTACAACTACAACCACATCATTTAACATTTATACTGTCTATGTCCCATCATAATACTACAACTACAACCACATCATTTAACGTTTATACTGTCAATGTCCCATCATAATACTACAACTACAACCACATCATTTAACGTTTATACTGTCTATGTCCCATCATAATACTACAACTACAACCACATCATTTAACATTTATACTGTCTATGTCCCATCATAATACTACAACTACAACCACATCATTTAACGTTTATACTGTCTATGTCCCATCATAATACTACAACTACAACCACATCATTTAACATTTATACTGTCTATGTCCCATCATAATACTACAACTACAACCACATCATTTAACGTTTATACTGTCTATGTCCCATCATAATACTACAACTACAACCACATCATTTAACGTTTATACTGTCTATGTCCCATCATAGTACTACAACTACAACCACATCATTTAACATTTTTAATAACTAACACACATTAATAGCACTAGCAAAATGCCAGTCTTCCAGATGGTGCTACATACGTACGGTTTTCATACCTGATGCTTAACAGGTATATCATAAATTTGAGCAGTTCTTTTGCAGTGCCGCACATGTTTGTATGATTGTTGGTTACAAGTATGTTAAACGCCCCCAATTGATCAGTGGATGGTTTACATAGCTTGCAACATTCGCATAAAATACACATAATGTTGCAAACTATTGATTAACATCCATTTCGGAAAAAAAGGGTTACTTATTTTTTTGCCCAGTCATAGATGAATCCCTGAAAGGAAAAACATTAACATACGCACCTACAAACACACATATATACACGCACACGCGCACACACGCACACATGCACACATGCACACACGCGTACACACCCACACACACACACGTATGTACATACGTACGTATACATACATTAACATACGTATGTACATAAATGCATGCGTATGTACATATGTACATGCGTGCATGCATCCATCCATCCATGCATGCATCCATCCATGCATGCATGCATCCATCCATCCATCCATCCATCCATCCATCCATGTATCCATCCATGCATGTATCCATCCATGCATCCATCCATCCATGCATGCATCCATCATCCATCCATCCATCCATCCATCCATACATACATCCATCCATACATACATACATACATACATCCATCCATACATACATACATACATACATATATATATTTCCTACAGACAATGTCCAGTCGTACACATAGAGTGGTCAAGTCAGGTGATGGGAGTCAACAGCACACCATGACCACTGTAAACATTATACTTGTAGAAGAGCCAGGGCAGGAGGAGGTAGACTGGAGACCAATGAACCACTGGCAGCTGTCACCATTAGACAGCTGTCAGAGCCACAGGCACTGCTAGGTACATCCACAAATAGACCACCACCCCAAGGCCATTCTTCTGTCTCTGTTAACTGATGGTACACCTTCATTAACAGTAGCATGATTTACTGAACAGGATTACACTATAATATTATCTACCAGTATAAAATAACAACACTGGCATAAATTGCCCTTTGTTTATTGCCCTACTGGGCATATTGGCAATTACTGATGCTGGGTTATGGTTAAGATTAATAGTTTCCCCGTATTGCCTCATTGTAGCAATAAGATGGATTATCCATCTGTTTTCCAAAGCAGGAATCAGACCTATCCCACATACAATAGAACATCTACACATGGAAACAATTCAGATAATGTTAATATATATATATATATTGGAATTGGAACATATTATTTATTGAACAATAAACAAACAAAGACAAAAAATTTAACAGTAGTTAGTCTATGTCGGGAGACTCTCACTAAGGCTTTAAAAGCCGCTTGCGTGAGATCCACCCACGGAAGTATAATATTTACTGCAATTATACAATTAAAAATAAATAGATCACGTCAATGATTGATTAGTAGACTACTTTTATGTCATTCATTTCCGTTTCCTCCCACTGTGGTGCACACAGTAAAAATATAATGCTATTCGGTACAATATACACAAGGCCGCCATAATCCAGCACACATGTGATGGGCCTACATGTGATTTACCAACAGCATTTCATTGGAAAACATTTCATTGGAGAACAGAATACTGTGCACAGTTTGTACTAAAATATAGTATTTGCTTTTAGTTGCAATTGCTTCATAACTAGATTGTTTTAGATATTAATATAGATTATACTAGATTATTAATACAAAAAATTAGATATTAATATAGGTATATATTTGATTAAAATTATTATTTATTAAATAGAATCTTTTTATAACTATAATCCTTCTGTATCTATTTTTAAGAAACACTTTTATACATTACGGGAGACAAGACATGACACAGACACTGAAAGGTTAGTATAAACAGAGGCATGTTACATGCACATGGAAATCGGCCTGTTAATAAATAAAGGATAAAATTAAGAAATCCTAGTAGTTTTGAATCTATTTATGCAAATACGAGCGTGTAAGGTACAGGAGGTACAGAATAGTAATGTAGTGACTGCCTAGAGTGATGGCCATGGTGTGTGGCATTTTGTGAAAATAAAGATTTACAATAAAAAGGAACGTTACTACCCGGTAGTCACAAATTTGTAATAAAAATCAGAAATTTTGGTGTGAAAATGTCGTCGACTTTCAATAAGTTTAGTGATTTCATTAGAGGTTCAGTATGGGAATTATATTTGCTATGGGTTATAATTCTGATCACCTTTTTCTGCAATTTTGAAATTCTGTTTGGATTAAAGCCCCATAATAAAATACTATAATTGAAATGTGGCGCAATTAACAAATTGTATATTATCTTTAGAGCACATGTGGGTAAGAAATGCTTAAATCTACTTAATATACCACAAGTTTGTGATATTTTTATGGCAATTTTATCAATGGGAGCTGCCCAATCTAATGTTTCATGGGTAATTGTGCCTAAGAAGTTAAATTCTTGAACACGATCAATGTATTGGTCATCAATTTTTAATGTTAATTCAATACCTGCATTATTGCGTTGCGGAAAATGAAACAACATATATTTCGTCTTGCAAGCATTAAGAGACAGTACGTTTACTGACAACCATTCAATTATTTGTTTCAATTCCTTATTTTTGTTGATGCTTAGTAATGTTATCGATAACATCTGAAGTAGATTGGAAGGAACAGAGTGGCCCTATTAGGGTAGTGTCATCGGCGTATACTATCGCATTGAATTTATCACTGGCAAAATGAATATCATTTATATATAGGATAAATAACAATGGTCCAAATATGAAACCCTGAGGATACCTGTAGAGATCTATCAGATATTACATCACCGAGTTCCTGAGGACACCTGTAGAGATTTATCAGATATTACATCACCGAGTTGTACTAACTGGAGCCTATTTGCGAGATAACTGATTAGCCCGTTTAACAGTATCTTATTTATGCCATAGTGTTCAAGTTTTTTAAATAATATAAAGTGGTCCAGTGTATCAAATGCTTTTGACAGGTCAACAAAATTGATACGGGAATATTACCCTTGTCTAAGCTTTGTAAATCTCTGTGGAATGTGCTTTTCTAAAACCGTACTGGCGTTTAAATAATATTCCATTTGTAGTTAAATACACATATAGTTGGTTGTACACAATTCTTTCGAAGACTTTAGAGACAGGCGGCAGCAACTAGATTGGTCTGTAATTATCTAGCAGCATTTTATAATTTTTTATATACAGAGGAATAACTTTTGCAATTTTTAATTTATGTGGGATAATTCCTGTGTTAAGCGATTGGTTAATTAAGAGAGACAAAGGCTTGGCAATTAGCGGACTGATTTGTTTTAGTAAATTTATTGAGATTGAGTCATGTCCTGCACTATTGTTAGCGTCAAATTCCTTTACAACTGACAGCATATATCTTTTTCTGTAACATGTTTGAATATAAAACTGAACGGAGATTTGTTCTTTTTAAGTAGTTAGTAAACACCTTGTGTTGTCTATTAGAGGATATCTTTTCCGCCAGTTATTGCCAATATTTACAAAGAATTTGTTAAATTTATGTGCGATTTCCTTTTTGTCCAAGATATGTACTCCGTTTATATTGAAAGATTTAGGAAATTAAAATTGCTTATGGCTTCTATTTAAGAGTTGTTTAATGGTATCCCATGTTTTCTTACGTTAGTTTTATATTGATCAAACAAGTTTGTGTAGTGAATGCGTTTCGCTTCTCTGATAGCTCTATTTAAGATATTTTTATAGATGCAAAGATTTATCAGTGATGCATTGTAAGATAAGTAATTTTGCGCTGTCTGTTTTAATTTGCGATACAGCTTGTATTTATATTTCATTGAATTGATTATTCCAATGGTTATCCGGTTTGATTTTTTGTGTTTGTACTTATTGTATCTAACTGTTTTTGCTGGAAAATGATAGTCATACAGTCGGGAGAGTATACCTTCAAGTAAGTTATAATTTGTCTTTTGATCTGACCGCTTATTTAGATTTAACTGATCCATGATACACGATTGCCTTTCAGATTAATACTGTTTTGTTGCCTTTTTATTGTTTGTTCTGATTGTCACCCATTTGGGAGCACTTTGTTTAGATAGCAATTTATCGAAAATTATAAAATACGCTAAATGATCGGATATGTTGCTCATAATTATACCTACCGTGGAAGCTGTAGTGGCATTTGAAATTTTGCAGAATGTCTGGTCAATAAATGTGCAACTATTTCGAGAAAAACGAGTCGGCAGGGTAATTTTTTTAATAAAACCCATTTGTGCAGAATAAATCAAAATAGTTGCTGACTTTTTGTCTGTCATTCACTTTGAACAGGTCAATGTTAAAGTCACCTCTTATTATAGTTTCTGCATTCTCCTTACCCAATTTTGACAGTATCGGAGCAAATTCTTCTATAAATGTGGATATACTTAACTCGTTATTATTTAGTTTCGGCGGTCTGTATATATTTCCTGTTGTGATGTTTATATTTAGATTTGCACCAAATATATTAATAAAAAGCCCCTCCCAGACATCAGATGAGTCATATAATTGTCTTACAATCTATGAATAACGTACATGTAGATATATTAATAAACCTCCGTGACCGGAACATTTTTTGCCTTGATGAATGATGTTGTAATTTGGTAATTGATATTGAGATAGGTCTGCGTCATCTGAAAGCCAACTTTCCTGCAAACATATGGCACTAAAACCAGCGTCTTTATTCTTTAGCTCTGGTAACAGTGGATAGATGTAGTTAAATTTTGAGTTTATGCTTTGAACATTTAAGCTAAAAATAGCGGCGAGAGCATATTTTAAGTCTGTGGTGTCTATATAGGGTGAGTGAGTAAGCATTGTTAAATTGTCTAATTGGTCATCTGCATTACCGAGAATCTGTATTAGGTTATTTGCAATCGAACCAGTTTGACAGTATCCTGTCCTCCAAAGAATTATTATTTAAATTGTGTGCCATACACTGTAGTACAAAGATTTAGTACAGTACACCGGGGAGGGAGTAAGTCATACAGATGCTTGCTGACGTGGAATAACTGTTCCAAACATATGACAAATAAAGCAATGAAAACGTTGAACATAAATGCTGGTACAGTTTGCACCATTAAAATACAAAACACGAAGGTATGGAGCGTGTTTTCCAATAGTTAATGTATATTATAAAGGTATTATGTTATATTATAAAGTGGCAACGAATTATATTATAGGCTTATAGTATATAGGCCTGTAGTTAAGTGGCCGTGAATATTAACAAATGAGAACGTCATTTTAGGTCAACCAAAAAATATTACATTGTAAAGTCCTGTTTTTAGTGCCTTAACGAAGGTTGTCCAGGAATGTTTTTATGTCTTCTGCCACGACTTCATGGCCCTTCGTGTACAGCTTCCCATTTTGGAAAGTCGGCCTTTTATTGCACTTGTGTAGATTCTCCACATAGGAACGAACTCGTTGTTTCTCTGTTAAGTCCACATTCATCAGGTCATCCATGAGGCGGTGCAGTGAGCTGCTCTCATCACTGATCACCGTTCATCTCTGCTATAAAAGCACGCAATGATGTGTTGAGGTTTCCCTTTTTGCGGTTTACCAGTTCAGTGCACATATTCAATGTCACAGCCCTTCACCGCAAACTTGTCTTGAAGAATGTGATCTACGATAGAGATGTCTCAGGCGCACCAAGCAGATGAACATTGAAATCACGGGAATGTCTCTCCGATACGTTCAATTTCATCTCAAGTTTGACGATAGCTGTGGTGGCAAATTGCAGGTCGCGGTTTGTTTTATCGAGCGCCTTGCTCGTTTCCGCAACAGAGTTTTGCTGGTCTTTTATGTTACAGGCATTGAATTCGACCTGATTTACTTTAGTCCGCGATCACAGTCGACTGGCCCGTGACTATGTCGTCAATGTTTGACAGTTTTTGTGTGTAATAATGCTATCAAGCTTGTCATTCAAGCTTGTCAGAGCCATGCGAACAAATGCTGCGAAGTCGTCTTCTTTGTGTGGAGACTCTATTGCTAGCCCAGTTGCCTGTTCATCCGTAACCGACTTACCCCGGGGTAGTCACTGACTGTGCCTTTCTGCATGTTTTTTTGTCGCCTACTGCCATGGTGGCCAACAAACGATCATGTATTCACAGGCAGGTGTGACGGGTGTGGGATGAAGGTAGTTGCTGATAGCAATAATGGACTTGACTCAAATTTATACTTCAAAAACCTCACTTTTGACACAAGCTACTAATTCTACTGAACGTTTACCGACATCTGTCCATGCTTCATACCTTGAATGCAATACCTTATCACATTGACTACTCGAAGAATCGGTATTAAATGCAACTTTGTAGGAGCTTAAGACAATATATTTGTGTGATAACCAGATTACTGAGCATTCTACTGGATGGTTCATTTTTATTCAAGCATTTTCTTATTTGACATATTTACAACAATAATTATTTGTATAGACTTTCGTCTGCATTTCACATGTACTGATGAAGTTTGATACGCAGATGAAAGCCTATACAAGGTAATTATCGTCTTGGATAAGTCAATAAGAAATTATTTGAATGTATGATAATAATTTTCCAAAAATTCATCACATTGTTATCTTCGATCAGGATCTAGGATCTCGGAAGGATCTAAAGGGACAAACTGAGCCCAGTAATTTCCATGCTAAAATGTAATGGCGCAACAAGTTATCCACCAAAAAATATGAACAAATTGCCAACGGCCAGCCCTATGGCCCCCCCGCCTACATACGGCACTGTCTTTGGTGGTTTTGTGTTCCACTAACCCCCTGAAGGCTGGTGTTCCTTTGATGCAACTCGGACCAACTCACCTGTAACGGAAATACCGGTTGCAGTAGTTTTTTGCAGTTTCCTATTGCGACATCTTCCACCCAAGAATAACCCAATAGTCAGTCCTTTGTTGATTGTGCAATACTCCAAAGATAACCTTTTTGTCTGTTGGATGTTCAACTGTTTTAACTTGGAATTGTAAAACCACTAATTTGTATGCAACAGATGGATTTCTGACGTGTAAATACATTTGTGGTCAAATATATATCTAGAACATAAATTGACTGATTGTGTGCATACTTGTGTGTGTACATCAGTGTGTATGTGTAGTATTTGTGAGTGTATGCATGAATACGCGTATTTTATCATCTGCATGTGTGTGTGCATGCATGTATGTGTGCGAGCATGTATACTTGTGTGCATACATGCGTACATATATACATGCATGTATCAGTTATGAAAATGCAATTGTGAAAGTCAGACTACAGAGAATTCTCACAATTTGAACTATATCCACGTTGGCACATACAACAGTGCAGGGCAGAAAGAAATGTTAAAGTTGTAACTATATCCACGTTGGCACGTACAACAGTGCAGGGCAGAAAGAAATGTTAAAGTTGTAACTATATCCACGTTGGCACGTACAACAGTGAGGGCAGAAAGAAATGTTAAAGTTGTAACTATATCCACGTTGGCACGTACAACAGTGAGGGCAGAAAGAAATGTTAAAGTTGTAACTATATCCACGTTGGCACGTACAACAGTGAGGGCAGAAAGAAATGTTAAAGTTGTAACTATATCCACGTTGGCACGTACAACAGTGAGGGCAGAAAGAAATGTTAAAGTTGTAACTATATCCACGTTGGCACGTACAACAGTGCAGGGCAGAAAGAAATGTTAAAGTTGTAACTATATCCACGTTGGCACGTACAACAGTGCAGGGCAGAAAGAAATGTTAAAGTTGTAACTATATCCACGTTGGCACGTACAACAGTGAGGGCAGAAAGAAATGTTAAAGTTGTAACTATATCCACGTTGGCACGTACAACAGTGAGGGCAGAAAGAAATGTTAAAGTTGTAACTATATCCACGTTGGCACGTACAACAGTGCAGGGCAGAAAGAAATGTTAAAGTTGTAACTATATCCACGTTGGCACGTACAACAGTGAGGGCAGAAAGAAATGTTAAAGTTGTAACTATATCCACGTTGGCACGTACAACAGTGAGGGCAGAAAGAAATGTTAAAGTTGTAACTATATCCACGTTGGCACGTACAACAGTGAGGGCAGAAAGAAATGTTAAAGTTGTAACTATATCCACGTTGGCACGTACAACAGTGAGGGCAGAAAGAAATGTTAAAGTTGTAACTATATCCACGTTGGCACGTACAACGGTGCAGGGCAGAAAGAAATGTTAAAGTTGTAACTATATCCACGTTGGCACGTACAACGGTGCAGGGCAGAAAGAAATGTTAAAGTTGTAACTATATCCACGTTGGCACGTACAACAGTGAGGGCAGAAAGAAATGTTAAAGTTGTAACTATATCCACGTTGGCACGTACAACAGTGAGGGCAGAAAGAAATGTTAAAGTTGTAACTATATCCACGTTGGCACGTACAACAGTGAGGGCAGAAAGAAATGTTAAAGTTGTAACTATATCCACGTTGGCACGTACAACAGTGAGGGCAGAAAGAAATGTTAAAGTTGTAACTATATCCACGTTGGCACGTACAACAGTGAGGGCAGAAAGAAATGTTAAAGTTGTAACTATATCCACGTTGGCACGTACAACAGTGAGGGCAGAAAGAAATGTTAAAGTTGTAACTATATCCACGTTGGCACGTACAACAGTGAGGGCAGAAAGAAATGTTAAAGTTGTAACTATATCCACGTTGGCACGTACAACAGTGAGGGCAGAAAGAAATGTTAAAGTTGTAACTATATCCACGTTGGCACGTACAACAGTGAGGGCAGAAAGAAATGTTAAAGTTGTAACTATATCCACGTTGGCACGTACAACAGTGAGGGCAGAAAGAAATGTTAAAGTTGTAACTATATCCACGTTGGCACGTACAACAGTGCAGGGCAGAAAGAAATGTTAAAGTTGTAACTATATCCACGTTGGCACGTACAACAGTGCAGGGCAGAAAGAAATGTTAAAGTTGTAACTATATCCACGTTGGCACGTACAACAGTGAGGGCAGAAAGAAATGTTAAAGTTGTAACTATATCCACGTTGGCACGTACAACAGTGAGGGCAGAAAGAAATGTTAAAGTTGTAACTATATCCACGTTGGCACGTACAACAGTGAGGGCAGAAAGAAATGTTAAAGTTGTAACTATATCCACGTTGGCACGTACAACAGTGAGGGCAGAAAGAAATGTTAAAGTTGTAACTATATCCACGTTGGCACGTACAACAGTGCAGGGCAGAAAGAAATGTTAAAGTTGTAACTATATCCACGTTGGCACGTACAACAATGAGGGCAGAAAGAAATTTTAAAGTTGTAACTATATCCACGTTGGCACGTACAACAGTGAGGGCAGAAAGAAATGTTAAAGTTGTAACTATATCCACGTTGGCACGTACAAAAGTGAGGGCAGAAAGAAATGTGAAAGTTGTAACTATATCCACGTTGGCACGTACAACAGTGAGGGCAGAAAGAAATGTTAAAGTTGTAACTATATCCACGTTGGCACGTACAACAGTGAGGGCAGAAAGAAATGTTAAAGTTGTAACTATATCCACGTTGGCACGTACAAAAGTGAGGGCAGAAAGAAATGTGAAAGTTGTAACTATATCCACGTTGGCACGTACAACAGTGAGGGCAGAAAGAAATGTTAAAGTTGTAACTATATCCACGTTGGCACGTACAACGGTGCAGGGCAGAAAGAAATGTTAAAGTTGTAACTATATCCACGTTGGCACGTACAACGGTGCAGGGCAGAAAGAAATGTTAAAGTTGTAACTATATCCACGTTGGCACGTACAACAGTGAGGGCAGAAAGAAATGTTAAAGTTGTAACTATATCCACGTTGGCACGTACAACGGTGCAGGGCAGAAAGAAATGTTAAAGTTGTAACTATATCCACGTTGGCACGTACAACGGTGCAGGGCAGAAAGAAATGTTAAAGTTGTAACTATATCCACGTTGGCACGTACAACAGTGAGGGCAGAAAGAAATGTTAAAGTTGTAACTATATCCACGTTGGCACGTACAACAGTGAGGGCAGAAAGAAATGTTAAAGTTGTAACTATATCCACGTTGGCACGTACAACAGTGAGGGCAGAAAGAAATGTTAAAGTTGTAACTATATCCACGTTGGCACGTACAACAGTGAGGGCAGAAAGAAATGTTAAAGTTGTAACTATATCCACGTTGGCACGTACAACAGTGAGGGCAGAAAGAAATGTTAAAGTTGTAACTATATCCACGTTGGCACGTACAACAGTGAGGGCAGAAAGAAATGTTAAAGTTGTAACTATATCCACGTTGGCACGTACAACAGTGAGGGCAGAAAGAAATGTTAAAGTTGTAACTATATCCACGTTGGCACGTACAACAGTGAGGGCAGAAAGAAATGTTAAAGTTGTAACTATATCCACGTTGGCACGTACAACAGTGAGGGCAGAAAGAAATGTTAAAGTTGTAACTATATCCACGTTGGCACGTACAACAGTGAGGGCAGAAAGAAATGTTAAAGTTGTAACTATATCCACGTTGGCACGTACAACAGTGAGGGCAGAAAGAAATGTTAAAGTTGTAACTATATCCACGTTGGCACGTACAACAGTGAGGGCAGAAAGAAATGTTAAAGTTGTAACTATATCCACGTTGGCACGTACAACAGTGAGGGCAGAAAGAAATGTTAAAGTTGTAACTATATCCACGTTGGCACGTACAACAGTGAGGGCAGAAAGAAATGTTAAAGTTGTAACTATATCCACGTTGGCACGTACAACAGTGAGGGCAGAAAGAAATGTTAAAGTTGTAACTATATCCACGTTGGCACGTACAACAGTGAGGGCAGAAAGAAAAGTTAAAGTTGTTTCCAAATTAAGAGGTTGTTCCATACTTTGTGACACCTTGTACCAAGAAGCAACTGTATTGCAAAGAATGGCTGGCACAAGAATTAGATGGAAAGTTGTGACAATATATAGGCTGTAATTAACTGCACAGGAACTAATCAGCAGCCGTACAAAGAATGCAATACGTTAGACATCCACCATGACTGAACCTTTCATTTATGGCTACACGGTGTACATTTCATCATGACCAAACCATTTCCATCTTAAACATACATCAATGGTAGTAATCTATCCAGTATTGGATGTAACAATCATCCTATTTATGGAACTGCTGGGATAGCGGGGATGCAAATATTTGCAATAACACGTCAGATGTGAAAGCAATAAATGGAACATATGAAGGGGTTTGTCTGCGAGAACTGAGGGATTATCGTAAGAACATACATGAAACATTTACATAGACATATGAGAACCGATTCATGGACACTGTGCTAGTAAGACACGCGTGACGGCTGCGTGAAGCTGTTAGAATACAGATAGCACTCACATGGATCAATAGCTTGCCCTGCATGTCATATGGGGAGCTGTTTCACACATGAGTAAATGTATACATGCCTGTAGACTGAAAGGGTGCAAACCCACCTCCCTCCACCCCTTGCTTAGGTAGAAGTGTTTGACTTGAGAAAAAGAGTTCTGCTTGAATAGACTATAAGTGGGGTGTAATTTTTGAGATTTTTGGGAACCTTAAGGAGGTGCAGTTAATGGTATCAAGGGGATGTAGTTGAAGACTTCAAGCAGGTGCAGTTGAAGTTTTTGGGAGCCTCGGGGGGGGGCACAGTTTGAGGTTTCAAGGGGGTGCAGTTGGACATCTCAAGGGTGTGCAGTTGGAGGTCTCAAATGGGTGCACTAGGAGGTCTCAAGGGGATGTAGTTGGAGGTATCAAGGGGATGTAGTTGGAGGTATCAAGGGGATGTAGTTGGAGGTCTCAAGGGGATGTAGTTGGAGGTCTCAAGGGGATGTAGTTGGAGGTCTCAAGGGGATGTAGTTGGAGGTATCAAGGGGATGTAGTTGGAGGTCTCAAGGGGATGTAGTTGGAGGTCTCAAGGGGATGTAGTTGGAGGTCTCAAGGGGATGTAGTTGGAGGTCTCAAGGGGATGTAGTTGGAGGTCTCAAGGGTGTGCAGTTGGAGGTCTCAAAGGGATGTAGTTGGAGGTCTCAAGGGGATGTAGTTGGAGGTATCAAGGGGATGTAGTTGGAGGTATCAAGGGGATGTAGTTGGAGGTCTCAAGGGGATGTAGTTGGAGGTCTCAAAGGGATGTAGTTGGAGGTCTCAGGGGGATGTAGTTGGAGGTATCAAGGGGATGTAGTTGGAGGTCTCAAGGGGATTTAGTTGGAGGTCTCAAGGGGATGTAGTTGGAGGTCTCAAGGGGATGTAGTTGGAGGTCTCAAGGGGATGTAGTTGGAGGTCTCAAATGGATGCACTAGGAGGTATCAAGGGGATGTAGTTGGAGGTCTCAAGGGGATTTAGTTGGAGGTCTCAAGGGGATGTAGTTGGAGGTCTCAAGGGGATGTAGTTGGAGGTCTCAAGGGGATGTAGTTGGAGGTCTCAAATGGATGCACTAGGAGGTCTCAAGGGGATGTAGTTGGAGGTATCAAGGGGATGTAGTTGGAGGTATCAAGGGGATGTAGTTGGAGGTCTCAAGGGGATGTAGTTGGAGGTCTCAAAGGGATGTAGTTGGAGGTCTCAGGGGGATGTAGTTGGAGGTATCAAGGGGATGTAGTTGGAGGTCTCAAGGGGATGTAGTTGGAGGTATCAAGGGGATGTAGTTGGAGGTCTCAAGGGGATTTAGTTGGAGGTCTCAAGGGGATGTAGTTGGAGGTCTCAAGGGGATGTAGTTGGAGGTCTCAAGGGGATGTAGTTGGAGGTCTCAAATGGATGCACTAGGAGGTCTCAAGGGGATGTAGTTGGAGGTCTCAAAGGGATGTAGTTGGAGGTCTCAGGGGGATGTAGTTGGAGGTATCAAGGGGATGTAGTTGGAGGTCTCAAGGGGATGTAGTTGGAGGTATCAAGGGGATGTAGTTGGAGGTCTCAAGGGGATGTAGTTGGAGGTCTCAAGGGGATGTAGTTGGAGGTATCAAGGGGATGTAGTTGGAGGTCTCAAGGGTGTGCAGTTGGAGGTCTCAAAGGGATGTAGTTGGAGGTCTCAAGGGGATGTAGTTGGAGGTCTCAAGGGGATGTAGTTGGAGGTCTCAAGGGGATGTAGTTGGAGGTCTCAAGGGGATGTAGTTGGAGGTATCAAGGGGATGTAGTTGGAGGTCTCAACGGTGTGCAGTTGGAGGTCTCAAGGGGATGTAGTTGGAGGTCTCAATGGGGTGTAGTTGGAGGTCTCAAGGGGATGTAGTTGGAGGTCTCGAGAGGATGTAGTTGGAGGTCTCAAGGGGATGTAGTTGGAGGTCTCAAAGGGATGTAGTTGGAGGTCTCAAGGGGATGTAGTTGGAGGTCTCAAGGGGATGTAGTTGGAGGTTTTTTGGGAGCCTCCAGTCACAGTTAGAAAATTCAACAATCATCAAGTATGACAGAGAGACATTGATAGGAAACAAAGGGATGAGGATGGAGATGGTGTCGATACGGATGTCGATACCATGCTATGTAAGAACATTTGTTTATATTAGCATTCCAAAAAGGGAACAGGTTTTAACTTAATTTAGAAAGGATTAATGGAAAACTACAACATGGTTTCCAAGAACACTGCTAAAACAATCCAACTACGGATGACGTTGTCAAAGTTGCTGATGCACTCAAAGGGTACCATAAGGTGTGTGGATGGTGATTGATGGTTGCTTAGCCAGTCTCTTGATGTGTAATGAGGTCTACACCCTGAGGCGACATGTGTGTGTTGACATCCATCATTACAAGGATATTCACTTAATGATACAAGACCACACCTTGGGCAGATCCAGCTGCAGTCTGTGGAAGGTTCATCTCTTCCATTCACTCTTTCTTATCATTAGCTCATCACTCTAAGTTAGCCACAGGTATGTGGCTAGGGTATTGTCAAGCTTGGTTTTTAGAGTTCTACTTCTCTACAGTTAGTTAATCCACTGCAGACTATGCATTTACCCCCTGCGTGGGATATTTTACTTCCAATGGCACAGACACCAGATAGAAGGGACCGTGCAATGGCTTATATGCTCTTCCGAAAGACACACGTAAAGTGAGGTGAATAAGCTTGCCCAAGTTTCAACATGGTGGTCGGTACCAGGATTTGAACCCCAATTCGACAGTCCGGCACTCTAATCACTTGACTGCCATGCCCCACTCCAGTATACCCCTCTATCGTTTGATGTGTACTACATTCCACAATAATATTTTATGTGGCAAGAGGTGCTTGGAATGAATATTTCTTTGTTTGGCATGTGAACATACTGTATACCGCAGCATACATGTCAATCCTACTGATTCAATTCTGGCAGTGGGCTACTTATTTGAGGTACTTTAATTTTAGTGCCTACCAGTCATTTATCTCAATCACTTCCTTCACTAAATATCTGGGAAAAAACTTATATATTACACAAAGTATTAGGTTCCAAATTTAATTCACTATTCTGCCCTTGCCTGCAGCATGAAATGTCAACAAATAAAATCGATTTTGGGGCTACATAGTGAAAAAGACTTATCTGCATGTAGAAAAGGAAAAAGCCACTAAATCCTACTCTCTTGCTGTGTCACTACATGTTGTTGGCTGCTTTTGTTTTACAAATGTTGGAATGTATGTAGTGGTTACACTGCACATATGTGTACATTTTTATACACATGCATGTACACACAAACACATACGTGCATGTACATACAAACACACACACACATGCACACATGCACACACGCACAGACACACACGATCACACAAACACACACACGCACGCACGCACGCATGCACGCACGCACATACACACACATACACACACATACTCACATAGATTCACATAAACCCACACAAAGATAACGCAATGACACACACACACACACACACACACACACACACATACACACACATACACAAAGATAATGCAATGACACACACACACACACACATACACACACACACACACACACACACACACACACACACACACACACACACACTGTATATGATATGAAATATACATAATGTATTATACATTCTTTCTATTCATGTTGGTGTGGTCAGTCAATAATCAATCAATTTTGAAACATATTAGTACAAAATCAACAGAACCTCTGTCGTGGATTAACCATTTACAATTTAAAACATTTTTTTAAGAAATCCATAAAATGCGGTGAACAACTTGACTTTCCCCCTTGAACTTCGACCATCAGTAGGCACCAGGTTTTATATATATTTACATTAATACTATGTATTATAACAATTAAAATGTTAAACATAAACTTATTGTTAGTGCATTAGTATTATTAGAATTAATGCATACTTTTGGTACAATGACACATGGATCTACTGCTTGCCTGTCACTTCACTCAGCTTGTTATCCTTACTTTAACTATACATGTACATAAATGTGTCCACACAATGTGATGGATTGGACAAGGAAAAAAACTTTAGTAGCTAACATAGATGACGTTGATGAAAACAGATTAGTTGTACACATGTGCAATTGCATGGTAGCATTTAAGTGTATTCACAGTGCAAACATATTGGTTTCATTGATTGCTTTGGTGTATAATTGTGTATTAAGATATGATCTTGGTCTCTGAGGGATATCAATATCAAAATCTTGATTCCCACGGCTTGTAAGTTCTGCATGCACTACCCTGGATGACTCAGAATGGTGTTATTTCCTGTGAGACAACATGATAGCACATAAACTCAAACACATACGCTGTGGGAACTAAGATGTAATTTCAGTAACGTGTACCATATCAATATTACTGTTCCTTTGTGTGTTCCCAAAACAGTGGTTGAATGAAATATTTTTTCTTTCACTGTTACTTTGTATTAAAAATACATTACGCATTAGAGATGGATCGATTTTGTTTTTATGTAGGTTTAATAGGACCTGTTACATAAATATGCATTTTGTAATGTGCATTTTGCCCTCCGCCACCAAGATTTTCTGAGTACAAAAATACCCTAGACAGATGTGAGATGGTCCTTAAACTGGAAATTAAAGGGTTAACATTGTCAAAATAAATACAAAATTATCTCAGAACATCTAAAAAACAAAAGCCTACAGGGTGCAGTTGGAAGTCCCAAGGGGGTGCAGCTGGAGCTCTTGTAGGGGTGCTGTTAGGTGCAGTTGTATTTGTTTGGTGTTCCTTGGGTTTGCAGGTAGGTCCCAGGGAAGTCCAGTTGTGTAACCTTTCCCATTTTTTAATATAAATTATATAATACTATTATTTGCTCATCATCACAGAGAGCAGAATTGTTCATCAGAGTATAAGTCTTTGAGTTGTTCTGAAGACACGTTAACATATTGAGCAAAATGACTGACCGTGACCTGCAGGTGCAGGGCATTGGTCCTACCTTCAAACTGACCATCAACCTCCAGAACACCTCGCTGACCACGCCATCCATGAACCTCTTCATCAGCTTCCAGTACGACGACTCACTCTACGCATTCCACAAGACACTCATGCATGTACGTACACATCTACTACATGCAGTTTACACTACAGTGACGGAGTGGGTGGGTGGGTGGGTGTGGATTGGTGAGTGGGTTAGTGGGTGGGTTGGTGGGTGAGTGTGGCTTGGTGAGTGGGTGGGTGGGTGGGTGGGTGGGTTGGTGGGTGAGTGGGTTGGTGGGTGAGTGTGGGTTGGTGGGTGGGTGGGTGGGTTGGTGGGTGAGTGTGGATTGGTGAGTGGGTTGGTGGGTGGGTTGATGAGTGAGGGAGGGGGATAGGTGTGGGTGGGTGAGTGTGGATTGGTGAGTGGGTTGGTGGGTGGGTGGGTTGATGGGTGGGTGGATGAGTGAGGGAGGGGGATAGGTGTGGGTGGGTGAGTGAGAGAGAGGGGAAGGGAGAGCACACGCAAGCAAGAGAGATTGTTTGTCTGCCTGGTAGCTGAATGCACATGCACTGTTGTTGTAACAAGTCAGCACATAAATCATACGAGGGTGCAATTGAATACATTTAGTCGAACTACAAGTATGTAATTTCCTGATGACATGGTGTCAGTAGCAAGATGTTGCTGCAGGTGTCTCTGTAAATGATGTTTTAATAAGATGTTGTTGTAGGTCCCTGTGCTAGTGCCTGGACTGAGTGGTGATGATGTGGTAACAGTAAATGATGTTTTAATAAGATATTGTTGTAGGTCCCTGTGCTAGTGCCTGGACTGAGTGGTGATGATGTGGTAACAGCAAATGATGTTTTTAATAAGATGTTGTTGTAGGTCCCTGTGCTAGTGCCTGGATGAGTGGTGAGGATGTGGTAACAGTAAATGATGTTTTAATAACATGTTGTTGTAGGTCCCTGTGCTAGTGCCTGGACTGAGTTGTGATGATGTGGTAACAGTAAATGATGTTTTAATAAGATGTTGTTGTAGGTCCCTGTGCTAGTGCCTGGACTGAGTGGTGATGATTTGGTAACAGTAAATTATGTTTTTAATAAGATGTTGTTGTAGGTCCCTGTGCTAGTGCCTGGACTGAATGGTGATGATGTGGTAACAATAAATGATGTTTTAATAAGATGGTGTAGGTCCCTGTGCTAGTGCCTGGACTGAGTGGTGATGATTTGGTAACAGCAAATTATGTTTTTTATGAGATGTTGTTTATCCTGCGCTAGTGCCTGACCGAATGGTGATGATGTGGTAACAATAAATGATGCCAATAAGATGGTAGAACCCTGAAAGCCTGACTGGAGGGTGATGATCTGCAACAGTAAATGATGTTTTGGTATTGTAGGTCCCCAGATAAAGTGCCTGACCGAGTGGTGATGATCTCGGCAACAGTAAATGATGTTTTAATAAGATGTTGTTGCAGGTCCCTGCGCGAAATGGACCTCGAGTGGTGATGATGTGCAAACAGCAAATGATAAGTTTTAATAAGATGTTGCAGTCCCTGTGCCAGTGCCTGACCGAGTGGTATGAGATGTGGTAAAGAAAACATGTTTTAATAAGATGTTGTTGTAGTCCCTGTGCTAGTGCCTGGACTGGAGTGGTGATGATGTGGTAACAGTAAATGATGTTTAATAAGATGTTGTTGTAGGTCCCTGTGCTAGTGCCTAGACTGAGTGGTGATGATGTGGTAACAGTAAATGATGCTTTAATAAGATGTTGTTGTAGGTCCCTGTGCTAGTGCCTGGACTGAGTGGTGATGATGTGGTAACAGTAAATGATGTTTAATAAGATGTTGTTGTAGGTCCCTGTGCTAGTGCCTAGACTGAGTGGTGATGATGTGGTAACAGTAAATGATGCTTTAATAAGATGTTGTTGTAGGTCCCTGTGCTAGTGCCTGGACTGAGTGGTGATGATGTGGTAACAGTAAATGATGTTTTAATAAGATGTTGTTGTAGGTCCCTGTGCTAGTGCCTGGACTGAGTGGTGATGATGTGGTAACAGTAAATGATGTTTTAATAAGATGTTGTTGTAGGTCCCTGTGCTAGTGCCTGCACTGAGTGGTGATGATGTGGTAACAGTAAATGATGTTTAATAAGATGTTGTTGTAGGTCCCTGTGCTAGTGCCTAGACTGAGTGGTGATGATGTGGTAACAGTAAATGATGCTTTAATAAGATGTTTTTGTAGGTCCCTGTGCTAGTGCCTGGACTGAGTTGTGATGATGTGGTAACAGTAAATGATGTTTTTTAATAAGATGTTGTTGTAGGTCCCTGTGCTAGTGCCTGGACTGAGTGGTGATGATGTGGTAACAATAAATTATGTTTTTAATAAGATGTTGTTGTAGGTCCCTGTGCTAGTGCCTGGACTGAGTGGTGATGATCTGGTAACAGTAAATGATGTTTTTAATAAGATGTTGTAGGTCCCTGTGCTAGTGCCTGGACTGAGTGGTGATGGTGTGATAACAGTAAATGATGTTTTAATAAGATGTAGGTCCCTGTGCTAGTGCCTGGACTGAGTGGTGATGGTGTGGTAACAGTAAATGATGTTTTAATAAGATGTTGTAGGTCCCTGTGCTAGTGCCTGGACTGAGTGGTGATGATGTGGTAACAGTAAATTATGTTTTTAAGGAGATGTTGTTGTAGGTCCCTGTGCTAGTGCCTGGACTGACTGGTGATGATGTGGTAACAGTAAATTATGTTTTAATAAGATGTTGTTGTAGGTCCCTGTGCTAGTGCCTGGACTGAGTGGTGATGATGTGGTAACAGTAAATTATGTTTTAATAAGATGTTGTTGTAGGTCCCTGTGCTAGTGCCTGGACTGAGTGGTGATGATGTGGTAACAGTAAATTATGTTTTAATAAGATATTGTTGTAGGTCCCTGTGCTAGGGCCTGGACTGAGTGGTGATGATGTGGTAACAGTAAATTATGTTTTTAATAAGATGTTGTTGTAGGTCCCTGTGATAGTGCCTGGACTGAGTGGTGATGATCTGGTAACAGTAAATGATGTTTTTAATAAGATGTTATTGTAGATCCCTGTGATAGTGCCTGGACTGAGTGGTGATGACGTGGTAACAGTAAATGATGTTTTAATAAGATGTTGTAGGTCCCTGTGCTAGTGCCTGGACTGAGTGGTGATGATGTGGTAACAATAAATGATGTTTTTAATAAGATGTTGTAGGTCCCTGTGCTAGTGCCTGGACTGAGTGGTGATGATGTGGTAACAGTAAATGATGTTTTAATAAGATGTTGTTGTAGGTCCCTGTGCTAGTGCCTGGACTGAGTGGTGATGATGTGGTAACAGTAAATGATGTTTTAATAAGATGTTGTAGGTCCCTGTGCTAGTGCCTGGACTGAGTGGTAATGGTGTGGTAACAGTAAATGATGTTTTTAATAAGATGTTATTGTAGGTCCCTGTGATAGTGCCTGGACTGAGTGGTGATGACGTGGTAACAGTAAATGATGTTTTAATAAGATGTTGTAGGTCCCTGTGCTAGTGCCTGGACTGAGTGGTGTGTGGTAACAGTAAATGATGTTTTTTTTATGGAGATGTTGTTGTAGGTCCCTGTGCTAGTGCCTGGACTGAGTGGTAATGGTGTGGTAACAGTAAATGATGTTTTTAATAAGATGTTGTAGGTCCCTGTGCTAGTGCCTGGACTGAGTGGTGATGGTGTGGTAACAGTAAATGATGTTTTTAATAAGATGTTTTAGGTCCCTGTGCTAGTGCCTGGACTGAGTGGTGATGATCTGGTAACAGTAAATGATGTTTTTAATAAGATGTTGTTGTAGGTCCCTGTGATAGTGCCTGGACTGAGTGGTGATGATGTGGTAACAGTAAATGATGTTTTAATAAGATGTAGGTCCCTGTGCTAGTGCCTGGACTGAGTGGTGATGACGTGGTAACAGTAAATGATGTTTTAATAAGATGTTGTAGGTCCCTGTGCTAGTGCCTGGACTGAGTGGTGATGATGTGGTAACAGTAAATGATGTTTTTAAGGAGATGTTGTTGTAGGTCCCTGTGCTAGTGCCTGGATTGGCTGGTGATGATGTGGTAACAGTAAATTATGTTTTAATAAGATGTTGTTGTAGGTCCCTGTGCTAGTGCCTGGACTGAGTGGTGATGATGTGGTAACAGTAAATGATGTTTTAATAAGATGTTGTTGTAGGTCCCTGTGCTAGTGCCTGTACTGAGTGGTGGTGATGTGGTAACAGTAAATGATGTTTTTAATAAGATGTTGTAGGTCCCTGTGCTAGTGCCTGGACTGAGTGGTGATGGTGTGGTAACAGTAAATGATGTTTTTTTATGGAGATGTTGTAGGTCCCTGTGCTAGTGCCTGGACTGAGTGGTGATGGTGTGGTAACAGTAAATGATGTTTTTAATAAGATGTTGTAGGTCCCTGTGCTAGTGCCTGGACTGAGTGGTGATGGTGTGGTAACAGTAAATGATGTTTTTAATAAGATGTTTTAGGTCCCTGTGCTAGTGCCTGGACTGAGTGGTGATGATCTGGTAACAGTAAATGATGTTTTTAATAAGATGTTGTTGTAGGTCCCTGTGATAGTGCCTGGACTGAGTGGTGATGATCTGGTAACAGTAAATGATGTTTTTAATAAGATGTTATTGTAGGTCCCTGTGATAGTGCCTGGACTGAGTGGTGATGACGTGGTAACAGTAAATGATGTTTTAATAAGATGTTGTAGGTCCCTGTGCTAGTGCCTGGACTGAGTGGTGTGTGGTAACAGTAAATTATGTTTTAATAAGATGGTGTTGTAGGTCCCTGTGCTAGTGCCTGGACTGAGTGGTGATGATGTGGTAACAGTAAATGATGTTTTAATAAGATGTTGTTGTAGGTCCCTGTGCTAGTGCCTGGACTGAGTGGTGATGATGTGGTAACAGTAAATGATGTTTTAATAAGATGTTGTAGGTCCCAGTGCTAGTGCCTGGACTGAGTGGTGATGACGTGGTAACAGTAAATGATGTTTTAATAAGATGTTGTAGGTCCCTGTGCTAGCGCCTGGACTGAGTGGTGTGTGGTAACAGTAAATGATGTTTTTAATAAGATGTTGTTGTAGTTCCCTGTGCTAGTGCCTGGACTGAGTGGTGATGGTGTGGTAACAGTAAATGATGTTTTTAAGGAGATGTTGTTGTAGGTCCCCGTTCTAGTGCCTGGACTGAGTGGTGATGGTGTGGTAACAGTAAATGATGTTTTTATGGAGATGTTGTTGTAGGTCCCTGTGCTAGTGCCTGGACTGAGTGGTGATGGTGTGGTAACAGTAAATGATGTTTTTAATAAGATGTTGTAGGTCCCTGTGCTAGTGCCTGGACTGAGTGGTGATGGTGTGATAACAGTAAATGATGTTTTTAATAAGATGTTGTAGGTCCCTGTGCTAGTGCCTGGACTGAGTGGTGATGGTGTAGTAACAGTAAATGATGTTTTTAATAAGATGTTGTAGGTCCCTGTGCTAGTGCCTGGACTGAGTGGTGATGGTGTGGTAACAGTAAATGATGTTTTTAAGGAGATGTTGTTGTAGGTCCCTGTGCTAGTGCCTGGACTGAGTGGTGATGGTGTGGTAACAGTAAATGATGTTTTTATGGAGATGTTGTAGGTCCCTGTGCTAGTGCCTGGACTGAGTGGTGATGGTGTGGTAACAGTAAATGATGTTTTTAATAAGATGTTGTAGGTCCCTGTGCTAGTGCCTGGACTGAGTGGTGATGGTGTGATAACAGTAAATGATGTTTTTAATCAGATGTTGTAGGTCCCTGTGCTAGTGCCTGGACTGAGTGGTGATGGTGTGGTAACAGTAAATGATGTTTTTAAGGAGATGTTGTTGTAGGTCCCTGTGCTAGTGCCTGGACTGAGTGGTGATGGTGTGGTAACAGTAAATGATGTTTTTATGGAGATGTTGTTGTAGGTCCCTGTGCTAGTGCCTGGACTGAGTGGTGATGTTGTGGCAACAGTAAATTATGTTTTTAATAAGATGTTGTTGTAGGTCCCTATGTTGGTGCCTGGACTGAGTTATGCATTTGAGACATTCATTGAATGTTTGAGTGACAAGGGAATTGCAGATCTCATCAAGGCAAGTGCTCTGTGCTACAACTGTGTTGAAGTCTGTTAGTGTTCTGTAACAAGACTATTATCAATTACAGTATGTGCCAGAACTGCAAATAGATAATAATACGGAAGAACTGCAAATAGATAATAATACGGAAGAACTGCAAGTAGATAATAATACGGAAGAACTGCAAATAGATAATAATACGGAAGAACTGCAAGTAGATAATAATACGGAAGAACTGCAAGTAGATAATAATACGGAAGAACTGCAAGTAGATAATAATACGGAAGAACTGCAAATAGATAATAATACGGAAGAACTGCAAATAGATAATAATACGGAAGAACTGCAAATAGGTAATAATACGGAAGAACTGCAAATAGATAATAATACAGAAGAACTGCAAATAGATAATAATACGGAAGAACTGCAAATAGATAATAATACGGAAGAGTAACACCTTTGAAAAACCATTAATTTGTTAAAACCAGACATTTTGTTAAGTTAAATGAAACCCGGTTTTTGCTTAGAAAATATTGTGCCGAGATAGGCTTAAAAAATGAGGTGATAATCCTTTCAAATAGTGTAACAAAACATCTGATGTAATATAAGACACAACAGCTGGAAACCCCAGTGTGCAAGCTACTAATTAGCAGTAGATACGACCCTGCCGAGAGCAATGATCAATTCACACGCATCTATTGTTGTCCACTGAGAATTTTCTTCATTGTGTTGTCGACAAAGCCAACTGTCCAATTATAGAAGCATAAATGATGGAGAACCGTAAATAAAGATTAAACCAGTAAGGATTCAGTAACTCCCACCACACCATTGAAGATGAGAAGCCCAAAATCTGCAGGATTGTCTTTCCATTTGTCTCCCAAAAAGCTGTGTCACCAGATGTGACATGTTTGTTGCATTTAGAATAATGGGTCTGGATGTTGCAATGGCACGCCGTCTCTTACGTGCGGATCGATAGTTATTTCCTTGTAATTTTCTGCCATCGTTTGCTCTGAAAATAGCTTCATTTATCTGTCTGTCTCTGCAGGTGTTTGTGCTGAAGAGGAATGCATCAACACCGATCCTTACTGCCTTCATCAACATGCCAGTGAGCGAGACACTGTTGGTTGGTTGAACCAATGATCCATAGATCCGTCATCAACATGCCAGTGAGCAAGACCTTGTTAGTTGGTTGAACCAGTGATCCATAAATCCATCATCAACATGCCAGTGAGCGACAGTGTTGGTTTGTTGAACCAATAATCAACAAGACACTGTTGGTTTATTGAATAATCCACTGAACCTTCGATCCATTAGCAATATGCCAGTCGGCATATACATAATGTATTGTGTGTACATATGTGTGTAAAGTATTTATTGTTAAGAATTATTTTATTAGCTGTATTTGTATTAGTTTTGAAAATTACTTCACAAAATAAAACACCACTCACAGTGACTACTTATTTTATAATTATATATGTAGGTTTGAACATGAAGAACATATATTTCACATTTATTTATAATCACAATTTGGTCCAGCTTCAGAATGAAGATTTTGGGGGCTTTGTAGTCAAAATGTTGAACATTTTCTGTACTTCATTTTTTATTATAAAACTGTCCGCGAAACAGTTATACATTTTTTTTTTAAACAGCATCTCAAAAATAACACGTTTATTGAGTTTCCTAACAACATTTTCATTATTTTAAATCACATTAGCAGCATAATACAGTTACAGTGTCTCCACACAATACGATGTTGGCAGAACCGATGTGGATTCACACTTGGACGAATGTTTGTGCGTAAACAAGATGAGATTGGCAGGACTCAGGCACTGTATGTTGAGCAGAGAAGAGGGTACAATTATCAACTTTGTTCGTGAGAAAGAAATACTTCTAGTAAGCTCTGCTAATGTGTAAATACAACAGAATTGCATGCATTCTAATAATAGTTTGACAGGCCCTGTAAATCCTGTAAAATACACGACATCAGATTGAACATATCTATGTAATTGATTATTTTATAAACCACAATTCCCTGCCAAGTCCTCCGCGACAGGGACAAAAATGTTATTCATCAAATAATTAATCTTGGCAATTAATCAACCCGATTACTGATCACCTTGATAATCCTGTCTTAAAGCTACAATTCATACTTTACAAAAAAAAATATTTCGGAGAATCTAATTACCGCAACATGATATAAAACTGAAAGTTGTTATCATGGCATGTAAATAAACGTGACGTGACGTGTCGTATCTTTACGTCGGCAGTAATCATTTAGAAAACCAACAATCGCTGTACTGTACACAGCAGGATTTTGGGGCTCTAACCTATAAACCTGGATTTCCCATTGACTAATAATTCGTACATATGATCATATATGACCTGCATTAATACATGTAGACATATACTATTTATACAATGGTGTCAAAAACTACTGCGATTACTACACACTGCCAATGGTGATGTCTAGAGGAAACAAACAGTATGCCGTCAACATGATAAGCACTAATTCTCAAGCTGTAGCCATGTGGTCCATTATCATTGCAAAATTACGTACTTGATTGACGCAATAGGTGTAGCCTCTCTAATACTCAACAATCACCCTATGAATGGCTCCAGACAAAACGAGATATCCTTTTTCTTAGATTTTAATTATATTTCGCCCATTTGAAAATTTCACCAGGATTGGCACTGGTCGCACTTTGTCCCGAAACCCTTCATACATACTAGGTATATATATAATATGCGCACATACTGGTCTATATATATATATATATATTCAGGGCAAAATCCAATATGATATATACATTATGCGTATATATTTATAGGGTTTATATGATTTTATCTGGATTGGCAGAGGTCGCATTTTGCCATGAAACCCTCCATATACCGATACATTTATATATACACAAATATGTGTATATCCTTACTTTAAACAAATCCAGAAAACTACACTGGATCAGTGAAACTGAAACTCTGGTGCAGAAATGTAGAACCAAGATGCATGTGACCACTGCTGACCAATCAGAAGCCTCTTCCGATGAGTAGATCGCTGATGCAGATGTGACAACGTACAGACATAGGAGACAGACAAGTTTGCCGAGATCAGAGGCTGGACGTACGAACCGACCCAATCCACACTGGTGACACAAAAGCACTGCCAAATGACTCGTCCATTTGTTCATTGCACGGAGCTTCTCCCTCTACCCGCTGATGGGGATCACGAGCACGGGTATTGTCGTGCTGTTGTGGACGAGGTAGTTACTGACACTGCCGAGGATGGCGCGTTTCACAGTGCCAAGACCCCGGGTGCCGACACAGATCATATCGGCCTTCTCGTCTATGGAGACCTTGAGGATGCCCTCGCCCGCATTCTTCATCGACTGTCCTGCAGCCTTGAAGTTGATCTGTCAACAGACATCACAGGTTGCTGTAAGATGCACAATTTAAACACAGCCTGTCTGTTCCTTCTTTTAAATTATGTTCTTAAGACTAGACTAAATACTGCCTGCAAAAATCTTGTTCAATAAACCCGAAACAGCGTTCATAATTTGTTAATGTTGCACCTGTGAAATGTTCAAATTGTAAACAAAGCATTCTGTTTATAAATGCTATTGAAGTTAGACGGTTCTCACACTCCTGACCATAAATTGGGACAGTGGCCAACCAATTCAGCAAATTTTCTGCTAATTATGTGATGCCCATGCCAAGAGTAGGTCTTTACGAACTGTGCAAGAGTGAGCACATGCGAGCACAGTTAACAACTTTACCAGTGTATTTCAATAACATCTCCCGGTAGTTCAAATGCATCCATTTTATTTGCTTAGGGATCATCTCAGAACCGATATCAAACAAAATTACTTTCAACTGGTCTCAGCCTCCCAAACAAGTTTGTAAACATTGATATGATGATAACCATATCGGTCCAACGAGTAAAACATCAATGTCCAATGCCAGACAAAACTGCCTCTGACCCTCCCTCCAAATGAAAGTAATTTTGTTTGATATCGGACATCGATGTTCTGACATGATCCCTTGGTTACAATTTTGATATACTCATCTCACAATATGATACAAGTGCACAAACCTTCTGTTGGATGCAGATGGTCTGATAGTCCTCCTCTAGTTTGCGGATCTCCTGATTCATTTGGTCAAGTTTCTCCTTCCAGTCAGCCACAGGAGGGGTTAGTCCACCTGGAACACAACAAATACTTCAACTTGCCCCTCGCCTCCACAAATACAATCTTCAGTTCCCAACGATGACATAAAGCGGGTGTAAATCACAGGATTCAGTCTTAGGTTAGGTAATGTGATTCTTTTCAGCACACATTCTATAGCAGTTGAATGTGGCGTTGGTCATGTGGCACTTTGTCACAATACACGGGCTGGTAAGAGGCATTATGTTACAAAACTTGCTCAATGGTTCATGACCAAATTGGCTTAATCTTATAAATATAATGATGCTCCCCACTAAAACTTAAAAAGTAAAATCTTGTCAAATTAAAAAGTCTGAATTTATATCTACGTAAAACAATGCTAGACTTTAAGTTGTGCAAAATAAATGTTAACAAGGTTTGCACCAAGTATTCATATTTGCATTTATTTTCACATGAAAATTTGCACTACTGAATTTAAATTACCCTTTTTTATAAAGTTTGCAATATACTGAAGTTGAATTTGACTTTCTGGAATAGTTTGCTAAGCTGGTTATCTGACAATACTAATGATCTGTAACTAGTTTGCTAATAACATTATTGTTTTTACAACACATGCTTAACATTAACAAGATTGCCATCTGAAGCACACACCATATCCTGGTCAAATGGGCATGGATGTCAGTGGCAGAAATGGAGGCTAACTTCTACAAATTAAATCTCATGATTGTGTGATATGAACATACTCTTGAAGGTGAATGAAGGCAGACTGGGTAGTTCTGGACAGTGAGTTAACACCAACGTGTCGCCCTCCCGGTAGATATTTTTCAACACCCCTGCAAAGAGAAGACTGTTGTTTTCAAATCACATCACACCACTAGACAGAGTCACTATTAAAATGCATGTCTGTTCATTTCCAATAAAAATGTCATATTTTGTTAAATCTTGTTAATTTTGAAGTTTACTGGAAAATGTCATAAACAGCAAATTGATGCTGTGCTTAGCTTGTTATATGATGTTACATGTAGCATCAACAAGCAGGCCAGATAGGTTTAAATATATGAAACTCTCAAATGTACTGAACAAGAACAAGAAAGTTTTATTTAGACCCCAATTACAATATATGTATAATATCAAATTAACGTAACATGAATAGGCATATCTATATATTCATATTTACAAATGCAGTGTAATTTCAAATTAGGTGGGATCTGTGACTCCTATTAAGACAATAACAGTCGCTCTCATAGGAGCCACAGTAATTATTTGTTTCAACTAAATTTTACCGAAGGAAGTGCAATCTCCATGCATCAGACTCCCAGTTCAATAGTTAACTCCAGAAAATGAACATTGGGCACTTACATTGGAAGGCAGTCTTGGAGATCTGACTGAGGTCAATACCAACTACAATGGTTCGGCCTTTTTTCTCTGGTGTATTTACCGATGCCATCTCTCACTTGCTGCAGATTATCTGTGAAAAAAACAAGAACAGAACATACTAAATTATCTTTTATCAGAAATATGTCAGATACCTCAATTAACATTATATAAAATGTAAAATGCAATTATTAAACAACTACTCCAAAAAAGCAACCGATTAAATTTGTGAGGACAAAGTTATATAACCGACACACTGTTATCCTTCTCCTTCCCTCCTGTTAGCCCGAGGATTCCTAGAACTGTTATCCTTCTCCTTCCCTCCTGTTAGCCCGAGGATTCCTAGAACTGTTTCCTTCCCTTCAGTAAACCTGTTACCTGATATCGTGCCTCCTCTCTTCTTCTGTTACACTCTCACTGTTTCCTTCCCTTCAGTAAACCTGTTACCTGATATCGTGCCTCCTCTCTTCTTCTGTTACACTCTCACTGTTTCCTTCCCTTCAGTAAACCTATTACCTGATATCATGCCTCCTCTCTTCTTCTGTTACACTCTCACTGTTTCCTTCCCTTCAGTAAACCTGTTACCTGATATCATGCCTCCTCTCTTCTTCTGTTACACTCTCACTGTTTCCTTTCTTTGTTTTATTGACAAGTATGTCCCTTATCAGCAGGTCAGCAGCCTAATTTATTTACGATCTTGTTTATACACAAGTGCAGTACAGACAGACATGACTATTTCTGGAGTGCTCACATAACATGCAGTTTGTATGCCAGTCTTGTAAAAGGGCCAGTCATGTACATTAATCATATAACATACATAGCATGCTGCACCGAGCACACAGGTGTACAGATCACTGGCCTAGCAAAAAAACTGGACCCACCTCAATTTGTCGTTATAACTTGAGTTTAGCCTACTTTGATACCTCAGAGCGTTATTTCCATCATTCAACATCATCCCAGGCATATTTATGTTAAATGAAAAATTTGTGTCTTGGCACACTTTTGAAGCCCAAATAGCGACTTGGTTTGCACCGCTGCGGTCATGACAATGAGGTTTTTTTCCTACGACCCCTTGCAGAGTATGAGATAATTTTTCTCTCTACAGTACATTTTAATAGAACATATTGTATTCTTAAGAACATCTTGTTGTGTTACGTGAATCATGCATTGAACGGAAGTCCTTTATTAAGTACGGTGGCTCAATGGTGTATACTAAACTATAGAACAATTCTAATATGACACATCTCGATTTATATTGTATAAATCGTAATTATTTACTGTATGTAAAACATAAACAACACACAATGCATAAAACATTGAGTGATTTTACTGTATTAAGTATTTTCAATAATGTTATAATTAGCAGTGCAAACCAAATAATGTAAAATAGAGTATAATAAAATAAACCACGTATTATAGTATTTATACATGTAGGCCTATTGCACAATTTGAACTCATTTACGTGTAATTATATGACTAGTAAATTAACTATAAGCTACAATGTTTCGTCTACGCAATTCACAATTTTGACAAGAAATGTGTTAGTTAAACAAACTTAGTCATGATTACATTAATTAATAAGTCTGGAAAGATCTGTCAACTGTTTCACATTATGATTGTCATACCGCTTCGCGCTCATAAAATGAGCGATATAGCGGCATGTGATGTGTTGATGCAAACCGGGGCGCCATTTACGCCCAATAAGTGCGCTAAGACGCAATATTCTTAAACGTATCGAGGCATCAAAGATAGGCAAAACTCAAGTTATAACGGCGAAATGGAGGTGGGTCCGGATTCTACACAACAGTGACAAGTGCCCATCTGCATCTTCAGAGTCAGCGCTCAGTTTTACACTCACTGTCAGTGTCAGCGGTGTCAGTGTGTATTGATCACTCGATATGTCTGTATTGTAGTGACAATGTATGTATATATCGACAATCAATGTCGCATTTACTCCACGCGTTCACTGGACTATAGTAGTCACAAATAGAGGTGCAATAGTCTGAGTAGAGACAAACCTGATTCTACTTTGCGTTATATTACTAGACTCGAGCCTGACTCACACTTCACACTCAGTCACAGGCACGGCTCCAGCGACAGCACTGCCACGGCACTGGTTGCGTCTTACGACAGCGCGAAACCGCCATCAAAATTCAAATCAACGAACGCCAAATGACACCACTCACTTACTTAATTACCTTAAGACGCGGACCACTCCTTCTAGTTCAAGACACTTGTTCCGGGTTGGTTTATCACTAGCGGTAGTTTTCGTATTCTGCCTAACTGACACACACGCTTCACCTTAAAAAGGGCTAAACTCGCTGAATCACTGCCAAGTTTCTTTCGAACGCACGTGCATAACGTTGACGCAGATAGAGGTCACAACACCGCAGTCGACGACCCGCCCACTTGTCATAGCTGGAGGATTTGTCGGACGAGTCCAAGATGGCGGGAGGAGGACAGGTTAATGACGGCGTCGAGCATTTGTTACATCTGGAAACTTCGCCAGATATAATTTACGTGTTAATTATTACATTATGTTGAGGACTTAAATGTTTGTTTTTAACCAGATCAATTACTTTTATGTAACACATTCATCAAAGATAATTTAAAACCGTACTTGGTGCACAGTGGCAAATAAAAACGTTTGAGACGTCAACACGTTTTTTCTTAACAATATAGGGCTTACTGTCAACTATAAACACATGTGAAACAGTGTTGGTGTTGTTATATTTACGTATTAACAACTAAGTTGATTACTCATCGTGAATTCCACCACCCACACGTAGTTTTTACAAGTAAACAAATACCAAAAACAACCCAACACGGAAACAAATGCATTATTTATGCATTGCAGAAGACTAACAAATGTTACTCACATAATAATGACCACGCCAAAATGTCCACATTTGACCCTTGCCTTTTATAAGCCATCTACCATAATAATAATATAAATAAATAATAATATAAAGCTATGAAGGTACAAACACTTAGCAGTATCAGTTTTTTGGTTTTGTGAACTACTTAGCCATTAAGGCTGTGATCTTCCTCTGTCACCAAAATGAACTATGCCTCAGACTGAGCTGATAACACATTTCTAGGAAGAAGCCCTTGGTAACTTATTTAACTTATTTAAGGTATTTAGCTTATTTAACTTATTTAACATATTTAACTTATTTAACCAGTATAACTTTTATTACTATTTTTATATTGCATGTATATTTGTTTTATTTGTTTTAAGATGCTATTACACTCCAAATTAATTTCCTCCCAAGGAACAATAAAGTATTGTGATTGATTGACTGATTGATTGATTGTTGCATTTAGTGCAATCCTGTGCACATCCATTATAGACAACTGCTACAATTGTCTGGCTATCCACATTTTCAAAATAGTAAAACAGCAGGAAAATAATTAAAAAATTGGACAAGAGAATCATTTGAAAGGAATTTGACAACTTCACACATTTCCATAATACACTGTACCACTACTGGTAATAACAATGAGAATTTACCATTTTGAAGGATATACATCAACGAATCATCACCAATTATCTAACTGAATGTCATAAATTTCATATAGTTTTATCACAATCAACTACTAGTACATAAATAAATCGTGGGCCGGTTTCATGAAGCGTACTTAAAGTTACACAATTACTTAGCGTCACGTGTTTGCGTAAACTCCTATGTTCGCTTATATTAAAAAATCACGTCATTTACTAAGACAATCATCTCAGCGTTAAGAACGTTCTTAGCCGCTTCATGAAACCGACCGCTGGTCTTCTATGGTCATGTCTTGTGATCGTCATTGAATTATTATTAATAGAATTAACATATTGCCACCAACTCAATGCAACCTTGTAGCTTACCAAACACCAGACTCCCTAATTTTACATATCAAATTTCAGATAGGGATACAGCAATGGATTCATAAAGCTGAATTAAAGCTAATTTCACACCTTTCCATGATGACAATACTTATACAGGGTGTATTATGTAAACAACCACAGGGTACTTCACAGGCAGATGACACATCAAAGTGGTAGAAAGCTGATAATGACCTGAATAAACATAATGGAGATCCAGAATAAACACACTGGACATCCAGAGTACACAGTCAGTAGCAGCTGTTGGTGGCCTTATGTCACAGTAGGGGGAGTCTCCATCTGGAGTGGCCTCTATCA
This sequence comes from Paraescarpia echinospica, assembly GCA_020002185.1. NCBI lineage: Eukaryota > Metazoa > Annelida > Polychaeta > Sabellida > Siboglinidae > Paraescarpia > Paraescarpia echinospica. Next base: position 62,414,948 of record CM034538.1, on the reverse strand, counting down.
CTGCACAAGGGTTTCTCTTAATTGCTCTGTGTGGAATACAACAATGCTATAGGTCATGGGAGGTTTAAGTTGTCAACACAATACTTAAATATTGTTTGAAACTGCATCTACTAATATATACCCTCTGTTATGTTTTCTATGTGTCAACAAGAAGAAAATGGAAAAATATCAACAATGTCATTACTCGATTAACATACAGAGATCTGTGCTGGGAGATTAGTGAAAGGCTAAGTGAGATTATGTAGTGAAGATAATCAGGTGTTGCACAAACAGAGATAAGGCTTAGGAAGCAGCAGATGATACAGACAGGATTATGGGATAACATAAGAGCTAATGGAAAGAGATTAAAGAATACATCAGACAGCAAGGAAGCACCACAGTGACAGTCAGAGATAGACTCATTAAGGGGTTGTGTATTAATGGGTGCTTGTGAGAGGAAGACCTATAGACAGCCTGCCTCTTTAGTTCAGTGTGGATGATTACACTAAGGTCTACCTGTGACATACTGGGGGGTAGGGTACTTCACTTGCGTTTACTTCATCACTCATGCACTTCAACATCTATTTTAATTCACGGAACATGACGACTGCGTACCCAAAGTCTCGAACTGCGTACAACAATTACAGCACTTGTTGATAAAGCATTAGAGGTTAACATCGTCATGCAGGTACAAACATATCATGATTCATAAGCACAGTCTGAAATTGTTTACGAATAAATTACTTGCACTGCTCTGTCCTCGTTCAAACCAGAATAGTCTAGTTTTTGTGTTTTTTTTAAGTTATGACTTCCTGCATGCTGCTGCGGTAATGAAATCACCAGGAACTTGGAGTTAAATTGTAAACAAGATGCAGGTCATAAAAGAATGACGCCAGTCTGTTTGGCAAGGATTACATCTAGTATTGTCTGACATGCAGTAGCGTAGTCATATTGGTTGGTTATAATAATTCTTAATCAAGACATTCTGGGTCCCATTCCTCTTGTTATTGTTTTGTAGCCTGGGCAAGCTCGGCCACTGTATGTCACTCTAGTTCACTCCGCTGTACGACTGAGTACCTGGCTATACACAGTGTTTAAGTAAGCCAAATATACTTTGTTGAAAATTACTAAATGGGGTGGCTGCTACGAGAGCGACCAATAATGGTCTTAGTGGCAGTCTCCCTGTCCCCTGTTTTGTTTTATCTACAGCATTTTTATCTACAGCAACCTGATAGTTCATGGTCTGGATGTTGTTAATTGATTATATTATACATTGATTGTTTCTACTTTTATGTTATATATTCTACATAATAACACATGTATGTACTACTTGCTATTTTAACACATATTCAGTATTTAATAATTGAGCTGTAGATAATTCTGGTTTTTGAAAATTGTACCATTTTGTTTTTATATGTGGGTCAAATAAACACTTCTGATTCCAATTCCGATTCAGTGGTAGATATTTGTGTAGGAATAGTCTTTGCACAGAAATCACAGAATAGCTGAATGCTTCCCAGAATAATCAAGATGGTGTTTGATTGAACAGGTCTGCCAGGGGGTAAAGTGTAAAATGCATTGAGCAGTCCTATTCCTAAGGATTGGATACCACACTATGGTTATTTCTTTACTTTTTTACAGACAGACAGGTATTGCTTGTGCCTTGTCAACCATTATAAAATATCACTGGATTCTTTGAGTTTAAACTGTGATTTTTAATGTGGTGGTGAGTTGTATAACGTAGTTAATATAATAGTGATTTGTACCCTGGTGTTTTGGAAGTTGTTTGAATGATGCGAAAGGGGGCGCTTGCATGGTGGACCGATAAAACATGTACTTAAAGGGTTACTTGCTTGTCTAAAATTTAAAACATCATCTGCAGACATAGAACATGGTGACAGAATTGCAGACATTGTCTGTCTAGTAGTATACTGTAAGAAAGAAATGTGAGAACGCCGTGAAGCCGGTACAAGCAGAGCCTGCCTAAAACTTCAGCCAGCCGACTCGACAACAGGACAAGATGGCAGGAGCATTAGTCAAGCCACACCACACTTTAGAAGTGACCACGACTGGCAACCCAGCAAACTCGTGAGAAAGATGGATGAGGAGATTCCAGATCTACCTCCAAGCCACAGGGTCAACCGACAAGCCAGGAGAACAAAAAGTAGGGCTACTACTTCATCATATTGGTGAAAACAGAATCAATATGTTCACAAATTTCAAATTTTTGCCTGAAGAGGACAAAACCAATTATGACACTGTTGTTACAAAATATTACCAATATTTCACGAAACATGACCCGCAGTTAATGTTGCGAGAAAAGTACAATTGATTCGTGGGTAAAGACTGTGTGTGAGAGAGAGCAAATGAGTGCAAGTTTCCTCCTGACTTTCACGATCAGGCAGTGAGAGACAAAATAACATTTGCGTGCACTGAAGACAGCACCGAACTCAAACTGTATGATGCAGGCGCAGACTTATCGTTGGACAAAACCATCCAAATACTCTTGTTGAAGGAAGCTACATACTGCGAGCTGATAGAGTCGAAAACCATCGATTATGTCTCGCGTAAACAAGGATACGTGACAAAACACACAATGCGACCAGCGAGATAAACACACTCGTAAAGTAAACAACACATGTGGTAACTGCCATACACATCACGTCTATGGGAAAAAGAAGTGCTGAGCTGCCAAAAAAATCTCGGTTATGCCAGAAAACCGGACATTTTCAAGTCATTTGTCAGAGTGTGCGATGCTTCAATGAGGTCACAGGTCATGATGATGTAACACCGACAACTGCACCAACGTTCGTCGGAGGAATTGATGAGGTTAGTGTCGATGCACATCCTGATCCAGGGTGGCATATACAGCTGTACGCAGGAGAGGAGAAACTTCAATGGTGTATTGATACTGGTGCCCAGGTATCGATCTTTTTATCAACTATCCTTCGGTGAACTATTAGAGACTGACAGGGTTCTCATCGGAACTGGAGACACACAACTTGAGGCTGTGGGATTTGTCAATATGTTACATGTTCATGATACAACGCAAATCACAGAGCAAGTGTACATTGTCAAGGATGCGTCAAAGCTACTACTGGGATTACTGCGGCCCATTCAGACAATGGCGGCCCATTCAGACAATGGCGGCCCATTCAGACAATGGCGGCCTATTCAGACAAGTTCGATTCAGAGGAATTCAAAGACTTTTCAAAATCCTGTCGAAATATCCTCTGTCAAACGGTGAAGTTGAACACACAGTCCAAACAATGAAAACTATTGTTAATACACGTGATGATGAGTACCTCGCTCTCCTAACACACAGGAACACTCCGCTTCACAATGAATGTTCTCCAGTACAACTGAACATGGGGCGGAAGTTGAAAACCAGAGTGCCAATTCATCCGGACGAGTTGACTCCGAAACTACCGGACTTCAATGTTGTTCGCAAAAGGGAGAGACAGTATCGGGAGATTACGGCTCACAACTACAAGCGCAGACACAGAGTCATGAAAGGTGAAACCTTATCACCCGCAGACCGAGTGTGGATCCCCGACCTGAAGACACAAGGCAAAGTGGTTCGCAATCTTCAGCACCCTCGATCTATACTCATCGAGACACTGAGAAGTCGTGTACGACGTAACCGGTGAATGATCCGCAGGTTGGACTTACCACATCTGTGCCAACCCACATAAAACAGTGGTGAAGATGTCATGACTGAAACACAGCTAACCTCGCTCCAGCCAGATGGCAGGCTTGAGGTAGATGACCATGAACTGTGATCGGACATTACAAGGAACAGTCGGTGCCATTACAAGAACCACCTGTGTCCAGGAAGACTGGCAGAGCAACCAGGAAACTGACAAGATATAGAAGAGTGTTAAGTTGCGCAAAGACTCTTAGAAATGCTAAATGAACATTTTTGTTTAACTGGAACATTTTATGTTACAATGTGATGTGCACATCTGTCTAAATGCGAAACGAACTCTTTTACTGAAATGAACCATATCCTTAGTGAAAAGGGGAGATGTTATAAAACGTAGTTAATATAATAGTGATTTGTACCCTGGTGTTTTGGAAGTTGTTTGAATGATGCAAAAGGGGGCGCTGGTGTGGTGGACCGATAAAACATGTACTTAATGTGTTACTTGCTTGTCTAAAATGTCATCTGCAGACATAGAACTGTGAGAGGGTGGGTGCAAGTATAAAGCATCAAAGGTCTGTAAGTCAGGTCTCAAGACCTGTTATATAATGCCGTTAATACTTCAAATGATGCATTTTCCCATTCACAAAATGTGTTGAGGACTTCACTCAAGTTACACTTGTAACATTGTAAAACTCAAACAACAAACTGTTGAAATGTCATTAATTATGTACTCAATAACTGTGTTATGTTATGTAAATGGGTGTTTGTGCATGCAGATACGTATGCGAAAAACCTTGTGTGTATACCTGTATGATTGACATGTGTGCGATTTGGGTTATTTGTGTGTGCATTCATGCATATAACCTGCCAGTGCAGTAAATTGGGACGTGACGTGTATTGATTATGAGTAATAACACAATTACAAACAGACTGCTGTTGACAGGAGCAACTACGCATGACATAGCAACTCCTGTTAGTGTCAATGAATGCTTTATTACTTGTGTCCATACAAGTCAGTGTCCTTAATCTTACCTGCAACCTCATTCTGAATATTTATCTAAGTTAAACAGGTGTCAGAAACACCGCCAGCAGCACAGTAATTATCATATCCCTAGTTTTCTCTACATATACCACAACAAATGGCCAATGATATGTAACATTAGCTACCAACATATTTTGTGATGTGTTAGATTGAATTGTTAATGTTTATTCACACAATCCGTACTCTCTTAATGTGTGTTAATTGTTATAACCCATGTTATCCAGATACTCATGGCTTGCTATCACGATACTACAGATATATAACATATCTAAATATACATAAGCATACAAGTTTTGTTACTTATATAATTATTATAATATGGTTGTGAGAATAAAACATGATTCATTTTTAATGTATAGGTTTTTGTCAGTTCTGCGTTGCCCGACATTTGTTTTCTTCTCCTAATTTTGGTATAAAAGGGTTAGAAATCACACAAGATAGTCATTCGTCAACAGTGGGTCTTGTCTGAACCTATTAGTGACCAGGGTTGCACTCTAACCGGTCGAAACCGCTTCGCTTTTAAAACCAAGTTATAACCGGTCAAAACTGGTCAAAACCCAGTCAAAACCCGGTCAAAACCTATTAATACTATTGAAAAGTCTAACACTAACCCAACATACACCAAACTTCTCCAAATTTAGCTCATATACTAATTTTACCTAGTGATAGAATGTAAATATCTACTTGCTTAAAACAAGCATAGCTGGAGATTATGAAACATCAATGCTGAATTGTCGTGCAATTACTCTGAAGCAGTCCTTGTTCATGCACAACTGAAATTGAATTGATACACATGCTTAATAAATAAAAGCATGTGTATAACACTTATTAATTATTGTAAAGTATTCACCAGTTACAAAGTTCTTTATATGCACAAATATTCTACGCCAAATTCAAATACGTTGTCTGGTGTCAATTTTTGAAGTGTCATGCTAATGAAAATGATTGGATTTGGGATCTGAATATATATAAAAGTTTTTGTTGTGCTAATATAACACACAATTCGGGAACGGATGTAAATGTATGCTTAATAGTGAAAACGACAAATATAACACATTATGTGCATGCCATCGGCATCAGCCTCTTGGCGTGGTGAAAGTGTTGATGTGATTTAAATTGTTATGCAATATTGTACGATTTTAACGAGTACACTTACGTGAAATAAAATATCAACTACATCGCACTAATATTGCTCTGAGAATATTGCCCAAAAAACTAAAACGAGTTAATTAAAAATTATATATATATATATATATATAGTAAGGGTAAATGTTCCATGTATCTATAATCATCAATCATGAGAACATATGTGACGTTAAAACCGGGCGGTTAAAACCGGGGCGGTTAAAACCGGGGCGGTTAAAACCGGGCGGTTAAAACCGGGGCGGTTAAAACCGGGGCGGTTAAAACCGGGGCGGTTAAAACCGGGGCGGTTAAAACCGGGCAGTTAAAACCGGGCAGTTAAAACCGGGCGGTTAAAACCGTTCAACCCTGTGAGTGACTAATAGTAATACTGTGAATGAAACTCAAGGAGACATACAATATCTGTCTGTCTTTTATGGGTAAAGAAATGGCCTATTTCTGTATACAAAGATACAAGGTCTTAGGTCAGGCCGACTGTAACCTGATAGTTGGCTTACAGGGTATTTGAACCTGTGCCACACCAGTGCACAAAGCCACCTAGCCAGCAAGTTGGGCAGTCTGCGTTGTCAGGTCTATTTCAATCTGCTGTGAGCATCTAACAGTCATCTATTTAACCTAGATACTCCGATAACTGTATAATGAAAACTGTGTAATTTTGAACCAGTGGCAAAGCTCGTCTATACATTAAATGTATGTATACATAAAATGTTGCATCATCTTCTTTTGACTGTTAGTTCTACAATTAGATAATAATGCTCTGTCCATTGCGTCCTCTTCTACAATCTCTGCCACGTCCATGTCTCTCCTCACCATATCCTTAAAACGAAACATTCATATTCTCTGCCTTCCTCTCCTAGTGTGTTTTCCCTCCTCCAGCAGCCAGCCTTCCTGCCCTCTAAATCCGACTGTCTTCCTCCCTCCCTTCCTAACACATGTCCAAACAACTGCAGCCTCGGTTCATCTGCTATACACAACCCACCCGTAGCAAAATACTCTATAGAACAAATATAGAATATATGCTATAGACAATTCTACACGATTTTTCTGCACTTGAGATTGTATAGAATTTTATAGAATATTCTACAGAATTCTATAGAAAATAAGATGGGTATAGATGTTTCTATACAATACTATAGATTACTCTACAGAATGCTATAGTGGCTATAGAGATAGATTTTCTATAGAATTCTATAGAGTATTACATAACTGTAGAATTTTTATAGAAAACGGAAATGGCCATAGATATTTTATAGAATCTCTGTAGAAAATATATAGAATGTTATAGAATGTTCTGCTAAGGACATCTCCTTCTTACATCTAGACTGTTGTCTCTACAAACTGGCCACAATCCGTCACAGCCTCCATTGCAGCATCCTCATCTCTCTCTGAGAAATTCTTGTTTACATCTAAATACATAATTACTTTCAGTTACATCGGTTGCATTCTTAGTCGATATCAGCATAGTCAGCTTTAATGTCGAACACGTAGTGCAATCAAAAGAATCACACCGAGATGTTAAATAATCATGAATTGTTTGGGCTTCGCGTCCACTGAGAATCAACTGGTATTGACATATACTGTGAACTGGAGGAATATCGACCCTGGCCAGTAATTGTGCTGTAATGCCTCAGCCAGCAGGAGCCTAGAAAGGCCAAGCAGACAACAGTCAATACAGTACTGGGCCAGTAATCCACTTACTGCTAATTTACATTTAAACGCCCAGACAGACCTTGATAAATAGAACACGCATATGATAGTGGCTTAGGGATTAATTAAAAGATGGAAGACTGTGAAGAGTCCCTTGAACTGTTCCCTAGATTGATTTGTTTTAGCTAAGATCCTCCCCCAATAGCATTATGACTGAATTATTTTGACCTGTGAACATTTCCTCGTCCTATCATCCATGCTGTAACCATCAAATGCATCTGTTGCTGTTCTCTCACACGCGGGATGACGCTGGTCACGATACTGATCCTCGATTTTTTCCTTCTTTCTATCCCCCTAAACTTTAATTTTCTCCCCCTGCCCACTCCCTCCAAATTTCTCTTGATGGTCCTCCCATCCCAGTCATGGTACCCCTCCTATGCTTCTGTTCTTCACTGTGAGTGCATCTCCTTTCTTCATTATTCATTACATGACGTCCGTATTTAGCCATTGATCAAATTCACGAATTAGCCGTTATATTTTTTAATGGTGCCTGGAGAATCAAAGATCCATTTTGTGTAGTGTCAAACAATTGATTTTTGAGAACACCACTTGCACATGCACGCACACACATGCAAGCACGCCCACGCACACACACTCCAGTGATATACCCAGGCCTATATGGATTCATTTCACCTCAGGGTATGCCCCTTGTTACACTACCCTATTGAGGCACCAATAATATAACACTGAACGTAAATGGCAATTTCACTCATCTTACAGCTAGCATGACTATGTCCATTAGCACGAATATTCAGAATAATAATGTTTATCTTCTTGTGAAGGTCATCCTTTTCAAATAGCTGCACTCACAGAGCTACATGCATGACTAAACATGGTAATGACTTAGTCATGAGGTCACCTTGGAGAGCTGCAGCCATTAGCAGACCTGTGCTCCCTCATTGATCAGCAGGATCAAACTGAGCAATTGCATTTGCAAAATATTGGAAAGACTTGATATGATGTCAATAGTGGAAACTATATATTATACAGTTTAAAATAGAAAACAATTGGTTGTTTTGTGTGCACAATCTGATATGAAAATTTCCCAATTTTCAACAACAAACCACAAAGGAATCTTAAATAATAAGTGTACAACAAAATCAAAATTGGCATCTATGCTCCTGCATTCTATCACTGTGTGTTTAATGATTTTCTACTATGTCATTCTGGGCCCTAATCCTGTGTGGTATTTAAGAGGACAATGTCCTAGGGCCTATGTCATTGTGGGCCCTAATCCTGAGTGGTATTTACCAGGACAATGTCCTAGGGCCTGTGTCATTGTGGGCCCTAGTCCTGAGTGGTATATAAAAGGACAATGTCCTCGGGCCTGTGTCAGTGTGAGCCCTAATCCTGAGTGGTATTTAAAAAGACAATGTCCTAGGGCCTGTGTCATTGTGGGCCCTAGTCCTGTGCTGCATTCACCAGGACAGTGTCCTAGTGCCTGTTTTATAGTGGGCCCTAAACCTTAGTGGTATTCACCAGGACATCATCCCAGGACCTGTGTTATTATGGGCCCTAATCCTAAGTGGTAATATCTAGGAGCCTAAATATGTTTTAACATTCCTACAGACCAGCCACATGCCCTACACAATGTCTACTGCTGCTCTACAGCTGGGTGGTACAAGGCAATGTCAGAGACAGCGCAGTGACATTGACAAGGTGACATATTGGTCACACCGGAGCAAACTGCCATCTAAAGCAGGCAAGTGGAAAGTGATGCGATTTGGTAAAAGGATCACGAAGTACAAACAGACACATCCCGGTCAGCTATCAGCCTAGACCCTGGAAAACATCTAATAGTGCTTAGGTAGAGATTGTTTACACCCAGCAATAACATTGCCTGAAAGTGTAGAAATTTAAGTTGACAAAACCAATATCCAGAGGTTTAGAGATGGATAGAATATACATTTAGTTGTCTAGAAAAAAGAAACACTTTTCAAAAGAATTAAGTTCTAAAGTTTCTCTTGGTTATTATCCTGTTGTAACCATGCATGTAATAGTTTGCACATTCAGACAGTTCATACATTTTTTTTAATACACAAGTTCATGAGATGTGTTATTTATTAACACATTCCATGTTAACAGCTGATATCACTTGCGAAAAATACAAATGTTTTGTGGGGAGTCAAACTGCAGCTGATGTTGACAGATCATCTGAACCACTGACGGTAAGAGTACGATCCCAGATTCCCAATCACCATTCTGTAATTAACAGGATAAGGTGGTGCAAATGACATTAAATGGTATGACTTACTGCATTATCATCACTGCAAATCAGGTATACATGACTGCAAGGCTTCTGAAGTCGATGACAAGCTGGCAGCTTCAATGACAGACAAGAAATCACATCATGACACACGATCCTACAATACTGTGTGCGTAAAACACCACATCGATCCTACACACGAAACACACCATAGACTATTCAGCAGATGGAAATAACACACTCATTATTCCAATGATCCTATGTTTCCATGGGAATGTTTTAACACAGTATCACAGTGCTCCAGTTCCAAAGTCCCTCTGTCTTTTAGTTGGACGACCAATGTTTATAAGGTTACACTATAAAGACGACAAGTGTTTGGGGATTTCCCACACTGGTCTGTAAGTCAGCTGGTTAGACTGTAGTTTGGAATAAGATGGATGTTCTAGAATATGTCTGGGTGACAGTGGATGTCAGTTCAAATCAACATGTTCCTGTGCATTCTATTCCAGACAACACTGCTTGCAAGGTTTGAATATACGTTTATCTTACCTATTTACATTTGTACACAGAAAATATCACAAATATGGCTAATAATTCACTGAAAACAGAACATTTAAATTCCCCAAATTGTTTACTTCACTATTGCCTGCGTGACACCAGTGCCCTTCATTAATCTAACAAGCTGAGTAATTAATTTTACAAGCAGACAATAAGCTAGAGCTCAGCAAATTGAAAGGCCACAAGTACTGTAACACAAGTCTACGCAAATTGTATTACTTTGTCCATGTTTAGTGCAATTATCACACCTCTGTATATCATGCCAGAAACTGGGGTTCAATTCCCGACAAGGAGCTGTTTTGTGGCTGGTGGTGTGGCTATGACAGCTGTGTACATATGCAAATGTGTGCATGAATTCATGTTTAATTTATCTTGCTTTTCAATATCATTTACTTTTTTGTTATTGGGACAAATAAAATGATCCTTACCCTACCCGCTAGTCCATTGGTGCCTTGCACCAGCACAAACCAATGACTGCACCATAATGCCAGCACAGTGGACACTTAGAAACGATTACACCAGTATTTTAGTATCTAGTTGCAAATGGTTGTGATAACAGGCATTTTATTACACAGGATGCTGTGCCTGGTTATTGAGGACATCTAGGGGAGACAGCTGAAGGTGACTGGTGCTGGTGACACAGATCAATGACAGCCATGTCACCTTTGTTTAAGTTACACACCATTCTTTTTATGGAATCTTTTTACACCATCAGCAGCCTGTCGGTGTCTTGGGTGCAGTGTCCTCTTAGCTCTGGAATGTGTTTGTTTGCGGAATGTGTAACTCAAGTACTCTTCTCCATTCCCACACATATATTTTGACATACCAATCTGAGTGGAAATCATGCAATATGTAATTATACGTGTAATTATGTAACATGTTTTCATGTATAGCAATGACTGGGACAGGGTTGTATTACGTAAATCGTGTTAGAATTTAAACATACCTTAAAAATCTTGTTGGGGTTTTATGGAATACCACTTTGTTGTATCATGTTGGCAAGTTGTGGTAAACTTGAAAATTAATCAACTATAAAAGTATTGTGATGTGAGGAACAGAAAAACAAAGCTAAAGTGCAGAATTGGTTAATGTGTCTGACTCTGTCATAAATAGTATGGCAATGAACCTCCCAACAGTGTCAAACAAAATATAGGCCTACAGCTAAGATAAATGTCATCAAACTAGAATACATAAACCACTGACCTTGACCAAATCATTCGTTTGCTATCAATATGGCTGCCGTTCATCCAACCACATCAAAATGTGCAATGACTGCTGATAGAAACAATCCAATCTATCACTTCTTACACATAGAATCAACGTTGTAAACAAACTAATTTAATAGAAGTACGCAATCTCCTTAATGGGTGCGTCCTCTGATATTCCCATTTGAAACAGCCTTATCTCTAAAACATAATTATGTTTTAAATGTCATCTATTCAAAGTTCATCAGATATTCTTTATCTGTTACAAACAGTTGTTGTATAAGGATGTTTGGTTTTACTTTTAATTGTGGTATTATGATGTATCTAGATCTTCAATGTACGATTATACATTTCTAAAACCTGACCAGGACATTTCAGTTAACGCCAAACTGATCTCAGCTTCATCGTTATGTTATGTTTCAGATGACCTAACGACCTTCACATTAAGGCAACCTTCCATGGAAAGATTTTGGCATACCAGGAGTGGAGCACCAATTTATTTGAATGTTTCCTATCTGATTGCCCCTCACTGTGTAAGTAACCATGACTAAACCACATAACAGGAGTAATAAGGCATGATTGCATGGCATTAAGATTACAGCCTCCCCACTGTGGCCACCCATCTCCCAGGTCAAGAGGTCAACACAACTACTCCCCCTACATGTTAATAATATTACTATTAACATTGGTATCTGTATGATAACATCCTGGCCCAATCCTATGTTGGTCAGATAGAGAGAGTACAGCTTTCAACCACTTGTTCAACACAACAGGTTTCTATGTACTGTTTGGCAACATCATCCTCCATTTACCCACTTTATCAGCTTCCTGGGAGCACTTGCTATCAGAGAGATGTGTCAAGAACATCTGTTCACACAAGTTAATGGATTGTGATGCAGCTAAGTACCTCATGATCAGCCCTGATGGCATTCTGACTGCATGAATGCCTACCCTGGTCATATAACTTAGGTACCACTGGAAGAACATTGTGGCATCTGTGTCAGAATGTGTATTATACGTTGTATCATAATCATGTATAATATATGACATGTCATAGTTCTTGATCTGCAGTGCTCACCAGCAGACCTACATGTATACAAATCCAATGTTTTTACACTATTTTAAAAAGTTTACATTTTGAATGTGCATATAATATATTTGAGCTCTCTTGACTAACTGTGATGACATGTAAAAGGTTTCACTTTCATTATATTCAACATTTGGTGTGTTAATAAACACTGACAACTTCACATTTGACCAGTAAATACGTCACAAAAATTGAGAACATGAGTTTCATTCACTATTTTCATCTCATTTTGAAGCATACATGTTTCTGTAAATGCCAAGCTACAGTATTCTTTTAAGACACCCAATTGAAAAATATCCCTCAAACTCAGATATTAACGAAGAATCTTAACACTGAAACGTTTGTGAGATCTTGTCTAAAACCTGACAATTGTTTATGGTAAAAATAGTAAACATAGAAATGTTCAGAATGTCCCATAGACACATGCTGAATCACCCTGATAAGAAGCAAGCACTTTTAAAATGTTTCCCATTCAACACTGATGAACTGATCATTTCACTGAGAGATGATTGATCAGTGTCCCTAAGATTGGATGGTGATCTATTGGATAATTGCTGTGTTAGACGAAGTCCAACTTTGGACCACAGACTGAAGACAAAGACATTAACCTCACCAGGACTGTGTTAGACAGTACGTGATAGTGACACGTAAGTTGTGAGTTTCCCACAGCATAAAAACAGACATTTATTACTAAGAGTCAGATAGCCAACTTTCCCACAGAAAAACTTGCATGGGACTGTGATTAAGCGCAATTTAAGTAAAATCATAAATCTGTTCAATGCAAAAGTTTAGTTTTAATACAGATTTAATTGCCCTAATAACCTACAATCAAACCTAAAACTTGTGTATATTATTCATGATGTATATTTTACTGACTATACCTCGTAAAGATACAAACATATTTTCTTGCGTCCCAGCTCAGATTTAGCTCAGTTTCATGTAATCCATCTTCTGAAGTCTTGTTTTCTGCAGGTAGTTCTACTGATTTATTGCCACAACGACAAAGACCGATTGACTCGGTTGAAATATTTGCAAAGAACACAAGAGTTTCTTGTGTCACTGTTGCCAAGCAATTACCATGTGAAACAGACCCAGCTGCAAGCACCTGTGCTTGTCTATAGACATATACCTCTCTTCACATACTTGTGTCACACTTTCAAATCAGTCCAAACAGAGGTTATTCGAGTACACACACATGCTAGATGATGCTCTAGATATCAGAATACATATCACTTTGGGGATCTGATGTTCTACCTCATTTCATTTTATGTACATATATCATTATCAAAGCTGATATGCGATTGCATGGGGAACTAATAAAGAATTCCAATTAGTAACATGTATTAATCATCAATTCTGTTTTAAAAACTTCTTGATTTTTGTAAGAATACTGTACTACGTGAACCCACTTATAAGGTCATAACCAAATTGTACGTACACGTAACTATGCAACATGTACGTACGTGGAAACATATATATGCACTAAATAATTACATTTCTAAATTATAGATTCAGAATTTACAATAGATATAGAGGTATGAGCTGCATCAGCCAGACAACACCAGCCTCTACAACAAGTGCTTCATCCATTCCCGCTATTCAGCTGGCTTAAATGCAGGATTCTCACTTCTCAGTAATCCTTTTGATTTCATTGTCGAGATGCCACCTACAGCTTAATTGTTGTTTTGAATGGAAATCTTGTTCATAGTTGTTCATAGTTGATCAAATTTATCAAACAAAATGTTCAGCATTTTAGTTTTTTCAGTAAAAACAGTGTTTTTTTTAAAGTTAACTGTAATTCTTGATGGTTCTGGCCATTTCTTGTCCTAAATCCAAAATGTTGAGTGTTTTACATCAGAAGCCAGGACAGTGTATTCAGCACATATGACTGCCAAGTGCCACTATCCATTAAATGTCCCTACAATAGATCTAGTGTTATTTTGTACACAAAACTGGTTATCTATAAATCAGTCACTGAACGTTCGCCCACTGCTGATGAATAGATCTTTCAGGTTCAGTGCATCACCGTGGGAATGGCATGAGCATTGTACCTGTCTGATTGTCTGGAAATGTTGCCATTCTTCTATTATTATATGAAACAGCATGTGATCGATCCTGCATAGCATTTGTCTTATTTTTTAATTTAGACAGTAAGTTTATTATATTTTAGATCTTTATCACTTTACATTTAGCCAATTTAATGATGTGGTCATGGATCTATGGTCTAAGCCTATGGCCAATATGGCCAAGTATAGAACAATGTCAGTCAGGCTAATACTATATAGGGCGAGGCTATGCCTAGCAGTATGCCATACTTCCCATACTGGCCACATAACTGGTTATAGTCACATAGACTAGTCTGTGACAATGATTGACGAGTAGTATACTTGTATTCTACAGTATAATACATGTCTTCAAATAACACCACCAAACGGTTCATCACATTGTATTGTGATTGACACATCTACTCAACAAACTACATTAAATGACATTATTACGGTGGCAACCGCTATTTTTTTAAACCTATGCCATGGGGCATGTTATTATCCTATGCTATGCCCGGCATTACTATACAAGCATCACAGCAGTTTTCTTTTTAGAAAGGACTTCGTTTTAAACAACAGGAACATGTCCTTTATCATTCGAAGATTCACTGAGACAAACATCAGCGATGAAAGTGCAACAATCATACATTACTCTAAACAGATTGTCGTTAATAATTTAAAGAAGTCTAAGAACGGTAGAAATCAACTAAACCGTTTCGCTGATTAGACAGGCTGTCAGTGTTACTGCCGAGGCTCTGGTGCCAGTGGAGGCGGTGCCCTAGAGCCTCTACTAGCTCTAGTAGAGGCTAGATCAGTGCTACCCACGTCATCCGACCATTGCTAATTTAACGACACCGTTAATCATCCTAAATGACCTAACGTTACTAACCGATCACTTGCGAAATTAGCAAGGATTTAAACGCAACAATCGACAGTGATGTATACAATTTCTATGTACTTACTTGGAAATTCCTCCGCTTTTGTACCGTTGACAGATTTCAATACACTCACTCCACGGATTACTAGTTTGCGTGACACCGGCGCTTGGTGGTTTGGTTCGATAGACGCTCCATGAATATTTATTAGAGGGCTCTGCTCATTTTGAGAATAGGGTGGATGGGTTAATGACATGCAGCTAGGGCGTAGTAAGTCGACGCACTTCTAGTTCTACAACACATTTTAGACCAGACGAGGGAGTGGGTAATATAGCAGTACCGTAGCTACCATTGAGGCAGAGGATCAATTCTTGAGAAATTAGTATTTATTTTCATAACTTAAGATGAGGCACGCTGCATATATATATATATATATATATATATATATAAAATAATGAAGCAGCAGATGGCAGCTCAATTGTGCCAGCGGGTGTATAATACACGTACATCTATTTAGGTAGATGTATAGAGTATATATCTGAGGTATACATGTGTCGATTTTATTTTTTTACATATTCACACTATTAGCACCCACACAATCAGCAGATAATCTGTTCCATTCATTTACAGGGGCGTACCAAGGATTGACATGTTGGGGGTTTCCAAACGGGTATGACCAATGGCGCGGGAACGAAATTCATATGGGGGGGGCTGCCGGAGCTTCAGCACCATTGACATTTTTTCGCCGCGATCTCCGCCGCATATCTTCACATCTTCCTTCATCTTGTGGCTGTCTCGGTTGGCTCAACTAAGACATCGGAAGACAGGGGTGGGGGGGGGGGGGGGTGCTGTTGAAAATTTTCGCCGCTGCACCGCTGTAAATTCACTTCAGCTTCTCCGCTGTCTCGGCTGTGAACTCATGACATCCGAACACGGGGGGACAGTGCTGTTCAAAACCAAGTTATAACCCTAACCCTGTTCCCGCGCCCTTTGTATTACCTTACCTTAGGTCTTAGGATATCTGAATTAAGACTGTTCTGATCGCAGGAACCTCTCGGTTCCTCAATGATGAGATTTTCTTCTTCGGGATCTAATATTAAAAAATTTTGGTTTCCGGTTCCCGTGTTTAATGTTAATGGGGCTTCGTAGTCATATAGTATCTCCTGGGTTGACCACAATTTATCAAGGCGGTTTTAAAATTAATTTATTGATTTAGCTTGTGTTACCGAATTAAGTAAACTGTTCCACGGTTCAGTCACGGTATTACCGTCATCCTTCCGTGTACTCACGTACATTGCCATAATTTTGATCATACACCAGTATGGGTCATGCAACAGTGAGGGATTTTGGGGGGTTTCCGGGCAACCAAAAAACCTTGGTTACGCCACTGATTTATTGTCCTTTATGAAAATGGGAACTTTCTTGTATCTAATCTACACTCCTCCTTTACTAATTTAGCTACATGTCCTCTGGTCCTTTTATCTTTCTTAAATGAGAACAAATATTTATATTTATATTTTCATAACCATTCAATATTTTAAACACTTCTATCTGATCTCTTCTCAATCACCTGGTCTCTAGTGCTGTTAGACCACATTCTTTTAGACGTACTTCGTAACTAAGATCCCTCAGTTTTTGTATCAATTTAGTCGCTCTTCTCTGTACTCTTTCTAGCATATCTATATCCTTCTTGCGATATGACATCCGTGCTTGTATGCAATATTCTAAATGAGGCCTAACTATTGTTTTGTACAGTGGTGTTATTAGTTCGTTTTCCTTATACGCTATATTTCGTCTAATTAATCTAAGGATTTGATTTCCATTTGAAGCTGCAATTCCGCACTGCTCTGAAACCTTTATATCAGCATTAATGGTTAACCCTAAGTCCTTTTCTGTTACAGTAGTACTTAGTACAATACACCCCATTGTATATTATACATTTGTTCCTATGTCTTGTGTGGAGGCATTTACATTTCCCATAATTGAACAACATTTGTCACTTTTCAGACCATTTGATCAACCTGTCAAGATCGTCTTGTAAATGCTGTCTATCTCCATCACGTTTAATCCTTCTAAACACTTTTGTATTATCCATAAATTTCAACACCTTTCTTGTTATATCATCGTCCAAATCGTTGATATATATTAAGAATAATATAAGTCCCAGTACTGATCCTTGTGGTACCCCACTCAAAACTGATTTCCACTTTGAAGCCTCCCCATCAACTATTACCCGTTGTTTTCTGTCAATCAGTCAATTTGCTATCTAGTTAATTATACCATCCCCTATGTCATGGGCCTTTAGTTTAAGCAGTAATCTTTGATGTGGCACTTTGTCGAAAGCTTTCTGAAAATCTAAGTAGATGATATCTACTGTTGATCCATTGTCTACCCACTTAATGATATCTTCCAAAAAACATAACATATTTGACCTCGCTTTTAAAACGCTATGTTGAGATGGGTTTATCAAGTTATGTTTAACAAGAAAATCCACCATGTGATCTTTAATTAGTCTTTCTAATAATTTGCAAATCACCGATTTTAAACTCACTAGCCTGTAGTTTTCTGACTTGTTTCTCGAACATTTTTAAATAACGGTATAATGTTTGCTTCTTTCCATTCTAAAGGAACCACTCCCTCTTCTAATGACAAGTTGAAAACTGTTGAAAGCGGTATTCTAATTTGTTCTACAATTTCCAATAGTAGTTTGGGCGGAATCCCATCCACTCCATGTGATTTATTATCCTTCATAACCCTTATTTTCTTAGCTACTATTTCCGGGTTACAATTACTGTCCTAAATAGCCTGATTCCGCCCCCTTGAACTTAGCCTCTGGTACTGGCAAAGAACTAATATCTGGTAAACACCGAACTAAAATACTAATTTAGGTCTTCTGCCATTAAGAATCCCTCTGATATTATAATTAAGAAGAGAAACGTAAACAAAAGCAGTCATTTATTTTAGTTTATAATAAATGTAGTGTTTCCTTTGTTCCATAGAGATGTAATATCAGTATATCGAACTTTTATTATTACGTTTGCTAATAACGGTTTGTGTAATTTGTTCAAAAGTGAATAGGCCCAGTTGTCCAAAGTGGATCAATGACGTCAGGTAGTCGCGGGTCTTTTGCGTGTAAATCCTCGGAAACCAGGCTGACAGGCGCACCAATACGAAAAGATTAGTCAGTCTACGTTCTACAAAATTATACAAAATAAACAAATCTATAAAATTCTATATATCTATAGAAAATATGCTATAGGAAATATAACAGGATTTTTTGCGCAATTCATTATAATATTCTATAGAATTCTAGAGTTTCTATAGTTACAGCAATTTCTAAAGTATGCTTTAGAATATTATATAGATTTATGCAAAAATCCTATATCATACTTCTTATTATTATATATTTTCTATAGATTAATTTGATAAGAGACTTATTATGTCATTTGAATAAAGTGTTAAATGCATCCATTCGTACTGCTCCATGATAGAAATCGATGGTAAACTTACGGTCGCTGTGTCTAATCTACGTAGGCTTACATTTCTCAAGCACCAGTTTCACAAGACGATGTAGATTCGATGCATCCGGTAGTGCCTGCTGCCCATTCATACACAACTCATCTGTAAGCTCAATAGACATCCTCCCGGGTTCATTTCCTCTATCGATCAGTTCATTTTATCACATATTCATCCCTGTCATTATATTTCCGCTTTCCAATGCCGCATTCGTGGCCGCTGCCCGATTATCATTCTACTTAGCGGCAAACAGCACATTCACTTGCCTCATTGTCGCGTAATTGGTTCATTTTGATATATTCTACACTTAAATCCTTTCACATATTCCATATTTAAACCAAATGCATGGGTCATTAACAGCTTCTTCGTCATAACAACCAGACCATTATAGCACACTTTCTACATCAGGTTATCTATGCTATAGCACCAGGATTATGATTATTATTCCAGGGATATTTCATGTAGGGGAGACCGGGGTAAGTTGTTTGTTTGTTTTGTTTCTGTTTGTTTCTATTTCTGGCACAACATTCTGAAGGATGGCTTCGGCCAGTGATGTTTGTCTTGCTTTTGGGCATTTCCCTTCATGATTTGTAAAAACAATACACTGGTTGACTGCTCAAGAAAGGAATGTCAAACCCCTTTCATATGACATTTACAGTGTCATCCCCTTGTGTTGAAACACCGGGTTGTTTAAAACATTGGTCGGTACACTGATATAAATGAATATAACAACATATATCTCTGTTATCTCTGGTTAACAACGAACTCATTACATATCTTCCACGTCCGTGCTGTTGACGATCACTCCGCCGTTTCGCTGTCGGTCAACACTTCGGAAAACGGCAGAGGGATCCGGGTGCTGTTCTAGATTTTTTTGCGGCGACGTTCATAATTTGTGAAGCTCACCAACAACTCCGATTCGCATCCCCCTTCAGGCCCATCGGAACCATCACACCTAAATATGGGGGGGTTGTTGTTGAAGATTTTTACTGGAGCTTCTGCACCACTCCGCAGTCGCGCCCGTCGCGCCCGTCGCGCCCGTTGCGCCCGTCGCGCTTTTGGTCAGGCTCATCAAAACTTGTCTGTTTGGGTTAATTGAAAGATCGATGGAACTGGCTTGTTGTTCTAGGTTACTTACTTTCCTTTGTACTGCCGGATCTCGAGTGTGAGAAGGCAGAGCAAGATCATCTGCATAGATTAGATATTCAAGTGAAGAGCAGAGGTTCCATCTGATGCCAGTCCGCTGTTGGTTGATCATGTTTTTTGTAGTCCAAACGATGGCTAGGGTGAAAAGAAATGAAGACATGGCACACCTTTGTCGGACCGGATTTCACAGTGAATTTTTTTGTTGAGTTTTCGACACTGCAGGAGAAATTCCTGTAGAAGATCTGGATGCGTTTCACCAGCTTTTCTGGAATTCCATAATGCCTCAGGATTTTGCAAAGGCTCTCCTTGTGCAAACTGTCGAATGCTTTTTCAAAACCTACAAAACTGGTATATATTTTTCTCTTCCATTCGTGCATTGTTCTAGAATGTTCTGCAAAGTGAAGATGTGTTCAGTTGTTCCTCTCCCTTTTCTGAAGTCTGCTTGTTCTGGACGGAGAAGCTTGTCTACTGTTGTTTTCATTCGTGTCATGATGATCTTTGAGAAAATTTTGCTTGTTATGGAGAGTAGAGTAATTCCCCTCCAGTTGCTGCAGTCTGCTAAATTTCCCTTCTTTGGTAACTTGATTATTCTTCCATGAGACCAGTCATCAGGCAGTTCTTCTTTTCCCATACGTTGATGAAGAGAGGTGTAGTATCTCGGCTGCCGTTTCTAGGTCTGTCTTGAAAACTTCTGCACTTAATGCAGTTAAAAAGTTCCTGGAGCCTTGTTGTTGTCCAGTGTGGTTATTGCTGCTTTAATATCAGCCTTCGTTGGTGGGGTCACTTCTAATTCCAGGTCTCTTTCTGCAGGCTGGGTGTCTGCTGGGTGTTGTGGGTCTGTTCTGTTAAGTATTTCATTGATGTGTTCTATCCATCTTCTTTCTTGTTCCTCTTCATTGGTCAGCAGCCGTCCATCTTTGTCCATGACTGGGGGTTGACCTTGTTGTTGGTGTTTTCACAAATCTGTTTAGTTATCCTGTACACAGTGCTCAATTTGTTTGTAAGTACTTCTAAATGCTTTCTTTTGTCACCTATATTCGTGTGATTGTGTCAACAAGACCGACTTCAACTATTCGTGTGATTGTGTCAACAAGACCGACATCCTCTGCCAAGTCGTCTAGTGTCAACTTGAGAAATCTGACACACGTCTCAACGGTAAAATGGGATCTACCAGTAATATTAAATACAAACGTGAGATCCCTTGTACCCAAAATAACTTAACTTTTGCAAATACTAAAACTGAACTCAGCTGATGTTGCAACAGTAACAAAAACATGGTGTAGGGACCACATACCAGATGAGTCCATTCGAATACCCGGATACTTCACCACCAGGAAAGACTGTGTTGACACACGTGGTGGAGGGGTCATGTGCCTAATTAGACTTGGCATCCCCTTTAAAGAATGGACAGAATTACGGACACATGGTATGGAGACGTTGTCGGTCTCGCTTCACCCTCACAAGTTACCGCGACAATTTACACATATTAACGTTGGGGTGATATACCACCCACCTAATGCAGACAACAACATTATGTCGAACCACATCTGCCGATGCCTGGATTACATACTGCAACGCCACCCACGGACTGGCATCATCTTATCTGGTGATTTCAATCATCTACCCGAACGACACCTGAAAGTCCACTATCGTCTGAAGCAGACAGTGACTGTTCACACACAATATGGATCACCTCTACCGACAGCCACACACAGCTTGCCCTGTCGGAAATGCTGACCATGACGTGGTCAGTTGTGAGCCTTACGTTGATTCAAAATTTAACGCTGGATATCGACAAACAGCGACTACGAAAGTAATGGAACAAAATGAGCTGGGTCCCTAAAGATTTCTCCACGTTGCTTGCCGGTCCAGTTGCTGCAGTTTACAACAGCTCACTTTGGGAGAGGCATGTTCCACTTATTTGGCGTTCTGCGTGCGTCTATTCCCTACTGAAAAAGCAACCACCAGATCAAATTGAAACGGATCTGAAACCAATCTCTTTAACTGCTGTACCCTGTGACGTGATGGAAGAGTTCATAGTGAAATGGGTCTGGGACGTTGTGCATGCAAAAGTCGACCCAAACCAATATGGCTCGATTAAGAAGTGATCCACTACTCACGCTCTCGTTGACCTTTTGTACCAGTGTCATACATGCACATATGCATCCAAGCAGTTTGCTAGGATACTACTCCTTGACTTCTCAACGGCATTCGATCTGATCAACCACAACATTCTATTTAAAAACTTACAAGTTTTGGTCTCCCTCATGTAGGGGAAGTAGGGGCATGCCCACACGCTTAAGGTGAAACACGCCGTAGCTAGTGCACTGTGTGTGCCAAGATATTTGGTATTCAAAAAGAGCAATCATATTAGTTTGTTGTTGTTTGTTGAGAGGCCACATTTCCCATCAGATATTTAAATATTTTGTAAAATGTAAAGGTAGACCTTTGTGCGGACATGCCCCAAGGTATGGGGCAAAGCCGCACACTGTGTGCGGTTATGCCCCATGTATGGCGTAGCAACAGAGTATCCCAGTGCAGACTGTGAACTGCATATATGTGTACGAGTATAATTTTTTATTATTATAATAATGTGTATTTGTAGGTGTAGGCTACGGTCACGTGCAATACTTATTAGAACTGACAAGAAACACCAGAAAAATACAAATCAACATTTTTCATTAGAAAAGTGAAGAAAGTACAGTTACAAATAGGCCTTGAACCATAGCCCTCATTAAAAAAAACTAGTTTCGGGAAGATTGATTAACAGTTATTTGGAAACGTGCTCCTAAAGCAGCATGCTCTCGTAACAATCAAAGCAAAATTCGAAATGCAGCTTGTCAGACGGCTCCTAAAACAGCATGCTCTTGTAACATGCAAAGTCAAATTCGAAACGCAACTTGTCAGCTGTGCGACTTGTGTCACCAACTGTTGTTGGCTCTGGCAGCTTTGCGACAATGTCTTGCTCATCATGCCATGCCAGGTCTTTGGTTTCTGGCCAGCAGAAGGTGACAGCGTCGCTTTTATGCAAGTCATTGCGCTTCAGGTAACTTATCTGTACTTCATCTTCACGCCTGTCGACACGCACCACCTTTCCAGCATAGTACGATACCCGTTGTTTCTTAGCGAACTTGATTGCGGATCGACGGGTAACATGAACCAACGGTCATTTTCCGAATCTTCCTAATCAGAGTTACATTCAAGCATACCATCATCTGTGTCACTGGGTGAAGAAGAAGCTTGCGCACTTACAACAAGTGATTTCTTCACAACTTTTGAACCGACCGCTGTAACTAAGTATTTCTTCACTGCTGGTTGCAGTTTGACCGGGAGTTTCTTTACTCTGGCTTCGAGCATGGCTTTGTAAGGACTAGCCGTCAGGATCGCTGTTTTGCCGCACTGTCTTGATATTTTCTTGCCGCGCATTTGAAATCCTGCCACATGAGGGATCGGCAATATGTCTGACGGACTGACGTGTCCAACAAGAGGATGCCCACTTGTTGCTGCTGCAGGCGACGTTTTTATTCCACTCGCTCATTGCCCACCAGTTGAGCCCTGATTAGGCGCTCTATCTGAGACAGGAAGAACCAATTCACTAGTTTCTCTTCGGCCAGACGCATTCTTATCGCAAACAATATCGGTCGAATGCGATCCGGCAAAATCTACATCATTGGAGATGGCAGGGTTGTATACCTTGAGGTATGCCCCGCCGAACAACATGGCGATCTGGTGGATAGTGACAACTCTCCCTGGATGAGAACGAAGCCAGCTCCTCACCGCTTCGTCGTAATATGAGCTCAGAGGCTTCATAAATGCGACGTCCAACGGCTGCAGCCTGTGCGTGCAGTGTGGCGGGAGGCAGATGATGTGCATCGCATGGCCGTCAAGAACAAGTAGTACCGGTTTGCTTTCGGTTGGCTTAGAAAAAGCGATGAAGTGGTGGAACTAATATGTAAACAATCTGAGTGGCATGCAAATATAATCCCCGGTGCTGCACCGTCTATCAGCTCTGGCTTTCTGCGAACTCGCGGGAAAATCAACATGGGAAGCACATAGTTGCCTGCCGCGTTCATGGCGATGACTGCTGTCACAAGAGTTCCTCGGTCTGCCGATGTTAGACACCCAATTTGTTTCTTCCCGCAGCGGGCGAGTATTTTAGATGGTCTACCCTGCACTGTTGTAATACCTGTCTCGTCTACATTTTATACATCGCCTGGCTCTAACATATTGGCATCGATCAATTCGCCGTACAATGCATAGAACCTATCTACATTGGCCTTATTAAAGCCCCCTGCTCGTGCCGCCGACGTAGCTTCCGGCGTTCGCAACGATAATTCCGGGTGCCGATACCGAAACGACATGAGCCAGTCATTTCCTGCCATTTCAGTTTGGTTGTTGAAGTTGTGCGGAATGTTGTTCCGCACGGTCATCTGGTAGGCGACTTGCCGTACGTCATCTCTGCTCAGTCCAAGTAAGACCTCCTCCATACGGAGGATGTTCAAACACAATTCGTTTTCTTGTTCCTCAGAGAAGATGGTTCTAAACCCCCCTGCAAAACCTTTTTAGCGCCGGTTATGATTTTGTTCTTATTCTTTATGCGATCTCACAGTGTTGACCAGGGCACATTGAATTGCTTCGCAATCTGGCGATATCCAACGTCCCCTTGTTCCACAGCTCAATAGCCAGTCGCATGTTTTCATCACTCCATGACTGTTTGTTGGTTTTCCTCCTATAGCGTCTCACCATTGTGCACCTGAAGCAATCACGCCAGCTATTAGCCTAGATCAGTTGCAGTGTTATTTAACCTATATAGGCTACTATGTTAGATTAAATATAATTTGCCATCGTGGTTATTTACGCCTATGCGTAATTATAAATTAAGCTTCATTTGTTTAAATCTAATATGGTACTAATGATATGCAATGTGGCAAAATGTGAGGCCAACATGGTACAGTTTAATGCACACTGAAGCAGCGAATGATTTATGTGCGGTAATTATAAATAATCATGATCATGTAGTATCTAATATCGACGTTTCCAATAATACCCGCACTAAGCAACTAAAGTATCTAAATGTACATCTAAGTAGGTTACATATAACCGCCGACAAACGGGGCATGTCTGCACAGCGTGTGGGGTATGTCCGCACAGGCGTGTGCGGTCATGCCCCAAGCATCCACACGTGAACATTTCCGAATTGTTCGAAAATACTGCTTATGAAAGTAAGCTGTATTTCCACTATTACAACACCGTTAAAATGCAGGTTGGAATTATATAAGTACATTCGTATGCACGCTTCACGGTTGATATAATACACATGACAGTATATGAGTAAAATTATATCAGTTTTTACGACAACAAAGTTTTATTTCATAACTATTTACTTACGAAACTCTAATCAAATAGCACATGCAAATGGTCGAGTTGGGGGTTAGACGCTACTGTTTGACATGATTCCTATAACCAGATGTTACGCGATGCGTCAATAATAGGGTGTGCGGACATGCCTCGAGGTGCGGACATGCCCCTACTTCCCCTACGTATGAAATGGATTATTAGTTTTCTCACCGAAAGGACACAACAAGTGAAAATGTGCAACACAGTATCCAACTGGAACTACATCCATGGAGGCGTCAAGGCGCAAGGCTAGGCCCCGTACTTTTCGTCCTCATGATAAACGACCTACAAACAGCGTGCGATTTCTACAAATACGTAGATGACACGTGCATCGTCTGCACTGGATCCGACACCCAGGCGCCAAACCTCCAAGAAGCAGCCGACGCTGCATTCAGATGGACAACCCAAAATGACATGAAAATCAATCAAAGTAAGACAAAAGAGATGACTATTGACTTTTCAAAAACAACTTGACATGGGATGTACATGTTGGGGAAATAACATGAAAAGCAGGCAAGAGACTGTTTCTGTTGCTCCAACTCGAACGGTCAGGTATTCCCGTTGAAGTCCTTCTAACTGTACACAAGACGGTGGTCCTGCCTACGTTAGAATATGCTTGCCCTACATGGTCGACTTCACTCACTCTGGGACTGCAAAGTGAGTTGGAACAAGTGCAAAGACCTGCTATGAACATTACATGCCCGGACACGCCCTATATCGAAGACTTGCGTTTGCTCAGCTGGTTACTCTGAATGAGAGACGTACACAATTATGTGAACTTTTCTTTACACAAATCGAATAACCGCAGCACAAACTCCTGCCAACACCAAGGGGAACAACGCATAACACACGTATGATATACCCGCTACCCAAAGTGAAAACAAACAGAACTAAGAACTTCTATATTAACCGGTGTCTCTTTAATCAAAAGCTGTAGATAACACTAAACGTTATGAATGTATGTCTTACGTGAATATCTTTGTACGTGCATGTGTTCTTTTTACTTAATTAATTATTTAATCATACATTTCATAACGCCTATTTTATCAATTTTACTGTATTTTATTAAATCTTTGTGTAACTTAATAGTAAAAGCTTTAGCTTGTGTTGTATTCTTTAGCAGGTGTATACATTAAATCGTTCTTGGCCTTACTGTTTACAGAAGCCTGTTTTTCTGAGCTTCAGGTTGAATGTTGCCTGAAGTAGATGATGACCACTGCCGACATCGGCGCCTCTTCTAACACAGACATCTAGTAATGATCACCGCCATTTGCTGTTGATCATAATGTGGTCGATTTGGTTTTGGTCCCGTGCATTTGTGGTAATCCAAGTAAGTTTGTGGATGTCTTTGTGTGTGGGAACAAGGTTCCTCCTATCAACATACTGTTCAAGCCACAAAAGTCACATAGCATCTCACCATTCTCATTCACGGCATAACATCCTTGGCTGCCCATCATTCGTTCTCTTCCGACATTGTCAGATCCAATCTTTGCATTGAGGTCGCCCATGATGATCAAAACGTCGTGTGCATCTGGTTCTGCATCATTGGTTGGCGAGTAACACTGGATGATCGTAAGCTTGCCAAAGAACCTGGCTCTCAGTAGTTTAGCACTGACTGGTTTCCATTCTATCAGTATATTTTCAATTCCTTTCTTGAGTATTAGCGCCACTCCTGCAATGTGGCGGTTGTCGTCTCTGCCAGAGAACAAGATTGTCTCTCCTGTCGGGGTGATATGTCTTCCAAAACCTGTCCATCTGCCCTCACTGATTCCAAAGATGTGTAGCTTGTATGATTCCATCTTATTTATAATGGTGTTGTTTTTGCAGAGTCCAACGTTGTCATGAAATTCCAGGTCCCAATATGGAGTTTGTTTTTTGCATCCAGTAGGCATGTCTTCGCGCTGCTAGCTGCCTTGCGGCTTCCATTAGCATCGGTCATACCGACTTAGTGCCTCAAATCTCCTTGGTGGCTGGGATCAGTTGATTTTCTTTTACAAGTTTCTGTAACACGCTGTTTTACGAAGTAGGGTTGGTAACCATACGCTCAACCCCCAACCTGGAGGGCCAGGAGATCGATTTTAGTCTAACCTCTACCCCCTTAACCAATCCGGTATAGGTGATCCTATCAGGAGTACAATTAAGACTCCCACCGGCATAGCTCGCACGGTCACGGAGGCACCAAGCTACCTCACCACGACAAGGTAACGATCTCGCAGGGGAGCTAAAATGTACACCTTTTCCATAAATATTGGGAGTAATCCTATTTTTATCCCATCCCCACCAAAAAAACCCCGGTTCCGACGTCTATGATAATGTAAGTGCGTGTTCTCACCAGCAGTTTTTGTCACAGGGCCTGTTAGTGTTGCTAGGGTTGGACAAGCAGCCCCCGTTGGGTAAGAACCCCCTTCTACATCTACGCGGTAGGTACTTGGTGTCTCTTTTTGATGAGTGAATGCAATGCTGGGACTGGTTTGTGTAAAATTATGTTTGTATTTATAATGTTTTATGAAACATAAGTGTCATATTATTCGACTATAATATTGTTGACCTAATCTTGTCGTGTGACACCTTTACGAAATACAGAACTTCCTGTTACGATCACATGCTGTTTGTTGTATCTTACATGGTGGCAGCGTATCTTGATGAATTCACGCGCATAAACCGGTAGATCATGAATGAATTGTGATGAACATTAAACCATGAACGTTTATGCAAGTCCCCTTTACGCGATTTCAAACAAAATGCGTATATCGGGGCACTCAGACACGATTCTCCGCGTGAGCGATAATAGGTGGCTTTGACGTATACCTTAGCAACGGCGATCGTAAGGCGAAGAAGATAGGCACACATAATGGAGACTCTTTCGCCCCCTGGGCCGATGTCCTTTTCCGGCAACGTATCAGAAACGTGGAAAAGATGGATCCAGCGATGGACGCTTTATGCAAGAGCGTCCGGGGTTGATGTCAAAGACGACCCAGTGAAGTGTGCAATCTTTCTTCATGTGATCGGGGAAGAGGGACTGGAGATCTACAACACCTTCCAGTTCACCGAAGAAGAGGCGGATAAGCTCGACCCGTTGAAGGAGAAATTCGAAAGTTATTGCATTCCTAAGACAAATGTGACTTTCGAACGCTATAAACTCAACACTCGAACACAACATGAAGGAGAGTCTATCGACCAGTACGTCACCGAACTCAAACATCTCGCAGCGACGTGTGATTACCGCGAACTACGAGATGAGCTAATCCGGGACAGGATTGTCCTAGGGTTGCGCGATAATGCGGTGAGAGGACGGCTTCTGCGCGAAGCTGACCTCACTCTCGGGCGTGCTGTTGAAATGTGTCGGGCGGATGAGGCGTCTAGACAGCAAATCAAGTCGCTCGAAACTAGACCGGCAGCAGGCGACATCAACGAGGTGAAGCGGAGTCCGGGTGGTAGACGTGGAAAACCGCCATTCAAGCCGTCTACACCACAGAACGCTCCTCACAGGCATGCAAATTCAGTCGTCCAGACATGTGACGCGTGTGGCTACCATCAGCACACACGATCGGAGTGCCCGGCGCTGAACGCCTACTGTAAACTGTGCCACAAGAAGGGTCACTTCGCGAAACGGTGTTCGACGAGAAGAAACGTACACGAAATCACTTCGGCAGTCGGGGTAGAGCCGTCTGAGTTCTTCCTTGGGTCCGTCGAGTCCGAGGAACACGACGAGCCACCCTGGCACACATCAGTGGAGATGAATGGCACGGTAGTGGATTTCAAGATTGACTGCGGCGCAGATGTCACCGTCATTTCGTCTGAAACCTATCGTCAACTCCACGAGCGACCGAAGCTGAAGTCGGCCAACGTTTCGCTAGATTCACCGGGTGGTAAACTGTCCTGTGATGGTCACTTCATAGCGAAGATGTTGCGAAAACGAAAGGTGACGAACGTCCACTGTTACGTCATACCATGTTTGAAGGAAAACCTGCTCAGCAGAGCTGCGGCGGTCCATCTAAGCTTGATAGCGCGGCTCGACAACGTTCACACGTCCGACCTCTATGACCTTGACGTGTTTGGAGAGATTGGTGAGCTGAAGACCCGGCGCGTACACATCAAACTGAAACCTGATGCACAGCCGTACAGCTGCAGCACGTCTAGACGCGTGCCACTGCCGATGCTCGACAAGGTGGCTGCAGAACTCGCTCGAATGGAACGCTTGGGGGTAATCGTCAAAGTGACAGAACCTACCGAGTGGTGCAGTCCCATAGTCGTCGTGCCGAAATCAGGAGGGAACATTCGCCTCTGTGTTGACTTGAAACGTCTCAACGTCGCCATCAGTCGCGAGCGATATGTGTTGCCAACCGTTGAAGACGTCATCCACAACCTGGCTGGGGCCGAGGTGTTCTCGTCTTTGGACGCCTCGTGCGGCTACTGGCAGTTGGGTCTTCATGACGACAGCAGCATACTGACGACCTTCATCACGCCATTCGGTCGATACCGTTTTCTACGGCTACCGTTCGGAATAAGTAGCGCGAGCGAGATATTCCAGCGTGAAATGAGCGACATTCTCCGCGACGTCCCCGGTGTGTCGGTGTATCAGGACGACATTCTGGTATGCGGGAAGAATCTCGCAGAACACGACCAACGACTCGAGACGGTGTTCAACATCATCGAGAAGTCAGGACTGAAGCTGAACAAGGCCAAGTGTACCTTGCGACAACCTGGGCTCGAGTTCCTGGGTCATTGGATCAGCAAAGACGGAGTCAGCGTCCATAGAGACAAGGTGAAGGCCATCCAGGAGATGAAATCGCCCGAAAACATACATCAACTTCGTCGTTTCCTCGGAATGGTGAACTACCTTGGACGTTTCGTGAAAGACCTCGCCCGATTCACGAAGCCACTCAACGAACTCCTCTGCAAGGACATCGTGTGGGCGTGGGGAAGCGTGCATGAGAAGGCGTTCGCTGAATTGAAACAGATGATATCGTCTACTCCTGTACTCACATTCTACGACGTGAAACTACCCACAGTCGTATGTGCAGACGCAAGTGGATACGGCCTCGGTGCCGTTCTGATGCAAGTCCATGACCACCAGATGATGCCTGTGGCGTATTGTTCCAGAACGTTGACGAAAGCGGAGATGGGATATGCGGCCATTGAGAAAGAGTGTCTGGCGTGTACGTGGGCGTGCGAAAAGTTTGACCGATATCTGATGGGGTTGGAGAAGATCAAGTTGTTGACTGACCACAAACCTCTCATCCCGTTGATCAACTCTCGTGATATCGACCAGACACCGATTCGGTGTCAGCGCTTGTTGCTTCGCCTGATGCGATTCAACATCGTCGCAGAGCATGTGCCTGGTAAAGACCAGGTGATCGCAGATACTCTGTCACGACAACCTCTACAGTGCGACCAGCGACCGGACTCTGTGGATGCCGTGCAGTCGTACGTCGAGGGTATGCTATCGACAGTGCCCGTGCTTGACTCAATGCTACGACGCATTCGCGACGCCACGGAAAGCGACGACGCATTTCAGAGAGTCATCGCGTACACGTCTGGGGGTTGGCCACGACACATCTCGCAGGCAGACGAATGCTTGCGCGATCTGTACCACGTTCGGTCAGAGTTGAGTGTCGTGAAGGGAATCCTCGTGCGTGCTCGCAGGATCGTCGTCCCGCAGTCGTTGCGCAGCGAGATCCTCGAGAAGATCCACAGTGGTCACCAAGGGATCACGAAGTGTCGCGCGCGAGCTAACGAGACAGTTTGGTGGCCGGCTTGTCGAAGTCGATTGAGAGCCTGGTAGCGCGTTGTGCTGTCTGTCAAACGAAGAGATCCTCACAGTCGAGAGAGCCTCTCAAGAGCACCCCGATGCCCGACCGTCATGGCAGAAAGTCGGTGCAGACTTGTTCGACTTCCGGGGTAAAACCTACATCGTCATGATCGACTATTACAGTCGATACACCGAAGTCGCACATCTTAGCAACACATCTTCATCAGCCGTGATTGCGAAGATAAAAGATGTGAATGCACGATGGGGCCATCCAGATATCCTATTTACAGACAACGGACCGCAGTTCAAGTCCCGCGAGTTCGCAGCGTTTACGAATGATGCGCTCATCAACCACGTGACCAGCAGTCCCTACTTCGCTCAGTCGAACGGGGAAGCGGAGAGGGCTGTACAGGTCGCGAAGAAACAGCTCGCGCAGGACGATCCGACGAAGGCGTTGATGGTGTACCGCGCGACACCTATTGCCGCAACAGGGTACAGCCCTGCAGAACTCATGATGGGCAGGCGTATGAAAACGACCGTACCGATACTGCCTGAGTTACTACAACCGAACTGGCCGGACTACGAGTCCGCCTTCAACAACGACGAGGCGACGAAGCGGGTGTACGGACACCACTACGACCGTCACCACGGCGCGAAGCAGCTACCACCTCTTCAGCCGGGCGACGCCGTCCGCCTCAAACGAGACGACGAACGCAGATGGTCAGCAAACGGCACAGTACTCGCACGTCGAGACAAGCGACGGGGGCGTGTACCGACGGAACAGGAGGCACCTCCTCAAAGTGCCACCTGAACCGCCACGCACTTCCGAGACGACAGACGACCACCGAGACGAGCCTGATGACGTCGAGACGACGCCGACTCTTCCGGGCGATGAGCATCCTCAAGATGCAACTGAAGACGTGTGTTGTATCTTACAATAAGGATTACGTTTAACCTCGGGCAACTGTTGTTATATTTATAATAGTTTCAGTCATTGTAACACAACGGAATGATAATAATTGGTATTAGCGTGGGAATTGGCATTTTGCCTAGATCATGCATACTGGTAGCAAGGAGCCCCGGAATATATAATCGTGCGTGGGTCATTCTTCACGTCTTTCAATAGTGCTATACATCTGCCAACTTTTTTTAATTCCGGGAGAATCGTCAGCGGTGTAGCACTCTTCTCGTGTCGCGCTGTCTCGTCGAGCTGTCTCGGATCTTGACATCGGAAGACCGGGGGTGCTGTTAGAGATTTATCACCGGAACTTCAGCGGTTCAGCACGTCTCCCATGGTATCGCGCTGTCTCGGATGGTGACATCGGAAGACGCGGGGGTGGCGTTGGAAATTTTAAGCGAAAGTCCTAGGGATTTGCCTGCATTCCAGGAGATCTGGTGATACACCCAAAATCAAGAAGCCTCCCGGAAATTCCGACAGGGTTAACATGTATAGTGCTATAATGCAACGGCTGACAGCTGGATGATTACACCTGATTCAGTCGCAGCACCGAGTACTAAAAACGCGCTCGGCTGCAATGTCGCCATCTATCGACTAACTTTAGAAACACCATGTTATCCGCCAGGTGGCGCATGTGTAGCGGAGAAACGTCGGCAAAATGGTGATGTCAACCGTGTTGCATCTTTATCGAATATAAGCGTTTATTAAATGATAACACCGGTAAGATTTAGTAGCGTGTCTTCTATAAAGCTCGGTGATAAGGAATGGCCCAAGGTAACCATTATTACCGAAGTGTGTGCATCATAAAATACATTGTTATGTTAGCTGACACGCCCCGCAAATGAAGCAGAAAGGGGCAGCAATTTGAGTAAACTGGCAGCCATTTGTTTACCTTGCCGGTTGGAATACTATTGCAATAAGCTGCTCGTATTTTGTTCACTCTTCATGCAGTTCTGATTAATAAATAAGAACTTCACAATGTCAGTCTTTTGTGTGTCAATTGCCATGTCATAATGATAAGTCGACATAAGTCATGACATGCAAATCAAAATGTGTCCACTGGCACTGTCGTCTGACTCAAGTTAAGTCTTGACAAGTTTATAGTCAGCAGGTCATTATGCATCCATCTTCATGATGTGTTCCCACGAAATCTTGCTTGATCTTGCTGCTAGATACGACACAGTTTCACAGTTATTTTGACTGGCAACAGTGCATTGATACGTGTAACTGACTTTGTTATTTAAAATGTAATTATCTGCAATTTTTCATTTGGGGACTCATACGATCATGACCAGTAATAATAAGGCAGTATGTAAGAACGTGTCTGCATAATTTAAAGTGTGTTTCAAAGTCGCCTAGGTTTTTGCTGTTGGAACAAATAGAAGTATCCTTACCCTATAATGTGTAACAGTGTGTGTTCAGTGATAACAACATCATGATTCATGACTAATTTTGTGTTGTAGCCTGTTTGACTTGATTGGCTCCAACACAAGCCAGCACCATGTATTCGGAGTGGGCATCTGTGCAGCAAGAGATCCAGACAGACACGGCCAATGTTAGTGTGCTTCACAACTTCCCCGATGTTGTCGGTAAGGAGGTCGCTAATTCTGTCGTCAAGAGTCTTGCTCAGAACCTGAGCCTGAGTGCTGCCAACAATGAGGAACCAAGCAACCTGAGCACACCCAATGCCGTCAAGTGGACTATGCAGGTATTTTACATCACTGACAGTGCTGACTCAAGGGATATATTGTGCCTGCATTATTGAGATACTAAATGTAGTAAATGTAATGTATGTAATGCCTTTTAATGTAAACATTTTGTAACTCAGGTGCAATTGTATATATAATATCCAGTGGTGTTTGTGTTCAAGGGTCTTTTGAAGGGGTTCCAATCATGTATCGAGGCTCCCACCATGTTTTTGATAATTTGTAGGTATTATTCTCAAAATAGCACACTATGTATTTAACCCATAATAACCCAGTCATTATCATTACTTAAGTACTAATGAGAACATGACAAATTAATGTGCCTTGTATAACATTACAAAATATAGTTTTTCATACTTCATTTCATGATAATTTATGTAATTTTGGAAGTTAGTGCAGCCTTCGTCACAAACTAAATCAAATTTTATTTTGCAACAACAACAAACGGCAACATAATCGAATACACAAAACAATCGTTTAAAAAAAAGTAATGTTATGTTGCATGGGGTCACATGTCATGTTAGATCTATACCATCTTCCTGTGACCGCACAAGGATACATTTAACTACGACACACATATACACGTGTACGATAACTATATTACAACGATGACCGTGTAACAGCGGACTGGGGGTATGATAGAATGAATAATAATAAAAAACATGTTGCTAGTCATACATAAATCGTAAGACGTGCAACCTGTATATATCACCAAATTTAAGTATATTTTCAGATTTAAAAATAGGATCGGTGTGACTTCTGTATTTTTTTATTAATTATTCGTATAATGCGTTTTTGTAAAATAACTACCTTACAGTATTTCCATTTCCCCATACTTGGAATTCATAAGTTAAATGACTTTGAATTAAGGTAAAATAGAAGGTTTTTAAAGCATTATGTGGCAGAACATTTTTCATTCTATTAATTGCAAAAATTGCTCTAGATATTTTAGAACTGATTAAATTAATATGTTTATTCCATGTTAAATGTTTATCAATATGTAATCCCGAGAAGCTCACTGTTTCTTCTTTGTTATGTTTACTTATGAGGGGGGGTGCTAGATGCCATGGTTTGCATCTGGGATGCTCCTAAATGTGGTGCTGTTATGGGAAACCTGACCATGACAAAAGGCCACTGGAAGAGGCCGCAGGTGGATCGGCACATTCTTTTGTGGACACTTGTGACATTGTGTAGAATCCAGGCCCACCTCGATTGCGCCATTATAGTTGCAGTTGTGCCTAAATGTCTTACCTTAAAGTGTTTATTACATCATTCCACATTGTTTTAGGCATATCATACAATTGTTGCATTTTGGTCATTTAGAAGCTGAGGCTCAAATAACGCTTTGTTTTGAGTCAGTCAGTGTGTGCGCTGCTGCGGCAGTTTGTTATCAAGGACTGCACTTGAAATGAGTGATATAAAGCCTGCAGCATATTAGCCGATTTTTCGAACCAGTTTTGGGTTGTGTCCCAGGTGTTTAAGATATATAATCTTATTATTTAGTTTTTATTCTGATATTTTATGTAATATATGCATTGTAATATATCCACTGATGTAATGCCTTTGTATTGTATTTTTATTATATGTAAACACCCCTGATTCAATTTCTAAATATGTGATGTGTCTAAAATATACATTTTATTTTATTACAGGTGCTGTGCTACGGCCTAAACCTGCCCTTGTCGGAGCTAGAAACCATCAAGGACTGTGTGAATGTCTACTGCGAGTGGTTCTCTGCCCTCACTACCCCCCATCTGTGTGTACCCCGCCCTGTCATTGATGACCCCAACCCCTACGTGCGAGACATGCTGCACCATCTCTACAACTTGTTTGTGCCTCGCCCACCAGAGGCTGCTAGTGCAGCCGCTCCAGCAACGACCAGCAAAGTACCCCCGGCCAATCAACAGTCAGCAAATATAGGTCGGTTACACGTCTTACTGCTATAACTGTATACTACCATAACGGTTTGTAAATAGTTTTTGTTTACTTTTCCGTATATGAAGCATTTACTTTGTACAAAACTATGAGTGAGGCAGATGCATTAAAGTTTAGTTTTCATCCAACTAAAAACATTTTAGTTTGACTTTGCATGTTGTTTTAAAATAAAGATGTCCTCTATTGGTGTTGTTGTAGGCCTGGATCTAGTCAACCGTCAGACCATCCTGTGTCACCGAGTGCTGCGCATGATACAGTCAACAGTGACCGAGTCGAGTGTGATGACACCGGACACGTGGGACAGTCTGCTCAAGTTCTTACTGGCTATCAATGACACACTGCTTGCCCCACCAATAGTCAAAGGTATGTTCTTGTAGCAACACCAATATTACAGTCCCTCCTCCTTCAACACAATGATATTCTATGTTATACATATTTCCAACTATTGGTAGACAAGGTGATGTAATAAAAAAGTACTTTGTTATGTTGACAGTATATACTCTTAACAACAGTGTATGTAGACCATTTTTTACATTTTTGCCAGGTTAGGCAGGCCGCTGTTTTAAGCGTACCAAAACCGATCTATTAAAGTTGTGATCCCTGGTTGTATGAATATAACATTTTAGTTTAAAATTCTAACTATTACTATAGGTAGTATAACCATAAAAGGCATAAATATAATGATACATGTAATTATTTGCACTAATAAAAATTATTTTGGTGATTTTGAGAGCGCTGTTCTCAGATGATGTATATCCTATCTCATGTAATAAATATGTCGTACACGACGCAATATGCACAACTGCTCTGCATGTGCTACAGGAATAAATACATATATAAACTGTAAAACTGTGTGTATATACCCTCAGAAAGGTGGGATACATAACAGATCAAATAAGTTGTACTCCTGATAAGCCAAAGGCTTCCTTGTCCACCATCTAGGCGTAATTCTCTTGGTGGCGATCTTGTCCTATTAGATGTATATAACCACATACTTTATTCTCATCCACCAGATGGCCTGGGGGACCAGTTGTGTGAGCGCATACTGAGCGTGCTCTTTGAGATCTGGGCGCTCGCGTGTTCGCGGTTCTTCCCTTCTCCGCCCATGTGGAAGACATTTCGCGAGATGTGTTGCAGCTGGCGCCACCAGGCACCGCTTGTGGCCCAGTGGCACCGCTTTAACCTCGCGTTCACTGCTCGCATGCTGCGCCTCATGTATGGGCACGATTACCCAACTCTACAAGTCTGTGAGTGTTTCCGTTCCGTTTAATTGATGTATCAAGTACGTC
Source organism: Paraescarpia echinospica (assembly GCA_020002185.1). Taxonomy (NCBI): domain Eukaryota; kingdom Metazoa; phylum Annelida; class Polychaeta; order Sabellida; family Siboglinidae; genus Paraescarpia; species Paraescarpia echinospica. The sequence goes on along the minus strand of CM034538.1, from coordinate 62,377,756 downwards.
GCGGTTTACGTACGTCATAATCTTAATTTTGTGCTGACCTCTGTCAAGCTTTGCCTTTTCCACCAAAGTTGATAACGGTTATACACATGATTTACATTACTATTGCTGCGTGACACCTCATCAGTCAGTCATTCCTGTGTACAGTTGTCACTTTAAAAACTTTGCCATGTGTTTTTCTCATAAGGAAACACTGTTGTGGCCAGAATTTCAACAAAATGTACGACGAATGCATAAATGCACCAAATGTTCAGCATCCATTTTTGATGGCTTGATAGAGCTTTTGCTAGGCAACAGGTCACATGATGGATAGATCAATTTTATTTCAGATATCTGCATTTTGGTCTGGGTTGTTCCAGTTAATAAACATCGGTCTAGGGTGACAATTCTAGGGTATTTTTGTTTGTTGTAATATATATATTTATATATACATGTATATAAACCGACAATGGTTTATTTCTAGCTAACTATTAAGTTATGTGTAAAATTTATTGAGTGTGTGATAGTAGTTATATTTTAAATTATAGCTTGTCTGCCATGGTAAAGCAGCATTTCCTTGCCAAACATTCATACATTTCCAGGAAAACTATTCTCAAAAATGTAATATCACACAATTCTTATTTTGCAATATTTAAGAAATAGGACATTTATAACATGGTTTTTCATGATTTAGTGTATGTGCATGTCCAGTTCTATGAGCAACAGTTGTACATGTTTCTATACATTCACATAGAGTAAACATTGTCATTGCATCTGTCGACATAAGTCCTACAGTATCAATATAAAATAGATAACTGTGGTGTCAGTATAAATACTTAAACAATTGAATACATACCTATCTACATAAGTTCTATTACCAGGATATCGATATAAATACTGTCTACACAAGTATAAATATAAATACATAACTATCAACACATTTCTTTCTGTCAACATATCAATGCATGTCCTAGCACTGGAAGACCATCAGCTGATCCCAGATACAATGGACGACGACTGCATCGTCCAGTGCTGGTTTCGCTTCTTACACATCATCGGCGACCCCAGTGATCTCAGTCAGCCAAAGGTCATCAGCAACACACCCAAGTTCCTCCACATGGCCCTGACCAGTGACTCAGTGATAGATCCACATCAACACCGCTGTCTGCAAGCTCTGCCTGAGATCTATCACCAGGCCATGCGAGGACTGTCTGTCCTTGTGGATGCCTTCCTTGGTAAGTTATCAGGCTATGCAAGGTCTCTGTCTTTTTGATGCCTTCCTTAGTAAGTTGTTATGCCATGCAAGGTCCCTCTGTCCTTGTTGATGCCTTCCTTGGTAAGTTGTTAGGCCACGTAAGGTCTCTCTGTCCTTGTTGATGCCTTCCTTAGTAAGATGTTAGGCCATGCAAGGTTTCTATGTCCTTGTTGATGCCTTCCTTGGTAAGTTGTTAGGCCACGTGAAGTCTCTCTGTCCTTGTTGATGCCTTCCTTTGTAAGATGTTAGGCCATGCAAGGTTTCTATGTCCTTGTTGATGCCTTCCTTGGTAAGTTGTTAGGCCACGTAAGGTCTCTCTGTCCTTGTTGATGCCTTCCTTTGTAAGATGTTAGGCCATGCAAGGTTTCTATGTCCTTGTTGATGCCTTCCTTGGTAAGTTGTCAGGCCATGCAAGGTCTCTCTGTCCTTGTTGATGCCTTCCTTGGTAAGTTGTTAGGCCACGTAAGGTCTCTCTGTCCTTGTTGATGCCTTCCTTTGTAAGATGTTAGGCCATGCAAGGTTTCTATGTCCTTGTTGATGCCTTCCTTGGTAAGTTGTTAGGCCATGCAAGGTCTCTCTGTCCTTTTTGTTGCCTTCCTTGGTAAGTTGTTAGGCCACGTAAGGTCTCTCTGTCCTTGTTTATGCCTTCCTTGGTAAGATGTTAGGCCACGTAAGGTCTCTCTGTCCTTGTTGATGCCTTCCCCTGTACAAACGAGTGGGATATGTGAGGTTAAGACCCCAGCTACACCCTCTCTCCCTTTGTGGGACATGGTGGCGTAGTGTTTAGACCCCAGCCACACCCTCTCACCCTTTGTGGGACATGGTGGCGTAGTGTTAAGACCCCAGCCACACCCTCTCACTTCACTCAGCTGTATGAATGAGTACCTGGCTACAGATGTGTGGATATTTGTGTACGAATAGTCTTTGTGCAGTAATTACGGCATGGCTGAATGCTTTCATGAATGGTGATTGTGTTCGATTGAATAGTTCTGTCATCGGGTGAAGTGTAGAGAGCTTTGAGCAGTCACAAAGACTGGATGATTATGATGGCAGATTCTTCGCTTGCAAAGATCAGTACGGAGATCTTTGTTCCCGGGGATGGCGGCACGCCATCTGGTGGCTGTAAAGGCCTATCTTGAATTTGCAGGCTCAAGAGCAGGTTGGGCAAAAGTAGACTTGGCCTGAACGTGCCTGATATGCAGATTCTTTCCTCCGCTTACAATTCTCCTCATCTGCTTCTCTTCTGGAATATTCAAAGTCCTGGGCAGCTCTCCTGGTAGTCTCTCTCCAGTTGTTTCTGTCTGCTGCTAGATGTTTCCAACCTTTGTGGTGAATACTTGCCAGGGTAGTAGACTGGATACCACACTGTATAAGATCTTACCTTTTGGGTGATGACTGTGGAACACTTGATAGACAGTGTGATGTGACGTTGTAGGGATCTGTCAGCCCGGAGCGGAAGTGATCTACGCCACAGAGGTCGGCTCCGCCGGAGTCACTCCACCCGTGCAGCGCAGGCTCAAGGCCATGTCACAGCCGACAAGCAAAGGTAGACACAATCCTACTGTCATTGCCTGGACTCGCTGTATTTGGGATTTACAGAGAATGTTAGATGAATGCTTCCCAGAGAAGTCGAGATGGTGTATGATTGAAACGGTCTGCCAGGGAGTGAAGTGTAATGTGCTATGAGCTGTCCTAAGGACTGGATGCTGCGCTATATGTAACATGCCTCACCAAAGTGGGTATTAAGTCACAAAATTGTGATATTGAGTTTTGTACCTTTTTGGATTCCACAGATAATGAGCTTTAAAATTGTACCTCATTTGTATAAATATCTTCAGTAGTTTTTGATTTATTGCAAAAATTGAAGTAATTAAAAGCAACGTTTTGAGAAACGAGGTAATTTTAATTTGTATTGTCTATTGTTTTTTAATCTACGGGCTCTTAAATGCTTGTATTTGACTAGTTTTGGATTGTTTGTCGAGAAAAATAAACGGGTCATTGGAAGATGAGATAATAAGGTGTACAGTTCTGTCAAAATCACAACATTTATGTAACATGACACAGACAGCTATTTTTGGCTCATGTCCAAAATAGACCCGTGTGACTTAACAAACAGTTTGCTGTTGTGGCGGGTGACACAAAAAAGAATTTATCTTTACTTTTACTTTTTCAATACATTTACATAATTAGTTGTTCTGTAGCACTACTGTTTGGACATGGGAGGGAACACTAATTGTGTTGGTTGCAGGAGTGACCAAGGTGGTCGCCATGCCGACCTCTGTGCGACCTTCAAGTAGTGCGGACACCATCTCGGTGGGCAGCAGTCATAGTCAGCTCAGTCTGGATGATCGGCTGCCCTACGCCCCTGGTCGCCCTCACGTCAACAGTATACTGCACTTGTTTGGCCAATGGCTGGTAGAGGCAGCACTGGTCGGGGTCAGAGTTCATGGCAAGGTGGAGAAAGGTAACTGATCTGTTGGGGTTGGTTGAAATTGTGTCTGTTGGTCTAGTAACTTAGCACAGAGTTCGTAATAAAATTATCCTTTGCATATATGTATGAGTTTTAGTACAGTATTATACAGAATTGATATATAATATTGAGCCTGGAGCAGAAGTGAATGTTACAGTAATAGGTTAACATTAGTGATTTAGTTACTATTTTGCATATTGCTTTATATACACATGCACACACTCACATAAATACGCACGTTCGAGCAAGCACACGCACGCTCTCACACACACACACACACGCACACACATTATAAATTCATCACACATATTAGTTAATAATTAATGCATATTCTAATGAACTATTGTTTACACATCTATGTTGACCTTGATTGGATTGATGATCTGGTTTCCTGGAATGCAATAATTGACATAATTCCGTCTCAAAAAACTTTATATTCCTTCCATATATTTGGGTTGACTCGATTGGAATCAGTTGATTGGCTGAATCTACTGAAATGTTTGGAATGAACACAAGGAGTTTCTTGAGAGGTAATCATGTCAAATATCGCATTTCAATAAACCAGGTCAGGCCATTGAAGGTTTGAAAAGAGAGTACTGGAAGCACTGGCTTGAGGCTGCGCTCACATGGCTTTTGTTCTACAAACTAACACATAACAGCACTGGATGTGAGAGTGGTGATGCCGTGCACGTGACAGTACAACTGTGTGATGCAGCAGTGATGTAATTGTAATGAAACTGCTACAGTGTTTCAGCAATGTTTCATGTAGCTCATCGTAGTGATGTAAGTCAAGATTGCTATGTAGACTATATTATGTACGTATTTTCAAACACCTGAATTCAAAAACTTAGTTGGTTGCATTTTCATCAATTTGTGAGAAAAATTGTGTGACTATTTGTTGAATTATGACAGAAAGTCTCATCTCTGACTTGCGAGTTTCAATACATCAGTGTCTTGTCAGTGTAAATGTGTTCTAATCATTTTCTATATCATCATAATGCTTTTTAAAACTGTAATGTGATAACACGTTAATTCCAAATAACGAGGTGTATTAAAACAGTTAATTCATCACAGTATTTCTGATTTACTGAGTACTGTACATTTGTACTACCCTTGAGTCATGTCCTCTACACAATTGTTCTCTACGGTACTGCATATTTGTATCGAGTGCTGCAATAGTTCACATCCAGTCATCTCACTATTATAGCAGTACTTTCTGCAGCACTGCTTAGTTAACACGTAGTTAGGAGCACAACTTTCTGGTACTTCACACTGTTGCTTGTACCGTCACCTCACTTTCTTGCTTCCAACTGTAGACTCTGCTGCTGAGAGAGTTTGCTGTGATTACTCAACCACCATTAACTAATAATGATTTGTAGTACTGGAAACTTTGATTAATATTAAGGGTGAATGTGGCACAACTCACAACTTCCTCCTTAATAGTAACGGCACCTGTATGCTGTGGTGTACCTCACTGACAAGGTAAGGACTGGAAACGCCTGCTCTCTGTTCTTGCTTCACTAATGTATGCGCCACCAGCACAGCGCAGTAGTCCACGCACACTAAACAATCTCGTAGCAAATTAATATGCAAAATATTTTATATACTGGATAGTTTTGTTCTGGTAATCTGTTTTTTTGTGTTGTAACAGACTGTGATTATTTAAAGTAGAATCCTTTCACTGGATGAGAGGACAGTTGCTGTGCATCGTCGTTGTCAGTAACAGGTTTGAGGGGAAATGGCAGAGGTAAAATTAATGTGTCATGTTGACACTGTTCATGCAGTTTCACTTTGTTGGAGCCTTTAGACATCACATATCTACGAGTGGTTATGCTGTTGTTGGACTTGTGGGTAAACCATTATTTTATGAATAGTAAAACTGTGGAATAAGTAGTGTATAGTATTACTCCAATCAGTTGTCAATAGTTGCAGATATCATGTTTTACACACATTTACACTCTTAGCATAGATCTGTACAAAAGTATTTCATTTGATAACCAAAATATTTCATTTGGTATTCAATAATATTAATAACATGACAACAAATTTGAAAATAAACACGATATAAGTAAAATAAAAATAAATCATAACAGTATAATAACAAATATTGTAGTTTTGACATAATAAAACCACATAGTGTTTGCCTGTAAGATGAGTTTTGAAAGAATGATAGGGAAGGCCAATGACTAGGACAATATCTAGACATGTTCCAGGAACATTGTTCCTACAGAATTAGACATTAAAATGAATCCTGCCATAGAAACTGCCATTTTCCCTCACCACCCCTCCACCCGTGTTGTTTGGCACCATGCCGTGTGCGTGGGACTGCTGTGATATCACTGGTGCACCGCATATACTGGTGTGTTGCTGCATGCGTGCCTGCAGTGCTGCCACCTGCTGTCTTGCAGTGCTCTCTCGGAGTCGCACCGCTTCTTTCCACTTGGAGCGTGATCCCCTGTGTCATCCTTCACACCCAGATAGCGCATCGACAGGCACCGTCAGCACTGACGGCGGCGACACGTCACTGCTGTCGAGTAGCTACGACGCAGGCCGCGCTGAGGCTTGTGGCGCCCTCTGCAGGATTTTCTGTTCACATCGGACAGGGGAGGAAATACTGGCTCTGTATCTGTCAAGGTTCTACATCGTGTTACATCATGGACTGCAGGTGGATAAGGTGAGGGAACATACATGCATGTCACACATATGCACGCACACATGCATGTACAAACCATGGACTGCAGGTGGACAAAGCAACTGGAAACACCAAACATGTATACAGGCACATATAAGATGTTATCATGTATACAGTCTGATACATTGAACACTAAGGCAAGTAGAACACATACACATGCATACAGACACGCATGCATGCACACGTACACTGTGGGCTCCTTTCAGGTAAGGCAAGTAGCACACACACATGCACACACTCACACACATACATGCCCACACAAACACACTCACACACACACACATCCACCAGGCACGCACACACACACCACGATGTACTCCTCAGTCGAAGTCTTTAACTGCAGGTTTCTCCTCTACAGGAAGTCCCGAGTCCTACGTCTCTAAGCTCACTCCCCACACACACTAGTATTCTTGTGCAGTAGCATCATTTCCGGGCTATGTATTGGTTAGCAACATTTGTACCTTACTATACTGATATTCATGTGTTTGCTAGGCCATGAGTGAGCAGGTCTTGGCCAGTGTCCTCTTCCACTCCTGTGACCTGCTACGACTCGATCTTGACGGCGTCCAGATCCTCGTGCCACAGCTACTGCGAGCTCTCGACCTCATCCTCAATGACACTCACTCCAGGATGCAGTGAGTTCACTCTCTTCACTTGGTGTTGTTGTATGACTGTGTTCACTCCGGGATGCAGTGAGTTCATTGTCACTCTCTTCATTTGGTGTTGTTGTATGATGTGTTCACTCCAGGATGCAGTGAGTTCATTGTCACTCTCTTCACCTGGTGTTGTTGTATGATGTGTTCACTCCAGGATGCAGTGAGTTCATTATCACTCTCTTCACTTGGTGTTGTTGTATGACTGTGTTCACTCCAGGATGCAGTGAGTTCATTGTCACTCTCTTCATTTGGTGTTGTTGTATGATGTGTTCACTACAGGATGCAGTGAGTTCATTGTCACTCTCTTCACTTGGTGTTGTTGTATGACTGTGTTCACTCCAGGATTCTGTGAGTTCATTGTCACTCTCTTCATTTGGTGTTGTTGTATGATGTGTTCACTCCAGGATGCAGTGAGTTCATTGTCACTCTCTTCACTTGGTGTTGTTGTATGATGTGTTCACTCCAGGATGCAGTGAGTTCATTGTCACTCTCTTCACTTGGTGTTGTTGTATGATGTGTTCACTCCAGGATGCAGTGAGTTCATTGTCACTCTCTTCACTTGGTGTTGTTGTATGATGTGTTCACTCCAGGATGCAGTGAGTTCATTGTCACTCTCTTCATTTGGTGTTGTTGTATGATGTGTTCATTCCAGGATGCTGTGAGTTCATTGTCACTCTCTTCACTTGGTGTTGTTGTATGACTGTGTTCACTCCAGGATGCAGTGAGTTCATTGTCACTCTCTTCACTTGGTGTTGTTGTATGATGTGTTCACTCCAGGATGCAATGAGTTCATTGTCACTCTCTTCACTTGGTGTTGTTCTATGACTGTGTTCACTCCAGGATGCAGTGAGTTCATTGTCACTCTCTTCACTTGGTGTTGTTGTATGATGTGTTCACTCCAGGATGCAGTGAGTTCATTGTCACTCTCTTCACTTGGTGTTGTTGTATGATGTGTTCACTCCAGGATGCAGTGAGTTCATTGTCACTCTCTTCACTTGGTGTTGTTGTATGACTGTGTTCACTCCAGGATGCAGTGAGTTCATTGTCACTCTCTTCATTTGGTGTTGTTGTATGATGTGTTCACTCCAGGATGCTGTGAGTTCATTGTCACTCTCTTCACTTGGTGTTGTTGTATGACTGTGTTCACTCCAGGATGCAGTGAGTTCATTGTCACTCTCTTCATTTGGTGTTGTTGTATGATGTGTTCACTCCAGGATGCAGTGAGTTCATTGTCACTCTCTTTCTTTGGTGTTGTTGTATGATGTGTTCACTCCAGGATGCAGTGAGTTCATTGTCACTCTCTTCACTTGGTGTTGTTGTATGACTGTGTTCACTCCAGGATGCTGTGAGTTCATTGTCACTCTCTTCATTTGGTGTTGTTGTATGATGTGTTCACTCCAGGATGCAGTCAGTTCATTGTCACTCTCTTCACTTGGTGTTGTTGTATGATGTGTTCACTCCAGGATGCAGTGAGTTCATTGTCACTCTCTTCACTTGGTGTTGTTGTATGATGTGTTCACTCCAGGATGCAGTGAGTTCATTGTCACTCTCTTCACTTGGTGTTGTTGTATGACTGTGTTCACTCCATGATGCAGTGAGTTCATTGTCACTCTCTTCACTTGGTGTTGTTGTATGACTGTGTTCACTCCATGATGCAGTGAGTTCATTGTCACTCTCTTCATTTGGTGTTGTTGTATGATGTGTTCACTCCAGGATGCAGTGAGTACATTGTTACTCTTCACTTGATGTTGTATGGTGTGTTCACTCCAAGATGCAGTGAGTACATTGTTACTCTTCACTTGATGTTGTATGGTGTGTTCACTCCAGGATCAAGTCACTTCATTGTCACTCTTCACTTGGTGTTGTTGTATGACTGTTTTCACTCCAGGATGCAGTGAATACATTGTCACTCTTAACTTGGTGTTGTTGTATGACTGTGTTCACTGTAGGGTGCATAAGTGGATTCCATATACAGTAGTCCCTCTCTTCAACGGACACATCTGTATCCAAGCATAAGTGTCCCGACATGGCAGGTGTCTGCTCATCGGAGGGACATGCATCTTACTCTTAGTGCCAAAGTTCAGACCAATACAACCGACGCATGGTAAAGATGTGGCATTATGTCAAAACATTGACTGATAGAAATTAAGCACTATATATATATGTTTATTATTACTGTGATGTATTAAAAAATAAACAGTTGGTCATGAAGTCATATCGCCCGCCATCGTCCGCCCGACTCCCTCTGTCGATCTGAGGTTTTCCTCAACCGTGTCCGCACATTGGTCACTCACTCACTGCCACTAGCCTACGCAACGGTATCGGCCCGGCGTTGCAGTAGAATTTGCTGCGCGTATGGCAGCATTCAACCAAAAATATCGAACAAAACATCTCCATTACAACATTTGATAAATTGGTATTCTCGAACGATTTAGATATTCTGTAGCTAAAATACTTCGTAAGTAATTCACAAGTTGATGATTTTGCTGCCCCCTACTGGCTAAAATAATAACCTGGAAATGATCAACCGAATATTTAAATCAGTTGCTACACGCAGCGTGAATGTTAATTAAATATTAAAAACGCGGTAACGGGTACAATCGTTAATTGTCTCACTTCATTTTTCATCCAATTTCGAAACATTAATTAATGCATAAATTGTGCGTCAGTTGATAATGCGTTCCACCGTTTCATACGCTGGTAACTAGTTAATCTTTTCAAGGCACTGGTAATGTTTGGCATTGCGCAACATAATTTGATGATGCTGTTTATTATTTCACCTCAGTTTAAGCTTAATGTTGGACTACATTGAAAACAATTGAGGTGAACCTTTTATACATCGTATTTGTGAATCTTAATTGAAAGTTACAAGATGAAAAGGCGACGCCAAGCCGAAGCCCTGACTGGGGCTGGAGGCGCGAACGGGGAAGCCATCATGATCATGGCATCGTCGGCGCCAGTGGCAAACGTGATTAATAACAGCACAAAATTAACAATACCTTCCACCACATTCACTCTGCCTAAAGTTTACATATCGTAATCAAAGGAACTCTAAATAGTTTAGACAAACACAACGATTACAGCAAGGAAGACAAGCTCGTTATTACGGGTACACGTGTACTTGGTGTTACCATTGACACACGCCAAGCCTTCAAGCTGTATGTCCGCCATTTTCTAAACAAATTCGGCAAAAAATCTTCGAATTAATGAATACTGTCCGTCTTAGGAGGGACATATAACCAAAATATCCTGTCCGCTGTCCGCGTACATGAGGTGTCCCCTCATCAGAGGGACATTAACATGGCAGAACGGTCCGTACATTGACAAACTGTCCCGACATCGCAGGTGTCCTCTCGTCAGAGGGTCCGCTGAAGAGAGGGACTACTGTATAGCAATGGTTCACTGTTCATGCTGTCTTGGCAACACTGTTAAGACTATTTTGATAGTTGCTGGTGACTTATTTTCCTATCTAATACATGTAGTATTTATTTTGTTTCAGCTATGAAGAGCAGATCTCGGCTGTGGAACTGAGGAAAGCTTCGATCCATCTCTTGCTCTCCATGCTCTGTCTGCCTCTACACTTCCAGACACTGCCAATCAGGTGTACGTCATCCATCTGTAGATTATGCACCAGAGATTTTGCCAGAATCCTGCAGCCACATTCTAAAACTGTTGTTATTTGAGTTAGTCAATAAAGTATTGCTGTAGCTAATTCCATGATTTATATGGCTGCACTAGTAGTTATTTTGTGTCAGTGATAATGGATCAATGATGACTATACTTTTGTATCAGCGTTTATATCAATAAGTTTTTTCTCTATTTGGCAGCATTGTTTGCTGACTCTCTAGAAGAGGAGGTGACGTTTCTCTCATTGAAGTCGCGTATTATTGACCTGCTGCTCCAAGCTCTGTTGACGGAGAGTGACGCGCCCAACACTCAGATGTTGCTAGGTGGGTCGTACAGTTTTGTTTTACCTACAGCAGTGGTCAGAAGATGTTATGCTGCATTCCAATCACTTCGTATATACTGTGCACACGACCTCGTAACCCCTGCTTGACCCAGTTGCATAAATTTACAAGTGGTAAACTCAAGGAGCTTGTGAACTTTCCAGTTCGCCAAGTCGTGTTTACGATATAAGCAAGCCAATTAGAACGCAGCATAAGTTCATGGGTATAATGGATTTGATGGATTTCATTTCAGCCATTAGTATTCTGATAATGGAGTTTGTTGCAAGTACAAATACTTCCAGAAAATTGCACTTCATTACAGGCAAATTACTAAATATTCTCTACTGCAGTAGAATAAATTTACGTTGTCACACGCTAATGCAATTACAGCATTGTTAGGTGCTGTTTGTTGCCAGGTGGTCTCATGCTGTGCGTTGAGGACCTGGCCATACATGAAGCCACAGACCAAGCGGCCCAAGAAACCATTGACAACACTGACGACAATGAGGACTGCCCACCTCGTCGTCTCCACACAGACCATGCCCCAGGTACGTTGTCATCGGGGGACCATTTCACCAACATTCTTATGAGCTCATGAGCCCAATTTTCCTCTTTAAAATTAATTGTTGCTCCATAAAAAAAAATGATCTCGTACACTAAAAAATATGAACACCAGGATGCGCCACCGGAACACTTTCACCGGTGTGTCACGGAAATAGTATCCTCAGTGATAGAGTGTTTTTTTTGCAATTTCAAAAGCTCCTGAAATTTACTTGTTTATTGACGGATTTTCTTATGAGTTCATCATCTTAGTAAAACAGTCTCCAGGTCAACCAATTCCCACACAAATTAAGCTGTCTAGCATCCACGATGACCTACATTTGTTATTTAGTTTTGGTTAAATCTTCGGACAAGCTTTCGCTTAAACTCTGAAGATGAAATACAAAAGTGAGTTTATCTCAAAACCAACAAAGCATAACGTAACAAGCCTAGACATATCATACCACCGGCATATCTCTGTTCCGACAGACTCGGCGTACGAGGTATTTGGTCACGCCACGTCACTCGTCTGTAATCGCCTTATGGCGTCTTGGAAGATCGACATGAACGTCGCACTGGCCGCCATAGAAGTCCTCTCGGGCCTCGCGAAGGTCAAGGTGACCGCACCGAACATCCTAATGTGTAAGCGGACAGTCAACTGGATCTGTGAGTTCATCATGTACCAGTGCAGTCGTCCCGCCCCCGCCCACTCCAAGGACCTCCACTCAATGATCTGTGCCGCCTTCCAGTGCCTCATTCTTTGGCTCACCGAACATGACTACCTGATGCAGGACAAACAGTGTCTACAGGCCGTGCTCGAAGTCGTCGAACTAGGCATCTCAGGGACGCGATCGCAGGTCAGTGGCGCCATCTGTTGTAATGTTATTAATCTGCGGAATCCAGGTTGTGTTGTTTGGCATATAATTTATTCGGCTGGGTGTAGTGTGTCTTATTAGGGGGTTCCCAAACTGGGGGTCGGGGAGCAACTGGGGGGTCCTTGGGAAATATACACAAAAATGTTGTAAATACGTGTGATACAAAGTTTAATGGGACACAGTAGGTAAGATTATTTTTTTTATTTGCATAGTTTGCCATTTTTTTCAGCCTAAGCTATAGAGTGGGTCTTATTGAGTAAAAATGTATTTATTTTTTCTGCCAGACCACGAGTTTCCATGGTAACACATAATGTCAGCCATTTTGAACATATATTTGCAAATTGAGAATATTTGCAAATTGAGAATCAGTGCCTTTCGTTAGTGAACAAAGATGCCATTGTAATTCTTTCAAAGCCATGTACAGCATATGTTCTATTACAAAACTGGCAGGAAACATTTTAAAAGAAGTAGTTTAGTAAGTGGATTTGAACTCCGGCCATCTTGATTGACTGTCCCTGTTCTACCACCAAGCTACATCAACCAGAAGGACAACATTTTTGTGAGCTGGGGAAGTTTGGGAGCCGATGCATATATTTGGAATTCGTTTTTGTTATGGTCAATATTTTAAGTTGCAGAACCTCTGTGCTGTGTGACTCCTTGTTACTGTTGTGGTGCTTTTGATTATAATAATGGCGCTTTCTTTTTAATTACTGGTTTTACAGTGGTGCTTGAAAAGTGTTGATACATTTTCGATTCATTGAAAATGTAGTGATTTATTAAACATCTATCAACATGTAAGACATGTAGATGTTTGTGACTTTTTCAGAAAGTTTCTAGAACATTTCATGTTCCAGTTTATTGTTTAACAAATTGTGCTTTTTTGCAGATATTTAATTTAATTATGTTGTTAATGCATGACTTGATTTATACCTGTGGTATGGGCTGTTCCAGTTAAACACATTAGGGAGGTGCATCAGTTAATGTTGCTATCACTTGCTAAATAATATGGTTACTCTCTAAATAATTTGTTTATCATGTTTGTAATTATTTTTAGTTACTAATTTAGTTATTATATAATTAGTTATGGACTGATTTTGTACAATAATGTCCTCAGTGGTTTTTTAATTATACTGCCTAGCAATGGCATGATTAGAATAAAATGAATTACAGAATAAAATGAAAAGCAGTCAATACACAATTACTACGGGATTGGGTTGACAGATTTAAATCATAGATTTAATACCCAGATTTTAGCCAATAGTGGTTTCTTACAACGTGTAATTTGAACTGACTCCTGTATCCCTGATGTGTTCATCTGGATCAGCTCTAGAGTAATTCATATCCTCTGGAACACTTCAAACTCCAGTTAAGCTTCTTAAGGACATCAGCGTGTTCACGTTTGTTCCTGTCATTGTTCTTGGCGGTGTGACCCTGTTTCCAGCCCACACAGAGTCAGTTTGTTGATGATGCGGCTGAGGTATACAAGTACCCAGCCACGTCATCCAAACACAAGCACGAGAAGGAGGCGCGTGCTTCGTCGCACGGCGATGACTCGGTCGGGTCGTCGCACCAGGTAGTACTCACGCTTGCGTGGACCGTACCTCTCCTGTGGTGGAGGGGCAAATGCACTCAGACCTCCCCTATCACTGCAGACCATCCCACGTTATTCTCGAAAATCTGCATTTCAAAATTTTAGACATAGGTCAGTGTGTGAAGTTATAAATCTGGCCCGTGAATGGCACCTAGTAAGTTTGGTTTGATATAAAATAAATATGATTCCTAAGACTAAAAGAGGAAGGAACGGTTGACACGTTTTACCTCATGAGAAACTGAGTTTCATCTCCAAATATTTTTGTTGTGTCTCACAGTTTTTGTGTCAACAAACTGAGTTTTCAAGACATGAAGCTGAAGTATTCAGAGGTCAAATTTGGTTTCTCGTGAAGTAAATAATGTCTAACATTCTGTTTTGGTTTGGTCTAGTTTCTTATGAGAAGAACAATACCTCATAAAACATGCGAATAAACTGGAAATGTCCATCCAACGAAATGGAATGTTTTGATATTTTGGATTTAATCAGTCCTAATGAAATTACAGGACTTGGCATAATGACATATTTAATAGTTGTATTTTAAGTCACTGGAGATATCGTTGCTCTGAGAGTTCTGCTGCGCATCTTTTCGCGAGGTCTCACGCTTGGGGAGTGTGTTGTCTTGCACCGCGGTGGTGCGTGGGTGTTTCAGGGATGCATTGTGTCACTTTAGAACGCACAGGCCGTGTTTGCATGCTGTCGTTTCACAGCTCGAAGTGTTCACTCGAACATGTTTGTTTGTTGTAAATGTTCATGGATGTTTGCATTGTGTAATTTGCCTTGCAGTATTATATGCAGACATAGTCGGTTAAATGTCCTGAAGGTGCATCCAAGTATAACAGATCATTTGGTTTGCAATCACAACAGTAGACTATGGAATTGAGTGTAGATAAAGAAGCACATAAATAATGATATACTTTGGGTGATAGATGTTATCTTATTGGTGTAAATAATAATAATAATAAATAACTTCTTAAGCGCCAATATCCTCAGACAATCCGAGCTCAGTGGCGCACCAAAACCAAAGGATTAAGCATTCTCGTACTCGTGTGCTAGGCGAAATTCGTCAACAAATGGATGGATGTGCTAGGAAGCTAGGGAGGATAGGCGATATTGAAAAGATAGGTTTTGAGGTGATGACGAAATGTAACAATATTTTCCGCTAATTTAACATTAACGGGAAGCGAATTCCATATAGTTGGCGCGGCAACTGAAAAAGCTCGAGTAAATAAATGTCTACAGACTACTGATAAAAAGAAAACACTATACAGACAAAAACAGGTGGTCATTTAAATCTAGCTTACTCCCGTAGAGTTACAAACCACCCATTTACATTAGCGTCTTCTGGTGTATTTATCACGTCTCAGTTCTGTCACATAGGAGAAAGACCCTCTATAAAGCAAAGCACAGCATACATGGATGTAACTCTAAATAACTACCATTTGATTTCCTGAAACATCGCCAATTGATATATGAGAGGCCAGTGATACAAAGAGACAAAGGAGTGTAGACAGGGGCTAGTGGACTTCAGCGCCTTGGAGAGGATGCATTTACAATGATCCAAAGTTAGCATGTTGATGTATAACATGTACTATATATGTATAGGTCTGTAGAGTAATTTATAAAAGGAAGTGGGTGTAATTAAAACATATATTGTGATGTAAATAATAAAATTATCACTTTCAAATTATGCAATTACTGCCCATGTTTATTAGTTCATCGAGAATAGATCAGATAAATGACTTACACAGATGGAGTGATGTTGTCTGGCCTAATTAGTATCACTTTTGACGTGTAGTAAGTTGCACTATGACTTCATGGTTAAGTATTATTCAAACATGTATGAAATACTAACCGCTTGGTTTTGGTTGCCTGAAGCCATTATTAATACAATTAATAACTAGTAAATCTGATGGTTGTAGCAGTGTTTGTAATAACTGTCACGTTTTGATAGATCTTGCATGATGTGAGTAAATAGACAGTTGCATATTGTGTTCATATAACATCCCTAGTTTACAAAATATTATACCTTTCATTTGATAAGTACGATATGATCGCACCACGAGACACGAATAAATGTATAGATTCACTGATCAAGCATCTTGCCATGTAACAATTCTTGTTTCAAATCTACCATCTGCACTTACATAGTTTATCTTGCTATGTAGTAAGCTAGTTTTTGTTGCATTTCAGGTTACTATCAATTGTAATGCTACTCTACTTCACACCTTTCTTTGTGATGATAGATTTTAAAGTACCATGGTGCTGTAATTTAGATAAGACAAAGTGTAAGAAATATATAATGTGTAAGACATCTAAAGGTGTGTTCCAGAATTAAGAGAAAATATCCCTCTCACACAAGGATAATTATACAGTCTGTAGAAGGCATCATGTGTTTTTATTAATAGTTTGTCTGTAAGGTAAATGCTAGTTTCAGCTGACAACTTGGTAAAGAATTGGGAACAACAGCTCAACACCACTAACTATGAATACTACTACAACTTGGTAAAGAATTGGGAACAACAGCTCAACACCACTAACTATGAATACTACTACAACTTGGTAAAGAATTGGGAACAACAGCTCAACACCACTAACTATGAATACTACTACAACTTGGTAAAGAATTGGGAACAACAGCTCAACACCACTAACTATGAATACTACTACAACTTGGTAAAGAATTGGGAACAACAGCTCAACACCACTAACTATGAATACTACTACAACTTGGTAAAGAATTGGGAACAACAGCTCAACACCACTAACTATGAATACTACTACAACTTGGTAAAGAATTGGGAACAACAGCTCAACACCACTAACTATGAATACTACTACAACTTGGTAAAGAATTGGGAACAACAGCTCAACACCACTAACTATGAATACTACTACAACTTGGTAAAGAATTGGGAACAACAGCTCAACACCACTAACTATGAATACTACTACAACTTGGTAAAGAATTGGGAACAACAGCTCAACACCACTAACTATGAATACTACTACAACTTGGTAAAGAATTGGGAACAACAGCTCAACACCACTAACTATGAATACTACTACAACTTGGTAAAGAATTGGGAACAACAGCTCAACACCACTAACTATGAATACTACTACAACTTGGTAAAGAATTGGGAACAACAGCTCAACACCACTAACTATGAATACTACTCAACACCACTAACTATGAATACTACTACAACTTGGTAAAGAATTGGGAACAACAGCTCAACACCACTAACTATGAATACTACTACAACTTTTATGACTTCTGATGATCTGGTAGCTAGGATTACTCTCGTGTGTTGGTTACCATGGCAGCATGTCAGAACGTGAAGAGGTGTGTTTTAGAACCGAGCCAGTGAGGTGCCTAAGCTTAAGGGTGACAAGGAGCTGAAGCCGGTGTCAATGAGGGTGAAAGACGCAGCTGAACAACTACTTACAGCCATTATGGACAGTGTGGTAAGTGGTGTCAATGTTTAGCCCAGTATTTTATTTTGGTAAACATAGCCCACATAAAATAATTCACGGTTTCTCATCAGTGCACGCACATTTAAAAGAAGGCATCGCAAAAATGTTTTCTTACATTTGTTGTGACGTAAAGTTGATAAATTACCCACATTAATGTAAGTTATGTGACAATAACACAAACCAATAGACCTTGGCACAGTCGCAGACTACACTACAGCTACATTGTGAATAATTGGATAAAAATAGTATACCTCGGCACAGTCGCAGACTACACTACAGCTACATTGTGAATAATTGGATAACAATAATAGACCTCGGCACAGTCGCAGATTACACTACAGCTACATTGTGAATAATTGGATAACAATAATAGACCTCAGCACAGATGCAGACTACACTACAGCTACATTGTGAATAATTGGATAACAATAATAGACCTCGGCACAGTCGCAGATTACACTACAGCTACATTGTGAATAATTGGATAACAATAATAGACCTCGGCACAGTCGCAGATTACACTACAGCTACATTGTGAATAATTGGATAACAATAATAGACCTCAGCACAGATGCAGACTACACTACAGCTACATTGTGAATAATTGGATAACAATAATAGACCTCAGCACAGATGCAGACTACACTACAGCTACATTGTGAATAATTGGATAACAATAATAGACCTCGGCACAGTCGCAGATTACACTACAGCTACATTGTGAATAATTGGATAACAATAATAGACCTCAGCACAGATGCAGACTACACTACAGCTACATTGTGAATAATTGGATAACAATAATAGACCTCAGCAGTCGCAGAAAACACTACAGCTACATTGTGAATAATTGGATAAAAATAATAGACCTCGGCACAGTCGCAGACTATACTACAGCTACATTGTGAATAATTGGATAACAATAATAGACCTCAGCAGTCGCAGAAAACACTACAGCTACATTGTGAATAATTGGTTAAAAATCCTTAGCCAATTAGGAATTTTGAAAAAAATAAAGATGTTTCTTTTTTACAAAAGGTCATAAATAAAGCCCTAAATGTTTGGCACCAGAGATAGAAACCATCTAGGAAGAACCCACATACACACCGTGCACCACATGAACACTACGCGCACCAGTCTCACACATACACACACACACACATGGCGTACATGTTGGTGTGACTCCCCTCTGGTTGCAGGGCTCTTTCCCCCCACCCTGTGGCCCGGAGTCCCTCTGCTCCCTACTGGATGAGGAGGCTCTGCTGCGTCACTGTGGTGACACAGATGATGACGCGGACACTGGTGACCCATCACCACATCAGTCACTACGGTACTTTGTGCTTGACGGCATGATACTGGTGGGATTGTTGGAGCAGTCTCTCACCATTGGTCAAGGTATGTGGGCAGTCTCTCACCATTGGCCAAGGTATGTGCACAATCTCACTCATTCTGTTACTTTGTGCTGGACGGCATGATACTGGTGGGACTGTTGGAGCAGTCTCTCACCATTGGCCAAGGTATGTGCACAATCTCACTCATTCTGTTACTTTGTGCTGGACGGCATGATACTGGTGGGACTGTTGGAGCAGTCTCTCACCATTGGCCAAGGTATGTGCACAATCCTCATCATTCCTGTTACTTTGTGCTGGGCGGCATGAGAATACTGGTGGGACTGTTGGGGCAGTCTCACGTGGCAAAGGTATGTGCACAATCTCACTCATTAGGTTACTTTGTGCTGGGCTGACGCATGATGCAGGACTGTTGGAGGGAGTCTGCTCACCATTGGCCCAAGGTGTGGCTAACAATCTCCTCATTCTATTGCTTATGCTGGGCTGGCCTTGATACTGGGTAGGACTGTTGGAAGTCTCTCACCATTGGCCAAGGTATGTGCACAATCTCACTCATTCTGTTACTTTGTGCTTGACGGCATGATACTGGTGGGACTGTTGGAGCAGTCTCTCACCATTGGTCAAGGTATGTGCACAATCTCACTCATTCTGTTACTTTGTGCTGGACGGCATGATACTGGTGGGACTGTTGGAGGAGTCTCTCACCATTGGTCAAGGTATGTGCACAATCTCACTCATTCTGTTACTTTGTGCTGGACGGCATGATACTGGTGGGACTGTTGGAGGAGTCTCTCACCATTGGTCAAGGTATATGCACAATCTCACTCATTCTGTTACTTTGTGCTGGACGGCATGATACTGGTGGGACTGTTGGAGCAGTCTCTCACCAGTGGTCAAGGTATGTGCACAATCTCACTCATTCTGTTACTTTGTACTGGACGGCATGATACTGGTGGGTCTGTTGGAGCAGTCTCTCACCATTGGTCAAGGTATGTGTACAATCTCACTCATTCTGTTACTTTGTGCTGGACGGCATGATACTGGTGGGTCTGTTGGAGCAGTCTCTCACCATTGGTCAAGGTATGTGTACAATCTCACTCATTCTGTTACTTTGTGCTGGACGGCATGATACTGGTGGGACTGTTGGAGCAGTCTCTCACCATTGGCCAAGGTATGTGCACAATCTCACTCATTCTGTTACTTTGTGCTGGACGGCATGATACTGGTGGGACTGTTGGAGCAGTCTCTCACCATTGGCCAAGGTATGTGCACAATCTCACTCATTCTGTTACTTTGTGCTGGATGGCATGATACTGGTGGGACTGTTGGAGGTCTCTCACCGTGGCCAAGGTATGTGCACAATCTCACTCATTCTGTTACTTTGTGCTGGGCTGATACTGGTGGGTCTGTTGGGCAGTCTCTCACCATTGGTCCAAGGTATGTGATTCTGTTACTTGTGTGCTGGACGGCTGAGTGCTGGGTGGGCACTGGGTTGGAGCAGTCTCACCATTGGTCAAGGTATGTGCACAATCTCACTCATTCTGTTACTTTGTGCTGGACGGCATGATACTGGTGGGACTGTTGGAGCAGTCTCTCACCATTGGCCAAGGTATGTGCACAATCTCACTCATTCTGTTACTTTGTGCTGGACGGCATGATACTGGTGGGACTGTTGGAGCAGTCTCTCACCATTGGCCAAGGTATGTGCACAATCTCACTCATTCTGTTACTTTGTGCTGGACGGCATGATACTGGTGGGACTGTTGGAGGAGTCTCTCACCATTGGCCAAGGTATGTGCACAATCTCACTCATTCTGTTACTTTGTGGTGGACGGCATGATACTGGTGGGACTGTTGGAGCAGTCTCTCACCATTGGCCAAGGTATGTGCACAATCTCACTCATTCTGTTACTTTGTGCTGGACGGCATGATACTGGTGGGACTGTTGGAGCAGTCTCTCACCATTGGCCAAGGTATGTGCACAATCTCACTCATTCTGTTACTTTGTGCTGGACGGCATGATACTGGTGGGACTGTTGGAGCAGTCTCTCACCATTGGCCAAGGTATGTGCACAATCTCACTCATTCTGTTACTTTGTGCTGGACGGCATGATACTGGTGGGACTGTTGGAGGAGTCTCTCACCATTGGTCAAGGTATGTGCACAATCTCACTCATTCTGTTACTTTGTGCTGGACGGCATGATACTGGTGGGACTGTTGGAGCAGTCTCTCACCATTGGCCAAGGTATGTGCACAATCTCACTCATTCTGTTACTTTGTGCTGGACGGCATGATACTGGTGGGACTGTTGGAGCAGTCTCTCACCATTGGCCAAGGTATGTGCACAATCTCACTCATTCTGTTACTTTGTGCTGGACGGCATGATACTGGTGGGACTGTTGGAGCAGTCTCTCACCATTGGCCAAGGTATGTGCACAATCTCACTCATTCTGTTACTTTGTGCTGGACGGCATGATACTGGTGGGACTGTTGGAGGAGTCTCTCACCATTGGCCAAGGTATGTGCACAATCTCACTCATTCTGTTACTTTGTGCTGGACGGCATGATACTGGTGGGACTGTTGGAGGAGTCTCTCACCATTGGCCAAGGTATGTGCACAATCTCACTCATTCTGTTACTTTGTGCTGGACGGCATGATACTGGTGGGACTGTTGGAGCAGTCTCTCACCATTGGCCAAGGTATGTTACTTTGTGCTTGACGGCATGATACCAAGGGACTGTTGCCAGCCCTCACCACCACAAGGTATGCACAATCTCACCATTCTGTTATTTGTGCTTGATCGCATGATACTGGTGGGACTGTTGGAGCAGCTCCTCACCATTGGCCAAGGTATGTGCACAATCCACTCATTCTGTTACTTTGTGCTTGGACGGCATGATACTGGTGGGACTGTTGGAGCAGTCTCTCACCATTGGCCAAGGTATGTGCACAATCTCACTCATTCTGTTACTTTGTGCTTGACGGCATGATACTGGTGGGACTGTTGGAGCAGTCTCTCACCATTGGCCAAGGTATGTGCACAATCTCACTCATTCTGTTACTTTGTGGTGGACGGCATGATACTGGTGGGACTGTTGGAGCAGTCTCTCACCATTGGCCAAGGTATGTGCACAATCTCACTCATTCTGTTACTTTGTGCTGGACGGCATGATACTGGTGGGACTGTTGGAGCAGTCTCTCACCATTGGCCAAGGTATGTGCACAATCTCACTCATTCTGTTACTTTGTGCTTGACGGCATGATACTGGTGGGACTGTTGGAGCAGTCTCTCACCATTGGTCAAGGTATGTGCACAATCTCACTCATTCTGTTACTTTGTGCTGGACGGCATGATACTGGTGGGACTGTTGGAGAAGTCTCTCACCATTGGTCAAGGTATGTGCACAATCTCACTCATTCCGTTACTTCGTGCTGGACGGCATGATACTGGTTGGACTGTTGGAGGAGTCTCTCACCATTGGTCAAGGTATGTGCACAATCTCACTCATTCTGTTACTTTGTGCTGGACGGCATGATACTAGTGGGACTGTTGGAGCAGTCTCTCACCATTGGCCAAGGTATGTGCACAATCTCACTCATTCTGTTACTTTGTGCTGGACGGCATGATACTGGTGGGACTGTTGGAGAAGTCTCTCACCATTGGTCAAGGTATGTGCACAATCTCACTCATTCCGTTACTTCGTGCTGGACGGCATGATACTGGTTGGACTGTTGGAGGAGTCTCTCACCATTGGTCAAGGTATGTGCACAATCTCACTCATTCTGTTACTTTGTGCTGGACGGCATGATACTAGTGGGACTGTTGGAGCAGTCTCTCACCATTGGCCAAGGTATGTGCACAATCTCACTCATTCTGTTACTCGAAAACAACATCAACAATTCATTCATTTTATTTTTAAAATTTAGTACTTTTTCTTTCAATATTATAAAACAGACTGTGGATCTCTGCCGTCTGTTGTTCTGTGTATACATGCTAGTGGGCCCAATAGGGTAATTTGTAGACTTAGAGTGTTTTATTTTACCAAGGTTTGCCCAGTGGGATGGGAATGTTGGTCGCAAATAGAATTGATGCCCTTGGTTAGTTGCTTCCTGGATGGGTGTATGCAAGTTGGCTTAATTTTAACCACTTTTCAGGAACTGAGTTATTATGTTGCAATGTATAATACACATCTGAGAACTGTTTGGAGTTCACTTTGCCATACAAATGTTGAGTTGTTGACACAGATCTTTGCATGCAAAGCCTTCACGCTGAACCAGGTGATAGCTGTAATATTATTTGATATGACCTCAAAATGGTATCGTGACTGAAGTCATACAACTGTCATCTGTTGCACCAGACTCCTTGCCAACTGTGACAGCGCTGATACGTGGCCCGTTTGGTCGTTACGCCTGGAACATGCAGTTGCGCCATCTACCAAGAGAACGCAAAGTAAATATTACTTTTTTATCATCTACAAACTTGGACGTGTTTTATGTAATCAGTCAACTGTGATCTCATTACAACATTGAGCCTTGTTGTGTTTTCTCTGTGTTAAGAGATTTTGAATCTGCGTGTCTAAGAACATGATTTGTGACAGTATTACTAGGAAGAACTCAAATAACTGTTTACATACTATCTGATGCTTTTTTGTAAATTTGTTTAGTTATGTTAAAAGTTTACCAATTAATTTTAGATGCAGCATACATATTTGTAATTCATATTTGTACAAAATGTGTTGGGGTGCATGTAAGATGTGTTAGATCAGTTGAAAATATTACAAAATTCCGTCGTCATTTAAAAACTTATCTTTACAACCTTGCTTATCCGCCGTAGCTCCCCAGCGCCTTGATCCAACTGTTGACAACTGGAATACTGCTTATGGATTTTGAGATTGACCGATCCTTTTGTTTTGATGCGCCTCTGAGCTTGGTTTCCAAGGATTTAGGCGCAATAGAAGTTATCTTATTATTATTACTATAAATGATCGTTGATTTGGATCGTATGCACTATATAGTATGTGTTGGAGTGTACGCAAAATGTGTTGGAATTTGAGTAAGATGTTTTGGAGTGTATGCAAGATGTGTTGGAGACTTGGAGTGTATATAAGATGTGTTGGAGTGTATGCAAGATGTGTTGGAGTGTATATAAGATGTGTTGGAGTGTATGCAAGATGTGTTGGAGTGTATGCAAGATGTGTTGGAGTGTATGCAATATGTGTTGGAGTATATGTAAGATGTGTTGAAGTGTATGCAATATGTGTTGGAGTATATGTAAGATGTGTTGGAGTGTATGCAAGATGTGTTGGAGTATCTGTAAGATGTGTTGGAGTGTATATAAGATGTGTTGGAGTGTATGCAGTATGTGTTGGAGTATATGTAAGATGTGTTGGAGTGTATGCAAGATGTGTTGGAGTATCTGTAAGATGTGTTGGAGTGTATATAAGATGTGTTGGAGTGTATGCAGTATGTGTTGGAGTATATGTAAGATGTGTTGGAGTGTATATAAGATGTGTTGAAGCGTATGCAAGATGTGTTGGAGTGTGTGTAAGATGTGTTGGAGTGTATATAAGATGTGTTGGAGTGTATGCAAGATGTGTTGGAGTGTATGCAATATGTGTTGGAGTGTATGCATGATGTGTGTTCTGTCGTAGTGCGCCTCTAGTGCGGCACTAGTGCAGGCGAGACGGCCAGACCCTGTGGATGATGTGGGGGTGCACTACAACATCAAACACAGATACTTCCCGGAGACTGTCGACAGCATTCCTTCCTTCCGTGTGTAAGTGTACACAGGCGATGATATTTAGAAGAACAACAACAACATATCATTCTTACCTAAGTCTTAAGTTAAACTAACAGGTGCTTTGTGTAAATTTTTTTTTAAATATAATTTTGCATGAACGTGAAGTAGTTTTTAATTTGGATGGTAAACATGTCACTTTGTCTCATTTACAAAACACTGTAAATATTTTCTCAACAACAAGACTCAGAATTACATTTCTTTAAATTTGATCAGTGAATGAACTGTTGATGCACCACGGAGGCATTTGTTTTATTTAGCTGAAGATTGACTTGTCATGAAACAGGGTTATGCAACTTTACTTTTCTGTCATGAAACAGGGTTATGCAACTTTACTTTTCTGTCATGAAACAGGGTTATGCAACTTTACTTTTCTGTCATGAAACAGGGTTATGCAACTTTACTTTTCTGTCATGAAACAGGGTTATGCAACTTTACTTTTCTGTCATGAAACAGGGTTATGCAACTTTACTTTTCTGTCATGAAACAGGGTTATGCAACTTTACTTTTCTGTCATGAAACAGGGTTATGCAACTTTACTTTTCTGTCATGAAACAGGGTTATGCAACTTTACTTTTCTGTCATGAAACAGGGTTATGCAACTTTACTTTTCTGTCATGAAACAGGGTTATGCAACTTTACTTTTCTGTCATGAAACAGGGTTATGCAACTTTACCTTTCTGTCATGAAACAGGGTTATGCAACTTTACCTTTCTGTCATGAAACAGGGTTATGCAACTTTACCTTTCCGTGATGCAATGGAACCTCGCTATTAAGGTCACCCTCTAGACTGTCACCTGACTGGTGAGGGGACCATAGTGAGACCAATTTCCGATACGTCACTGTTAGATCAATTATCTGGGCCTATCCCAGGGTGACCTTAATTGTGAGGTGGCTGTATTACCGAGGTGGCCGTAAAGCAAGGGTCGACTGTACATGTTAATGTCATAGTGTAGTATATTCACTGATTGTGTTTGCTGTGACAGAGACAAGAGTGTCCCCCCACTGGAGAGGACTCTACTTGACCACTCGGACGAGCTCACCAAGCTACAGTCCTTCATCACTGACCAGGTCCAGTTTGAGAAGCAAGTGTCCGAACGCATGCTTGACCAACATGCCAATGCCCCGTTCCCAAACCCCGACACAGAGTGCCACCCTCCCAGGTGAGTTTCTGCTCCGTCTTCCACATCCACTCTGCCCAGATTGGCACACATTGTGAAAGTGGGCCACATGAATGTTCTCATGTTACCACTTCACCTGATTAATGTTTCCAATCATCTAAACAACACTACACAACATTGCTTTCTTTCAAGGTTATAAAACAATGTATTTAAAAAAAAATATTGTTTATTTTCAACCCACAGTTCGAAAGAATTCAGATTTTGAGTGCCTAAAGATAGTTCTTCTGTAATGACAAGTGATATGCAACCATGTGAAGTTGGTGATGTTGAACACAGATTAATGTAATTAAAAATTTAATGTGTGTACCGTGGTTAAATGGCATCGTATTTGTGTACTATCACATGTAAACTTTTGAGATTGTCTCTTACTTAAATAGTTGACCATTTAAGACACCTGTAGTGACCACCTGATGTGACCTTGTTGCAGTGTGTGCTTGGACTTCCAGACGGCGAGACTCTACCTGTCTCACTTCAGCTGGCTGTCTCTCGAGGCTCTCAAGGTAACTTTCCATCCACCCATGGCAGGTCTTGGCACGGCACAGACAGTCACTCTCAAAGTAAAACTCTCCTGAATTTGTTTTGTTTTTGTCGTCAGAACAATCAAGTGTAAGACATTTTGTAAGTATAAAATAGTATTAAAAAACCTTCAAAAATGAATTGAATATAGTGGGTGACGGCCACTTGGATTGTCACACAGAAATTGGAAATATATATTGAAACAAATTGATAGCACAGACATGTCCCTTTACAAGAGGTGCACTACAGTAACGTGTTGCCGTCCCTACTCATGGGGTAAGACCACATTAAAATTTTACATAGGCAGCCATTATAACGTTTCCTTCATTTCCTGCAAAATTTGTCTTAGGATTTTCTTGAAAATTTCACAGCATATTTAACCTCCATTGACACAAGTGCCGTGGAAAACTCGTGAAATTCTCATACCTCATTTTTCAGAAAAATCCACCCAAACCTGACACCCTCAATTTCGCCCCAATCTGGTGACAGATTTTGAAATGTTGGTGCGTGCAGCAAAATAGCCACTGTGCGAGTAGGAGGTGCTCAACAGTAACGCGTTGCTGTCCCTACTCATGCTCCAGACAGACAGAGTTCAGACTAAAGAAGTGTATGTTTGTAGAAAGTGCCCAACAGTAATGCATTGCTGTCCCTACTCATGCTCCAGACAGACAGGGTTCAGACTAAAGAAGTGTATGTTTGTAGGAAGTGCCCAACAGTAATGCGTTGCCATCCCTACTCATGCTCCAGACAGACAGAGTTCAGACTAAAGAAGTGTATGTTTGTAGGAAGTGCCCAATAGTAGTGGGTTGCCATCCCTACTCATGCTCCAGACAGACAGAGTTCAGACTAAAGAAGTGTATGTTTGTAGGAGGTGCCCAACAGTAGTGTGTTGCTGTCCCTACTCATGCTCCAGACAGACAGAGTTCAGACTAAAGAAGTGTATGTTTGTAGGAGGTGCCCAACAGTAGTGTGTTGCTGTCCCTACTCATGCTCCAGACAGACAGAGTTCAGACTAAAGAAGTGTATGTTTGTAGGAGGTGCCCAACAGTAGTGTGTTGCTGTCCCTACTCATGCTCCAGACAGACAGAGTTCAGACTAAAGAAGTGTATGTTTGTAGGAGGTGCCCAACAGTAGTGTGTTGCTGTCCCTACTCATGCTCCAGACAGACAGAGTTCAGACTAAAGAAGTGTATGTTTGTAGGAGGTGCCCAACAGTAGTGTGTTGCTGTCCCTACTCATGCTCCAGACAGACAGAGTTCAGACTAAAAAAAGTGTATGTTTGTAGGAGATGCCCAATAGTAGTGTGTTGCCGTCTCTACTCATGCTACAGACAGACAGAAATCAGACTAAAGAAGTGTATGTTTGTAGGAGGTGCCCAACAGTAGTGTGTTGCCGTCCCTACTCATGCTCCAGACAGACAGAGTTCAGACTAAAGAAGTGTATGTTTGTAGGTGCCCAACAGTAGTGTGTTGCTGTCCCTACTCATGCTACAGACAGACAGAGTTCAGACTAAAGAAGTGTATATTTGTAGGAGGTGCCCAACAGTAGTGTGTTGCCGTCCCTACTCATGCTACAGACAGACAGGTCAGAGTTCCTGACAGACCTGCAGCAACTTGACTCGGTGGCAAGTCGAACCAGCGAAACCGTTCATGTCTTCTACGTCAAGTCTGGCCAGAAGTTGCCTCTCGAGATACTCAGCAATGTGGTCAGTTATAGTGACTAAGCTCAGTTCCCATGATAAAAGGACAAATATTGATTGCTACAAATGCAGCAAAACAATTCCTTAGTGTAAAACATGACATAAAATAGAAAGAAAAACAGTCACTCTTACTCTTTTTGGGAGCAATGTCGAGTTTGAGTTACATGGAACATTTAGCATACCTGTTCATTATAATTGATCAGAAATGCGTAAGAAACAAAAAATGTTGCAAATGTACGTGAGCGAATATTGATGCTGTGACTAGGTCAGTTCAAGGCCAGTTTATATCACACAACACTGTTTCAAAATACAATAAATTCTGTATCAAGTGACATACAGTTTGGGGCGTGGTAGCGCAGTGTTTAGAGCAGCAGACTCGGTCAAGAGATTCTGTATTTCAATCCTCCTGTTGCTGTTTCAAACCTTTACCAAATTTGTTCGCTCCACGAGTCCATGTTCCCTCTGTTCACTTACGTGTTGAATGACTACCTGGCTGCAGGCAGTGGAAAATTTGTGTACAAATAGTTTTCACGCATTAATTGCTGCATGGCTGAATGCTTCCCAGAGAAGTTGAGATGGTGTTCAGTTGAACAGGTCTGCCAGGGAGTAAAGTGTAAAGTGCTCTGTGTGATCCTAATGACTGGATACTGTGCAGTAGAAGAAATCACCTTTACTTTCGTTATATCACCTCTTGTAAACCGAGCTTTGGACAATGTTTGCTGTACAGATGTGCAGGAAGAACGTCCACCCAAAGTTCCTGGCATTTGTCAAGTCTCTCGGCTGGCCGGTGGATGTGAAGAAACATGCCGGGTGGACTGGACATGTGATGACCAGTGGCCGCATTCAGCCCACCCAGGGTGATGGTGAGTGACCAATAGGTTTGGTTTATAGGTTTCAAATTAATGAGTCATCGACTGATTGTGTCAAATGCAGAAGCATGAAAAATTTTGTAAACCAAATTTTGAATTGTGAAGAATAAATACAAATGTTGGGACTCTCAATAAATCACTTGATATCTGGGTTTTTAGTCCTTTGGCCGAAGGTCCAAGGGACTATTGTCATCACTCTGTGTCCGCCGTCCGCCGTCCGCCGTTAGCTGCCGTATCTCAGAAACCGTTCAGCAACTTTTTCTCTAATTTTGCATAGACATATCTTGGGGCACTGCCACTATGCACGAGAAATGTGTATTTGATTGAATAATTTTAAGGGCTCCCTAGGGCCTCCAAGGACCCCAAAACTGGTAAAAATGTAACATTTGGCCTATTTTTTTTAAAACTGTTCAGCAACTTTTTTTCTAATTTTGCATAGATGTATCTTAGGGTGCTGCCACTATATACAAGAAATCTGTATTTGATTGAATCATTCTAAGAGCACCTAAGGGGCCCCCAAAGTGCAAAAGGTTTACATTATCTAGTGATG
The DNA here is from genome assembly GCA_020002185.1 of Paraescarpia echinospica. Classification (NCBI taxonomy): domain Eukaryota; kingdom Metazoa; phylum Annelida; class Polychaeta; order Sabellida; family Siboglinidae; genus Paraescarpia; species Paraescarpia echinospica. The sequence continues at coordinate 62,348,315 of CM034538.1, read as the reverse complement.
TGGTTTTGAGAAGGGCCCTTGAGATCACCCCCAACAGTAGATGTTGTGTAGTGTGCCAGAAAATCAAAAGCTGTGACTAATTTCTACAGCCTAGGCCATTGAGACCTTGACTAATCTTTAATTGGTCACAGCACCCAGGCAGAGTAGACACACTTGACCCCTGTTAGACTGAACAGTTGCCTAACACTTTTAAACTGTATCTTCAAAACTATTGATTTTCTATAATTGCAAGTTGTGTTTATTTTGATGTTCATTTAATTATTATAAAATGGTGTGACTGTGGTGTCTATTGGTTAAAGATGTATTGTCTGTAGAAACCTGTAGGTGACAAACATAGAAAATTAATATTCTGTCACCTGTAGGTGACAAACATAGAAAATTAATATTCTGGACAACTATAGAGTGAAATATCCTACACTTTATTTATATCAAATGCATTCTACTGTTCTGTTTACGCTTGCCATGCCTTGTGTAGACATGGTACTCTGTAAATCAATTGTATCAATATAGACTAATAATTACAGATTCACAATATAGTTGACACCTGAAACAACCAAATGTCAACCATTAGAAGAGTTGACATAGTTCTGCTATACACTATATATGTAAATTTAACCAGCTGCCATGTCAAGTCCGTTATAATTGTGACTAACAGTGTTCAAAATTATTCAGGTAAATAGCAAATAACAAAGGACACAAGTTTTCTCCTTGCCATACCTCTACACATGAGAAGAAGGCTGACACAGCCTGGCCCTCATTTATACATGATTTAGCATTTTTGTACATGTTGTATACAACTTTCAACACAATACCATTAATACCGCATGAAATTATCTTAAACCACAGGGAGGACCGGTCTACTAAATCAAATGCTTTCTTATAATCGATGAACACACAATAAAGCCTTTTGAGTCGAGACAAATACAATTCAACCAATACCCCTATCTGAACACTGCCTGTTCTTCACCTATTACATTCGCTTTGTTTAGGTATGTGGTCAGTCAGGTGTTCTGAACAATCACTAAGGATTAATGAACACTCTTGCAGAATGTCACCCACTTGGCAGGTTTAACTGATCTATTCAGCAATGAGGACACTGCTTAGGCCTCACTCTGGACCCTGTCACTCACAGTGTTGTGTATTGTCTTAGTTGGTGCATTGAGCTAATCTACTTAACCATGAATCAGTGGTGGCTCTGGTTGTGTATTACACCCAGCTGTGGAGCTAAGATTCTCTGCCTGCTATTGTTTGATGGAAGCTGTGACTAATCTGTAATTGGTCACTGGCAGTAACTTGTGTCAACATACAGCATTAAGCCACTAGACCCCTGTTAAACTGGACAGTTGCCTGTAGGTTTTAAACTGTGTCAAACAGTGAGTCTACCTTTTGCTCTCAGATAATCTGTCCTCTTAGTTTTACACATGAAGACATAATCTGCCATAACTTGATAAGTCTTTGTAGCAGCACATTTGTACTTCCAGTGTATCATTGCAACATAACATACATATTACATACTGTGTGCCACATTTGAATGTTGTGCATGTAATATTTCCATGCAATCCATTTGCATATATAATTTAAAACTTCAACAGCCGTTTTCTTCATTTTCACTTTTTGATCCCTACCATGTTCAATGCTCCATAACTTTGCCAATTTTTGTAGCAGTCATATTTTTTGAAACCGTGTAAAGCACCCTACCAAACCTTTACAAGGATGTAAGAAAACAATGTTATAATTTTTCCGACTTATCACTCATTTGGTCAGCCGGGGTCACATATAGGCGTATTAGTCCAAAGGACTTCAGGGCCACTTGGCCCATTTTTTGTTCTAAATGGCAGTCTTGTTCAATTCAGAATGCTGGTATGTTGTAGACGAGTTGTATCCAGGTGTTGTGCATTGTTGACAAGATTTTTGTTCACTCTACATTGCTCCAGTTCATTCAGATGTACGAGTACCTGGCTATAGACAGTGGTTGATGTGTTTATGGATAGTCTTCCGGCATTAAGTGCAGCGTGGATGAATGCTTCGCAGAGAAGTCGAGGTGGTGTTAGATCGAACAGGTCTGCCAGGGAGTAAAGTGTAAAGCGCTTTGAGCTGTCCTGAGGACTGGATACTGTGCTATATAAGAACTTACTCTGTTGTAGACGAAGTATATCCGGCAGACACAGGGGGCAGTCTGTATGACGGTAGACAACAGGTGTTGTACTACGCGGACGTCACCAGTGAGATAGCGTTTGTTGTTCCATCACTTCACAACAACGAGACGACCAGTCGACGCGCCAGTGCCGAACCAACCGCAACCACGGGTGAGTCCAGTTGCATGGTTCAGTGAACATTGTAACTTTGTAATTGTGATCATATTCAGCTGTAGCTGTAATAGGAAATTATTTTGAGCAAGCCATACATATATATATATATGCTATTTGCTTTACCCGGTAAAAAATATGTATCTTTCCCACTATTAATTTTGTGATTATTTTCTTGTGTATTAAGGCACAACTTTTCAACTATTGAATCAACTAACCGTTGTTTAGTGATCCATATTTATTTACACAAGAGGGAGTCTAGATTATGGTATTGTGTAGGCATACTACCTTCATGAGATGAGGGGGTCAGACGTGATGGGATGAGGGTAATTTTTCCACATTTTTATATACAAATTATAAATGATCCTTGTACCCATTAATCTGTAGAATTCCCCATGTCAACCCACTGCGTGAATGCAGGTGGCCTAGAGAAAGAGGACCGTCCCCCAGCAATGGGCAGACTGAGTGAGAACCAGCCTCTCAAACACAAGAGCATGTCCCTCGACTTCGAGAAGCCACCACCAGAACGCATGACACGAGAGGGCAGCACGAGTCAGGCGCGACGGTTTGGGCGTTTGTCAGCGACTGCGGGGTGGTCGGAGACAAAGATCCTGGTTGTTTGGCTGGAAAAATATGAGGACCATGAGACATTTCCCACAAGTGAGTAGTCTTTACTAGACTCACAGACCTTCCCCACAAGTGAGTAATCTCTATTAGACTCACAGACCTTCCCCACAAGTGAGTAGAGTCTCTACTAGACTCACAAACCTTCCCCACAAGTGAGTAGTCTCTACTAGACTCACAGACCATCCCCACAAGTGAGTAGAGTCTCTACTAGACTCACAAACCTTCCCCACAAGTGAGTAGTCTCTACTAGACTAACAGACTTTCCTACAAGTGAGTAGTCTCTACTAGACTCACAGACCTTCCCCACAAGTAGTAGAATCTCTACTAGACTCACAGACCTTCCCCACAAGTGAGTAGAATCTCTACTAGACTCACAGACCTTCCCCACAAGTGAGTAGTCTCTACTAGACTCACAGACCTTCCCCACAAGTGAGTAGAATCTCTACTAGACTCACAGACCTTCCCCACAAGTGAGTCTCTACTAGTCTCTACTACTAGACTCACAGACCTTCCCCACAAGTGAGTAGAATCTCTACTAGACTCACAGACCTTCCCACAAGTGAGTAGTCTCTACTAGATTCATAGATCTTCCCCACAAGTGAGTAGAGTCTCTACTAGATTCACAGATCTTCCCCACAAGTGAGTAGAATCTCTACTAGACTCACAGACCTTCCCCACAAGTGAGTAGTCTCTACTAGACTCACAGACCTTCCCCACAAGTGAGTAGAATATCTACTAGACTCACAGACCTTCCCACAAGTGAGTAGTCTCTACTAGATTCACAGATCTTCCCCACAAGTGAGTAGAGTCTCTACTAGACTCATAGGTCTTCCTATTTGTTCTGTGTCAAATCAACCAATGTTCAGGAAATTTCAAACATTTGTGCTTCAGAATTTACTTTTTTTTGTTAACACTTCAGCTAAAACTGCAAATTTTTTTATGATGTGAATTGAAACTAATGGTGTTTTCTCAAAAGTCAAAAAATGACTCATGCTTTCATTTTGAAATTTGTTAAATATACATAAAAAAGTAAAAATGTAGCCTGAATTGTTCTGAAAATGCAGAAGGCAGTCACGGAACTTCCAGATTGTTGCCAATGTTTTGCCAGTATCCCTGACATGAGATGGTAGCAGTTTGGACATTACACTGTCACAGGTTAAGCAGTACATGGCTGTGTGGTTTCATCACACATTGAAGGGAGATATATTGCTACAATGGCATCACCTGGCAAATGGAACAAAAGCAAATTAAAGCTATTAATAATAAAACAAAGGCAAATTTTGGGTCACAAAAATCGCAAGTCCCTCACCACATATCCGTGGGGGAGCTTGAACCAATACTAAATGTTTGTTTTGGACTTTGCGACCTTATGAGACCTTCCTTTAACTATTTAATGTCGACTGTACTCACAGGTGAGTTGCTGGGGTCGACGAGTACGGGGCTGAGACCGAGTGGGGCTAACATGATGCGCCACACCCAACAGCCGTCCATCTACATCATCTTCATCCACACCCTCCAGAATGGCCTCTACCGCATCCACACCCGCGGCCCCATGGGAAAGTACGTACACCGGCAGACTTTGTAATATTTTTACTTTTTTCACCAGTCAGTGTACATATATCTCAGGACTTTTTTTGACTGCAATCTTTGTCAGACAGCTACCGTTTGATGGCGACATGGTAGTCATTCTGAGCAGACAAGTCACGCTGGTGTGTGTGTAAAAATAAAATAACTTCTTTTCTGCCTATATCCTTGGAAAATCCAAGCTCACTCTGCCGTGGCCTGGGTGATTCTTCAGGAGATCGTTGTAGATCTAGCATTAGCCATCTGATGAATAAGGTGTAAAATCATCCACCAGAATGTTCTGATCTGGACACTACCTATATACACCTCATCTTAGATGGGTTATTATTATTCTTTCACAACAATAAATATATATTTCAGAATGTAGGTTTACGTGTTACCACCAACATAGTCTTATTTCTTGGATCTATGCCTGTACCCTACCTGTAACAGAATTCTGCTTTAGATAAATGTAACAAATTGCGATGAACATTCTAGAGATGTGTTGCGGTATTTCAGGATGAGTCTCGCCATCCCCCTGGTGGATGGAATGGTAGTTAGTCACCGGGCGCTCGGCTCTATGGTCAGACAGACGGCCAGTAACACCTTCCGGCGGAAAAGACTCGATAATGAAGGGTATGTCTGTCTTTGGTAATATTTGTTTCAATCCATAATGACGTCATGACAACAAATATGGGGAAATATCTAGTTATTGTTTAGATACAAATCATGTACTGACGTATGAAACATAACAAATAATATAATACAAATTATATTTACCTAAGTTTATCCACATACACATTTTTGTCAATTACATAACAACAACTTTGTGTCTGTCTTTTTATTATTATTCCAAACTATATCTTAAACCGTCCATTGATTTATTCAGGGTGGTTTATGTGTAAGTTTAAACAATTGTAGAAATAACGCAAACAATCGTGTTATGTTCGCTACGAAACCTCAACTCTGATAAAAACTGTTGAGGATCCGTCGCAGGGTCACAGATGAACCCCCAAGAGTTACCCCCAAGAGTTACCCCCGAGAGTTTGCCGCCCTGGATGCAAGGTGTCTAGGAGTAACTTGTCACACACACATACCAGGTATATACACAAGCGCGATTACAGTTAGATGTACCTATTATTTCTGACTTATAGGTACCAGCCTCCTCACGCCAGGAGGAAGATCAAGATCAAGGAGATTGTGGACAAGTATCATAATAAGCTGATCGAGCCCGAGTTCTACACAGCTTTGTTTCAAGGCAGCGCCAAGAAAGCAATCGGCACAAATGTTTCACAGTGAGATTATCAGTGAATTGGATGGGTGTTTTTGGCCGATATATTTGTGAATGGCTGAATGCTTAGTGTTGAATCTGTTTTCGGTGAATGAAATGGTCAGTGAATTAACTAGTCCTGCTTGAGTTTTAACATGTTATAAAATCAAATGTTTCAGACATGCTTAAAGGTAACTTTAGGTAGTGTTCATGGTGCATGTTGACCATTCCAACATTGGGGAACTGTGTAGTACCAGGTACTAGTTAGTGTATTTTTCTAACATTGTTGCATCACAAAACCTGTTTGTTGGAAGGCAAAAAATGTGCTGTAAAATCATGGAGTTTTTATGATTGACACATGTATAGTAAAATAAGAACCTAAAAATGTGTACAAAGTGACATTACAGATGCCTGTGGTTTTGTGGCACAATTCTTGAGATGTACCAAGTAAATATGTCCTATAGTAGGAAACTGTCCGTTAAGGTGCAATAATTTGTGAGTGATGTTTGATGCAATTTTATGCGTCGGCAACAAATACTTTTTGTTTGTATAGTTACTATTTAGTTCTTTAATTAATTTGAAAATGTTATGTATATTTAATGAATTAATTTCAAGTTGCATGACTGTTATCTTGAACGATTTTAATGAAAGATCACAATGCACAGTATGAATGAATTGATTACAAATGATGAACATAAATAATAATATCCAGTTGTTGTAATCTCCACTAATCTAAGTAAGCAGTATCATATGCATCGTTACACCAGACAGAGTTTAGTGGTTTAGTTTATATTTTATTTATAGTCTGTATCATTGTATCAAGACTCGATGCAGTGGTGATACCATGATGTACCAAGACTCGATGCAGTGGTGATACCATGATGTATCAAGACTCGATGCAGTGGTGATACCATGATGTATCAAGACTCGATACAGTGGTGATACTATGACGTATCAAGACTCGATACAGTGGTGATACCATGATGTATCAAGACTCGATACAGTGGTGATACCATGATGTATCAAGACTCGATACAGTGGTGATACCATGATGTATCAAGACTCGATGCAGTGGTGATACCATGATGTATCAAGACTCGATGCAGTGGTGATACCATGATGTATCAAGACTCGATGCAGTGGTGATACCATGATGTATCAAGACTCGATGCAGTGGTGATACCATGATGTATCAAGACTCGATGCAGTGGTGATACCATGATGTACCAAGACTCGATACAGTGGTGATACCATGATGTATCAAGACTCGATGCAGTGGTGATACCATGATGTATCAAGACTCGATGCAGTGGTGATACCATGATGTATCAAGACTCGATACAGTGGTGATACCATGATGTATCAAGACTCGATGCAGTGGTGATACTATGACGTATCAAGCAATGAACACTTATTCAAGACCAGAAAAGCATCATCTGCTGTATTAATGGTGCCAAAGACAGAACATTTTAGTGAGTGTTATCACTGACAAAGGTTATACTTCTCACTGCATGCATTTATTCAGATCATAAAAGTGAGACATCCAGAAAATGGAGTTGTCCCAAGAATCGTAAGGAGAAATGCCTTTACATCCATGCTTGTAACTGACACATCCCCTGCTTGTGAAGTCCGAGATGATTGTCATCTGAGGGCTGTCTCTGTCGAGTAGAGCATATACAGCAGCTTGCTGAGAGGAGCACCAAGAGGTCTGAAAGGAACAACTTCACTCAGTATTCACCCACTGCTAGTGGCCTACTCTACTATCTGATGTCGTTCTGTTATGAACACACCACACACATGGTCATTTTCATGCATAACGCTTTATAATAATCCTCACTGTTCGTAATTTATGGTCATAAAATCGTTTATCCTCTGATACTGTGTTAATTATATTTGGGGGTATATAGTGACCAAAACTGAATATATTGTTTGTGTAGTGTAACGTTATTTATGTGCTTTACCACCGATTTGTATATATTGGGAAAGACTATACCTCTGATAGTCATCAATAAACTTGATGTCTACTAAACTGAGTTAACCATTCTGTCTAGACCATCTTGTGATATTTTGTGATAACACTAGAAGATACACCCAAATTGAACTTTGCTGTATTTGTTTCATATCTCTGACACAAGTACATTCGCATTTGTTTCATATCTCTGACACAAGTACATTCGCATTTGTTTCATATCTCTGACACAAGTACATTCGCATTTTTTTCATATCTCTGACACAAGTACATCTGATCACAACTCATGCATTTATTGGTGAGATGTAATTTATGTGGAATAGTTAAAACCAATTTCTGTCGCCCTCAGTTTCATGTTTGAATCTCGATTGAAAATGATCTCTGGGAAGGACCTGTTTCACTAAGGCAACGGACCCACGAGGAAGATCTATCATGAAACAGAATCCGTTGTTAAATTTTAGCTATTTCAAAATGTAAAAAGCCGCCACAATATCATATCACTGATGACACTATTTCCATGACACACCAGCAAAAGTATTCAGGTAGCGCACCCTGGTGTTGACAGTTTTCATTACACAAAATCACTATCGAGAAGTGTAATCGATTTGAATGAAAAAAATTGGGTCTACGAGGACTTAAGAATGTAGTGAAATGGTCCCCTGGAGTCGCGAGGCAGGCGTAGACAAACTACTATATCAACAGTTTCAAAGCCAGGCCTATAATCATAACCCAGCTGTTATGTGACCAAGGACTGTGTACCTGTGCAGAGGTCCACATCGTATGCCAGCCAGCAGCTCCTCCTTCTCTTTCCTGCTTTGGTCACTGGTGTACGCCTGCAGCAAGCTGCAAGGTACAAGACCAGAAGATGTGCACTCGATTCCTTGCGTGTACTACAGCCAGCTGTGTCACTTTGCTGGTAGATGTCTCTCAGCAATAACAAGGCAACGTGATTTGTCATTCAACTAGACCGAGACCGAGGGAGAAGGGGCGTCCAGTTTTAGTGGGTCACCCAATATATCGGGCCCGCAAGCTGGAGGGGGTGAATATTTCCCCCCGCCCCCGTTGAGACAAGAGTGCCGCTTAAGGGAAAACAGTTCCGTTTGAGGTCTTTTTTGGGGGAGCCTCAGTGGGGTGCAGTTGGAGGTCTGGAAGGAGCAGTTTTAGGTTTTTGTAATTGCAGGTCGAAAAATGTATCCACCCAATCAACCAAGCTGTGAGCCTACATATGCATATATCCAACTGCCTCACTTTGTCAGACTAGTTGTAGCCAACTGCTACAGTACTACGGCGTCGTGTTGTAATTGAACCAACTGCTACAGTATTACGGCGTCGTGTTGTAATTGAACCAACTGCTACAGCACTACGGCGTCGTGTTGTAATTGAACCAACTGCTACAGTACTACGGCGTCGTGTTGTAATTGAACCAACTGCTACAGTACTACGGCGTCGTGTTGTAATTGAACCAACTGCTACAGTACTACGGCGTCGTGTTGTAATTGAACCCTTTACTGATTTACTCACTGGGGTGACTGTATGGAAAGAGACCCTCCAACAAGGACCTACCGGGCTGGCGTGGTGTAGGTTTGTGTGATGGCCAGGGCTTTCTCTCCTGTCATCCCATGCAGCTGTAGTAGGTGCTTGGCAAACATCTCGGTCACCGTCATCGCCTGCAATCACACTTCTCCTTAGATCAGTCCGTAAGTCTCGTTCTGATGACCCAGCAACCAAGAACCAAACAAGACCATTATCTTCATTTACTTAGGGATGTAAACGTAAGTTCCAAATATCTTAGGCGTTACGTGGGAGTGGTTTTGTTGTCACTATGTACTGTGGTGGAAATTAATTGCTATGAGGGAAACATGTTAGTGTTTAATAAGAACAGGCTAGTCCAGAATACATAGAATAGTGCATACCTTAGTCTTGACAGTAGAATCGTTGAAGTCTTGAAATGTGACAAACTGTCCATGTTTGTTAGAGGTACCACAAGCCAATGTCTTCCCCTAAAAAAACAAATGTTGACATACTGTATTGGCAATTACAGAATTAATAGTCAATTGATGTAGATGTCTTATAATCTTAATTCAAAAGTGTCCACGCAGAATACATATGTATTTATTAAGTGAAGTTGTGGCAGTCTGTAACAATAATAATGGCAACAGTTGAATCATGCCAAAATCTAATTAATTATTGACACAAATAATTATATTTGGCTGACAAGTAATAAAAATGTCAATCAAGAATAATTCTACAGTATGCAATATTGTATAATTCTGCATTATTATGTAAACTTTGATAATTGAAAAAGGCACACTGTTCATAATTATATAAAATAACATGTAAGAGCAACATATTTCTTGCAACAAACTGTTGATTCATAGGAAGACTTGTACTGAACGTGCTGACCACATGCGGAGGTGCCAAGTAATATTGCACGAAAAGCGGTGGACCTTATGACATGATGATGGCGGTAGATGAGGATCTTGCACCACGAGCCTCGCACTGCAGTTGCGGAGGAGTGCGTGTGGAAAAGAAAACAGTTCCTTGGGGGATAATGTTTTTTATTTTAGGGTATATTTATTTTGGTGCATTTTCTATGTGAAATATCGATTACGTGGATACAAAATTAGTATTTTTTAATCGTGACACATCGGTATGGTGGTAGATTTCACCACTAAAGTGCATAAGATTATCCCCAAAATTAAGAAAATGTACCAGTTGTACAGCCAAAGCATTAGACTGAGCACCTCTGCAAAGGTTACGGTACTGATACACAAATGGTGTTAACTGATGACTTACACCGTAGAAACTCTGTAGGTATCGAGTCATGAGGGTGAGGTATGCGGCTGACTCTCTTGTGCTCGCTGTGTGCTTGATGTGAAACCCGTCAATCACCTGTCAACATACATCACTCTTACAATTAACCCAACAAACTACTACAAAATGACAGCTAAAACCAGTCATTTCTGTGCACTAGTATGACACCAAAAGTCATGAAATTAATGCGTTTTATACAACCACATTGTATTGTAATTATAATGCGGACTCCTATGCTCACATTGTAAACAATACATAGATGACATGCTTATATCGTTGTATAAAAAGTAAACATATGTTCTTATATAGTGCAGTATCCAGTCCTTAGTACTGCTCAAAGTGATTTAACGCAGTCCATCATAATGGCTAATTTGGGGAAATACTAAACACAATGCTGAAACTTTTGTTTTGGCTATTCTACAACAACCTCTAAATAGTTATCTTCAGGGGTGGTAGTGATGGATTGGTTTAAAGTATCCCTCTATAGTTACCTGAGTGTTAATTATAGCCTGATTGAGAGAATCCTCAGCAATGCTCAGGTGTTGGTTTGACCCGTACTTCTCAATCAGATAAATTACATTCTTGACTCCAGAATTCCACAGACGAAACTGTCGGAGACAAAACATTCCAATGACAGATCAACAATTCAAAGTTTCATTAACACAAACAGCTATCCCCAGAACTGCACAGTACTATCAAATCATTAAAAAGAGCTACTAGTCACCAATGTGCTTGGTTTGTTGTAGCTAATAACATAATTCAAGGTTTGCAAGTGACCTCTCCTAAACAAATAGTTAATATACATAAATCTTAATGATTGGGGCCCATATGTATGGGGAACAACATAGAGGTAACGCTTCCCAGTGGTTCTAGATAACGACACGTTTGCCATCGAATTGTCTGAAGATGTTCGTTGATAGCAATCAAAATGTTACAATAAATAAAGTAAATTGACTGCAAAATAAGTCAAAAGAATGTTGATTTCAACCATCCTGCCTGATGAATCTCTTCATATGTATTGTCATTACCTTCTGCTCGTGGAATCTGCCGTCTATGATGCTGCCTGCAAGGTCATCCATTCTTTTACGTTCCACGATGTACTCTAGCATCAGCTCACTGCCTCTGCATCTTCCTGCATCACAAGTACAGGTCATACTGTGTTTGTGTGTGTGTTTGTGTTTGTGTTTGTGTGTGTGTGTGTGTGTGTGTGTGTGTGTGTGTGTGTGTGTGTGTGTGTGTGTGTGTGTGTGTGTGTGTGTGCGCATGTGTGTGCGTACAGGCATGGGTGTTTAATTGTGTGGGTGTACCTGGATGTAGGTGTGTTCATGTCTGCTCATACATGCATGTGTGACAACATACCGGTACCAGTAAAATGCAGTATTATGTTGTCAGCATCCACCAACCGATGACATGTTGACACACTATGACACTCACCCGAGTTTCCCTTGGCCACCCACAGGAAGTCACCTACTTGTAGTTTCCTCACCACAAATGACACACTGTTCTTTTCGAGTTCTCTCAGCAAAATGTCACGTCCTTCTCTGTCTCTGAAAACCAGTTAAGGAAACATAAGTTTAATTTAACAAAACAAGGTTGTTATACCCCCAAGAGTGATACCCCAGACATTAAACCCCCACATGTAATACCTCAGACATTAAACCCCCACATGTATGCCCTAACATTTGTATGTAGTTTTCGTAAAACCACCAGACAAACTATGAACATATTTAATTCTGCACAAGAATAAATTCAATTTTTTTTTAAATTATAATTTTCACATGAATGTTCAATCCGATTATGCATGTTTCCGTGTTTATATTTCGACTTTCCTTGCTCTCTCAAAAAACCATGTCACCGACAAATTCAGTGGATTGAACGCTAAATGTTGGCTTTGGCAGTTACCAGATATAAGGACAAAAACCAAATATTTCAACATGTATCATTGTATGCACTTTTTGTATCCAACTGACGGCAGATACAATTTAAACTATTCACAAATACACACTGGTACATCAAAGAACCACGGAGGGCTAAACCAGCTGAGTAAGTAGTTTGCGTTAATCAGAACTGTAAGTAATATCTGAAGTGATTCCAGTGTCAAAGTCTCCCCCGATTCAACATTTTAAAACAACATTCATATGGTTGCTATGACAACACATATTTTTAATGCGCCAACACCTACCGTCCGTACAACTCGCAGTTATCCACACAGAGGACGACATCATACGAATACGCAGGCATCTCCCACAATGCCTCTTCTTGACTGCTGGTGGCGCCGCCTGTGTTTTCCTCCGTTCGACTCGCACTGTTGGATGATGTGGCATCGATTATCCATTTCATCTCATCGATTGACAATGAAGTCTTTGCACTGGACGATGCTATACTCCTCACTGCTGCTGGTTCCACACATGGACGCTTACTCAACACTTCATCAAGTACTCCATCGTCACATATAGCAGCTGAGGCTGTTCTGTCAATGGTGTTACCCCCTCTGCTGCCTGCTGCCAATCTCTTGCCTGTTGTGGCTTTATTGTTGGGTCTCCTATAGCCACTTTTACTGGTTGTCGTTGAATTTTTATTTGTTGTGGCTGTTCTACCAATTGTGCTGTGCCCACCAACACGTTCTGCTAACACACCATTTGCTATGGCTGTTCCACCAGTTGTGTTATACCCACCACCAATTTCTGCTACATGTATGTCTGTAGCGACTGGAGTTGTCTTTTGAGAAGTTGGCCTACAAATAGAAAGTATATGAGCAGACCTGGGGCCGAGTACATTTTTATGAGTACGAGTACTTTGACGATGGACGAGTACGAGTACATTGCTAAAAGCTGAGTATGAGTACGAGTACATTCTCACGAGTACGAGTACAAGTACATTTTTGTAAATATAAATATTAAATAATAACGTATCGTAAAATCGACAATTTAGTGGATCTCTCTGCAATGTAGGCATGTGGTATCACTGTCATGATATATCTAGGGGCAATATTGAGTCACCGACCAACTAGGCACACGTAAACCAATCATAAAGTACGATTGACATTTGAGAAAAAAACTTAGCCAATCAAGTTGATATCTGTCTTTAATGATCACAAATGAGTGGGTAAAAGAGACTGACCAGTGGATACCCCCAGCCAATCATTTGAACTTTGCTGGTTGTCTCCAGGTTAAGCATGTAAAACAAAGCAACCAACAGGAGGATTTGTTACCTGGCATCCCACTGGCTACATGTCTTTGTTTAGCATTTCTCTTATCTCTGCTCCCTCAGTGCTTGTTCTCTCTGACCTAGACTATCATGCCACATGGCTTCACTGGTGTCACACTAAGTTGGCACTGGATTATATTAGTGTAGGGTGACATCTGACTTGAGCCACCTTACTTCTACAGAGGAAGACTGACAGTTCTTGTTCTTAGCAGTTAGCACTGTCGGCCAGTGCCAAGTGGCATGGTCTCCAGACTACATTAAATGCATTCCCTGTCTAACAGGTGGGTTAACTGCTACTAGTAGTTGGCTCTTTATGGACATCCTGGTGGCTTGATTAAACTGTTTTATGGCATGAACTGATAGCCTACAATTATTGTTTGCTTAACAGGGTGTTTCTGACTGGGGAAAGATGCTGCCTGTTGCCATGTTAGGGTATCATAGTCATGGACTCATGGCTATCAGAGAATGAGGATGTACTATGTGTAGGGATGGCAAGGTGGCATTCTATGTGAAATAACAAAGTATTTAAAAAAATAGTTGAGCATTTCAATATTTCAGGAAAGTTTGATTTTATAACTGCAAATAAATTAATTGTTCCCAGTATATATTGAGAAAGTACTCAGATGTACTCGTAATGTACTCGTAAAATCTGAGTACAATGAGTATGAGTACGAGTACATGACCCATAAGTTTTATGAGTACGAGTACTTCAAAAATGTACTCGAGTACACGAGTACCGAGTACTTCCGCCCCAGGTCTGTATATGAGTATATATTTCATTAAGGTAGCAGGGAATGGAAAAGGATATAAATGAGGGACATGGTGAGGAGAGACAAGGAGGTGGCAGAGATTGTGAAGGAGGAAGCAATGGACACGGTGTCATGGTAAGGAGAGACATGGTGGTGACAGAGGTTGTGAAGGAGGAAGCAATGGACAGGGTGTCATGGTGAGGAGAGACATGGTGGTGACAGAGGTTGTGAAGGAGGAAGCAATGGACAGGGTGTCATGGTGAGGAGAGACATGGAGGTGACAGAGGTTGTGAAGGAGGAAGCAATGGACACGGCATCGCGGTGAGGAGAGACATGGAGGTGACAGAGGTTGTGGAGGAAGACGTGATGGATGAGTATACCTGCCAACTATCCCAGAATTTCACAGAGACTCCTTGATTCTGGGTGTATCTCTCGGTCTCTTAGAATACAGGCAAATCTCCTGGACTTTCGCTTAAAATCTCCAACAGCAACCCCCCCTCTGCCCCGCATTCCGATGTCAAGAGCCGAGACAGCACGACACGGGAAGCGTGCTGAACCGTTATTCCATGTTGCATGCCGTTCGGTGCAAATACATCATGTCTTGGACTATGTAAAAACCTTGTAGTTTTGTCCACACTGATAAAAGTAAAAAGTAAAGATAAGTTCTTATATAGCACATTATCCAAGTCCTTAGGACTGTTCAAAGTGTTTTACACTTATAACATTATGATTACATCTGAACCAACAAACACTGGATGATGACTTCATGTTGCATCTACATCCTACAACATCCTAATATAACTACAGAACAGACAGAAAGAAATAAGGAGACACAAACTTTTTCCGTCCGAGTCGTTGCATCAATGGTATATCTTCGATGACCACAACGTCGTCCACCTCAACTGCCATGGTGTCCTGTGGCTGTACTAATCTGCAGTCGGATTCTCCGCAGGTCGGACTGAGGTCATGATTGGCCTGGAGTAACCTGGCAGCTAGTTCACACCCAGACTCAGTGATGATGTATCTGCAGGAGAACAAACATCATTCATCATCACTTTTATGTTATAGCCACGTCATGTGTCAGCTAGATAGGACTACAGATGAGCCTCACTATTAAGGTCCCCCAAGACTAGGCAAAAGTTACCTGAATGGCGAGGTGACTGCATGTATGCTGCGCCTCTGAGCTAAGATTCCTGGAGATTTAGGCACTATAGAACTTTGTCATTATTATTATCAGCGAGAGTATTATCCTAGACTTTAGTGTTACAAAAATAATTTGGGACTATCCCAGGGTGACCTTAATTGTGAGTTGGCTGTATTACTGAGGTGGCCATAAAGTGAGGTGTAACTGAATATGTCTCGTTTGTGCAAATAGTACAATTGTTTCTGCCCAAACTATTTAATGGGTTTAAAGATAAAAAGTGTTGACACTTTTTCAGCTAGAAACCCTGTCACTGAACACCGGTAATAACAATTCTTGCAAATCTATGTTCAGTATACATTCTATTGCGCAACAAGCAAAGCATTTTGTTGAATTTTAGTGTTTGAATAACTAATGAATAATTGGTTTGTAAACAGCAAAAAAGATTTTGTAAAATGTGTTCTGCTCATTGCACAGAGAACAGTAAGCTAAAGCCACACTCAAAACCTTATTTCTTTAGCATAATTACTTCCAGTTCCAGAGATATTCGCTTTCCAAATAAAAGTATGATTTCGAGAAAACGAGCATCTAAGACTGAATAATGGGACTGATTACTTGCATACTTGCATACTTGCATACTTGCATACTTGCATGCTTGATCTATAAATAAAAGTGATTTAGAGGTATGTAGGTATACTTTATTGATAGTAAATATAAACACACTAAGAAACAGTAATTTTACACTGATACTTTACGTGTGTAAAGAGTTGTGAGAATGACCAGTGCTTACTTGGCGGGACAGCTGGCCCTGATGATGTATCCCTTGACAACGAGAGTGCCCATGGAGGACCAGGCGGTGTAGTGACTGCCAGGGTCAGGCTGCAAGGACAAACAACAACCTCAGTCTCCCCCAACAAACTCTGACATGTTACCCTTCACACACCTATGACACCCATGTGACCTGCCGCAGTGAAGTGGGTCGTAAGTTCGAAAATTGTGAAATGGGGTTTTGTACCATTTTGGATTCCACGGATCATGAGATTTAAAATTATACCTCATTTGTTGAAAAATCTTCAGTAGTTGCAAAATTGATGGGTCATCACCTAGACGACTAGTTTTGGCTCCAGTATCCACCCAGACAAGGCGCTTATGATGTGTACTCCATTACCAGAGCATGTATTTTGGTAGCAGCAAATCTAGTGCCCATGTTTTGTAGATTGAGCACATCCGTTCTGTGAGTTTTTTGTGAGTTTTTTTTTCCAGTTTCAAGTCCTGTGTGTCTTTTACCTCCCATGATGTAGACATCTGATGGAAGAATGGATCAAGATTTAGTCTCTCCCGTCCAAAAGACACAGGCAAAGTGGGATAAACGAAATACGCCATGTTTTGAAATGGTTGTACATAGACTCAAACCCAGGTTCCCTTGACCGAGTCTGGTGCTCTACTGCTGAGCCTCACTGTCAGGATGCTGTATGACAGCGGTGGAAGCATGTACAGCTATACTGTACTCATCTGTGTTCTTGTACACAGGTAAAATGTATGGAGTACCGGTGCTGTTGAAATTGTTATATTACTTAAGAACAATATCTGTCATGTACTTGTGTGTATATTTTATGCTGCTAAGTTATTTTTTTTTTATATTTACATTTAATTTAACTATTATTTTGCCGATTGTTTTTATATGTTCAATATTTATATGCTGAAGTATTCTGTATACAGGTACTGTATATTCATAAATGGTCTTGTTGCCAATGATTCAGTAGTAATATGTTGAAACAAATACACTTTTTCTGTCTCGTATTCATGCTTTTTAAAACTGCTCCAAGTCACTGTTTGCTTTTGTAACTTACAATAAGCATCCGTCTGTAGCACCAAGTTGGAAAGGCCGAGTTATGGCTACATCGACTTTGTCTGATAACTGACTACTTCCAACTTCCACTCACCCTCTTGAAGGACTTGTCAGCAAGCGGCTGGGCATCTCGCATCAGCTCCTGCTTTGTCATGAAGCCTCGACTGTCAACATTCTGTGTACACAAGTAAACATGTTCACAGTGCTGATGTCTCATCATAGCTCACAACCTGAAACCCTCATTGCACTGCATATTCGTGTCACTTTTCCATCCAAAACTATCACCCTTATTTCTCTAGCTGGAAACTACCATTCTTACATATTACTGAATTTCCAAGACCTGAAAAGCCAAGCCATATTAGTGCAGTGCTGGTGACTGTGATCATCCACGAATTACAAATCACATACACATTATATATGCATATAATCATGGAAAAATGACCCTCCCTTCCCCGTGAGCTGGACATATAAGGTTTGACCGAGCTCTGTCCCTGTAAGTAGTTATGTCCATATTGCACCTGACGTTGCATATCTGGTAACCCTCTCCGTAGGCTCTGTTGTCCACACAGTGGGTGCAATCAATGTTACTCTCATCAATCTTGATTGCATAACTCTTGATCTACATATTTGACCTAATCTAGTGTGGCCAGCATTGATTAGGACATCAAAAACATATTACGTACCTGTGAAATTGCATTTTTAAAACATACTCAACCTCAAGTACATTAGTTCAAGTACTAAATACAGACATATAATGTAAGTTGCTATCTAAAATCTGTCTACATTCAGAAAAGTATCCACTAAATGTGTGAAGTACGACTAAGTTAATGAACTGAGGAAGGACGTACCTGTTTATTGTGGTACAGAGTAAGAAGAAGGGCATAGGCACCAGATCTATACTGGGGTACATAGGGGCGGTTACCCCCTGCCAGCTCTGTTGCACGACGTCTCTGCCCCTATATGCCAACCACAGTAGCATTAAGATAATGCTACACCTTGGAAACAAGACAGTTTGTGATATGTATTTATATATGGGCGATTCTCACGAAACCTGGACACATTGTTGATTTAGCGACTGTCATATATCAGTTTTATTTTTTAATATGATACAGTAGATATGTTGAATACAAGACGTGGGACACCTTAATATGGTTATTCCTGCCAGAGAGAGGAGTTTAAAGTTACATGTCCGATCTGTGTGATATCAAGCAAAGCACATAGACCGTCCGTATTTCAACATCTCATGTCTCTATAATATTAGTCATTACATTTTGTTATGGATTTCTGGTACATAGAATACACAGACTGTCAAAGGTAAATTAATCAGCTCTTAACACACGGTTTAATAGTTTTCTTGTTGCTTAAGTTGACCATATTTGTTAGCACTCCTTCCATGTCATACATCACACTGTGTCAAATGTTATAAGTTTACTTGTTTTGCATAAAACAATAATATTGTTATTTATGACTAAATAGAAAAGATGGCTTTGCAATGGTATTGAATTTGTTTTTGTGGGATCATTAATTATGTGAAAAATGCAGACTTAGAAAATGTGTTTCACAGGTATCACTTATATTTGCTATAATTGAGTATCTTTCAAATAGCTAATAACGTATTTATGTTAACTCCATTGCTAAATTGAGAATACTTCACATCTAGTTTGAAAGGGAATACATAGTCAAACTTATTTAACAACAATATTTTACATTATTGGTAAGTGATGGGTGTACTAGCAATGATACCACAACAAGAACATTATTGGTAAGTGATGGGTGTACTAGCAATGATACCACAACAAGAACATTATTGGTAAGTGATGGGTGTACTAGCAATGATACCACAACAAGAACATTATTGGTAAGTGATGGGTGTACTAGCAATGATACCACAACAAGAACATTATTGGTAAGTGATGGGTGTACTAGCAATGATACCACAACAAGAACATTATTGGTAAGTGATGGGTGTACTAGCAATGATACCACAACAAGAACATTATTGGTAAGTGATGGGTGTACTAGCAATGATACCACAACAAGAACATTATTGGTAAGTGATGGGTGTACTAGCAATGATACCACAACAAGAACATTATTGGTAAGTGATGGGTGTACTAGCAATGATACCACAACAAGAACATTATTGGTAAGTGATGGGTGTACTAGCAATGATACCACAAGAACATTTTTGAAATAATCTTGGCGCAACAGTTACAAAAAACGTATGCGTTTCGTCTGGTATCGCCTTTTGTGCCGATTAATTTATTGCCAAAAAGTTGGTACAAGTGGATATTATGTAATTGTGTAATTAACTTGTGATTGACCATTTAATGATAACAATACGTTATCCATATAATTTTGTTATAAACGTTGTAAATTTAACACAACTGGCACCTCTAGAATAACGACACTTATTGTTCAAACAAACCATCTTCATCTAGAATGTGTTTTTGTCGTTGGCTGGACTGTTGTATACAAAGCCATCAGAGGTTGGTGATGTTACTTGGCATAACATTTCCCATTCTTTATATCCCGCTTTCCTTATCCCTAACTTTTTATGCATATTTGATGATCTTTCATGTGTAGGATGATTTCATTAGTGATGGCTGTGTTGTCAGCTGTGCCTGTGTCAGCAGTGAAGCTGCGTCAGTAGTACAGTGTAGCAGTATGAACCTTGAACATTATGATGTGTGTTGCTGTCTTGCCCGGACATATGTACTGGTACGTCATTGGTGTAGCAAAACTAGTAACATCCAGACAAGTAAAATCTGCTTCGCATGTACATTTGGCCTCAACCTTGGACAATAGCTGGAGCGGTCATGAGACTGGTAAAGTGGGAGGTGTGCCATAAATTGATGATGTCACAGCTCACTTTGACAGAGATAGAGGATGCACGGACAACCGTCATCTTATTCTCCTTTGTAACAGAGTGGTATCGCATTTTCTGACCATTTTCATATATTTTCAGAGAAAGATGGTCACAGCAAAACTTGACTGAGATTACACATAAATTAATCATGCATAAATATGGAAACTAAATTGCATGCACTATTTAACATTGGAATAAAGCATGTTTCTTTCTCTATTTAATGCTTGGGGAAAGTTGAGTTTTGCATGGTATCGTTTAAATAGTATTTAGAGGAAAATAATTCTCAAAAATTAGTAATTCACGCTAGCACAGCTGTTTTACCTATTGTTTGCCCACATTTATTATACATCATATGGCCTATTAGCTGTGCATATCCTTTCAATTATGTTTGAATGGCGGGCCATTTAATGAAATAAGACAAATGATTCCAGGTTTCATGAGAATTGACCATTTATATACATATATCACGCAAATGATCACAAAGTTCAGCAATTTTGCCAAAACTTAGTCTTTGACAATATCACATTTTCATATCTTATATATACATGCATTGTCATAATTTTATTATGTGCAATAAAACAGACAAAATCAATCACCTGTGCACTTATAAAATAAACTGAACAGAATTTGTAAACAAAACTGCTGATGTATTTGTGAAGGAAACTACAAAAAAGTTATCACTTGTAATGAAGTGAATGTCTAAATATGTTTTGAGTGCCTAACCTGTGGATGTTGAGAATGTCTGTGAGTGCCTACTGCCCCACATGTAGCTGGGTGATTGTGTGTTGACAGAGGACCAGGCAGGCCCTCCCACCTTCCATCATCTGAAACAGACAATGTTTAACAAGACAAGATTTAACAAGATTGCCACCCAGAGAATTAACTCTAGATGGCAGGTGGACAAGGAAGCCCTTTGGCTTATCGAGAGTCCAACCCTTTTATTTATATGTATCCCGCCCTTCTGAGGTGTGTCAAATTTATTTTTAAACATATTCACGTTACCGTTTTTACTTATTGGTTACTATATTATTATTATACAATTAATAATTATAAAGTCACTATACATTTCAAATAAAAAGCTAAACAATTGCTATGCAATTTAAACCCATGTGTAGCTAATGTGTTAAGCTGGTTTCATTTGCACAATATATATTCCCTGGAATAATGATCATGTGATATGTTAACCCCCACCCCAGTAACAACTGAGTGAGCTGATGCAACTTGGAGTGATTAAACCTGACTTGAACCTTGGAAAAGTTCATTCACTCTACATTGCTCCAGTTCATTCAGTTGTATGAATGAATACCTGGTTATAGACAGTGGTGGATAATTGTGCATGAATAATCTTCTCTCTGTAATTGCGGCATGGCTGAATGAGAGAAATAAAATCTTGTGATGGTGTTCGAATGAACAGGTCTGCCAGGTAGAAAGGCACAAGTGCTAACCAGTCCTAAGAGCTGGATACTGCACTATATAAGAACTTACCTAAGTTTGATAGATAATCAAGCACATAATTTTAACATCTTCTGTCATAAACTATGTAAGCTAACTAATTATTAATTATTATTAATTAGTTGTCACATCATATGTATATATAAGTGTGTGCTGTTGATTTTTATCAGAAAACAAGTAACTTTGTTGAGATGCATGTAAAAATGTAACAATTCTTGGTGTTATATTCATCAAAATCAAACATTTAAAAAAGAAATTAAAAACGTCTATGAAAAAGTGATTGTATGATTTAAATAGAAAATTTAATTTAATTATTTTTATAAAATTATTTAAATGAAACGTTAACTAGCATTGAACCACTGATTGCTGGAGTACTGGAATACATCAAAATGTTTTCACACCTGTGTCTGCAGAATACACGGCCAATCTTTCATCGAGTAGTTTGCAGATTTTATCCCCTGAAACATAATCAGTCAACTACTACCCGGTAGGTGTCTGTGAGCTGCTCGGTATTGTGTGGGGAAATGGTTGTCAAAAATCGTTCGTACATAAAGACTGTCTGTGCCTGGATAGATCTAGTCTTAGGGAGACATTTCTACATTTAAACCATGTCTCAACCTGTGGATATCTACAGTCTAAGTGAGTGGTTCCCAAATCCTGTGCACTGGAATGTGACCCATCCTTCTATCAGTTTGAACCAATTATGTGCAAAAATCCTCCAAATCCAATGCAGTCAATTCCGCAGCAACTGTGCATTTTTTTAAATTGTGACAACTTGACAAATAAACAAAATTGCTAGATACACATCCAGCTATGTATTTGTAGATGGTGTTGTGTTTATGATGATAAAGAAACAATTAAATTCCAGAGAACTTTGCAATATCATGAAAGTTGCAACATCATCCTTTTTGAAATGTTGACCCCCCAAGATCCTGATCTCCCAGGATAAATTTGAAAAACTAAAACTCTACAAACCACCCCATTGAGCCTGCTAGCATGTCTTTAACATTTCAGAAAAAAAATTGTGAACAATAATGGTGAATACTAAAATTTTGCTCAAGAATTACCGGAATATATCATGTGGTAAACCTTCTGCACAGGATTCAGTAACAACTGATCACTACAGTAAGTAGTTACATGTATGACAGTCTAATTATGCACACGGGTGGTACTTTGAATCGGGGTCTCAGAGTGTGAAAGGTTGAACTGAAAGAAAATAAATCAAATAACTACTACATTTCAAAAAGAATCTGATTTCAATAACATACAATTTAAAATGATTGTGTACTGGTAATTGGATAATTTACAACATTGAATTCGACTCAAAATAAAAGCTAATCTTATTTGGAATTGTCAAAATTTTGTCCAGTCAGATGTGCTGCAGAAGTAAAACAGGAGATGCTTATCTTAGGACTCACCAAAGTTCTCTAATATCTTGCAGTCTTTCCCGGAAGCCAGCGGCAGTGGATATTTCTTTAGGCTGTTTATTGCCTGGATAGGTCAGAGTTCAAATATTAGTGGTCTCAAAATGAGTGTTTCATACTTCTTCTAACCAAAAACAAGTGAAATATTAATAAATAATAATTATAGTGAAATGTATTCAATAATGAGAACAAGTGATCAACTTCTAATAGGACCAAATGTTGTCTCAACACAGCCTGAGATCTGTTCTGTGCAGTGAGTCCAATGACAGCCTGAGATTTCTTAATGATTATCTAACCCAGGTTCAATTCTTAATTGAACTGGAATTGAATTGGTAAAAAATGCATGACTGTGAATTGATCTGGAATAAAATAAAATAAAAACAGATTGAATTGGAATTGAATCCCACAAAGTAAGATGAATTTAATGAATTGATTGAAACGTAAAATAAATTTATGACATTTTTCTATATAAATTGACACATTTAAACTACAAAACATATGTTAAATTGTAACATTTTCGAATGTAGCATTTTGGTCAAAGACCAAAATAAAACAACCAAAAGCAGAATCCCCATCTTCCGATGTCAAGATCCGAGACAGCACAGTATGGGAAGAATGCTGAACCGCTGATGAATCTCCCGGAATTAAAAAGGCACGTATATTAGTCTACTGTCTAGTGTCAATAAGCCATGATAAGCCTATAACTAGTACAAGTGACTAATAAGGGGTTGATGCATGTGGTCTGTGCCTGGACTGGTGATGGAGTCTAGAAAACACTGACCTTGTTGTATGTGTGCGCACTCTTCAGACCTTTGCTGGCAGCTTCCTCCTTCCATTCTGACAACCACTTCACAAACAGGGGATTGGCGCACGGTCTTTGATCCATTGTTTAAACGTTACAAATTGTTTACTTGTTTAGGTTTTGGTTTTAGACTCACTCATTTTAAGTTTAGGCTAGCTTATATATACATACTGCCTAGCCTGCCGACTCTGGACATTGTTTACATTAATTTAATGTCATTATAAACACCATTAGGAAATACCGTGATTGCATGTCATTATAATATCGTATATCATGTGTCTAAAGTTCGGCATGCATCAAAACATTAGTCAAAATTGCTCAATCAACTGCAGCCTTCGAAAGAAAACAGAGCAGGGACATTTCGTCTACCCCGCCTTTCTTTGGGCAAAACAGCACATGCGCTAATTGGGCACGCCCTAAAAGGCGGACCAAAAACGGGCGGACGTGTAGACCACATTCACCAAGATGCGCACGAACAATGCGTTGTACGTGCAAATATGAAAAACACGCATGCTGAATACAACACTACACGTAGTAGGCATTATGCACTCTCGTGAGACCATGGATCTGCGCCTTCGTGTCGATCATCAGTTGGTAGAGCAGTGTCTGTTGTGGCTGTAGAGGCCGATTCGTGAATGACAGTCCAATTGTGGCATCTGCTGCTTTGTTTTCAGCACGGCTGTTTTCCTGCAGCTGCGTTTTTCTTTTCAGTTAGCCTGTCGAGGCTCCCCTTTGCTCGTTTGGGTTCCCTAGCTGCTTGGTTCCTGCTATCACGTGGATTGGTCTCCAGCAAGCTCCTCCCAATTGTTAATGGCCGTGTCTATATAATACATTCAAGTCTCACTTGCATGCCCTGCTAAAAATGTAGTACAGTTTATTATGGTAAACCATGATACATCCATAGTAAATCATGGTGAATTATAGTAAACCATAGTATATTGCATTTTACTATGCTTTCACCATAGCAAATTATAGTAAAATATGGTATTCATTAGTAAACCATGATAAAACGTGATATTCACCATTTTAAAATTAATTATTTATTATAGTAAACCATAGTATTTACTATGGTAAAACATGGTAAAATATTCCGCAAAAACACTGTAGTTTACTATAGTGTTTACTATAGTAAACTATAGTAAATTTACGTTAGTAAACCGCAGTAATTTTTAGCAGGGCATGTACGTCCCTGAAGCGCAGATCGGGACGTATGTAACTCTTTTTCTAGTGGCCGGCTCTCTGTAGAGGATGTCTTTTTGGAGTCGTCCATCTTCCATCTGATCGGTGTGGCCTAGCGTTGCTTGAGCAGGGTTATCATGCAGTCTCCCAGACTTACCCCATGGTTAGTCTTTCTCAAACTGATTGTGCGATCAGCCGAAAATCCGTACATGCTTCTGCAAAGCGGTTTATCATGTTTATGCGTGTTGACTGCTGCGTCATCCGCAAACAGGAAGTCTTTGACGAGGGCCAAGCGCGCATTAGTCTTGGCTTATAGACGAGACAAGTTGAATAGATTTCTGTCAGATCACGTGTGCATATACACTCCATCTGTCGAAGATCCAAAGGCGTGCTTCAACATAAGGCCAAAAAATCCCAAAGAGGATTGGGGCGAGGACGCATTCCCGTTTGACGTCACTGCGAACGTTAAATGTCTCGGAGGTGAAACTGTCGCACTGAACTGTACGTCTTATATCGTTCTGGAATTACCTGGTTATGCTGCAGAGGTTAATTAGGGAGGCATCCTATCTTAATAATAATAATAATAAATAACTTCTAACGCGCCAATATCCTCAGACAATCCGAGCTCAGTGGCGCACCAAAACCAAAGGATTAATCATTCTCGTACTCGTGTGCTAGGCGAAAGTCGTCAACAAATGGATGGATGTGCTAGGAATTAAGCTAGGGAGGATAGGCGACATGGAAAAGATAGGTTTTGAGGTGACGACGTAATGTAACAAAATGTTCTGCTGATTTAACATTAACGGGAAGCGAATTCCATATAGTTGGCGCGGCAACTGAAAAAGCTCGAGTTCCAGCCTTTGTCTTAACTCTAGGAACAGATAGCAACTTCAAACTAGACGAGCATTGAGTGTAAATAACTAGGTTGTTTGGATGAAAGGGCTTGGTAGGTGATTGTGCAGATCTTAAACATAATGCGATATCGCACGGGGAGCCAATGCAGTGATTTTAGAAGTGGCACTGAGCGGGAGAATCGAGGAGATTGTGTGACTACCCTTGCTAAACATTTTTGGACACGTTGTAGTTTTGCAATATCCTTGATAGCAATATTATGAAGGAGGGAATTGCAATAATCTAATCTGCTGCTAACAAGAGCTGTTGCGATAGTCTTAACGACAGAAAGCGACTTATGTCGGCGAATGCGGCGAATATCACGGATATCATAAAAACAGCAACGGCACGTTTGGGATATGTGTTGTCTGAAATTGAAGTCGCAATCAAAGGTCACTCCTAGGTTCCGTACTGATGCTGCTGGTGTGATATTTGAAATTTGCTATCGGTCATCCATGAAAAAAACATCTTGGAGACAACCGTTGAGTCGGTTTAGGGAGTGACTTGTATCGGGCGTGGCCAAGGAAATGTAGATCTGTGTGTCATCTGCATAAAGGTGATGATCCAAGTTATGACTTTGGATTACAGAGCTGAGTGGCGTAGTGTAGAGAGTGAAAAGCAAAGGCCCAAAAACGGAACCCTGGGGAATGCCACATGAAGTGGGGAGTGAGGTTGAAACGTAATTATCTATCTTTATACATTGATGTCTATTGGTTAGATATGAAGAAAGGATCTTGAACAGACCACCACTGCTCACAAGGTCGAAGGCTTTGGTAAGATCAATAAAGGCAATGTAGAGGAACGGCGTGCAAAACGGGCCATTTAAGCGATATTTGTCATAAAGTTTATATTTTGTACTCTAATCCTTTTTTTCTCTACGGGATAAAATTCTCTACTTCTTTGACTACATTTGTGCTAAAATGTAGCGTATTTATGTTAAAATTACTCTATTTACGTGGAGTTCAGAACACCACCCATTTTTTTACTCGCTAAAAGTTGCGTTGTATTATTTAGTCATCATCACACATTCCGCAAACACATTGTGCACACTCGGACCCTGAGCAGTCCTGGTGTGCCCACGCTGCACATTATTGACATTTTATCCTTCTGCCCCGTCCTTGCTGTCCAAAAACAGTTGGTGCATTATTGTTTCTGCACCCAGTTGTCTCGCTTGTTTTCAAAGCTTCGAGACATCGCAGTGGTATGGCGAACGATCTCTTCCTTCCCCATGTAGTTCCACTCGTGCTGGATTGTGATCTCTTCCTTCCCCGTGTAGTTCCACTCGCGCTGGGTTGTGATCTCTTCCTTCCCCGTGCAGTTCCACTAGTGCTGGATTGTGATCTCTTCCTTCCCCGTGTAGTTCCACTCGCGCTGGGTTGTGATCTCTTCCTTCCCCGTGTAGTTCCACTCGCGCTGGGTTGTGATCTCTTCCTTCCCCGTGCAGTTCCACTCGTGCTGGATGGTGGTATCTTCCTTCCCCGTGCAGTTCTACTCGTGGTGGGTTGTGGTATCTTCTGCTTTGAACGATGTTTGTCAGATTATGTTCTTAAATCGAAGCTGACGTTAGTAGTATAGAGGTCCTGAATGCCCCCGTGCACGTCACCTTTGGTGACCTATGGTCAAAACTTTACTAATAAAAAACGTTTTAATGACCCCTAAACGTTTTCGGGAACCTACTTATAAAAAAGATCAAAGGCTTTTTTGACACTAAACGTTTTCGGGAACCTACTTATAAAAAACGTGATTGATTACCCCCTCTAAATACATTTGAGCTGCCACCTAGCGGTGAGTGTAGAGAGCATTTTGTTCGTCCCTAGTGACCAACGTCGTACGTAGGGCGTGCTGACGTAAGCACTATATGACGCGAGTATATAACCACGATAAAACCACTGTATAAACGTCGACGACGGATTAGCCCTCCTGGGAGAGTGTTCGACTAGGGATCGAAAGATTTCCGGTCCGAGTCCGTTCGTCGGCACTTTTTAGATTCGTTGTATGTGAGGTGCCACCTAGCGGTGAGTACAGAGATCATTGTTCCCTATAATGCGTTTATATAACCGGGGTGAAACCACTGCATAAACGTTGGCGACGGTATAGTTCTCTTAGGAGAGCGTTCGCCTAGGGATCGAAAGATTCCGGGTTTGAACCCTAGTCGCAACTTTTTAGATTCGCCATCTAGCGGTGGCAACGGCGGCAGTATATAAGCGGTGACGGTAGCGGGTGATCGGTAGTCGGTATGTCGTCACCTATAAGGTTTGGTGGATCGCGGTCGTTCTTGTCAAATATGTATTCGTGTCCATTGTCGGCGTTCGGTCGGGGCTTTCGTTCCGTCGAGCACGCCTATCAGTATAGGAAAGCATTATTTAACGCCGACGTGGAATGCGCCGAATATATCAAAAGTGCGCGATCGCCTTATGCAGCGAAACGACGCGGTTACGGCATTCGAAAAAAGAGAACGGGAACCGAATGGCGCACCGTTAGGGTGGAGTGTATGAAGACGTTGTTGAGGAGCAAGTTTGACGGGTCGAGCGATTTGAAGGCTGCCCTGTTGGCCACCGGGGACTTCGAATTGGTGGAATGTGTACCGAGTAGGGAGGGTTTCTGGGGTACCGGAATCGGGGGCGAAGCGGGGGAGAACATGCTCGGTAAACTATTGATGGAGTTGCGCGCCACTTATAAAGAGGCATAAAAAGTGTTCGTCGTTCAGTCGTCGAAAATGAGCGGACCGTCGTTGAAGCATCCTTTTACATATATAGTAACCGGTCCTACGGGGTGCGGTAAGACGACGTTCGTCGAGCGCCTGATACATCACGACGCTATGATCGATCCGTCGCCGGAGAAAATCCTGTGGTGCTACGGACAGTGGCAGACCGGCTACGCGTCTATGTCTTCGAAAATAGAGTTCGTAGACGGTCTGCCGGATCCGAAACGTTTAGACGTTAAAACGAGGACGCTTCTAGTACTCGACGACCTCATGGAGGAGACCGATAGCCGGGTGACGGTACAATTTACTAAAAAAGTCATCATTCGTACAACTGCAGTCGTCGGTCGTACAACTGCGACAGAACATGTTCCCGAAAGGGAAAGAAAACCGTACAACCAGCCTGAACGCCCAATACATAGTGCTATTCAAGAGCCCCCGAGACGCCGGACAAGTAGGTCACCTAGCGAAACAGATGTACCCGGGAAAGGTCAACTACATGATAGAGGCTTTCAAAGACGCGACGTCGTCGGCGTACGGCTATCTCTTTGTGGATCTGAAACAGGAAACGGAAGAGGACATGCGCCTGCGTTCGTGCATATTTCCGGACTATCGCCTTCAGTACGTGTACGTACGGAAGGGTGGCGGCGGCGGCGGCATTCTATAAGAAGAGAGGGACGTCGGGGCGTACGTTTATTAGTCGCTATGACGGGGCGCGCGGTGGTAGCGAAGCGACGACCGAAGGTGGCGGCACCGACGAACCAAGTGAATAGACACATTTTCGCCCTGCAGGTGTTGGAGAGGCATAGGCGGAACATCGATCTGCGAAAAGCCGTGATCGGCCACGCGGACGCCGGACTCATTTGTAGTCTGTGCGATTGCGCGTACAACATTCTGAAAGGGAACGTGAAGTTGTCGCCGAAGCA
Source organism: Paraescarpia echinospica (assembly GCA_020002185.1). NCBI lineage: Eukaryota > Metazoa > Annelida > Polychaeta > Sabellida > Siboglinidae > Paraescarpia > Paraescarpia echinospica. Next base: position 62,318,576 of record CM034538.1, on the reverse strand, counting down.
GAAACGCGTGTTGTCGAAATACCGGAATCACCTGCGTAAACTCGCCGACAAACACGTTGCGCTTAAAAAGAAGCGTGCCATCTTGCAAAAGGGTGCGGGTGGTTTTCTGTCGGCTCTGCTAGCGCCGTTAGCGAGCACCGTTCTCCTTCCGCTGCTCAGACAGGTGATCGGCAGCGGGTGATTGATGCAGTACGCGAAGAAGATGGCGTTGGTCGACCCGCGATTGGTCGAAAGCCTCCTGCCACGTATCGATCAGCCGCCGAGCACGCCCCGATCACGTGTGCTGAGTAGCCTGGACAGCGACATGAAGGACATTTTAGAACGTTCGGATTTATCCGAACGCGAAAAGGTAGCGTCGTACAATCAACTGCTGAGTCGGTACAACACGATAGAGGCGGCTCGTGCGGCGCAACCGGTACGCGTGTCGGTGGTCAACAGCAGCGATACGTCTGCGGTGGGGGTGGCGGCGACGGCGGTGGCACCACCATCGTCGGAGGTCGCAGAGCACGAAATCATAGTCAGTATGCCGAAAACGTTGAAAGGGAAGACGGGACTGCTTATCGAAAAAATGAAAGCCGATCCGTTGTGTCGATGGAACGAGTGCGGGGAATTCGTGTACGACGGTAAAACGATCGCGGGGAGTAACATGGTCGATCTAGTGAACGATCTCATGCGAACGAGATCGAAGACGACAGCGCCCGTAGGATGGCGAGAGTTCGGGTTGCGTATGAAGGATATGAATATCCCTATGGAATTCGTGGGCAACCCGCGCTATCGGTCGTACATGGAGCGACGACAGAAGCGCCTACTAGAAGAGGCGACGTAGATGACGCCGACGACTAGTTCATCAGCGACGCCGGAGTGGAGACGTCGGATACGACGCGAGACTAAACGCAGACAACGATCCCCTTCGTTGGACGTCGCGGCGTGGGACACGTTGTGATGCCGTCACGACGCACGATAACGGCCATCGTCGTCGGCTTCACCATCGCGTTATCGCTCTCTACACGTGTATAATAATCATCGTACATTGATCATCGTCGTCGTCGTCGTTGCCATGGTGTCCGGGTGGAGTAGTCGTCGTCGTCCAAAACGAAAGCCTCGACAGCAAAGAAACGACGTCGACGACGACGACGAACTGAATAGCGTCTACTTCGATCCGAAACGGGTGGGAAGTTATGGCGGCGTCGACGCGTTGCACCGGGCGTCGAAGTTCCGACGTCCGGCCGTCGAGAGGTGGCTAGCGTCGCAGGACGCCTGTACCCTACACAAACCGGTTAAACGTCATTTCAAACGTCGTCGCGTCATCGTGTGTGGTCGAAACCAGCAGTGGCAAGCCGATCTGGTCGACTTGACTAGGCTGAAAACGCACAACGACGGTATAACATACCTATTGACGGTGATCGATGTGTTTTCGAAGTGGGCGTGGTGCGTTCCGTTGAAGAGTAAGTCCGGCCCGTCGCTCGTCGTGGCCTTCGAGCGCCTGCTGAGCGGTGGCGACGAGACGCCGAACTCGCCGCAGACCGATAAGGGGACCGAGTTTTTGAACCGACCCCTGCAAACGTTCCTAAAGAGTCGCGGCGTTCATCATTTCGTGACGCATAACGAGGAGACTAAAGCGAGCGTCGTGGAACGGTTTAATCGAACTTTGAAGACGCGTATGTGGCGCTATTTTACGAAACACGAGACGCTGCGCTACGTAGAGACGTTACCGGATTTCGTGCGATCGTACAACAACGCCTACCACCGAAGCATCGGTAGGACGCCGGCGAGTGTCGACGCGACGAATCAGGAGGCCGTATGGCAACGACTGTACGGCAACGTCGGCTGCGGTCAACGGCGAAAACCGCAACTACGCGAGGGAGATCGCGTACGTATCAGCAAGACGAGGGGTCAATTCAAAAAAGGATACATGGCTAACTGGAGCGAGGAACTCTTCACCGTCGTAGAGGTGCACCCGTCCGAACCGCCCGTTTATCGCCTGAAGGACGACGCCGGGTCGCCGGTAGACGGCGCCTTCTACGAACCGGAACTACAACGCGTAGTCGTTCCGAAGGACAAACTGTATCGCGTGGAGGCGGTTCTACAGCGCCGTCGGCGTCGTCGCGGCGGTGGTTCGGAGGCGCTCGTAAAATGGAGCGGATATCCGGCCTCCTTCAACAGCTGGATCGACGCCGAGTCGCTCGTGGACCTATAAAAAGACTACTACTAGTGAGGAGGCGGCTATGAGAATGATTCGTTGGATGCGCCACACGGGGTGCTGGCGACTGCACGAGGCGGGAATATGCAACGGATCTTCGTTCTTGCCGTATAAAGGTCCCTGCTGTATCGACAGGCCGCAGTGGCGCGACGATGAGCGACGACGACGAAACTACCTCAAGTGGCGATCGTCGAACGAACGCCGGCGCCGAGCACGCGGACTCCGTCGACGAGCACGCGGACTCCATCGACGCTACCACCACATCCACCGCCGAACCCGTTCCATGGCAAATCTGCGGCAACGAATACCCTAAGGCCGAAATCGTATTCCTCTGTCAGGTCGTCGTCCTGTACTTCGTCTTCGCCGTTAGTATACATAATCTGACGAAAGGTCAAGGCGACTCCAACCTGTGGACGGCGCTGTTGAGCAGCTGTCTCGGTTACCTGCTCCCGAGTCCGTCTATGAGTGTTGGTGGCGGTCGTCGTCGACAACACGATGGCGGTCTCGTCTGACTTTTATCTGACGCTACCGAGCAACGCGTCTATGAAGCGTCACCCCAAAAATTCGTTGACGCAATACGTCGCGACGCTGCCGCAACGTTTCGACCTTTCGGGGGAGTGGGAATGCGGAGTGGTGGCGATACAGTATCCGCACACGTGGTACAACGTGAGAAAGAAGGACGCCTACTTCTACCTGACTTGCGCGACTGGTGATCCGGGTATTTACACGCAGGTAGACGAATACGGCGTCACCACCTTGATATACCGTCAGACCTCGATTCCTCACGGTTTCTACAACAACGTTTACGAGTTGTTGCACAAGATCAACGAGGCGCTAGAGAAATTGTGCACCTATAAGGTCAAGGCGCTCCTAGAGTACAGCATCGTCTCCAACCGATTTACGCTACGTATGTCGTCGGGTGTCGAATTTATCATACCTCATACGAGCCGTCTGAAGGACGTGCTAGGTTTCCATAGTAACACGATAATGAGTGCCCCCATGTTTGGCCCCGCGCCGGCAGTCGTCATCGACACCATTCCGTCGCGTACACGTACGAGTACGAAGGTCGCGATACGGTGAATATGACGGCGGGCATCGAGACCCTGTACGTGTACACGGATCTCGTGGAACCGCGCGTCGTCGGTGACGTGTACGCGCCACTCCTTCGAAACATCACCGTCCGCGGTACGAACGGTGACATTATTTCGGAAACGTTCGACCGCGTCCAATACGTCAGGCTGTTGCGTCATCAATTCGATAAGATCGAGATCGATATAAGAGATAATCTCGGCCAACCGAAACCATTCGAGCAGGGAAAGGTGGTGACGACGGTTCACGTCAGACGCTGTAAATCGAAATTGTTTTAACATGCCGCCGTCGAAGAACCCGTACGTGGACTACTACGTTCGTCAGGTCGGCGGTCAGCTGCCGGTCTTCGTCGGTGGTCGGGGGCAACGAGGTCACGGTCTGGGCAATCTTTTCGGGAGCCTGTTTCGAAGCGCCATGCCACTTATCTAGAGTGGCGCGTTGGCGTTGGGAAAACGTGCGCTCAACACCGGCGTGCGCGTGGCGCGCGACGTCGTCGCCGGCGGCAATCTGAAACAGTCGATAAAATGATGCGCGAAGAGGCCGGCGCCGATCTTCTCGACGGCCTATTGAATTCGCAGGCACCGCCGAAGAAGAAGAGAAAAAAAACGCAGCAGCAGCGCCGCCGCGATGGCGGTGGTGCCGCCACCATAAAGAGAACGCGCCTGGCGGCGACGAGCGTCAGTAGGCGAAAGAGTCGGCGTCGAACGGACGACATATTCGACGAGTAATGATGGCGTTCGCGAATGGCGCATCGTGCGAGGGCGTAAAGGCCGAACTGGACCTGTTCACCGGGCCGGTGACGCAGACGAGTGTCGAGGGCAGTCAGTGGATCATCTACCAGCCGCTGACGACTCTCGACGCCGGCGGCCCTATCGAGTTCCTCATCCCGGGTTCGGGCAGCGACTATACGGACCTGGCGAGCCTTCAAGTGTACGTGCGCTTCAAAGTGGTTCAGGGGGACGGCACCAATCTGGCGGCCGGCGCCAACGTGGCGCCGGCCAATAATTTCCTGCATTCGATGTTCAAACAAATCGACGTGTCGCTGAACGGCACCCTCGTGACGCCGTCGACCAATACGTACGCGTACCGGGCCTACCTCGAGACGCTGCTGAGTTTCGGTAGCGACGCGAAACGGTCGCATCTCACGGGGTCGTTGTGGTACAAAGACACCGCCGGACAGATGGACACACTCGGTTACAACAACGCCGGGTTCGAGGCACGGCGCGTCATGACGGTCGATAGCGACGAGGTGGAGATGATGGGACGCGTGCACGTCGACGCGTTTATGCTAAACAGGCTCATGCCGAACGGCGTCGACACGAAAATACGCATGGTGCGCTCGAAGGACGCCTTCGCGCTCATGGGCGCGCAAGCCGTACCGGGCTGGTGCCTCGTGCTGCAGGCGATTCGCCTGCACGTACGAAAGGTGAAGGTGAACCCGGACGTCCAGATGGGACATATCAAAGCGTGGACGTTGGAAACGGCTAAGTTCCCGATGCGCCGGATCGACTGCAAATCGTTCTCGATAGCGGCGGGTACGCTATCGAACACGCACGAGAACTTGTACATGGGTACGATTCCGAAACGCATATTCCTGATGATGATCGATAACGTCGTCTACAACGGCGACTACCCTAGTAATCCTTTCTACGCGCGGCAGAACGACATAAACTTCCTCACGCTCGTCGTCGATGGACGTCAGGTGCCGAGCAAACCGCTGCAGCCGGACTTCCCGCACAACCGGTACGTGCGAAGCTACATGAATCTCTTCGAGGCGACCGGAAAGGCGTACGAGGACGAGGGGAACGACGTATCGCGCAAGGATTTCGGCGCCGGATACACCATCTTCGGTTTCGACCTGACCCCCGACTGTTGCGACGGGGACCATTTCAACGTCGTGCGTCAGGGGACCGTGGGCGCCGAAATGCACTTCGGCACGCCGCTACCCCGTCCGGTGAACGTCGTCGTGTACGCGGAATTCGAGACGGTGCTGGAGATCGACAGGAACCGGAACGTTGTGTACGACTGGTAGTAACTATGGATACGTTTCAACTGATGCGTCGCCTGGAACGCGATACGTACGCCAAACGTATCGTCGTCGGCGTCGTGCCTAAAGATGCGCTACTTACCGTCACCACCACCGTTTACCCGATGGCCTTCGTGTGCAACACCGACGACGGCGGCGAGCCGGGGCAGCACTGGGTGGCCGTCTAGGTGGACGTCGACCGGCCAGGCGAGTACTTCGATTCGTACGGTCTGCCGCCGCTGCACGACGACTTCCACGCGTTCCTGCACCGCAACTGCGGCGACGTGTTGACGTACAACGACAAGCGGCTGCAGAGCGCCGTCTCTAACGTGTGCGGACAATATTGCGTCGCCTACCTTCTCCTCCGATGTCGCGGTATGCCGTTGACGACGTTCCAGAGCCTATTCGGCACCGATCGGGTGGCCAATGACTGTCTCGTATTCGATTGGTTAAAACCACATTAATTTCGCTTTTACGTGTATAGTAGAAATAAAAACAAACGATGATGTACACAATTGTTGTTGTTTATTATTACCCTACCTACATACATACATACAGAAACTACCCCTAGGGGTGTGGTGGGGCATTCCTTAGGTTAGACGAGTTAGACGAGTTGTATGTTAGTTCCGGTTATACGAGTTAGACGAGTATCGGCGCCGTGGTGACGCCGTCGTCGAGCACGCGGCGTTTAGCGTAGAAGTAACTCAACGCCGCGAGCTCTTGAACGTATGTCAACACGGGCGAGTCTTTCACCTGGAAACCGCGGTTACAGCCGACGCCGTTGCGTCGGTCGCGCAGTACGGCGAGAAAGGTGTGCTCGTCGATGTCGTTCTGTCGTTTGCTCAGTCTCTTCGTGCTGTACTTCGGTCCGTTGCCGCCGCCGAAGCAGTAGTAGGTCATGCTGCACAGCGCCACGATTCCGTCGCCGCGCCACTCTCCTTTGAAGAGACCCGGCGTTCGACGATCGAACAGGCGTCGGCGCGCGCAGCATTCCTCCGCCGCCCACGCTAGTCCGGCGACGCGCCGTCGTACGTACGCGTCCACGTGCGCGTCGCAGCATTCGGCCGGAAACCAGAGCGATCGATTCCGGAAGTAGTGTTCGCGACGTTCTTCCGGCACGAGTGCGTAGACGTCACGTCCGGCGAGGGCAATGTACGCCGAGTCCTTGTCCATAGCGCAGTACTGGAAGAGCGGACGGGGGATGTAGGCGTCGATGAAATCGAAATAAAATTCGAGCATTCTCAATTTTGCGTACTACAAGACGAAATAGCCGATATGTATCGGCAGGCCGTAGACGACTTTGCGCTTATTCAGCGCCACCTCGTACAGAGCGTCGTCGACGACGACGTCGAGTTGCCGGAAGCGACGGTTGTTGACGAGCATCGAGGCGCCGACCGGCGTGGCGTACTTGATTTCCCGGTGCCGATCGACTCGCGTAATCGTTTTCCCGTAGGAACTGTTGCCGAGAAGTTTATAGGTATCGGCGATGATCGATTTGTCGGGATCGATGTCGCCCTCGCGTCGCGCCACCGAGAGAGCGTCGCCGAAGCGGCGAAAGCACGCGATCGGCGCGTACTCGATGACCTGGTAGACGCGCTCGACGACGAGACCGTGCGCCAGCTACCAGCGTAGGAGGGGCGTCGCGAGGACGATCTCGGCGCCGAAGTAGCTACCGACGAGCGTCCGTTGAGGTCGGGTGAGGAGATCGTGCGACTCGGTGTAGCGGCGCATGAACTGGCTGAGATCGTCGCGCGCGATATCGACGTTCTTGAACACGGGCTGCATTTTGGCGAACTTGGCGCGCAGCGCTTCCGGCACGGCAATATCGCACTGCACGAGGCCGAACAGAGAGCAGTCGCGCACCACCTCCAGTATCGACGAGCGCGTAACGGTGGTCGGTGGTTGCCATCGTGACGCGTCGGGCGGCGTCGGCGCCGCGGGTGGTCGCACGGCGCGCCACTGGCACTCCCACATTTCGACGACGTCGTCGACGAAACGGCGCAGGTAGGCGGTCACGGCGATCGTCGCGGCGTACAGCGTCGTCATTGTTTGTCCGTTAACGGCGTTCGTCGTCACGTGCGCCTGGCACGTCGGGCAGCCGTGAAAATAGCAGCCGTGAAATTGATACGCCGTTCGCGTGGCGGCGCATCAGCCGTCGACTCGGTACTTTCCGATGCGCCTCCCACGTCAACGACTCCACGGCCATACGGCCGTAGCGGTGCACGCGTTCCGGTCGAAAGGCGTTCTCCGCGCGCCGGCGCGTGTACCAGCCCGTCGGCATCTCCTGCATTATCGCCCACCGAGGCCGTTTGCGTCGAAACCGACAATCGAACGGCACGACGCGTCGCCGCCTCGAATCGCCGTCACGCCGGCCTCGTGGTGGCGCGCGAAGATGATCGACGGGCCGCCGACGATCTGCGACTGCAGCAGGCGGTGCAGATCTTTGTTGGGCTCGTTGAACAGTGCTAAATGGATCGACGACGGCAGGTCGTTGAACAGGTACAACAACGTCAACCCCGGTACGCTGATGGCGTCCTTGAACATGTCGATACGTCGGCGCCGATAGAAGGCGAACTGGCGATCGACGGCCTCGAGAAACGGCGCCACGTCTCGATTGTTATACCATATCAGAAAATCGCGCATCGTCGTCATGCGCTCGTCACGCCACGCCGTCGCGCAAATCTCGTACGCCTCCGCGGAGATTCCCTCGCGTTTCAGGTGGCTGTAGAAAGCTTCGCGCGGCGGCAGGGTGGTTTCGTCCAGGCGCGTCAACGCGTCGATATGTTCGTATGGAAAGTACCCCTTCGTCGCCGAGCAGCCGTACGCTTTTAGAAAGCGATCGTAGCTAACGCCGGGCGCGAGGTAATTCGTTATGTGGAGGAACTTCAACGTCGTCGTCGACAGGCACATGTAATTGTTCTGACGTTTAACGGTAAACGCCGACGACGTGTGCTGCGCGTCGCCGGTTATGAGCAGGGGAGTCAAGTACTTCTTGACGACATTGAGATCGTACTTACCCGAATTGAATCCCAGTACGGGCTTTTGACGAAGGTGCGTCCACAGGCGGTCGGCGAGTACGGCGTACGGTGACGCGCCGACGTCGTCGTCGTCGTTGTTGCACCGTTGCCGCCAGTCGGCGTCGAGCGCGACGAGCGCCTCGAAGGTCGCGTCGTAGCGGGGGCGTAGAGCAGCGCACGCCGCCGCGCTCACGGCTTCCAGGTCGTCGATGAGGCGACGCGCGAGTTCGGACGAATCGCCGGTCGTGACGTAACACCGCGCCGCTTCGTGACCGGGCGTTGTTGGTATCCTTCGGCAGATCGTTATCGGCGTAATAGCATTCAAAATCGAACGTCGCGCGGTACGGGTAGTAGCGCAGGTCGTTGTCGCCGACGTCGATGCCTTCGTCGTCGAGCCGCTGAAATACGGACGGCGACGGTCGGTAGATACCGCCGGGGAACACGTGACGAACGCCACCTTCGCACGTCGCTTCGTGACGTCGTAACTTGGACGGGCTCCGCCAGAGGGCGTTGCCATATTTTCCCCACTTGAACGTGTTCGTGTACGCGCGCGGGTCGCTTATGTACGAGAAGTGCGTCTCGTACAGGTTGACATTCAGGGTCGTGGGGTGCGCTTCGCGCGAACGGCGGACTAGTTCGGCGGCAACGTTTGGTGGCGCCGCCGTCAATCGATAGACGGCAACGTTAATGCCGAAAACCGTCTCCACGCGATCTAGTTCGTTCAGGCGCACACCGTTCGAGGCCGTCGTGTGCGCCGCGTTACAATACCGCGCGTGCAGTCGTTTAGCGACTTTCGTTAAACGGGTTGTATCGATTTGGTGGTTTTCGCCTCGTCGGCCTCCACCTTGCAGGTGGAGGCCGATGCAGCGGAAGAGGCATAGATGATCGTTGTAGGGCGTGCCTCGACGATCTTTCGTCAACGTCACGATCTTCTTGTTGTCGCGCACATAGGCGGGGAGCGTTACGCCAACGCACCCGATAGGATGGGCGATGATGGCGTTCACGAAGTAGGTGGCGTTGGTTACGAGCTCGACGACCCACCCCGAGTCGGGACGCTGCGCGATGGCGTACTGCAGTACGTCGGTCGTGCGCACGGCGTCGAGGAATCGTTCGAACGAACGGCTATCGGTAACTAGGGCGGGTGTTTCGAGGAGGCGACCGCAACAGTTACAAGAAGAATGAAAATATCGGTACCGACCCGACACCTTGTGGCGTAATACGAAACCGTAGCTTACGTTAATTTTAAACGCATTCTTTTGTTCGCGAAACATCGCCCTCAGACGCGGTTCGAGCACCCGCGTACTCGTACAGGCGGTCATGCGATAGTTGTAACGCGACTGCACGGCACCGCGCGCTACCGACGTCTCTATGCTGCGCCGGTGCTCGTCCACGACACGCTGTCGATCGTCGGGTGACGGCGCCCTAGCGGCTGCCACCGCCACCACCGGTTCATTACTACTACCAGGAGGTGGCGACGTCTGACGGCCACACCGCTCCTTCAGATGTCGTAACATAGCGGCACGCGTAGTGTACGTCGCGCCACATTTTGGACACTCATCGCATCGCTGCCGCATCTTTTCGAACTCTTTGTTTGTCGCTCTAACGTCGACTGTTTCGCGAAATAACCCCCGCATTTCGGACATTGCCATCTAGTAGGAAGAGAAGGTGGTGGTGGCATTCTCTACTGACCGACTGACTGACTGCTGCTACTTTTTCGATCCCTTATAACAGTGCTGACTGTGGTGGTGGTGGTGGTGGTGGTGGTTGCATCCTAGCGAGGAATGTTTAGGTAACTCGTAATGCATTGTGGGTGATAGTTGTTGTACCCTAGCGGAAGGAATGTTTTTAGGTAACTCGGAGTGACGGCTGGCTAGCGGAAGACTGCGTTTTTTTGTGGGTAGGACGGCACCCTAGCGGTGATTTTTGGTAACTGGGCTGTTTTGGGTAATGTGTGTAACTCGGAAACGGAAAGTACATTTTCAACGTTTTATTCAGTAGCGTACAACATTCAAAAACAGCGTTCAACGCCTTTGTTACTATAGCAAGCAAACAGTTTTATTCCATAGCAAATTTTATTAATGTTCCATAGTAAAGCAAAGCATTGTTCGTTCTTCTTCTTTATTCCAGGCCACTCCTGCGCTGCACGTAGGTATGCACGGCCGACTCCAGCTGAACATGGTTCATGTACTCGCGCCAGTTCGTTCCTAGTAGCCAGTCCGAAACGAACTGGACGAGGAATATTTCTCCCGCACGACCCGTTTGCTGCTGCTGACCACCACAAGTTGACACCGCAGTTTCGTGTAGAACTTGCACGAGTCGCGTGAAGCACGAAATAAGGGACCGACGCAGAAACGTTTCCATGACGGCGTTGAAATAGCGCGTTACGATACAGCCCGCGTTGTCGAAACGCTGCATGTACACACGGTTTGGACGTCCCGCACGATAGCCAGGTATATATACATATGGGCAGCCCTCATTGGGCTCACATACCCCGCAATCATCGCGCGCCCGCTCCCGTATCATCTCACCGAGGATCTCGGCGACGAGGCCCATTGCGAGCCGCTCATAACGGCAGACCAACTGGCCCCTGCTCGGCACGACGATTTCGCGTTGCGACATATCCGGCGATAGGCTCCAACATGGGGCACACGTTGGCCCCATCGTACCCAGTGACGCGTACAGGTTTACGTTGTCGTGCGTCGGTGCTGGCGCTCGAGTCGCATCCGACGATACACCGAGAGCCTCCTCAATGATGGCGTCCAATACGTTTGCGTCACGCACTCCGCTTCCACCACCCTACAACACAAATCCTACTCTTTATGTTCGGTAACGACCGTCAGCAATGCGTGTACGAAATCGCGCATACATTCTCGCCTGGCACGTTGCAGCAGCAGCTCCTACAACACATTATTATGATTAGTCCGACCGCTGTCCTTCCTTCTCGGTCTCCTCCTGCTTCTTTATTGCTCCCGCCACTTCACGCTCCAGCAACGTTCTTACGAACGTTGCTACATCATCGTACCTCGCACGCATCCTTTCGTTGGTCTCTAACATATTCTCCAGTATGCGGCGCACTTCCTACAGCATATAAAACAAACAAAAAACTATTAGTTACGGAATGTACTACAAAATAAGTTCGCTTCGTAAGCTAGCCAAAACGCCTTTATATAATTTTCGGCCGTCACTACTAGTCGTTGCCAGGCCTCCTCAGTTAGTTCACGTTCACGCCACCGTATCATTCGTTGTTGCACGTTCGTATGCGTCAGCAAATCTACCAGTATCGGGCACTCTTCCTACAAACAACACAACACATTAGGCATCGTCGTCATCGTTGTATCTCTTCAGTGTGCGCAGCGTATATGAGGGCTCCCCGTTCCAAGTCGTCTTACGCACACTGATCTCCACTTCCGTGCCGGTTAACGTCAGCACGGTATCGCGGAGTGGCTCCTCGCTCAACTCCACCAAGTAGTCGGCGTGATACTCGACGAGATTAGACATATGTATGTCAAACAAAGTAATCCACAGCTCGTCTTCCTCATCCTCCCCATCCCTCACCATCACACGCAACGCGAAGAAATATTTCGGCACAAACACCTCACCGTGCGTTTGACATACCATTCGTCCGCCATTGTTTTTCTTATACAATTTTCGACGACACCGGAAGCATCCCAAATACGTACAATTCTCTTTGTACGACACAGCGTCAATCATAACCGGCGACTTAATCTTATAAACACCGGTGTTTGCACACTGCAGCTCCCTCAGACTCACCAATGTAGCGCGCGCTGACGATGCCGTTGACTCGCATTCGCGCTCGAGTGACGCGCTCCGCGATAGGGGTGGCTGCCCCTCAGCCACCTCGACGGTGCCCAAGGAGGCCTCTTCGGCGCTTCGCTTACGGCCGCCGGCAACCAGCGGAGGAGCAATGAGCACCACGCCCCTCTTAACAGGCGCCGTCGCCGTCGACACCGCTGCTACTGTCGGCGACGGTTGCTGCTGATGGCCGGCCGCTGCTGCTGCTGCTGTCTTCAGACTCTGCTTGCGTGGTGCCTTCGCCTTTTTCGTCATCGATTCGTCCGCCATTTTTGTCGCGGGAGAACGTCTGTTGCTGCTGCTGGTGGTGAAAGAATACGTTAGATCATCAGCGTCATACAACATAGCATTTTCTCAACCGTTATATACTTTCCAAAATAAGGCGCATGCGCACTTAACTCATACCGCTCAGTCTACCGTTATCTTACCAAATAACGCGCATGCGCACTTAACACATACGACGCATTTGTTTTAGGAAAAAAGTTAGCGGTCACGTCAGTACATTCATCGTCAAATGTGACTTTTACATCGAATTTCTCTAATATCGGTACACCACTCGATTCCAGAGCCCAAACTCATCGTGTACAACGGTTACTTTCATGCTTTTAACTGATCGTTTATTGTTTTTGAAATACCATTGTCTACAACATAACGCGCATGCGCACTTCACACTAATACCGTTATGTTTCTCAATTACGCGCATGCATACTTAACACATCCGATCCATTTGTTTTCGAAAAAAGTTTGCGGTCACGCAAGTACATTCATCGTTAAATCTCTCTTTACGTCGAATTTCTCTAATATCACTTTACCTCATAATTCCCTACCCCACACTGATCGTATACAACGTTTATTTTCATGCTTTTAACTTTTCGTTTATTGTTTTTGAAAATCCATTGTTCTCCGTTTACATTCCAATCGAGATAAGTCACGCGCAACATATTTCAAAATTACGCGCATGCGCACTTAACACATACTGCCTAGTCTACCGAGGAATTTGTTTTAGGAAAAAAGTTAGCGGTCACGTTAGTACATTCATCGAGAAATGTCTCTTTACATCGAATTTCTCTAATATCATTGCACCAGACGATTCCTGACCCCACACTTATCGAATACAACGTTTATTTTCATGCTTTTAACTTTTCGTTTATTGTTTTTGAAAATCCATTGTTCTCCGTTCACATTTCGATCACGATAAGCCGTAGTGTCATGCGCCACCGCATTGTCACCCTTTGTTAAACAGTTGTAAGCCTGCCATGCATGCATGTCACAATTAATAAAACATCGTCTCCTCACACACTGCTTTTATGCATGCATGCATGCATGTGCACGTGCGTACATTTGTTTAAACAGTTGTAAGCACGTAAACCTGCTTGCATGCGTATGCGCGTTCATGCATTGCCACCCTTTGTTTACACAGTTGTAAGTGCGTAAGTCTGCTTTTACGCATGCATGCATGCATGTATGCATGCATGTTGTGGTTGTTTATTTCATGCATGATCCTTTTGTTTAAACAGTTGTCAACACGTAAGTCTGCTTTTATGCATGCATGGTTCTCATCCTTTGTTTAAACAACAGCCTGTTTTTATGCATGCATTCATGCATGCTTCACACACGCGTACTCGTATTGTGGTTGTTTCTTTCATAGACCGACATGCACGGTCCATCCTTCACCTCGACGACCACCGACTCAAACTTCACCACCGCAAGCACCAGCTGCATCCATCAGCCACGACCCGGATGATATTGACCACGACGACACCCTCGTGACGACGTTTCTTCGTCAATACTCCATCACTGGGTTGTGGCGTACGCCCATACCAAACACTGAACACTATCCACGTCTTGGCTTCAATACTCCACCGACAACACTCTTTCCAATTGCACGAAACACAAATCACACGACCTCAATATGGTCGGCGCTGCCGTAACGCATAAATAAATATTCTCTCTTCTACTTACGTTTCCACTCGTCTGTATCCAGTGCATAGACACCCTACATACAGTGTCACCAATCTATACGCTGTACGTTAGCGTATTTATGTCTTGGTTCCAATTTAAAACTCACTACTAGATGTATTTAAACGCAGTGGTTTCGTTTTAATCTGAGCACTAGAACGCAAAGCCCTAGCCAGCTATGCTGTCATGTCGGGGTCATAGTCCACTCCAGCAGCAGCAGCGCTTATCGCTGCTGTCAACATAGGGTACAGTGGGGCATTCACATAGGGCTGACGGGGGAAATCTGTACACAGTAGTTGCGCCATATATTGCTTATGTCAGCACTGCTGTAAACATAGGGTACAGTGGGGCATTTACATAGGGCTGACGGGGGGAGTCTGCACACAGTGGTTTTATCGCGGTTATATAGTTGCGCCATATATTGCTTATGTCAGCACTGCTGTAAACATAGGGTACAGTGGAACATTCACATAGGGCTGACGGGGAGAAACTGCACACAGTGGTTTTGGGGAGAGTCTGCACACAGTGGTTTTATCGTGGTTATATAGTCGCGTCATATAGTGCTTACGTCAGCCCGCCCTAGGTACGACGTTGGTCACTTGGGAACGAACAAAATGCTCTCTACACTCACCGCTAGGTGGCAGCTCAAATGTACTTAGAGGGGGTAATCAATCACGTTTTTTATAAGTAGGTTCCCGAAAACGTTTAGTGTCAAAAAAGCCTTTGATCTTTTTTATAAGTAGGTTCCCGAAAACGTTTAGGGGTCATTAATTTTTTTTCGGAACTATAAAAGCGCCACCTAGCGGATAGTTGGTGAACTAAAATTATTTCCCGCCAAAACTATACAAGCGCCCCTGGCGGATAGTTGGTGAACTAAATATTTCCCGCCAAAACCAAAATAGCTTCCCCCTGGCGGATAGTTGGTTAATTAAAACAGCGACCCCTATCGGAATTGTTCGGTACTAATTATACAAGTGGTGTCATCTTGTGGACAAGTTGTAAACTAAATGTTCTAGTACTGCAAATATTCGTGTCTCTTGCACGCTTGCGTGCAATAGAGCCCCCTGACGGGTACATCACGAACTACAAACATCATCCCCTAGTGGACAAGTGAGCGAACCACATATGAGTACTGCAAATATTCGTGTCTCTTGTTTTTTCTCGTCCATAAACACCTGGTGGATATATAATCATCAACTGAAAGCACCCCTGTTAGATAAGTGGTGAACTAAATAACTACTCAGCAGTCCGCGCTTGTGTACATTCTACTCAGCAGTCCGTGCTTTTGAATTTTCTACAATCCGTGATCTTTCGGCACGCCCACGTGACTTTTCGGCACATTCTCTAACTATATAAGCGCAGTGTTTTGCCAATCGGACCGTCATTCGTATCACGACGACAGCACTGTTAACATCATCATCATGTTGAAGACACCCTACTACCGACCTCGCAATGCGGCAGACTCGAGCGACGAGGACGAGCCGACGAGCCGGCCCATCATGCCGGTGATCAACCGTCCTTCCGTGCCGTCGGAACCAGACGTCGTGGACGTCGTGGACATCTCGGCTCTAGAAGCAACGGTAAGCGCCGACGCCGTTATCAAGATCAGAGGGCTCCTCATCGATAGAGTACGCCAGCACACTCCCTTGTACATCGGGTCCAGGTACTGCAAGAAGCGTATGATTACCGACGATAGGGGACATTTGCAATGCGAACGACACGGTTACGTTGCTTCTGACGTGCATTTCGTGGTGCGCATGTGCTTTGTCGAGACAGGGACGGGTCGATCTATATGGCTGACTTTATTCGACCAGTGTATGGCTCCTCTCCTTGACGTGAATGCCGAGACGTTTGCTGGTATGGACGAAACGATGCAGACTTACAAACTGAACTCGTTGACGGGAACTCGTGTGTCTCTCACCATAAAGAAAACTCGACGAGATACTTACACAAACTTCAACGTCACTCGCGTGGAGGTGATACACTAGGCTCCGTATCCTGTTTCAGCCTCTCTCTGCTGTCATCCCTGCCGATGTGACAACTTCCGCCGACACGACCGGTGTGATAACTTCCGCTCCTGACGATGTGGCAATTTCTACTCACGCAACCAATGTGATAACTTCCGCTCCTGACGACGTGACAATTTCTACTCACGCAATCAATGTGACAACTGCCGCTCCTGTCGCCACTGGTCCGAACTTTACGCTTGAGTTTCCACTTATCTAACAGGGGTGCTTTCAGTTGATGATTATATATCCACCAGGTGTTTATGGACGAGAAAAAACAAGAGACACGAATATTTGCAGTACTCATATGTGGTTCGCTCACTTGTCCACTAGGGGATGATGTTTGTAGTTCGTGATGTACCCGTCAGGGGGCTCTATTGCACGCAAGCGTGCAAGAGACACGAATATTTGCAGTACTAGAACATTTAGTTTACAACTTGTCCACAAGATGACACCACTTGTATAATTAGTACCGAAAAATTCCGATAGGGGTCGCTGTTTTAATTAACCAACTATCCGCCAGGGGAGCTATTGTGGTTTTGGCGGGAAATATTTAGGTCACCAACTATCCGCCAGGGGCGCTTTTATAGTTTTGGCGGGAAATAATTTTAGTTCACCAACTATCCGCTAGGAGGCGCTTTTATAGTTCCGAAAAATTCCGGTAGGGGCGCTATTTTGTTTCGGTGGGAACTATTTAGTTCACCAATTATCCGCTAGGTGGCGCTTTTATAGTTCCGGGAAATTCCGGTGGGGGCGCTATTTGTGTAGTTCACCAACTATCCGGCAGGGCGCTATTTTTTTTTTGGTAGGGCATATTTAGTCCACCAACTATCCGCTAGGTGGCTCTGTTTTAGTTCCGAAAAATTCCGATAGGGGGCGCTATTTTAGTTCCGAAGGGGGCGGCGGCGGCGCTATTTTAGTTCCGAAAAATTTCGGTAGGGGCGCCACGTGACCTTGACCTACATCCGGGTACTTGATCTTGACCTTTGACCTTGACATACATCCGGGTATTTGACCTTGACCTACATCCGGGTACTTTGCTCTTGCTCCGCGACGCGACACCGTCCGCGGTACTTAACCTCTATTACTACTGTCATGGAGTTTATTATTATGGTTTGGTGATAAATGCAACATGACAATATATTACACTACTTAATAATATAATATGTATCCTGTCCATATAGTTAGTATTGTCGCTATATAATATATTAGTAATATTATTGTTTGGCTTAAGAATTGTATTATTATTATTTTATTGTATAGCTGGGTACGTAATATGTAACACACTATATATGTAAAATAACATAATTGCATAATACATTACAAATGCAGTTGCTTATTGTACCAACAGCATATCGACGATAACAGACACTGTCAGCATAGCGGGCCACACAGGGGCCCGTTTTGGGTGCATTTCATGGCATCGGGTTGATCATCAATTTTGAATACAAGTCCTGCATGTTTATAAAATCTAATACACACATATCAGAGAACACACCTTTTGCTTATCATACCACAGTTCCAGTTGTTTTCAACGCGCACCAACGGAAATGTGATATTTGGAAAATAGCGGTAACATTTAAAAAAAAGTGTGAAAAACAATCTTTTTGAGCTCACCTTTTTGAATGTGCGTTTCGCGCTTCCGACCAATATTCAATAGTGCCCATTTGCGAGTTACTTAGCAATACCTCACCCATTTTACTGTATATAATACGATACTGCCAGACGGCCGGGGGCCCGTTTTGGACAGGGGGCCTGTTTTGAATGCCGTTCCCCTACAGACCATATCAGTAGTTGATCTGAGTAGTACTGATACGTAACACGGTGTGTCCGTATTACTGATCTGTTTGCTCCGAAGCCACTGTGGAATTCAAGGTAGACTCTGTCGGCAAGTGTTTGTAATCTGTCCAGGATGACACGAGCAAGCAACTTGCCAACTAAGCCCAAGAGTGAGTTGTCTATGTAATTGTTGCAGTCACCCCTGTCTCCTTTGTTTTTATAAAGCAGCGATTCTTCACACCAAGGTCGCGAGCCGTAATTGGATCGCCAAGCCATTTTGAGTGGGTCGCGAAGAGTTCCCAGTGTCAAGTGAGTGCCCGAACTTTCCTTTATTGCCCGTACTAGATGAACATGAAACAACTAAGCCACTTACGGTACATGTTGGATGAATTTGAAATAATATCACACAGCATGTCATCAACTTCAAGCAACATTTGTTGTCGGTTGATAGTTTCCTTTGCATCTGAAATGAATATTAATTAAGTCAGATTTATGAAACTCATTTGTTCCCTCGTTAATTATACTAAGGAACGAGTAGCTGACCTTCGTTCCCTTCCATCTCTGCCGGTCTCCCCTGCCAGTTTGACACTGAGTGAGCCTGAGATGATTTGTGATTTGTAAGAAGATTTAACTTTTGTAACTTATTTAACATATTTAACTTTTTTAGCTTAATTATTTAACCGATATAACTTGTATTACTATTTTTACTTTTTATATTGCGTGTACATATGTTTTATTTGTTTTAATATGCTGCTACACTCTAAATATCTTTAGATGCCCAAAAATGTTGAGAAGAAAAATGCAAGGGCAATGGCTACAACCATTGGACGTGGATGTTTTCATAAGTGTCAACTCATTCTACAACAAAAATGTTCAGACGTTTCTGCATGCATCAACACCCTAGACGTGGTGTTACTGAATTCCAAATAGATTAATTATTTGGATGTGCATATGCCAAGGCTGCTACTGCGCACGATGCAATGAGTGGGTACCGCAAGAGTGGAAGAAACCCTTTCAACTACCACGTCTTCTCTGATGAAGATTTCATTCCAGCAGACGCCACTGATAAACCTAAACCAGATCCTCAGTCGTCCACAAGTGCTGTTCCTGATGCCCGGTCAGAACCTCATCCGTCCACAAGTGCTGCTCCTGATGCCCGGCCAGAACCTCATCCGTCCACAAGTGCTGCTCCTGGTGCCCGGCCAGAACCTCATCCGTCCACAAGTGCTGCTCCTGGTGCCCGGCCAGAACCTCATCCGTCCACAAGTGCTGCTCCTGGTGGCCGGCCAGAATCTCATCCGTCCACAAGTGCTGCTCCTGATACCCAGCTAGATACTCAGCCGTCCACAAGTGCTGCTCCTGATGCCCAGCTAGATCCTCAGCCGTCCACAAGTGCTGCTCCTGATACCCAGCTAGATCCTCAGCCGTCCACAAGTGCTGCTCCTGATACCCAGCTAGATCCTCAGCCGTCCACAAGTGCTGCTCCTGATGCCCAGCTAGATCCTCAGCCGTCCACAAGTGCTGCTCCTGATGCCCAGCTAGATCCTCAGCCGTCCACAAGTGCTGCTCCTGATGCCCAGCTAGATCCTCAGCCGTCCACAAGTGCTGCTCCTGATGCCCAGCTAGATCCTCAGCCGTCCACAAGTGCTGCTCCTGATGCCCAGCTAGATCCTCAGCCGTCCACAAGTGCTGCTCCTGATGCCCAGCTAGATCCTCAGCCGTCCACAAGTGCTGCTCCTGATGCCCAGCTAGATCCTCAGCCGTCCACAAGTGCTGCTCCTGATGCCCACCTAGATCCTCAGCCATCCACAAGTGATGTTCCGTTAACAGCGAATGCAGAAGCTATGTTGGATTCGTTTGACACTGTTATTAGCACGCCAAAAGTTGCCAGCCCCAAAACAAAAGCTCGACGAGTAAGAAAACGTAAAGTTGCTCATTCTGAAATAATTACAAGTTCTCCCTTCAAGAAAAATATTGAAGAAAGCAAATTCGCTGCTTCAGTGCCCCAAGAAAACAGAGATGCCAAGAAGAAGGCAAAGATATTAAGAAGACGAAAGTGCAAGGAAACAAAGATGCAAAGAAGAAGATATCCAACGTCACCAAGAAAATGGAGAACACAGAGAAGAAAACGACAGGGACTGAACTATCTAAGAATGTTTGTGGTCAGTGTGGCGTTTCATTTGGCAATAAATGTGACGCAAAGACCAACGGTGACTGAATTCAGTGCGATCCGTATAACTCATGGTTTCGTGAATCATTCGCCGAAGAGTGTAGCATTCTTGATGATAACACTTTTACTTGCCAAAATTGTGTCTAAGAGGGACTTGTTTGTACAACAGTGGCGACACAAATAGGCTTATACGTTTCTAGACGTTTTCCAGCATAATATCGTTTGATGTTATAGATGTTAACTTAGTAAAGACATCATTCACAGCACTTACAATCTTCACGATTATTCTACTTTTTGTTTCTTGGACAAACCACACCGCACTTGGAAATATATTAAGCTCGTATTTACCGATACGTCGGGTAATATGATCACGTTTGTTCAAGTCTATTTCTTAATATTCTTAAAATACTAAACATAAATTAATTTGTTTTATGCCACTTTTGAATACTATTGCTATACCCGATGTTACCATAGCCTTAAATATAATTACTAAAATAATAATAATATAAATTTATATAGCGACCGAAACAACTTAAGATAGAATGCTCCAGTGTGGGAGTTATATATATATATGTGTGTGTGTGTGTGTGTGTGTGTGTGTGTGTGTGTGTGTGTGTGTGTGTGTGTGTGTGTGTGTGTGTGTGTGTGTGTGTGTGTGTGTTTATATATATATATATATATATATATAAAACTACATAAAATCAATAAACCATTATATACATAATTACTATTAAAGGGAAACAACAGGCAATCGCGTGGGCCTATGCACCTAAACGAGTTAATACAATTTAAGTATTTGCAACTACGACCAACAATATCACGCTTGTGGTTTACAGAGAAATCAGTTTTAAAGTCAGATTCTGGTGAAATCTTCCAGTTCCCAGCGGCTGACATATTGGGACAAGTCTCCGATGCTTAACAAAAAAACGCCTACAGCTTCTTTGACCTTGACGCTGCGGTGACTCGTCGAATGCCTCCTTTTCCTCGACATGTAGGCCTGTATGAATATACCAGTTCACGTGTTGGTTTCCTGTATTCCTTCGATTCATAGTTGCACTTGTACCAACTGCTATAAAGCTATACAGTACACCAAGCGGACGTAACATTTGTTGTATTTACAGTGCTAAAACAAATTCAGCGATGCAAACTAGAATACACAATATTCTCAGTTTAACGACACGCGAATTAGAAAGACTAGGCATTAGTGACGTCAGACTTTCTTTCACGATTAATGGCGCCGTTCGTGCGATTTAAAGTATTAATTGCCTTAAACAAGGTTATTCTAGTAAACTGCTGCCAGAATCATTATTCTTGGTTGTAGTTGAAAATGGTTATCATAGGCGTGCGCTAGAGAGGCGTACCCCCTAGACCTTTTTGAATGTGCCTCCGTTATGTGCCCCTTGTGAACGTCGCTGCGGGGAAACAATTTTCAACAACACCCCTCTTTTCCGATGTCATGATCCGACCGCGCGACGGCGGTGTTATGCGGAGTTCCGGCTCAGACCACCCAATATGAATTTGGTTCGGCCGCCAGTATATGTTTTGGCGTGCCTCAAGGGATGCAATTGGAGGTTTTGCACCCCTAAACTACCATCTCTGGATTCACCCCAGGTTTTTAGTTAGATTGTATTAACTCTTTTAAGTGCATAGGCCCACGCGATTGCCTATTGTTTCTCTTAATATGTATAATGGTTTATTTATTTTATGTAGTTTCATATATAAATCCTTAGACTAGAGCTTGCTTTCTTAAGTGGCTTCGGGCGCTATATAAATTTATGTTATTTTTATTATTTTAGTAATTTTATTTTAAGGCTAAGGTAACATCGGGTATAAAATATAAAGCACCTTAACTTAAATTGCATATATTTTGAGAACTAGTCATTGGAATGTGGTCCGGTAAATTTTCTGAGAAACTTTCGACCGATAGTATTGAAAAGTGACATAAAATAAATTAATTTATGTTTAGTATTTTAAGAATATGAAGAAATAGACTCAGATTTGGGCGACGCCTAGATTAAAAAGAAGCGTCCCTCAAGTCCGCATGTTTTCAGTCCGCTCTTTAGGGTGCGCCCAGATTGGCCAACTCCCGCCTGCGCGCGACAGTGGCGCGCCTGCGAGCGGTCGTCTGTCGAACAAGTCTTCTTGTACGAGTGGCGCGTGAGTGAGAGGGTTGTTTGTTAGAATGCACACATTTGAAGATATTCCTTGATGACAGAAGTGTCAGGTGTTGAATTTCAAAGGTATGTGCTTTTATTTAACATTGATGCATTTAATATAGTCTTATTGTCATATTAATAATTGTGTGAAACTGAAAACAGTTTTCAATTTCCGTCCCACGCTGTTCAAGTTTTCTGTTACTATTTTATCGCTCCAAAACGGCGTACATAGCGGAGGCAGAATCGTGTAAACTAAGCGGTTGTGGTGTGCATTTTACATTTGACGGGTAGACCCTGTTTTGATTACATTTGAGCAACGCTTAGATTTGCTTGGCAGTGAGAATGTAACAAATGTAGAATCGGCGGGTCATGTCAGCTTGAGTTGAAGGCGCACAGCTGGCCTGGACCAATCCACTATTGATAAACGGGGGTGTGAGGTTGTGAATGGCTTTTGGGGAATGGTGTGAATGAATGGGTGTCTACTTGTTGACATGGCTTTGCACGAGTTGCAAGTGTCTACAACGCCGAATACCCACTGGTCGGCGGCAGGGGCGCGACCACGATGGTATTTGGGCTTGTGGCGGAAGAGCGACTCGTCGATCTGAACGACCACGTTAACACCGCCGAGAGCTAACGGGTTGTCGATAAGATATGTAGAGCAGACTTCACGCAGGAAGAGGAAATGCTGCTGCACACACTGCCGAGAGACGCCAAGTGTTTCGGCAGCCGTCTTCACTGGAGAATTCTGGGCCCACAGATAGAGGATGTGTATGTACTTTTGCAGGGGTACGTGGGTCTTGGTGAAGAAACTGCCTGCCCTCACGGAGTGGTAGGATCGAGATCCACACTTGAAGTTCTTACAGTGCAGTGGTAGGATCGAGGAAATACCTTACAAGTCTTCAGAGCCTGACCGACTTCGAGTCCAACTCCAAATTCCAACGGCACTGCAACAATTCCAACATCAAAGCCATGTCAACAAGTAGACACCCATTCATTCACACCATTCCCCAAAAGCCATTCACAACCTCACACCCCCGTTTATCAATAGTGGATTGGTCCAGGCCAGCTGTGCGCCTTCAAGCTGACATGATCCGAATCGGCTACTCCAGTCGCAGTACAGTAGTAACACCAACGGTGAACCCCGTCAGGCAGCGCCACTGTAGTGTAGATGCACTTTTAACAAGATTTAACAATATTGCCATCCAGATAATTAACTCTAGATGGCAGGTGGACAAGGAAGCCCTTTGGCTTATCGAGAGCCCAACCCTTTTATCTACATATGTCCAGCCCTTCTGAGGTATGTGTCGATTTTATTTTTAAACATTCACACGGGAGTCAGATGTTTCGGCCCCCGACGGGTTCGGCCCATGGGGCCGAACAATCCGTTCGCGCAACCTGTTAACCGTGACCTCCTTGCGTTCGCGTGGGCCGAATCAACCGTTTTTGTAACCGGTGTCGGTGGGCTCTATGGGCCGAAGCTTCTGTTTAGAAATCTGACTGCGACCTTAGTTGCTGCGGAAATAGAAATATTGTATTTGATAAATGTTTAAATAATTCTTATATTGCATGCAACTATTTTGACTTGCGTATTTACGTATTGCATATTTTAGATATTTACGCTTTCAAAAGTGTGGTCACATTTTATCTGTTCAATCAACATCATTTACATAAAGGGAGTGAGCACATTGCATGTGCTCACATCGTGTGTTCTGTTACCGTGTTTGTTTAGCTTACTGCTTGGATACTTTGCAACAAACAAACAGATATCACACGTACGAGCAATCCAGGTAAGAGTGCAAGTTCAAACCAACAAACAATAAAGAGGTGGTAGGTAATTTATTGTGAAATATAAAAAACGATCTTCAAACGCAACGGGTCGAATCAAACGCAATGGGCTGAGGCGACCGCTGCTTTGATAATTATCAATGGGCCGAAACATCCGACACCGCCCGTTGAATTTTCGGTGAAGTTGGCCGAAACATCCATTGGCGTCGGCGTGGACCGAAACATCCGACTCTGGATAGCGAATTTTTGTTACGTGGGCCGATACATCCGGACCGAACCATCCGTCTCCGTGGGCCGAACCATTCGGGACCCATCAATCATCAGATAATCTGTTCCATTCAGTCACAGTCCTTTGTGAAAATGAGAACTTTCTTACGTCTAATCTACACTGCTCCTTTACTAATGTAACTTCATGTCCTCTAGTCTTTCTATCTTTCTTAACTGAAAAAAAAACATTTCTATCAATATTCTCATAACCATTCAATATTTTAAACACTTCTATCTGATCTCCTCTCAATCTCCTGGTCTCTAGTTAACACTTTTGTATCATCTGCAAATTTCAACACCTTGCTAGCTATATCATCGTCCAAATCGTTTATATATATTAAGAATAATATAGGTCCCAGTACTGATCCCTGGAACCCCCTCAAAACTGATTTCCAGTTTGAAGCCTCCCCATCAACAACTACCCGTTGTCTTCTGTCAATCAGCCATTTTTCTATCCACTTAATTATGCCATGGGCCTTTAGTTTAAGCAGTAATCTTTGATGTGGCACTTTCTCGAAAGCTTTCTGAAAATCTAAGTAGATGATATCTACTGTTGATATATCATATTTGTTAAGCATGACCTCGCTTTTAGAAACCCATGTTGAGATGGGTTTATCAAGTTATGTTTAACAAGAACTGGACATATTCGTTTTGGCAGTGGCTACGCGTACGTGAGCCGTACGTTTAGACCTCCAAGCATTGTATCAAGTACATCATTGAACTCATCCCAGATTAGTCTAGCCCAACATGTAAATAATTAATCCATAAGAGCCACCATGAGATAGGGCATTTTGTCAGTCAGAATACAAATACCTCCATTCTAAAAGTACGGCACTCATTCTGCTCATGCTTTTATTTCCGGTTACGTGAGTTGTAATTTTAGCATCACTTGTCTAAAGGTACGGCAGTCTATATGCGCATACGTGAGCCGTATCTTTAGCACTCGTTTCTAAAAGTACGTGAGTTTTTCTGGTATGGCAGTCGATATGCGCATCATATGATTTTAATACGTGAGCCGTACCTTTAGCACTCGGTTCTACAAGTACGTGAGTTTTTCTGCGCGTGCATGTAGATGTATAGGCGTAAGCTGCATCTTAGCCCTCAGTTCTAAAAGTACGGCACTCATACTGCCGTACTGGGTAATCTGGTTCGCCTTGCGGTGCTTCTGGTGCTGAGAAAGGGGACGGTGTGGTGGTGGTATTCAGATTGCAGTAACTGATGGCTTCACTGTGCTGGCGCTGTGCTGAAGACAACAAGCATAGACATTAACAAAACAAATTAGGCCGGAGGTAATAGTAATTGGCATGAATAACTTAATAAAAAATAGATAAATCCCCTAGTTTCACCTGTCTTTATGATTGCCCCTGTGAATTATGGTCTTCAGTGAGTTTCACAAATGCATTTTTAAACCACAAGCAAAACAGAAATCATTGTTAATATATTAATACACATACCTGATATCCACTGCATCAGTGCTTGGTGCGGCAGAAGTCACTCTGCTGGTGATGTTGTAGCTTTCCAGGTAGAACACCTGCCAATGTTTCAATACCAAGCGCCCATCAAACAAGTCTTCTCTGGTGGTCAACCTGTGGCGGAAGATGTGCCGACATGGCAGGCCCATTGACGTCCAAAATCCACAGTCACGGCAAGTGTAATTTGCAGCATCGTGTGCATCATCATGAGACCGTGCTGCACGTAACTGCTCAGCCACATACTTAAAGACAGAAATCCAAGTGATATTGTTATTTAAAGCCAATATAACTTATAAGCCCCACTGCCTCAACAAGTACAATTCCTGGATATTTGTACATTATCTGTACATAATAGTATACTTTATTTATACACTAACATTGTACCAAAAAAACCTAAGCTAAAAGTATCACGACATACATTAAAAATAAATAAATACATGTTGAATAGAAAATAAAACAAAATTATGCTGTGCGTGCATCCACAAGATTATGAACATACCTGAAGGTATACGGTGTGAAAAATTCACTGTATGCTGCTTCAGCAGATGTTCAAGAACTTCGTGATGACACTCTTCAACTTCTGGTTGATGCTTTTGACGTGGTTATTTGTCCTGGTCAGAAAGCTCCGCTCTCGTTGTTTCAACCCTTCGACCCACTGTTCTCTGATGCCGTGCCAGTTGGTGTCAAAGTACAATGTATGTTAGGACTGCCCGATGCTTTGTCTGCTGTAGAGCCTGGTACAGCTGTCCGTAGACCTCCTCTCCCGCCGCATATGCCATCTTCTGCATTAGCTCAAAGCAGACCAACCACTCATCGGATGCCGAGCTTCTCTGGCGTCACCTCTCTATGGAATGTCCTCAATGTGTGGAACAGGCAGATCTGTAACGCTGCACTAGGCAGCTTCTCACGGATGACATCACGTTCGATCATATCTTTATCTGCCATAACGCACTTAATGCTGTCATTGTGCTTGACAAAGATGTCCGTCAACCCACTGATGGTGGCCCGTTCCACATTTGCAACGATCCACAAGGCGACAACAACGCTCTCACCATTGCCGTCAACCACCATCAAGACATACAGCGGCATCGCATGTCATTGAGCTTGTAAATGGCGTCCAGCAGCACCAGCTCTGGAAATCGTGCCTGGGCCTTGCGCATCGTTGCGTCCTGGTACGAGATGGCAACCAGTTCGTTCGCGTTGCCGATCACCAACTCAGTCACTGCCCTCGCTTTGCATCTCGACGAGGAGTGACTGCAGTTTGTTGCTTTGTTGGGGTCTTGTCCATCCTTGATGTGATGCAGATCCTTCAACGTGACTTCTACACCTTGTTCTCGGATTTGCTGCTGAACAAGTGTCTTGTTAGCATGTAACGTAAGCAGACGCCCTGTCTCTGCCTCCATTGCAAGGTCAAGGCGCCTCTGTCGCGGAAGGTACTTGAACAATGCCTGAACAAATATGTAAAAATGATAAGTTAAGACACATGAGATTACCAGAATTAACAAAATGCCTTCACATGTGTCAACATACCATGCACAAATACGTACAACTGATGAGTTCTAGACATCAGATTATCACGTCATATCACTAACTTTTATATAATTTACTACAAACACTGAATTAATAATTAAAAAAAACATAATTATACAATAAACACGAACAGTCTACCCCCTTTAAGTTTCTAAAGACAAAGTATTGAGACTTGTGACTACTATCACTGTCTGTATCACTTGCATTGACCACAGTGTCAAAGTTTATACTGGACCTTGTCATAACAAGTCTGGTAATGTTAGTTTGTCATATATATAGTAATATGCATACCTCATTGATCTGGTGGTTGTGTTCCTCATTGATCTGGTGGTTGTGTTCCTCATTGATCTGGTGGTTGTGTTCCTCATTGATCTGGTGGTTGTGTTCCTCATTGATCTGGTGGTTGTGTTCCTCATTGATCTGGTGGTTGTGTTCCTCATTCAGATTCACAACGACAAGCTTTGTGGTGTCTTTCAACAGCCGTATCCGGTAACCAGTCGGACATTGTTGTTGCATAGTACTGGAAATAACAAGTGAATATCTTAAGTGTCATGTGAGCTCGATAAAACACATTAATTATTTAAATAAGGTTTTTGTCTTTAAACTTAAAGCATACTTTGATAAGATAGATACATAGAGTTAAATGTAGCATGGCGCGCTACCCAGCTGGGATTAGCCGATTATTTAACCATGCTACGTGTACAGCGTAACAAACTAGTTCGAACAACAAACTAACACTAGACTAGTACATAAAGTACAGACACAATGACGTCAATGCAAAACCAGCGGCAGCACCTCCAAACCGCAAAATATATAATTGTTTTTTATTTTTGAGGTTGTCGTTGTTCCTTTCCATGAGACTTAGTTTTTGCCGCTGTGGATGCAGCAGTACACAATTTCGACAAAAATCAGATCTTTGTTTGCTGTCTCAGCTACATTTGGACAGCGTTTCCTATGCGATTCTATAGATCTAGAACTGCGTTTATACCAGTTAACTAACTTGGGCTGCTCATAATTAGCGATCGCAGCTTCTAAATCAGATCATTTCGAAAACATCGCGCCGACTTTTAGCTCCGCCATCTCATCTATACGTTTATTTTTTGAAAGGAGCGTAATATGCACGCGCAGATTATATTTACATTTTATTGCAGGAAGTCGTCATTCGAAAACTGATGCGCGCGCATCCTCACGTACGTTTAGGCCACAATGCTAAAGATACAGCTCACGTACGTGTAGACACTTCGATTCGTTTTCGTCGGCGTAATTTTTGGTAGGTGGCGGTAATTACCGTAACATGGGCGGAGTAAACTTGTTTTATAGATGCGCATGTGAGATATACTCATGATACTGCGTGCTGTTCACAGTTAAATTGCAATTTGTGCGTAACATCATAGGAGTGAAAAAACATATAAAAAGGTCTTTAGAGTCTAATGTTATGTTGATAAAGGATGTGGATATCATGTAAGGATTGCATTACCCTGATGGCTGGCATGGCGAAGGGTGATTGTGACCCACCTTTCTGGTGATTTCGGCACACTTTATACTAATATAGGTATTTATTGTTCAAATATTGGAAAATGCTTTTACATGAAGGTGTATGATATGTCAATCTATCGGAAAATGACAGCTTCTCAAAACCGACTTTTTGGTCATATTTCGGGGCGTGGCTACCCTTAAACACACACACACACAAGGTAATCCACAATTAACTAGCACAAAGAATGTCCCACCTTTGAGTAACTGGTGACCATTAATGAGTTACAAAACTCAACCCACAACAACAACCATCCAGCCCGCTGGCCAAACCCGCTCCGTGCAGGGCTTTCATGGGTACAGATATGTGCTATATTTAAAGGAAATAATACTTACTGATGGGCCTTGCCGTCGTGAATACAGCAGTACACGATTTTGGCAAAAATGAGATCCTTATTTGCCGTTTTGGCAACATTTGGAAATCATTTCCTGTGTGATTCAATTGAATTGCGCTTATATGAATTCACTAACTTTGATTTTTCGTAGTTGGCGATGGCAGTTTCTAAGTCAGATAACTTCAAAAATATTGCGCCCAACTCCGCCATCTCGACGACACATGCAGAGGAGGAAGCATGCGTGCAGAATTAATTTACATTTCTCCAGGAAATGACATCTAAAACAGATGTGCGCGCGCGCATGCTCACATACGCTTAGGCCACCAGCCTAAGGGAATTTTTTTTTATTTATTGACCCAGCTTATTGAAATTTGAACACAGTGTTTATAGCTTACAAAAAGGATTTTACAAAGTTTTTATGATTTTGTTGTTGTCCACCAGGTGGCAATGAAAGTGGCGTCCATCTTGATTTTTAACACAATCACCAGAAAATATATATATATCAGGATAATGGCTTGGCTAAATTTACTGTAACTATACAGATACAGTGTCTATTCATAGACACATGACTTGATAGTTTCACATTTTTTGTGGGGGTTAAAAAAATTGATCTGATTTTTTTTAATTTGGAGACAAAAATAGGTTTGCCAAAACAACTTCATACTATATAATCTACTTAATTATCCTGAAATGTGAAACTATCAAGTCATGTGTATATGTATAGACAATGTATCCTGAACATTTCTTAAGATTCTGGCGATAAATAGCCGGTCCAGATGAAACGAGAAGTCAAGTTGATCAAAAATGTTTTCAGAAAATCGATGTAAAAGTGAGATACATTATATATCCGTCCACCGTTATAGTGACTTAGTTTCAGTAATGATCTTTACATGCACAAAATATAGTCAGTCTTGAAATTACACAAGTAAGGCTACTATTCTTTCATAAGGTATAATATATAACCATTGATTGAGTAATAAGATGTAAACATAAATACAGACTCACATAAACTTACAATGAAAGTGTAAATCGTTGAAATGACTTGTAATATAAACACTATAGCTACAGTGTTCTTTTGCATCCAGCAGCATTATCTATCTCAGTGGCAGCCACCACCATAGTCCGCAGTTGACTGGGCCTCAGTTGCCCGAGCAACTCGCCGAGCACGTCGTGATTCCCTTGTTGAAGCTTGCATTTGTCGCTCGGCTTGTCGAAGCCGCCTTGCGTCAGTTCTTTCTGCTGATGCCAACAACTAGTCCCCAGGTGCAAGTCCCATCACCTCGCACAGGTGTCGCATGGTAGCCGCCAGACAGACAGAACTCTGTGAACACACACAAAACCTGTCTTTGGGCACTTGGCCCAAACCTTCGAGTGGAGGCTTTCGTTTGGGTTTTGTGACTGTCCACGCAGGCACCGGGTGAGGAGGGCATCCAGCGACAGTCGTTCATACGCCTCCTTGACCGGCTTTGCGACATCCACCGAGAGAGGTGTCCCCACATTGGTTCGATGAGGTCCCGCTGTCTGCCCGGTGGCGATTGCCTTCTAGTAGAAGCACCAGCTGTCAGCTCCCACCAGGCAGCGGTCATGCTGGGGCCTCTCATCTGTTGATGTTGCATGGTAGAAGGTGGCCCACACAGCGTCTCGCGTGGCATCCAAGTTGGGGTATGCCCGCACTGCCTTGCCATAGTAGGCTGTCAGTTTTACTATAGTTGCCTGTGAGAGTTTGCCATGGCCATGGCCACGACCTCCCAGGACAACCCCAGCCTTCTTACCAGAGGACGCCAGCTTCCTGGGTGCAGTGCCAAGGCGTTTTGCGACGTTGTTGATACACTCTTCTTTTTTCAACTCCACGTCGCCATACACTCGTCGGTCACACAAGTGTTTGTATGTTTTCGCGTCACTGTCCGACAAGATCATTCTATATCGGAACCTGTGACGCTCGATGGATCGTTCCCACAGCATTTCTGCGGCAGCTGTCTCCATGCCACCGGAAGTGCCATTGAAGTTCCGAATACACTCATTCCGATGAGTTTCGAACCAGTCTTTGAAATCTTGCATCTCTCTTCCCCCGAAGCGTCTTCATGCGTATGAGCAGCGCTGGCAGTATAGCGAAAATACTGCCAGGTCAACACAGAGTCCTGTCACAGTGTCGATGACACAGTTGATCCCTTAGGCATACGCGCGTCATCCATGGGCCATCGAAGCTCACTACCAGGTCGTTAACTGCATCTTCCTGTAGTGACGGGTCGATCTCATGGTAGACGCAACGGACGGTGGTGGCTGCGTCATCCAACACACGTGTTACCACACACTTGTTAGCTTCTGTCACTGCTAGCATGACCTGCATGCCCCACACCCATTCATCGTGGCAGCAACGGCTGGTCGAACCATGAGAAATGGAGCATTCCCTGCAGTTGAGCCATCGAGTCGATCGGATGACAACGTCGAGTTGATGACAGCGTTACATACCATGCACCATGTTTCGTACGCTGACACCACACCAAGGCGATGGCTGATGGCACGAATCTTCAGTGACGGCGACGTGCACTCAAGGCAGGCCAAACCCTTGACCAGTGCCGACATCATGTCGCAGCGTGGTTCAGTGTCAACCTGCACAAAAATTTGTACTGTTTAGTTTGTTGTATTCACAATAGATTACGTTGATAATTAGTTAGTTCTTCAAATAATGACATCAGAAGTCTGTTATTTTCAAGCCTCTACTCTAGGCTGTGGTTATTTACTGGCTATACCTAACTCTAGGCTGTATTTATGTTCTGGCAAAACAAATTGTAATTATATGTGACCTGCTCTGCCAAAACCAGGCTGAAGTAGCACATTTGTTATGCTGATATTTATACACCGTTGGAAAGCAGATACACAGACCTTTCTAACGAGCCATCACATATTGTTGTATGTTGTATATTTGTGAAGTTATGCCGATTTGAATGATGATGCAGTGAAATCGACAATTTGGAGAAAAACAGCTTTAATCTTTGATATGATGTTATGCAAATATACAGTTGAAAATACCAAAGCAACCATGCATACATAGTGTCCTAATGTTACATACTTTTAACCTGAGTAATGAGATTCACAGAAATGTAAAAGATGTAATTAAACGTTAACAAAAAATATTGTTTAAATACACCAACATCTAAATCTTGATTTATGTACTGAAAAAAACCCGGCACACACCACATATCAACAGGAACATGTTTCTGGGTCATAATTAGACTAGTTCATCATGTTAAAAAACAAACAATAAGTTAATTGTGAAACATATTCTTAAAATGTTATTTCACGCAATGACCTAATTACACGTGCGACCCTTGACATGACCCCGCATGACCCCGTCTGCCCACTCACTGGCTAGCAACAGCACTGCAACTATTAACTACTCTAGCAGTTGCTCTTTGAGCGTTTGACAAATGGTTCATTGTCCTCAGAACTGCTGGAATCCACATCATCCAAAGGACGCGGACACACTATGTCCTTTGTCTCGTTAGTGCAGAACTCGCGGATTTCTTTGTATAAATAGGCCTGACGCTTCTTGTCCAAGCCAGCAGGGGCTACGATCGCTGGCATTCCTTGAGGAATGGCTCCAAGCAGGTGCCGTGCTCTTCGTTCTCACATTCAATATACTCCTTTGTGAGCAGTTTCCCCGAGTCGGCATCACTGATGTGAAAGTGGTGATTTTTCTTCAAACCAATCACTTTCTTGTATGCTGGAGTGAGGAACGCCTTCCAGTCATATGTCGGCACAATGACTTCCCCGTTATCATCTCCAACGAGTTGTGGTAAATTCAGGGCTTTCTCTGATGACTTGTTGATCACATTAACAATGTCCTGCATGGAAGACACCTTTGTTCGCCGGTAGACGCGCTTGATCAGACCGAAACACCAGTCCGGGGAGAACTTTGTGTGGCCGGCAGGTAGAAATGAGATGGTGGCTGTGGCGTTACGTCCGGTGGCAACTCTCCAGGCCAAGTACCACAGCATGAAATTGTTTTTGTTTTGTCCCCCACAGTTGTCAGCATTTAGCTGAAGGTGATACTCGCCAGCACTGTAGTTGTCAAGAAAGTGATGTAAGTAACTAATAACGACATTTGCACCTTTGCCACATGACACACACTCATCAACTAGGTAATTCACTTGTTTCGCAACCCCATCAGCATGTATTCCAAAGATCTGGCATTTTCGAGGAGTTTTAAAGTATATGGGTCCAGGCTGTAGTGGATCAGATGGGAAGTGTACTTGTGCAAAGTCGAAACTGTAATGGAATGCGACGTTTCTAGAAAGCGGGCGTGTCACGTGTAGTTCCTGCAGGCTGTGGGTGTTGGCGATTTGGCGTGACTGTTTGCACAGGTCTTGATAATGTGCACGTTCTGCACGTGCATGCTCAAGGTGAGTCTCTTGTAGCCGAAGCACTGCACTTTTCTCATTCTCAGGCACGTTTACCTGTCGAACGGTTGGCAGGTCCAGCACAAGTCTGACATCGGCTTGCAAATGATCACTTATGGCAGTAGCTGATTCCACAATTTGCGGAATGTAGAGTAACGTACAATGCGCTCACCCTGCACTGATGCTTCTTTGTAGTACCGCCATATGGATGCTTTTGTCTCGCAACTGGGGAGTACCTTAACGTCATCTCGCTTGAAACTGGGAATACGTCCTGGGAGAATTATGCTGTGCTGCTCGGCGAAGTTGATTATAAACCGAGACACACGTTTGATTTCGGCAAAGCTCAGTGCTGTTTTCCGTCGGCCGCCTGACTTCTTCTTGCGAGGGTAAATGCCATTTGCCAAGTACCATTTTTTCAATTTGGTTAACTTGTCTTTCGATATGTCCATCAGAAAGAGAAAGGTGTCGCGACATATCCGTCGATGTTCGTAGTGAAAGTAGCGGATCCTTGTCGCCTTTCGATCAACTTTTAATTTCTTGATGCTAAGTGTTTCTTCTGACGCATTGATGCTGGCACAGATGATCCCTAGAAGCAGCAAGTCTTTCTCGTATGCACTCGGCTCTTGTGTGTTCAGTCTGGAAAAAACAGTGTTTAATTAAGTTCACACAATTTACTGTATAATAATATAGCATATAATCATAAAACAACAAAGGCAATGGTTCCACGCGCACTTAATGATATATGATCGTTAGTACAATATCGACACATGTGCAATGTGCCACATTATTATGGATAAGTGTAATTATTAATAATTCAATTTACAATTATGCAACAGTAAACGTTTGTATGTAGCCTATTATGGTAGGCCTGCATAAAGTAATTATCTACCGATATTTAACTGGGAACATGTATGTATATATATATATATACATGTATTTATGGTGACTTGGAGCTATGTATATATAAATATACAGGCTTAATAATAAGTAAACATAGCATACCTGATAGACTCTTGATTTTCATCACTGAACTGGGTAATACAAGGCTGGCCATTATGTAGCTTGCTTGCACAGTGACTATTCTTCTGAACTGGGTAATACAAGGCTGGCCATTATGTAGCTTGCTTGCACAGTGACTATTCTTCTGCGACATGCCGACACATTCAAACATGTTCGCTGCTCAATCCATCGCACCCTCTTCTTCGCGATGTGCATCATCCGCGGCCGTCTCCTCGAGATCATCATCGTCAACATCAGCTTCTTCCACAATGCTAGTAGATGCGACTGGACTGACACGGTCAACACTTGTTGTTGTTGTTGATATTGGTTCAACACGAGGCAGACAGAAGTAATCTTCGATCACTTCCCGCACGTCTGAACTGTCACTAATACCACATTTCGAAGCTTCTTTCAACAGTTGTGTTATCCGCGAAGCTCGATCCATAATTATATTTATATCAGGCTAAAAACTTGCTTTAATTCAATGCGCGATGCTAGACGATAGAATTATGTTTACTTGACAACCTGAGATGAACTCGGAGATTCCAGGTCAACCTCGCTGTGACAGCACGATCAGCGAATCGCGGGCTAAGATGGAGACCACGTGACGCGCGTAGCTAGGCACTTGCCATTTTGTTTACTAGAATAAGTCGCCTGTGATTGGCTTACAATGATAGCATGGTTAACAGGGACGACATATTTAGATCACGGACATTCCCGGCTTTCCAACGATGTGCAATGTTAAGGGGTACCACACCGATAACGCTCGTGGCGGCGTGCACAAATCATGCTAATTTTGTCATTCAGCTGGTCATTGTTTTAACAAAATGAGTGGTAGGTGTCGAATAAAACAACATTATGCCATGTTACGTTGTGTTTTTGAGCTACACACTTTGCAAAATAGAAGATTATGTATCAAACAACACAGTTCCACTGAAATCACAAAATCAACGAAGTGACCCCCAACTGCATGTTTTGGCTGCTAGCGCGAAACCGATCTGTGCGACTTCCGCCTGGTTTTGGGAGAGCGGGTCACATATATGGTAATAAAAATTGTCATAGGCCTGAAAGTCGATAGTAAAACAAATGCTAGCAAGGCCAAGCCCAGGCCAAACACCGCACTTCTACTGAATATATACTCATTGATGTCCATATTGAAAACCAGGTAATAGTAATTTATGTCTGTCAGATAATAATAATAATATAATAATAATGTATTTATTTCAGACAATCATGATGTCCATATATACAAATACATCAATAAAAGTATGTAAATAATATAAAAATACATAGATAAGAACAATATGTTTAAAAATTATATAAATCCCGGACCCACTGGTGCCGCAGTTTCGAAGTACAATACACGTCGCTAGTTTTAATGCTATAAATAATGGGATTCAAAGACATGTCAATCCTATTCATTAAGCTAAAAATAGCCTTTCTGATTACACATTTACCCGAGCTGACATTAGCTGTAGCAAACATGTGGCTAGCGCTACATCTCATGGGCAAATTGTTCAATATCCTGAAAGAGTTGTTATATGCAACAATGAATTGATGAAAATTAACTTTTCTAAAGTTCACCCATAATGCACACATATAGATATTACCAAAATACGCTGTAAATAGCTTATTTTTTACAGCAGTTGAACAAAAGTGAAACTTTTGACGTAACATATTACTCTTGGCATACAAAAGTCTCACTTTGGCTTGCATGTCAGACTCATCAGACAAGTTATTAGAAATGACATGTCCAAGATATTTACAAGAGGTGGCAAAGTTTAACTTCTTTCCTCCTAATGTCATTTCTTTAGACAGATTTGACTTTCTAGATTCAAAGTACATGACCAGGGATTTACTCGCATTGTATTGCACATCGTGCTCACATCCATATGAGTAACACATGTCTAGTAGTGTTTGTAGTCCTTTAGCAGAAGGTGCAAACAGAAGTAGATCATCGGCGTATATAAGGTGATTAACAACCATGTTACCAAGACTACAACCGATTTGTTTTTTGTGCAGTTGTATACTCAGATTATCCATATAAATGTTAAAAAGCAAAGGGGATAACTTCCCACCTTGCTTAACACCATTGCCTACCGAGAAGAAGTCCGAGTAGGTATTTCCCCATCGTATGCATACACATTGATTATTGAATTCATTGCTGATTATTCTTAAGATATAGTTCGGTACATTTCGTTGTTCTAGTTTCGTTATAAGTTTATTTCGGTTGACACGATCAAACGCCTTTGATGCATCTAAAAATGCGACGTGCATAGCTGAACCATGTTCAGTGTAGAACCTTAATAATTCCTTAAATGCAAACACGCATAACTCCGTTCCATGTTTAGGCTTAAAGCCAAATTGATTAGGAGTGGTTTCCAAGTACATTTTCATTCTGTTAAAAAGAACAGTGTCTATTATCTTCGAAAATATATTCGATAGACATATTGGCCTATAATTCCCTTTGTCGTTTACTCGTCTATTTTTGTCTTTAATAATTGGTACAATAACAGACTGTGACATTTCTTTTGGTAAATAACCATGCACCAGAATCGAAGACACAAGGATAGACAAAAGCACAGCGAGTTGATAATCAGCGAACTTAATATGTTCTGCACTGATACCGTCCAGACCTGGTGACTTATTTTTTGAGAGTCCATTAATAATATCCATCAGTTCAACTGCACCAACAGTCATTCCTGTATTGTCAGTGGAACAGTCATAACAAACTTTATCACATCGACTATCCTCCACATCATTAAATAAATGTTCATAATGATGCTTCCACATTGACCCGATGTTTACGTCACCGTGTATATTATCAATGTTTGTCGGAAGTTTTACTTTACTGTTCGTACAGTGCTTAATTTCTTTCCAGAATTTGTGGTGGTCTTTCTGACACAACTGTTCTGCAATGTTATCAGCAATGATAGTTTCTTTCTCCCTTTTACATTTTCTGATCGCCTGTTTGAATTTCATTCTGGATAATTTCATAACATTAAAAATGTCACCTTGTCTAGGTTTACCAGTCTCTTTCCATATACAGTAAGCATCACGGGCTGCACAATGAAGCTCTTTCACTCGCTCGTTCCAACCTGGTACAACATTATACTTATAAGCACCTTTGCGATTTGACCGGAGTGTGTGACCACACCTCTTCAATGTAATCACGATAGAATTGTAAAAGTCATCGAGATCATCATGATGATTACAGTTATGACAATTGGGATCATTGCATCTAACACCCGGTGGAACATTCAGTTTGCTCAATTCAACGTTCGTGCATTCTCTATATGCATCAATATCTTGTGGGTTTAATCTGTCCCACTGTAAGCCTTGCTTACTCTCATTAGTATTGCCACTACCACTAACGCATTCTGGTAGAATATCACTGTCTATGCTGAACGATATCGGGTGGTGATCAGAATAAATAACATCATAAAGTATGGACATGTTAGATAGGCAATCCTTCGCATCCGCGGTACATATGATATGGTCTAGCCATGATGTAGTTCCCCAGGCAGAACTAACGTATGTATATGTGTCTATTGGGAGAGTATCTTGATCACATATAGCCAGAGTAAATTCTTTGCAGAAATCAAGTAAGATATTCCCAAAAACTGATTTCTTGGAAATATCCGCGTTAAAATCACCAACAATAGTGATGCACGAGCTATTAATATTATTAACATATACAGCAATTTTGGACATATAATCATTGAACTTGTCCCTGTTTTCCTCGCATTCATAAGGTAAATATACATTTAGTAGATAATACTCCTTGTTACCCCAACAAATTCTTATGCCGCATAGCCAATCATAGCACTGGTCATAACACACCGTAAAAAGCGCTCCCTAAAATAATACACGATGACTTACTGCTACGCATACAGTAGGCTCTGTTGTTGATAATGTTGTCGTCGAAGACGGCGGTGCCTCGACAGCTTCATCCCCACTTTTCTGCCTTTTCTTGATGGCCGCGCGTGCTAAACTGAGGTGTCGGCGTCGACTCTGTGGTTTCCGTCCAAACCCCTTTTGTTTCACTTGTTTCTCGGACATTGTGTGACAAACGGATGAAATAATAACAGTGCGAAGCGTAAACAAAGATGGCGAAGTTCGGGAAAAGTTTTGTGTAGCTGAAGTATCCAATGACCAGACGACCTGCAGTCACATGCTTCGCTTAGGCCAATGACAACGGCGGAAACTCATTTAGGGGGTCTCTTCTAGTCGAAAATGAACGGATACTACCGAAGCGATATTTATAGCATGACAACCACCATGCAATGCAAAAGTGAAGCTCTCCAGCCATACCAAACATGTGGGTATGTCAACAAACATGGCAGCTCCATTGGCTGGCGAACTCGCTAAAAATGACCAAAAAATGTAATTTTCACCATAGTGTGTCCCCATGATATTAACATGCGTGGCTTTCTTACTGAAATTTTGAAGGTCCTTTCCTTGGTCTTTTACTTTGACACAAGCAGCAAAACTATGGAACATTTACATTATAGGGAGATTTAGAACATCTATAATGGTACCACTTGCTACATTTACATTATAGGGAGATTTAGAACATCTATGATGGTACCACTTGCTACATTTACATTGTAGGGAGATTTAGAACATCTATAATGGTACCACTTGCTACATTTACATTATAGGGAGATTTAGAACATCTATGATGGTACCACTTGCTACATTTACATTGTAGGGAGATTTAGAAC
The DNA here is from genome assembly GCA_020002185.1 of Paraescarpia echinospica. Classification (NCBI taxonomy): domain Eukaryota; kingdom Metazoa; phylum Annelida; class Polychaeta; order Sabellida; family Siboglinidae; genus Paraescarpia; species Paraescarpia echinospica. Next base: position 62,279,313 of record CM034538.1, on the reverse strand, counting down.
ATCTATAATGGTACCACTTGCTACATTTACATTATAGGGAGATTTAGAACATCTATGATGGTACCACTTGCTACATTTACATTGTAGGGAGATTTAGAACATTTATAATGGTACCACTTGCTACATTTACATTGTAGGGAGATTTAGAACATCTATGATGGTACCACTTGCTACATTTACTTTGTAGGGAGATTTAGAACATCTATGATGGTACCACTTGCTACATTTACATTATAGGGAGATTTAGAACATCTATGATGGTACCACTTGCTACATTTACATTATAGGGAGATTTAGAACATCTATGATGGTACCACTTGATACATTTACATTGTAGGGAGATTTAGAACATCTATGATGGTACCACTTGATACATTTACATTGTAGGGAGATTTAGAACATCTATGATGGTACCACTTGCTACATTTACATTGTAGGGAGATTTAGAACATCTATGATGGTACCATTTGCTATATTTACATTATAGGGAGATTTAGAACATCTATGATGGTACCACTTGCTACATTTACATTATAGGGAGATTTAGAACATCTATGATGGTACCACTTGCTACATTTACATTGTAGGGAGATTTAGAACATCTATGATGGTACCACTTGCTACATTTACATTATAGGGAGATTTAGAACATCTATGGTGGTACCACTTGCTACATTTGTCGCATTGTTGTACAAATCTCGAACCTTCTCGGCAAGTCGAACATACTGGTCCACTATTTGTTCCCATTGCAGTCCCACTCTTTCCTCAAAAACATAATCGGCCAAACGATTTGTGCCAGCATGCACAACCATGGCGTGTGGGTTGCCCTTGATCTGACTAGCAGAGCAAATGTCATTACTCAATGCTGTTATGGTCGCCTCTCTTTTGACAAAGGAAGATTTTCTAAATGCAAGTTACACCATTCAGGTATTACGTTTAGAATTGTTAATATTGTGTAATAATACAATAATAAAAGACACTCAAATTTACGAACGCACGCGCAAACAACAACAACAATTGTAAAGAAGGAACGAAGATTGCACGCATCCTTGTGAATGTGGTCCGTTCGCGGTCCGCCTTTTAGTGTGGGCCCCTTTGGCAGAAGATTGGCAAGACCTGACTTCTTGAAGTAACGCACTATTCTCATGACTGAGATGAGAAGTACAGTGATCTCTGAGGGACAGTCCTTCTCATCATAAGTATTGCGTAGCACGATGTTGAGAACATGTGCTATGCAGTCAAGTCGCTCTTCCTCACGTAGAGCACCAGTAAATCAACAGTGAATCTAAAATATGTCGGGTTGCCTGGGTTCTTATATACATGATCCTGCCAAGCCTGACAGTGTTGAACTTTTCTTGTCTTGGTCAGGCTGATGAGGCCAGCACAAGTGAACTTATGTGGTCATGGAAGCCATCACCCTGTTATCTTCCCTGTTTGAGGAGCTGTTGATCTTACAAAACAAGGTGAAAGTGAATCAATCCTCCTGGAAGAAGCCACTAACACAGGGATGCTCAAATACTTAATATCGTATTAGCAGCTAGCATGCACAGTGAAATCAAGACGCAAATATAAACGACTTACTCTGATAGATTCGAAACTGGACTGGGAAAGATTGAAGATCTTCTCCCATGATGCCAAGCGGTGGGCTAGCTCACAAACCGATAGGGGTGGAAGGTTAGACTAACACAATTCATAACAAACATAAACCTACTTTTACCAAGAAGTTGTTGTTTGTGATGCAAATGGCAGCTTGCAAAAAAGGTACTAATGCTGCCCCCTATTGGCATAATTAACCAGAGAGAGAGAGACCTCTACGGAGCAATTAATAAGCTAATTAAATTACCTTGAAACAAAGAAAGCAGAAGAAATTCTTCAGGGCATCCAACAAAATTGTTACATCTGATCCCTGTTGGTTTTCGTATTGGAAGGAAAGTTTTAGTGTCGGATGGACATGGTTTTGGTATCGGATGGAAACTTTTTTGTCTTATACTGTCAAGGAATTCACCATACTGACGAACTATATCATAGCAGTCACATGCTGGTATGTGCTGCTGCTTAACCAGCACTCTGCTGATACACACCACTCCAGCTTGAATCGTGGGTCCAGAGCAGTGGCACACTGCAGCTCAGAGCGTGGGGTATATCGTGTCAGACGAGTGGTGATCGAGGCCTTCAGGGTAGTAACAAGCTTAGCATGGTACTTGGTCTCTATTCTGAGTAGCGAGTCCAAGCACTGATGGAATGATCAAGCTGGCTGAAACTGTCCTGTCACGTTGTACCAGATCAGTGACCTCCTCAAAAGGGGCAAGTATGTCACAAGCCTCGTGCAGAATGTTGCGAACATACTTGGTCAGCTTGGTGGGAATGTCCAGAGAGTCTAACTTGTCCTGAGGAACATGCAGTACAGAACGAATCATCTTCAGTTGTGAATTCCAGCGCATGGCGTTGGCAGTCTGGAGGCGAAGTTCACCTTCTAACAGGTCAGTAGCGTGTGTGGACTTACGTACAGAGGACACAATAGTGGATGTGGTGCAGAACCTTGGCGAGCTGGTCAGCTGCCTTCAGGCCAACGTGTCCTCACACTGCTGTAGGATGTTGTCTGCTGTGTGGCATGCTAGTCTAGCATGACATTCTAGAGGGACAGAAATCATTGATTCAACAGTGAAGTCTGGCATGGCATTCTAGAGGGACGGAAAGCATTGTTTCAGTAGTGAAGTCTGGCATGGCATTCTAGAGGGACGGAAAGCATTGATTCAGTAGTGAAGTCTGGCATGGCATTCTAGAGGGACGGAAAGCATTGATTCAGTAGTGAAGTCTAGCATGGCAGTCTAGAGGGACGGAAATCATTGATCCAATAGTGAAGTCTGGCATGGCATTCTAGAGGGACGTAAAGCATTGATCCAGTAGTGAAGTCTAGCATGGCATTCCAGACTGATAGAAAGCATTGATTCAGTAGTGAAGTCTAGCATGGCATTCTAGAGGGACAGAAATCATTGATCCAACAATGAAGTCTGGCATGGCATTCTAGAGGGACGGAAAGCATTGATTCAGTAGTGAAGTCTAGCATGGCATTCTACAGGGATAGAAAGCATTGATCCAATAGTGAAGTCTAGCATGGCATTCCAGATGGATGGAAAGCATTGATGCCATAGTGAATCTGGATCTCTGTGATTGTCCACATCTGTTGCAGTATTTTAGTAGTCTAACTGTTCTTTGACTACCACAAACTTTTTCCGCTACTGCTGTATCAACTGCTGTTGTAGCAGCTATTCTATCAACCGAATGGATATATTTTGGCATACCTCTGCCTGGAGCAATTGAAATAGTAAAAAGCCGACATCGTTTTAGGGGATTAGCTCACTTTCGTAATTCCTCAATTTGTACGCCAATAACGCCAAGACACTTTTCAGTCACATTATTTATTCAATGTATGCAACTAGTAACAAAGATAAAACTACAGATCCCATCGTATAGAAAAAGGTAAAATTGCAATCAAATACCAAAGAGGCTACATGTGGCTCCACTGTTCACTATCTGAACCAAGGGTCTCTCCTCACACTAGACTTACCAGCAAAAGCCATACGTTCCCTTCTCTTCCTCCCCTATTTATCCCTTTCCCACTTGTGCGGGAAACCTTCATCACATGACTCATTCAAATATCCCTGCCATGCCCTATGGTGGGAATTCATCAGTGCTGCCCTCTTGTGGGACCACCCAGCCATACTTTGTTGTTGCCAAATATCACTTGTCACATAGTGTTCTCATAAGTGCGACATATGTTGATACACTTCTTTATGTCAGTTGTCCTTGAGGCAGTCACAAAAGCTGCAAGTTTTCATCAGATTTGTCAGCTCCACGTCACGTATCTGTCGATCCTTCAGAGCGTTGTGCTGTTGTATTGAATTGATAGCGTTCAAACGTTTCGTTTGTCTGGCCCAAGTTATGACTATCCATCTTACCGATGATGCCAGTGATCTTGTCGGTGTCTGCTGGGTCGCACGCATTATATACCTGCCGTTGAGATAAAGAGGGCTTTGCAGAAGGCATCAGTGCTGGATTCATTGTCGATAACCGCGACGACGGCGTCACTGCCCCATGGCTGTTTCGACAGCTTCCAGTTAGCTGCAGAATGGGCGCCTAGTTTAACTGGCTTGTGTGGTCTAGCTTTCAAGTTGTGCAGTTGGGCTGGTTGAGCCAGTTGAGCCAGTTGAGCTGGAGGCTGGGTCATCGTACTCTAAAAGTTCCCACGCAATCTTGCGTTCGATCCGGCATGGAGAAGCACGAGTTGAGGATGTAACAACTCAAAACGGTCCCAGGGCTCCTCCAACAACAACGATCGCACGGCTGCCCCTCGACGACCAACGTATTCCACTTCAAAACTGTGGCTATTGACGGCAAAATCTGCAGAAACCCCAGGCCAAACCCACGAAGGACCGTCTGACTCCCAAAACCGAGCCGATCAATAAACATGGCTATCTTCCACTGTCAGTGCTCTACTCAGCCCTCCCATCATATGGCCATTCGCCATGTTAACTTAACGGTCAACAGGCAGAGCATACAAAAGCTTGGTAAAACAAAGTATACTCAGGGCTTTTTGCCGCTTGTGTGAGTGTCGATCACCAATAGATGTCATTAACTGATGTTGGATCCCAGATGTGAAGACTCCATTTTTCATACGATAAAACACTGCATTTATGACTTTGTCCGCATTGTAAAAATGTTACCATCATCGTTGACTGGCACTAATTAAAGTTCAAGAAGTTGATATCGCACATTACAAAGTCAAGCTATGGTCACACATTGTAAATAATACCACTCTGTGTCCTGACAACTTCTTGGAGGTAGTTTACAGATCAACTAAACACAAGTACATGAAACCATCGCTGCCGTAAGTTGATGGCTAGACAAGGAGATACAATTTGCGTTATCATAATGTTGGCTGTGAACAGAGACAAAAGATGAATGATGACATTGTGCTCCAATTGGATATTACACACAATCGATATAGCATCTCTTTTTGTTTGAATAATAGGGTTGGCTCTGAAAAGAACTTCTGTTTTTTTGACAGGGAAGGTTGTCAGTGTAGTTTGAATTCATGGGTACAGTTGTCTGATGCACACCAGCAGTGCTGCCAGTCACTGCTGGTGTCTCTTGTGCTGCTGCTGCCAGACGAACTCACGGATTCGTTCAGTTCGAAATCGCACAATGATAGGGCGGCTGCCCTGTTTATGTCCCAGGTGGTGACTCCTCTCTAAGTCTTCGAGGCTGATTGGAGGGGTGATGTCATTGAACACTGACATAACAATGGCGATGGTGTTTTCGTCATCCAAGCACTAATGTTTTGTCACGCAACACTTACACACAATTGACACAGGTTGGCTGCTTCAGCTTCGGTTCACCGGTGACATAGACCAGTGGTAGCCATTTTGTAATCGTTTAGTAATCTGTTTGACGAAAGTGTTTTAACCAAATAGTGGCTATGACGTATCACTACACTTTATCAGAATATTGCCGTAGGGGCAGTGTATATTCATGCCTAGTGGAACACGTTGCCTCTTTGATATTATCAAGTCATGTGGATGCTTCTGTCCCTGTGTGACGTGTTGCTGCACGGCCACCTGAATTAGTAATGTATTATATATATATATATATATATATTTAGCACAGTGGTTGATAATAATAAACCTATTCATGTGACAACATTGTGCAAAAGTCAGTAGCTGGAAAAAAGATATTCAAAATAAGTATATTACTCTAGTGACATTGTTATTATCAGTGATATAATCTAACAAAGGAAGACTGAAAAATCGTGGTCACTTGTAAAAGCACCAGCTGTCTTTGCCCTTTGGATAGCGGTAGTAGGCCGTCAGTTTTGTAATAGTTGCCTGGGTCAACTTCCTGTGTCCGCGTCCACCGATGGTGAGGCCAGCCTTCTTCATCTGTGTGGACAGCTTTCTGAAAGCAGTCCCCAACCGTTTCGAGACGTGGTTGATGCACTCCTCCTTGACCAGATTGATGCCTTCACAATACATGTACATGCTCAGATCGCAGAGGTGCTTGAAAGTCCTGGCGTCTCCATCCGAGACCATGGCAGTGTACTGGAAACCACGCCCACAAGATCTCGGCAGCTGCCACCTCCATCCCACCAGCAGCAGGCCCTTCGTAATTCCGGTTGCAGTCATGGTGGCTTCGAAGCCACGCCAGGAACTTGGCCGTGTCGGAGCCTCCGAACCTTGCCTTGGCACACAAACAGGTGTGGCAGTATGACGACAGCACTGCGATGGGTCAGCGTCAACGTAGACATGTCGCTCAATCTTCGCAGCGTCATTGAGGATGTTGGTTGCTGTCACTGCGCTGGCATCCGCGATGGCGCTCCTGTGGGTGGCAAACGTGGTGTGGGTGATGGTGTTTATGTCCATATATTACATTATTTAGTATTACAAAGTTCTATGTATATATAAAAACAATATTATACTTGTGCTGCAACATTCGGCGTGACAGGAACAAAGGTTGAATCCATTGTTTCAGATGACAGCACGGAACTTTCACCAACATTGGCTGATGAAGTCGCACTTTCCAACGCTTTTCCTCTCGATGAACGTGCCAACTTCAATTGTCTGCGTCACTGGGCCTTCCCAACACCATAAAACTCCTTCCCTTCCTTTCTTCTATCTGCCATTCTGCTTCCCATTTGACCGTGTCGAGTTCAATGCCATGAACAGTGATGAGCGTAGATGGGAGACAGGTTTTCTCATGCTCGATCGGGATAGAAAGCTCCTTGGCTAGAGCCATGACTCGGTTGAGATTGTGAAAGCAACAAGAAGTGGGGAGGACTGATGGATAGTGAATGGTGGTGAGATGAATGGGCCAGCAATGCATCCCAGTGAAAGCTCCTTTGTCAGTTTCGTGTCAACTTGTGGTCTGAAGCAGATGGGTGATTAGGAGTAGAAATGAGAGAAGGGGTACCAAAGTAGTTAATTTTGAATCCATGGATGAAACCGTTGACCAGAAAGGTGGAAATCTGCCTTCCTTTGGTCTGGGGCAGCAAAGAGCAGACAAGCGCCCATTTGTTGAGGTTGTGTATGGTGGATGAGTCAGATCGAAAAATTCCACAAATTTGTTGGCCTTAATGCGCTCCGGAAGGTCAGCCCCAAAAGTGGAGGAGTGGAGAGGGACGGATAAATGGGATGTGGGCTCACCCCTATCGTCCATCAAAGTGCTGAGAGCACCAGCGACAGCAAAGTCCATGGGAGTCTCCCGCTCGGTGGTGGGATCTGGCATCGGCCAGGCGACTTCCGGGTCGACATCCACCGATGGTGTGGGCACAGGGGGTGTGACATCGTGGGCATGTGTGCCATCCCGGTCTTCTCGCAACTGTTTCATGACTTCCCGGGTGACAATGGCTACCATATCAGCAGTGCTGGTAGTTGTCATCGGCACACCTTCCGACGTGGCTGGCACAGACGGTTCGATCTCGACGGCGTTTCCTGGCTGTCACCAGACATATATAAACCCATATATATATGTCTGGTGACGCAAACGGTGGACGTAGCAACCAATGCGTAAATAGTTGAAATAACAAAAACCAGCTGTGCTTGTCCTGGATATTTTGCAACAGCTACTGATCAATTGAATATAATGTGAATGCTTGTTTTGCATGATACAGCCATTGTAAAAAACTGGTTTCGTCATAAGCATTGTTAGTGTCAATTATACGAATTATTATTAGGCGAAAATTCAAAATAATTTAGGCATATATTTAGGTGCTCTGGGAAAACCAGTCACATGGCCAAAAAATTACAATGTTGTTTTATTGTTGAAACAGAAAGCAGTACCATTTCTCATTCCAAAACAGTTTACATTATCCAAATATTCCAAGTAGAACTGAAGTTACAATACTTTAAACAGGGTACCCGTCAAAAACTAGTTAAGGAGAAAAATCACTTTTAAAGTTGGCAATCTTTTTCAGAGTATGATCAGCATCAATTTTAAACCCAGCACTGATGTTTTACAAGTCTCTTTGGGAAGCAACAGCAGTTGTCAATCCAAATTAGTTTAAATTATTCAAATATTCCAGGTGAAACTGAAATTATAAAACTTTTAATAAGGTACCTGTAACCAAAATTTGCACACAAAAAATTTTTCTCAAGTTTTCAACCATTTTTTTTACAAAAATTCATTATGTTTATCGACTAGAAACTAAGTGTTATAAACAGAAGAGGAAAATTATGGGGTATCATAAGCATCTTACTGGTGAGAAATTGTAGTCAGTGTGAAAAGAACTGCTTTATAATTGAGAAGATTGCAGGAAATTACCGATTTGCACTGCCCATATGATAAAAACACCTCAATGATAGCAAACTCTTTCACAAATATGTGGTTAGCTCTGAAAAGAGCTGTTTGTGTCTGTATGGCTCTGAAAAGAGCCGTTATTGTTCACTGCACAGTTGTGCCACGACATCCACGTGCTGGTCTTCGGCGTGGTGGTGGTGGAACATCGGCGTCATCACTATCAGATGACACAGCTTCGACCTGCCTCTTCGGCTTAGCAACTGACGGAAGTGGTGTAGCGATGTCCTGACAGCATTCAGCAGTGAAGGGGCGGATCTCACTGTATAGGTACCACTGTCGTTTCACGTCAAGACCTTTCGGTTGGATGACTTGTTTTGAAGTTGACCTGCTTGGGGAATGCCTCACAGGCAACACCGAAGAGGCCACACTTGCGAGGGCACTTAAAATAGATGGGTCCAGGCTGTAGTGGATTCGATGGAAAGTGTACTTGCTGAGCAAAGTCAAAGCTGTAATGACATTTCCCAGCACTACATGAAGCGTGTGGACCCAGGGACAAATCGGGTGGCATACTCTCCTTTGCACACATCTGTGTAGTGGATCCGCTCTGTTGTAGCCCTGTGCAAATGTTCTTCATAGTCCCGAACTGCGGCAGTCTTCTCTGCATCGGGCAAGTTGGCCGACTGTGCCAGCTTTGTCACCCTCTTCTGACAATACCAGCATAGGTCTGTAGCTGGTCGCATGGTGACGACGAATGACAGAAGCTGCTGCCATAGCCTACGGAAAGTCTGCACTGCCACCTTCCGCGTTCCAGCAGCATGACTTGCATCACAGTAGTGCAGATACACTTTCTTCTTGTTGCAATTGGTCGGCAGCAACTTTACGTCCGTTTTCCAGTGTCCTGGAGTGCGCCCTGGAAGGATGACAGCGTTTGCCTCAGCATAATTCAGGATGATGTCGACGACAGCACGGGTGTCATCAAACTTCAAAGCATTTGCTGGCCTCTTGCGCTTGCTGTGATGAAACCGTGCTTCGCAGCCAGCCACCTTGTAGTGTGCAATCAGTGCACTGAGCTTGTCCTGACTGATTGCGTGTATCTGCTTGAAAATGTCCCGGCAGATATGGAAACCATGCAGGTAGAAATCAGTTCGCTGGACTTGGCGTTCTTGCTGCTGACCATGTTGCTAATCGGACGGCTGACAAAGTAGTCGTTCACCAGATCGGTCAGCACGTCCTCGCTTGCTATGTTTCGCATACCGACCGAAGACAGCACGTTCAAGCACGTGAAGGAGGCTGCCATGTTGGATTTTTCGCAAAACCCAAACACCACTAAACTCGTCCCGCACACAAGATTTCCTACTAACTTCGTATCAAAAACACGACACAAAGTTCACCTTTATATATCACATGTAAACTGCGGCAATATCCGCTAAAATAGTCACTTTTCGATAACCAACAATTCTCCAATCCTACTAACTTTCCGAAGACAACGCACGTGAACTCTAATGAATATTCAATGCGCACACAAACCATTTCCATTGTATTCATGCGCACTGCCGCTAGGGGAATCCATGCTTAAAATAGCTTTCTAACAATGTGCCACATATGGCTTCGACGAATACCGATTCATGGATGTAACCGTTCACGAAATAGTGCGCAACTATTTCAAAAAACATACGAATAAGAGACTTTCATCGATGTTGTAAAAACACGAAAAAGTGTTATTTAGATTTTGAAAACAAAGAAATCCTTCCTGGAGCGCATAAATAAGGACTTTAAGTGAGACTTAGAAGTAAAACCTCAAAATAGACCAGATTACGCATTTTTAGCATTGTGACGCTTTTACCGGGAATTACGCTCAGCGACTTCCGACTGGTTTTCGTAGAGCGCCATACATAGTGTTGGAGGCGGCCGTTATGTTTTTGAACGACACTGATTGGTCGAGTTCTCTCTCGGATATTTTGCAACGATGACTGAACACATACAAATAATAAATAATGTTTATATTAATATTGCATTTGTAGAGTCATTGTAAGAAACAGTGGTGGCATCGTTGCTTTGTAAAAAAGATTATCGTTATGTATTACGCATGGTAGTCTTCATTAGAATCTAGAGAATACACAAGTATGGATTGTTGTAAGATGGCAATTATATGTCAATACTGACATCGGGTAGTACGTACAATATCATATCGTTCCAGATGGGTCATTGTCACGTTTCAGAGTCTTCACTCATTGATATGCACTGTCACAAACCTGTAATTAAATGTTGTCGTAAGGTCAGGTAAAGGCTACACGCTCCAAAAGCGTCAGTCGGTTATTCAACGATTTTTCAGTCATGATAAGACAACATAGGTCATACACGGTTTTATCGCATGGATAGTTTTTAGGCCTGCATTTGTCAATGCAAGTTTGAACTGCATCATGTTCAACAGGGCACAGGTAGTCTACAGCTCCGTACAGCTGCGGACATTCATACAGCTTGCATGGCTGTCCACCCAAAACATTTGCTTGGCGAGACGGACGTATCCTGTACTGGTTCCACAAACAAGCAGCATGGTCTAGATCATTCTACAAAAAAATATAATATATATATATATAAACAAGTTTGACTTTTAAATAAATTTAAACATATATAACACCAGGACTCTATATGACCACCATTACTATTTTGAGAACTAAAACATTTCACTCAGCCGATACCCAGCATACACATATTTTAAACGTCTCCAGGAAGATTACATATAACGGGATTCACACAAACAATGATTCCATTGAAATGGCAATTGATGACATGACCTCCAGACTTTTTCTATAAGAGGAAAGAACATGTACCCAATAATTAGAAATTGTTATCGATTCCTAATCAACCAAGAATGTGTAGTCTGTTACAAAATTACATACCAGATAGTCAAAACGTTATTAGAAATTTGACATATAGGTTTATATGCCGACTGCAGTTCTAAAAAAACATTGATTTGTAACATGTCAAGAATATGGAAATACTGGTTCAATTCCCTGTATATACATTTTGTTGACGGGTGATTTTTCATTCTGTACATTGTAACTATTGTTTATAACACAACTATAGAACCATGATAATGTACTTGTATGTTGCATGGAGTCTGTGAATAAAGCAATTATTATATTATAAAACGGTATAATGCATGCATGAATGTAAGCATGCATATACTATAAGATATGCATGTAAAAGCTCAGTATCGAGCAACATGGACTCGCCAGTTCAAATAGTTCCCAAAGAGTTTTCGTATTATTAGGCTACCCACATTTATTTCACGATTACTTCGACATGTTGTTTATTGGTGACCAAAACCAAAACGTTATGAATTCTAAATTTTCATTATAACACCACATGACGTTTTGTGAGAAGTGATCGTGTTTTGTGTGTTACTCATCATCATCGTCGTTTAGAGGCGGTGTTTCCAGACTCTGCTGGGTTCGCCTTTCTTCCAATTTCCCTCTTCCACTTGACACGGTCCCGTGCATCCCGATGGTCGATACCCATCAGATTCAAGTCTGCAGACACGGAGTTCTGCCAGGTCTTCCTTGGTCTGCCGACGGGAGCTGTCCCCTCCACCACTAACTTTGTACAGCCCTTCACCCAGTCCTCATCGTCCTTTCGCTCTACATGCCCGTACCACCTCAGCCTGCTTGTTCTGATCACATCCCCAATCGCCTCCACTCCTACTCTTCTTCTAAGCTCTGCACTGAGCTGTCTGTCGCTGAGTGATGCGCCACACATCCATCTCACCATCCTCATCTCAACCCTTTCCATCCTCGTGTCATGATCGGTCATCATGGCCCACGTCTCACACCCATACAACAGGCAACTTCTGACACAAGCTGTGTACACCTGGCCCTTCATTGTTATTACGACTTTTAATCTCGTAATTACGACTTTTATCAATTTTTACACGGGTCCTCAATACGCTTCCGTAGTAATGCAAACACATTTACTTTTAAAAAATAGAAATCGTTATAAGAAAGACTACTTTGTTGAAACTGTAATTATAGATGTATACATGTATGGTTGATCACTGGCGTCGGAACAAAATTAATATTGGGGGGCTGATTTGCACCCCCCTTTTTGAGCCTGCAATATTGGGGGGTGGACTTCTAATCCTTTCTCCAGCCCCCCTATGTTCTGTGTTGTCGTTTTCGAGATTACAAGTTAAGAAATTGCCATAACATTTATTTACATCAAATAGACACCATACTAAGAGAAAGCCTTCCCGTAATCGTAATCACTTACTGCCTCTAGGGTGTTCTTCAACATGGAATCTTTTTTCTTTTCCTCCTTGTGGTCTGCCTGCAGATCATTTATAACCTTTTTTGTTGTTGTATTCTTCGTCTAACCCAGAGCTGTAAACGCTTGCAGGCACGGTAGCCAATCATGTCGTTGAACGTGAGTCTGTTGCGATTGTCCACGTGTTCGTTGGATTTATAGTCGGGATAACTCGGATATGGTCGGAAATATTCATAAAAGATTACTCCCACGAGACAGTGCGAAAGTGACGCTGTTCAACGGAATGCGCCATGTTGGAATTTAGCTGTTTGGCGATGTATAAACACTGCTATAAAAATGTAAACGCGTCTCATTACACACATCATTACAATGGGACATGCCACAAAAATTGTGTTTTATGGCATAAAATATTTTATTTCGTAACAACAATGTATACACGAGGCAAGTTAATAAATTTTTCTATTTGAATATGCAAACAAATCAAAATCACTATTATTGACCATATTTTACCAAATCCAGACAGTCATTATACTTAAAAGTCCCACTCTATCATGGCAGTCTCTGTCGCACTTGTAGCAGACATAGGCAGTTGGTTGAGAAGAGAATGCAGGATTGGTCGATCTGTCTGTTAGGTCACCTTGAAATGGAATACAGAAACCTACTGAAAACCCCCACATTTGCCACACTAAGTCCTGATCATACCTACTTTCACTTGGGAGGCTGGAGAACTGGGCGACGCGTAAAGGTGTTGGGAACTTGTGCTGGAAATTGGCGCTCACCTGTACGTTTCTGCTGGGCACTGCTATTTTGTATGGCGACGTGGGCATGTGGGACAGGTGTGATTGTAGTCACAGTAGATACAGTTTGTGTATCTGCAATGCCCAGTGGAATAGAAGCAGTAACAGTAGACCTTGGGATGGCCTGCAAGAAGGGACTGCTTCTTGGGAAAGGGCTGCTTCCTCACTGTGAACACGTGGCTCTGGGCTCTGGCGAGTGACCAAGTGGAAAAGCTCTTGGTGTAATTTATACCAAGGCAACAGATTATGGGCCCACAGCTTGTGGAAATTAATGTCGTAGGCCAGAAACAGGCTGGGGTGCACACTGTCACATGCACACTGTCACATGACATGGTGCAAATTAACTGCATGTATTTGAGGATGTCGGGAATGTTGGTCAGATAACGTTCTGTATAGATGGCAATGTAGTATGTACACCAGAAAGGCATCAGTCCATTGCTCGATATTATCTATTTTATGTGGTACTGTGCTCCCTGTTGCTTTAGCGGACTTATTCACTCGGAATCGTGGCTAGTTTGCTGTAAATAACAAACCAGATGTAAGTTTGTATCAGAGCTTTGTATTAAGCCAAACATACAAGATGTGTATTAGCCTATATAATTCTAATAAATAAGCTCACAGCAAAGCTGAGAGGAAGCAAACACACCCAGGTGGTGAAACCCACCCTTAAATTCACATATTCGATCCCTCTGCAGAAGGGGAAAGCGTCAAAGCGCCCCCAAAACCCCTTCGCTACATCATGTAGGGATGAAAACCAAGAAAAACATACTCCATGGCAGTGAGGTCAATTACTATTGGTCCAGCATTACAATTACACACACTATACAAATATACAACATACCTATACACTGTAATGTTGCAAATGTGAAGTTAGTAAACACATAATTCTACCATACATGTAATTGTAAACATGATTATGTTAAACTGACTACACGTACAAGCAGTCGGATGTAAAAACCAATCCCACCAGAAATTAATCACACAGGTACAGATGGAGTAGGTGGGTGGGGACAAAATATTAAGATGCAATCTAATCGCAGATTATAGCAGGATATAATATCTCTCAAATCATAAACAGATCAATATGTATGAGACAAAATGGTACACCTTTTCTCCGTGATAATTTCGAAATGGGAAGATGTATGGTGTCACGCCTGTATAGACGCAGGAATTGTCACATGACTTAGCTTACCGGATATACCGTAAACCCAGAATTTAGGAGCGGGCTGGCCGAGAGGTGTTTTCGCATGCGCCAAATCTTCTCCATCCACGGGGTGTAGGTAAACCCCTCCTTTGTGAGGAGCTCCACATTCTTGACGTTAATCTTCTGATCGGCTGCCCATAGCCACACCACGTTCTCCGAGTCTGTCTCGGTCTGCCCGGGATCCATGATGTCTTGTTGATGAACAATCGATATTGAAATTCTTTTCTCAGCAGTTTTTATGAAGCCATTGCGTACCAGACCGGGTGGTATCGAAGTTTTAAAAACTGGTCCCTAACAAAGTGCGACTCAAAGTTGCTGTTGTGCGACTCAAAGTGCTGTCAAAGTTATGTTAGATGGCCCAACTCCTGTTAAATAAATTAAATGAGCTTGCAAGTCAAGCATTAAACTCTACACATTTATGTAGAACCATGCAGTTGAAACGTGGTGCATATTGCTGACAACATCTCACCATTAACAAAAGTTAGTTACAATGTTAACAGTCATGAATTAACATAATATTGTTAACATCAACAACAGAAAAATCGGGCTCGTTGCCGGAACACACAATGACGAAAGTCTGAGTGTGAGCGTGCGTCGCATCCGACACCACCACAAGTGCAGAGCCATACTTAAACGACGTCTTGCGGCTCGTGAAGCGAATCACCTGATGATCGCTCACCACCGACGAACGATCAAACTCCTGCAGAGTCAGCGAAAACACGGCTCCGGAGCGGTGGCCGTTTCAACATACCAACTCGATCAACAGGTAGTCACGTATCACGCTGAAATCAGACGACGGTGTTGAGATTGTCACGCACAGTGGAGAGGCCCTTGAATTACAGAAGCAGTCTTACTATGCCGTTCACAACGTCGTCTTCCGACTCTGGTAGTGGCACTGCCACGAGGCATCGACCTTGAGACTGACAGCCCAGTTCGTGACGCATTCCTCGGCGACTCAGTAGAATTCCGCAGTGAAGTGGTCCGTATCAGCCAACCTTATGTACGAGAAGGTTCTTTTGAGAGACCACAGAACGCACTTGATGGTCGAAGGCTGCTTGGTGTTTCTGTGTTGCTTCACGTATCCGCCTCCCTGCATCAGGTGTGTGTACGATCGAAGTGCAGACATCATTCCACCGAGCACCTCCACCGTACTCGCTGCGTGTCTCGCGTACGTATCAGATGTCGTCTGGGACCGACCGCAGTCCACGGAAGTCATCCAGCGGTGGAGGTTGGCCACAAACTTCTGTGCTGACCTGTCACCTGGCAGTGGAGGTCGGTCACATCTGTGCCGACCTGTCAATGCATGTCTGCCGTAGCATGGCTGTCAGCGACACTTCGTGGTTGTCCTCAGACAAGGACTCGGCGGTGGCGGCGACAGCTGTCCGTGCATCGTTGGCCGACGAACTTCTGAGGTGTGTACTGGCGGCCAAGTGATGGTACGCGTGAGTCACAGTACCGTTCTGCGGCCGTCACTTTCGACAGCCAGCAACACGGCGGCATCGGCACTCGCCATGTGGTGATGTCCCTGTAGATGCGTGTCTAGATGACGAAGCAGCCTGTCGCAAACTGCACGCTGCCTAAGGCACCGCTGTTTTGAGGCTCTGAGTCTCGGGAAACTGACAGAAACCAACGTTGCTGTGTCCTCTCTCGCCATGCTGTGATATCCACGGAGGTAGGCAGTGACGTATCTAACACTTTGGCTGCAACCTGCCACCGGACAGATTCTCTGCAGCCTGGTTACCCACTTCCGATGACGTACACTTCCTGAATTGAAACATAAAACACAAACAAGACGCACAGCAAGCATTAATTTCTACATATTAGTGTAGAACCTTGCAGTTGAAACGCAGTGCATGTTGCTGACAACATCTCACCATTAACAAAAGTTAGTTAGTTACAATGTTAACTGTCATGAATTAACATATTATTGTAACACCAATAACAAAATAAAAATTACTATTGCCTCACGGCTGTCACGATTTTTGTATTACGATGCACCTGCCATTTGCCAAAGAGTATGTCCACCGTAGAATTAAACTACTTTACCCCCAACTAACTTACTGCTGAGGTAAACAAACTTCAAAGTTGGGCATTCATTTCTACACAAGACCCACAAAAATGCAGTAAATACAGCTGGCAATACCTTACTATTAAACTGTGAACAGCCGTGAAACGTGCATCCGAGAATGCTTCACAGGTAGGATTTAATCTTCTCTGTCCTGTTATGACCGAGTTCAAAGTAGCTGAATAATGATTTTGCCTTCAGCAGTCGAGTCGCAGTGATCGTGTGGGCCTCTCCGTGTCGGTCAAGCATGACGAGGCTGTCACGTCAGAATGCCTCGGTCAGACGTGCTGTCAGGTGAGATGTGATCAGTCTCTTGGCCGTACTGAAGAAGTATGCGCTCGAATCGAGCACGTTGCCGGAACGCACATTGACGAAAGTCTGAGTGTGAGCGTGTGTCGCATCCGACACCACCAGAAGCGCAGGGCCATATGTAGACGTCGTCTTCCGACTCCCTAGTAGTGGCCCTGCCGCGAGGCGTCAACGTTGAGACTGACAGCCGAGTGAAGTGGCCCATATCGGCCAACCTTATGTACGAGAAGGTTCTTTTCAGAGACCACAGAGTGCACTTGATGGTCGAAGGCTGCTTGGTGTTTCTGTGTCACTCCACGTACCTACCTCTGCGTCAGGTCGGCGTACTATCGAAGTGCAGACATCATTCCACTGAGCACCTCCACCGTACTCGCTGCGTGTCTCTGTGGCCGTCACGT
Organism: Paraescarpia echinospica; assembly: GCA_020002185.1. Lineage (NCBI taxonomy): Eukaryota > Metazoa > Annelida > Polychaeta > Sabellida > Siboglinidae > Paraescarpia > Paraescarpia echinospica. The sequence goes on along the minus strand of CM034538.1, from coordinate 62,261,985 downwards.
TCCGCAGCCAGCATCCCCGACATGGCGGCATCGGCACTAGCCATGTGGTGATTTCCCTGTAGATGCGTGTCTAGACAACAAAGCAGCCTGTCTCAAACTGCACACTGCGTAAGGCGCCGCTGTTTTGAGGCGTCAACGTTGAAACTGACAGAAACCAACGTTGGTGCATCCTCTCTCGCCATGCTGTGATATCCACGGACGTGGGCGATGACACATCTGGGAAATACCAGCGTCACTCACATTACATTTGTAATATTTTGGTTCTTTCAGCCATGCATATCTCAAAATATTATTGACCAATCTACAAAATTTAAAGCATGTAGTGTCTTAGGGTTATGGTCTACATCCCTATATAGGCAGTTGTTCAAAATGTTAAATTTGCTAGTATCTACACAAACTATATCAGCCGTCATTCACGTTACGAAAAAAATACATCAATATTTTTGCTTCAACTTTGCCACTAAATTCTTCTACAGATATTTGGCTTACCATAAAAGTACCTACCAGCTGCATATCAGATTAAAAAAATGACGTCACTCACGTTACGTCACTCACGTTACAACCTAACAACAACATTACATGCGTAAATCCAACCTGTTTAGAATAATAGTTTACATTTCTTTTTGCTTTTCAGTCACCTGCAGTGTAAAGAAGGACGCATTGACACTTAATAAACACTATGCCCTGCCATGTTTGGTTGAACCACCCTAAATAAGTTAACTTAAAACAACGAAGAAGTATGCGCTCAAATTGGCCATGACGAATATCTGAATGTCACAGTAAAGCTATATTTCTCCCATGGCATCATTTTTGTCGTACCCTTCCTCGTCAGGAAATGGAGGTTGTCGGGTCATGTTCATGATGTTCAAATACGTTTGAGGCTTGTATTTGCTAGTGTTGTTCAGACCTTTGAACAATAGCTTTACAGATGCTTGCATTGCGAACTGTTGTTGGTCCCACCCGCTGCGGAATGAAACAAGCCATGCATTGTTTGCAGCGGGATTAATGTCAGCACTTTTGCCGTTTTCTAATCTTACGGTGTCCCCTTGTGTCACAAGATATTTCGTCAGGTAAGTCTTCCCGCTGTTTTCCCTTTCGTCCACGTACCATATTATCTTTCTGTTGTCCGGCTCTTTATCGAGTTCTGCAATCAGCTTGAGCTGCCACAGACGCCACATCGTTCTTGTATAAGTCGCATGGAGCTCCTGGATGTTGATTTGTTGTTTCTTTTGACTCACCAATTTTTCGATCATCCTTTCGTAACGACGGTACATTGAAAGTTTATTTGTTCCGATGAACGCTGTTGCTGGCACTCTGCAATTATGTCGTTAATGCATCCGACACCACCAGCAGCGCAGAGCCATACATAGACAACATCTTGTAGCTCGCGATGCGAATCACCCGATGATCGCTCGCCACAGACGAACGGTTGGACTCGTGCAGGGTCAGTGAAAGTACGACTCCGGAACGGTGGCCGTTTGAACGTGCCAACTCGATCAACAGGTAGTCACGTATTGCGCAAAAATCAAATTGCGGAAGCTGTCTTACTATGCCATTCACAACGTTGTCTTCCGACTCGCTGTGGTAGTTGCGCTGACGCGAGACGTCAATCTTGAGACTGACAGCCCAGTTCGTGACGTGTTCCTCGGCCACGCGGCAGAATTCCGCAGTGAAGTGGCCCGTATCGGCCAACCTTATGTACGAGAATGTTTTCTTCAGAGACCACAGAGCGCACTTGACGGTCGAAGGCTGCTTGGTGTTTCTGTGTCGCTCCACGTATCCGCCTCTCTGCGTCAGGTCGGTGTACGATTGAAGTGCAGACACCGTTCCACCGAGTGCCTCCACAATACTCGCTGCGTGTCTCGCTTAAGTATCTGATGTCGTCTGGGACAGGCCACAGTCCACGGAAGTCATCCAGCAGTGGAGGTCGGCCACGAACATCTGTGCCGACCTGTCAATGCACGTCTGCCGTAGCATGGCTGTCAGCGACACTTCGTGGTCATCCTCAGACAAAGACTCGGCACAGGGTGGGGGCGGTGGCGACAGCTGTCCGTGCATTGTTGGCCGATGAACTTCTGAGGTGTGTACTGGCGGCCATGTGATGGTAAGCGCGAGTCACAGTACCGTTCTGTGGCCGTCACGTTCCGCAGCCAGCATCCCCAACATGGCGGCATCGACACTCGCCATGTGGTGATTTCCCTGTAGATGCGTGTCTAGACAACGAAGCAGCCTGTCGCAAACTGCACACTGCGTAAGGCGCCACTGTTTTGAGGCTCTGAGTCTCGGTCGCTGGAAACTGACAGAAACCAACGTTATTGCATCCTCTCTCGCCATGCTGTGATATCCACAGAGGTAGGCGGTGTAGCATCTGACCAATCTACAACATTTAAAGCATGTAGTGTCTTAGGGTTATGGTCTACATACCTATATAGGCAGTTATTCAAAATGTTAAATTTGCTAGTACCTACACGCACTTTATGAGCCGTCACTGACGTTACGAAAAAAAGACATCGATATTTTTGTTTCAACTTTGTCGCTAAATTTATCTACAGATATTTGGCTTACCATAAAAGTACCTAACAATTTGTTTAGATGTGAGTTTTGGCTCAATAACAAATGCAGTTTATCTTCAATCTAAGACATAGTTTAGTCACCAGCTGCATATCGGATAGAAAATGTTGTCACTCACATTACGTCACTCACATTTCGTCACTCACGTTACGTCACTCACGTTACGTCACTCACGTTACAACCTCACAGCAACATTACATGTGTAAATTCAACCTGTTTAGAATAATATTTTATACAGTTTTCATGTCTTTTTGCTTTTCAGACACCTGCAGTGTAAAGAAGCATGCAATGACACTTAATAACACGACTATTTAATTAAACCTTTTCCTGATACAGCTCTACATACTGGACGAAATGTCAGAACTGAAACATAAATAATATTATTCATTGTTCACATAAGGGAGGACCAGGGTCGGACTTCGTGGGTCATTTCTCTTTCACTCCGAGACATGAAACTTACAGGGATTGTATAAAGTGTGCCAAAGTACACATGATGAATATTTTTTCGGATTTTTTACGCGTTCTTACATGGCATGGTGGCCATCTTGGATTTAAAATGGTGTGAGCCTCATTTGGAAACTACTTGTGTCGTAGATGCCCCAAAATTGGTGTGCCTATACCTTGCAATAACCCTAAAAGCTTGTACAGATTGATTTTTCAATATTTGTTAAAACAAATGTTTTAGAATTTTTTAAGATTTTGTTTAAAAAAACGGTCGCGTTAGCCCGAATTGATGGCATATATTGTAAAAACCGATACAATTTTCCAAAAACTGGTATGTTGACACTGAAAAGGATACTATAAAGGTGATGTGTGAGAAGTTTCAAGTCATTCTGTTGAGAAATAACCAAATGAGGCTCATTTTTGAATTTATCAACAGGAATAAAAAAATACGTTTTAGAGAAAATCACGGTAACAGTTTATATACATTGGGAGTAGAATTCAGCCTCTAAAAACTTGTCCAGATGGATGAAACCTTGTACATATGAGTTTTCAACTGCCTTCTAATAGATGGAATAAAGGTAAAACCATTATATTACATAGAAACTATAACACTAAGCTTCTCATGTGAATTTGGAAAAAACTAGAGGAAAACGTCTTCAGAAATTTGAAAAAAAAATGTGTACACATGTGTAGAATAAATGCAGAATGTATAGACATGATGTACATACTATATATATATATATATATAGTACACTGTCCACAATGTCCTAGTGTGCCCCTGCTTCGTAGCTCGTATCCTGGGCGTGAGCTCGAGCGACTGGCCGAGCACGACGTACCTCAACCGAAGTGTCCTGGACTTGGCGACGAGACTTCTCTAGTCGCTGTTCATCTGCCTTCGCTGCAGAACGTCTCAGTTGGCTGCCGCTAGCCATTCCCATGACACTGTAGAGGCATGCCACTGTCGACTTGACCTCATTGAACTCAGCGACTGCCCCACACATCGCTGCCAATACACGTGTCAGACCAACGAAGCCTGTCTTCGGACACTTCACCCAAATCTTCGAATGCAGGCTTTCGTTGGCATTCTGTGTCTCCACTTTGAGGCAGCACTCCAGCAAATCAGGGTGGCCGAGTCACACGTAAACATCCTTCACTTGCTCTGCCACTTCCCTGGAGAGCGGAGTGCCAACGTTGTCACGGTGAGAGCCTGGCTCTCTTCCTGTTGCCATCGCCTATTGGAAGAAGCGCCAGTTGTCTTGGCCAGGTGGGCAGTGCGAATGGTGAGGCTCCTCATCGGTGGACGTCGCATGGAAGAATGTGGCGAAGATGGCAGCTCACATAGCATCCTTGTCACCGCGATGGCTACAAATCGTTGCCTGCGTCAGTCCTCGGACGACAACTTTTGGAGTGCTGTGCCCATCCTCTTCGCAACATGGTTCACACACTCCTTGTTGATGGGCACATCACGGCCGTAAGGGTGCAGTTCACACACTCCTCCTTGTTGATGGGCACATCACGGCCGTAAGGGTCAGTTCACACACTCCTCCTTGTTGATGGGCACATCACGGCCGTACGGGTCAGTTCACATACTCCTCCTTGTTGATGGGCACATCACAGCCGTACGGGTGCAGTTCACACACTCCTCCTTGTTGATGGGCACATACGGGTGCAGTTCACACACTCCTCCTTGTTGATGGGCACATCACGGCCGTACGGGTGCAGTTCACACACTCCTCCTTGTTGATGGGCACATCACAGCCGTACGGGTGCAGTTCACACACTCCTCTTTGTTGATGAGCACATCACGGCCGTACGGGTGCAGTTCACACACTCCTCCTTGTTGATGGGCACATCACGGCCGTACGGGTGCAGTTCACACACTCCTCTTTGTTGATGAGCACATCACGGCCGTACGGGTGCAGTTCACACACTCCTTGTTTGACGGGTGGCAGTTCACACACTCCTCCTTGTTGATGGGCACATCATGGCCGTACGGGTCAGTTCACACAGATGCTTGTTTGACCGTGAGTCACCGTCTGAGAGCATCGTGGTGTACCTGAAGTTGTAGCGTTCAACTGATCGCTGCCACAAAATCTCAGCTGCGTTGACTTCCATCCCTCCGGAAGTGCCCTGATAGTTGCAGTTGCAGTCTGTGTGCGTTTCTTTCCAAGCCACGAATTCATCCATGTCCCTGCCTCCACAACGTGTCGTGGCGTATGCGCAGCTCTGGCAGTACAAGGACATGACGACAAAGTCAACAATCAACCCCGTCACCACCTCAATGACACATCCGATGCTGTACGGTGATGTGTGACATCGCTTTATCCATGACCCGTCAAAGCTGACTGTGAGGGCGATGACGCCAGATTCGTTGATCGAGGGGTGGAAGTCGTGGTAGACTTTTCGGAAAATCTGTGCCAACTCGCACAGCATATCGTACGCAACCTCTATGCTGGCCGCAGTGATCTGCTTTGAGTGTGTGACGTACGTCGTCTTGCTCATCATGGATGTGTCCAGGTACCGGCAGAACTTCACCAAGCCACTGTGGCCAACGTCCATGTCCATTGTCGAGGTGACGACTGACCTTGTCATGACAAATGGCTCGTTGGAAGCCTTGGAGCCTGCAATGCGATCTGACGAATGGGTCTTGCCGAGGACGTCTTCACTGTGCAGTAGGTCTCCAGCACGGACACCATGCCGAGGCCACAGTCAACAACACGGATGGTGAGAGCACACGTTCCACACAGCGTACAACGAAGGTGCTCGACGAGGGCAGGCAACACTCTGCAGCTTACTGTCACGGTTGACAATTTGCTGATCTGAAGGCTGGAATTCGAAACCTAAATGATCAGTGTTCAGCTTGCAGCTGTGTCCTGACTAAAATCTGACCTACAGTCTGTTTCAATTTTCTTGACCATAGAAAATACCTTCTCACTGTCTGCATGTTTGGGAGGCTCAGCAGTGGCAGCACAACAGCACACAAGGTGGCAAACTGATGGCTCCCTGTGCTGGTCATTGACCTTGCCATGTCCCCCCAGAAGGAGTTGATCCTTGTCTCGCCTGGATTGAAGGGTGGCAGCTCGCCTGATGGGCTCAGTTAGTAGTCCAGGAACTCATCCTCCAGCGTGGCCAGATCACATTCCTCTACCTGTGAGAAACGTTTAGCAAGGTTGACGACTGAAAAAGATTAATGAAAATTGCAATTTCAAATTCATCTTAAAAGAGCCTGCAAAAATACACACGATCACACATGTAATCATCTTCCTTCCTTTCCAACTTACATACCTTGACACTTTGCAAGGTTTAGCCACATCATCCGGTCCGTTTCACCCTCTATACAATATATATTTCCACCTATCCTGGTTTACTGCAATTTCCTATTACTCCATCTTAATTTTTGACCTAAGTAAGCATGTACCAAATAACACTGGTCATAATTACCTGAGGTCACACTGCATCCTTCTCTGATCTGCTTGCTCAGGTTCACAATGGCCATGTCCATGAGTGTCGTGTTGTGGAACAGGAAGCGCTGTAGCATCTTCTCCACAGCTGCTACATAAAAGCCTCGAACACTCCTATAAACAGAACATTGACGTATTAAGTATAGTGCAAACAAGTAAAACGTGAAAAGAAACAGCATATTAAGCAATGCATTTTCAACCTAATTATGTTTTTAGATACCTGAAGACTTTCTTTTCATTGGCAGAGTTCAGGGCAGCATCGGCCCGCAGCGCCCGAGCCTTCATTCCGATGGCAATGTAATCATCCGTCAGCTGGTTGTCCAGGCAACCCTCACAAACTTTCCCAATAACTCTCTCGGGAGTCTCGTCATCTCAGGTATCAAGGCAACAATGCGAGCTTCATCCGCCTGCAGAAATAAATGTTTTATTGTCTAGTCATCATCTTTTAATGTACAACGACTTGAATCAGCTGTCTCCATATCTCACCATCACCATATAAAGTGCAATTATAATATGGTTTGTTTTTGTGAAAAGAAAAACATTATCAACTTTATACAAATGAATTTTCATATTACCCATACCTGAAATGTGGTATTGAATTCGTTGAGTGGAGCAATCACGAATTCCAAGAACATGAAATGTGGTATTGAATTCATTGAGTGGAGCAAGCATGAATTCCAAGAACATGAAATGTGGTATTGAATTCGTTGAGTGGCTCCACATCGCAAAACTCCTGGAATTCCATATAGATTTCTTTCTGCTTAGAGCTGTAATAAAAAGATGTTAGTCTAACATCTTTTCACAAGTCAAGGTCACACATATAAAATGCTAGAATAGATTGATAGTTAATTTACAGTAAATAATAACACAAATTTATTTAAGACCTACCTTTTAAATAGTCCCTGTTTTCATAACAAACCAGTTATTGCGATATTGGGCATATATAGCTTACCTTTTATAGCGACAACCTTTCCAAGATTTAGAGCTCCTGTTGCATGGCTGCCTGCTCTGTGGATATTGCACTCTTGGCTACACAAACTGCCCGCCACCATCTCTCCAGGCTCAAATAGACATGTCATCAGATCGTTAATGAGCTTTTGGGGGTGTGGAATGGTTGCACCTTGCTTGAAAATATATTTACTTATAATTATACACTACCGGATCAAAAGCATAAAACATTTACTCCAAGAACATCACATGTTCATACATCAATACTTTAATGACATATTAAATGTCTGACTCTTTACATGAGTGTCTAAAACTAAGCAACTATCTAATGCTAAATTATAAGAAAGAGAAAACCCAATAAAAACCCAAGACGTGCCCCCACAATAGCAGGGTGGGTGGGTGTTAAACGTAGTCAGGGTGTGTACGCCCGCTGCTGCCAGATCTGGACCTCATGGGTGATGGCGTGAAGTCGCCTATATAGGTGCCGGAGTGGGTGCTGATAATTAACGAATTATCGAAACGTGTTAAACTGCGGAACGGACACATTTATAGACACGCCAAGTGGCACATGTAAAACACAATAGCAACAACCTTACCATGACCAAGAGTTCCTGTTGCCTGGCTGCCTGTTCTGTGGATATTGCACTCTTGACTACACAAACTGTATGCCACCATCTCTCCAGGCTCAAACAGACATGTCATCAGATCGTTGATTAGCTTTCCTGGGGTGGAATGTTTGCACCTTGTCAACCTCACACCCGTCAGCAGGATGTTCCCAGCTTCATCACACAGCTAAAAAATATGTACATATATTTAAGCCAAGCCACATGTGGCAGCTAGACAGGATAAGTTTTTGCCCTAAATGCAAATAGTACAATTGGTTCTAGTCAAAGGATAATTACAAAGGATCTGAGTGTTTTGAACATCTTGTTAGCCTGACCCCACATTTTATTCGTGAATTAAAGTGATTTAGAGGTATGCAATTGTTATATAATGAACTATATTGACAGCAAACAAAAGAATATATTAGAATCTGACAGAAACACACTTGAAGATTTGTTTTTGTAAACAAAAACCACCATTTCCTCTGGGATGTGTGGCTTTAACAGAAGTGCCACCAACTGAAGATGTGTACATTTACTAATAAAAATCTGCTATACAAAACAATAGCTGAAAGGTATTTTCAAATATCATTAAGAGTACCACTGAGACCTAATAATTTATCATTGAATGGTCCAATGGTACTGAATGGTATTTTCAAATACCACTGAGTCCTACCGATTTACCATTGAATGGTCGCAGGGTACCCAATGGTATATCAGTGGCTCTTTTTTGTAAGTGTTAACAGGATCAAACACAATGGTGAGATCTAAGATAGTAGTAGTTACCATGCTGTACTGGTAATCCTTCACACCAGTGCCTGTGTGGTATTTCGTTGCTCTGAACGTTATAAACGATTTGATTCTGTGTAAGAATCCTGGCCAAGTTTGCTTATGAACACACAAATATCGTTGTAAAAAATTAGGAGAAACTTTTGAGTTCACTCGGCTCCGCATATTCGTTAGCCCAAATTTTTTATTTTGCTTTGAGCTTGTCACTAAGGTGAGCACCCATTGGGGTGAATACCTGAATAACAAGTGTCTACCGTGGCACATACCAGTACTTAATGTACCTCTGAAGTCCCAACAAGAGGTGTATATGCCAGGCTTACACCAGTAACATCTACTGTCATGTCTTGAAAACTACTTGTCCTATCTGAACCAAATTTGCACCGTCGATATCAATAGAAGGTCAGATAGTAAGTAATAATCAATTTGCACAACAGTAACCATGGTAATCAGATAATTCTTGGAAATTTCAAGAGTTACCTGGTTAGCATGGCTACTGTTGTACAAGTTTATTTTTTTAAAGATATGACAGTTAATTAAAATTTGACACCTTCATTCATTCATTGTTAATTTGCGTACATTTAATGCACACCGAAGTGTTAGTGATGCGAGGCTTCACACTGACTCCCGTGCACTGGGCATGGTACCACAGACTGCAGTTCTCACACAATACACTTCCACCTCAGTGTGCATTACCACTGCTGGATTGCGATAGCAGTCACTGGCTGGAAAGGATGAAATCGCACTGTTCTGTAGACACTCGGTGAAATGCAGTCGTAGGTCTTTGATATGGATTCCGGTTCTCTGCCTGTGCAGTCCCAAAAGCAGTGGCATACAGCCCACAACTGTTCACACCTGGTTGCCTGTCCTCATTCATCACATTCAAAATTACCTTCTCATTGCTCGTGTGCACGTAACTGCAGATGTCTTGGAGGATGGTTTGCCCAGCATTGAGTCAAAAATGTTCATTGTGCTGTCACATTCACCAATGCTGGATACCGTCACCCAATGGCAAATGTCGACATGGAGGAACTGAACGAATTCAGTTGTTGGCACCACCCACGAGCGGTTCTGTTGAAGATGGGAGCTTAGCAGAAGCGTAGAGGCTGCTGTCATGTGTGCATCAGTCAACCACATTGAGCAGTCTGCCACTGAATCGATGTCATTTTGTGGCAAACACTGTTTGCTGCTTGAAGAAGCGACTACTGCATCCTTGTTCTGGCAGTTGCGTGACCTGTGACAATGGGTACTACATGTGATGTCATTTTTCTTACATGGACACCTACCAGTGATGCACTTACCGGTGCTGTTACACTTACTGGTCAAAAACACGGTTGTTGGGTTGTGGCATCTCGCGGCTTCACGCAGCATAACTATTCTAACCATGTTAACAGTGAAAGTTTGTGTGTAGGATCGTAGGTCGCCACTACGATACTTGCCCTTAAGGGTGCCATAGGCTGATGCTGAGGGGGGTCAAAGATACAATCCCACAGACCTCGGTTACCTGACACGGTAGTCGCTTCAACTCGCATGTCGTCAATTGGGCCTTTGGGTTCGCAACTGTGACATAGTCACCTACTTTGAAATCCCTAATGTTTACATCATGTCTTTTGTTGTATATGCAAAACATTCGATTGACACTTTGCAACATTCGAGCCCTTGCACAGTTGCACGACTCATCCTGGGAAGGGGTAATAGACAGACAGTGCAACAGAAGGGCCAGTCGGCGTTAAAGAGGGAACAGATGGTTCAGCAGTACTAGCTGATACTGCTGATATACTCCTGTCACACGTGGTGCAGGAGTAGGAGCAGCTACTACTGCTGCAGATGATCCAGAGGAAGCTTGATTCACAGTACTGTTGCTGACGAAGATTTGTACATCTTCCTCATTCAACAATCCAGTTTTTGCACCTGGGAAAAAGTTACCACGAGCCTCCTGTCCATAAGCAAGTTCGTGGAAATGAAACCTGCTTGGCTGTTTCTGACACTTGTGCGTTCAGAACATACATGATATGTGGCAAAAAACTAGCCCAAGGGAAAGTAGCACTGCTAGGGTGACTGCTGGGGCCGTATGCCTTCATCTTCACAAGCTTCTCCTCTGTCGTCCTGTTGGCCTCGTTCGACAAGGCCTTGTCACTGTGAGTGTCATAGCCGGCCACTGACAAAAACGGTGTCACCACCCAACTTATCAAAGAGCGACTTCAAAATCTGATTCACGAACTCGTGACTATTGTCCGAATGGAAGATCTGCGGAGTACCCGTGTAAACCAAAACACGTTCATCCAAACTGGACACGACTTCCTGGGCACTCTTAGTTTTGAGAGGGATAACTATGTGAAATTTCGAGTACTGATCCATGACATGACATATAATTGTATTCATCCTTTAGTTTTGACGCCACTCGGGCATTACTGAATGGTTCGATTATCGTCACCGCCAGTATATCAGTGTTGACTACAGGAATCATGTCTTCCTCTCTCGCACTGCCGGTTTTCACCCGGTTTTTTGTTGCCAGCCGGTGGGGTAGCACGAGAGTTGGGAGGCTTTTTGTTTGGATTGATGGACCAACAATTGTTTCGTGCGTGACCTGACGTTCCGCACACGCTGCAGGCGTGTCTGTAACGGCACTGCTTGTGTGAACATTTAGTGGCACTGCTTGTGTGAACATTTTCCGCTGTTCCAGGCAAAACACACTGCCGAATCCGCCAATCCTGGTTGCCGGCAGTAGTGCCGAAACGGCCGTTGCCGTCTCGTTGCAGCTATGTGAGCTGCGTCGCTTCGCACCGCATCCATGGCCAGGTCCCAGTTCGCGGTTTGCCAAGGCATGGTGGGTAGCAAGGCATGGACACGCCTAAACTTCTCGTCATAAGTGCGCCATGCCAAGCCCCCATGGCGCTGCTCCATATCCAAGATACGGACGATGTAGGTCAACATAGTTGCCGTCTCAGCAGGGTAGCGTTCAACATCAACATTGGCATATGTGCAGAATGCAAGCAGCCAGTGAGAAATGTTGGTGATAGGTGTCACTCGGGCTGGCGCCACGTGAGGCTGAGGGAGCTGGCTGTGAGGGTCCATGGACCAGGACACTGCTGGCTCGGCTGCTGTAGCCAACACACACAGCTCAATATACTGGTGAGCACAGATCATTGCCTTAATTTTGGGGTCGAGAGTGGCTTCCAAGATTAAAAAGGGAGTCATTGGTGACTCACCTTGCTTGGGCCCGACATGTGTTGGAGGGCACCGGCCAGCAATGCCTGACAGTCCGTCTCCAGGCTCCCACTCGATGATGTCCCTGGCTGTTGCACAGGGGCAGGAGAGGATATCCCACTGGTCATGTCAAACTGCGGCAGGGCTGTTGGTGCCTGAGTAGAAGTTGGGCAGAGATGATGGCCACTGCTGCACGCCTCGCACAGTTGGGCTTGCATTGCCTCCAATTGTCGCTGCAGATCCAGGTTGATGGCGTGCAAAGAGGCCGGGTCAGTGTCGCTGTCAGAGCTGGCCGACGAATCATCCACCAGTCTCGCAGGCGGTCGTGTTGGCCTCGTGGATCGTCTGTGGGTGGGTGGAGGACCGCCTTTCCACCCCTGTGGGTGGGTGGAGGACCACCTTTCCACCCCAGTGGGTGGAGGACTGCCTCTCCACCCCTGCTTCACCTTAGGCATTGCTGGAAAGGGAGGACACACAGCCAGGCAATATCTGTGTAAATCGCCAGATGGCGCAACGAGGTATTGTACTCACCAGAAAAACCGCTAGACAGCGATACTAGCTGTACTGCGCTCTCTATGCGTTAGTGATTCAAGTAAACAACTGTATCAAATGTCAATCACTCTGCGAATTCTGCGCCCAGAGGTATATCGTGTAGTGTCTTCTGTAGCGGCACCCGACTCTTGAAGAAGAAGCTGTCTGTTCTGACGGAGTGGTAACCTCGAGAGCCGCACGTCGAGTCTTGGCATCTCCAGGCGAACTTGTCAGTCAACTGCTTTCTTAGCATCAACTTCATGTTCACAAAACATGTGGGACATGCTTTGTGTGAAGCCAGAAGACTATTCCCCATGTAATAGTCTAGGACAGCACGGTGGTCATCACCGAATATCAGCGGAGCGAGTTCGTCTTGGAAGAGAGATTCATCGTGAAAACTTTCATAACTGGTGTACCACTGTTTTGTTACACACGTTAAATACAAGTGTGCTCATTTTGAAAGGCAACCGTCAAATCCCTCCGAATATGTATCGAAAAAAAATTAAACAATTCCTTACATATTATATTTTTACACCTATTATTCATGCCATTATCTTCTTTTCACACCGTGTGCGGCTTGAGTCTAAATTCACAGCGGTGAGCATTAACAGTATCAAATCCCTCTGACTACACATATCAAACAAAATAAAATAATTCCTAACATGTTATATTTTCGCACCTTTTATTCATGCCATTATCTCTGCAATGCCCAGTGGAATAGAAGCAGTAACAGTAGACCTTGGGATGGCCTGCAAGAAGGGACTGCTTCTTGGGAAAGGGCAGCTTCCTCACTGTGAACACGTGGCTCTGGGCTCTGGCGAGTGACCAAGTGGAAAAGCTCTTGGTGTCATTTATGCTCTTGTGGAAATTTATGTCGTAGGTCAGAAACAGGCTGGGGTGCACACTGTCACATGCACACTGTCACATGACATGGTGCAAATTAACTGCATGTATTTGGTCAGATAACGTTCTGTATAGATGGCAATGTAGTATGTACACCAGAAAGGCATCAGTCCATTGCTCGATATTACCTATTTTATGTGGGACAGTGCTCCCTGTTGCTGGTAGTGGCACTGCAGCGAGGCGTCGACCTTGAGACTGACAGCCCAGTTCGTGACGCATTCCTCGGCGACTCAGTAGAATTCCGCAGTGAAGTGGCCCGTATCAGCCAACCTCATGTACGAGAAGGTTCTTTTCAGAGACCACAGAACGCACTTGATGGTCGAAGGCTGCTTGGTGTTTCTGTGTTGCTTCACGTATCCGCCTCCCTGCATCAGGTGTGTGTACGATCGAAGTGCAGACATCATTCCACCGAGCACCTCCACCGTACTAGCTGCGTGTCTCGCGTACGTATCAGATGTCGTCTGGGACTGACCGCAGTCCACAGAAGTCATCCAGCGGTGGTGGTTGGCCACAAACTTCTGTGCTGACCTGTCAGTGCATGTCTGCCGTAGCATGGCTGTCAGCGACACTTCGTGGTTGTCCTCAGACAAGGACTCGGCGGTGGCGGCGACAGCTGTCCGTGCATCGTTGGCCGACGAACTTCTGAGGTGTGTACTGGCGGCCAAGTGATGGTACGCGTGAGTCGCAGTACCGTTCTGCGGCCGTCACTTTCCACAGCCAGCAACACGGCGGCATCGGCACTCGCCATGTGGTGATGTCCCTGTAGATGCATGTCTAGATGACAAAGCAGCCTGGCGCAAACTGCACGCTGCCTAAGGCGCCACTGTTTTGAGAAATGTGCCTAACACAAAAAACACTAAAACTAAAAACAACAGACACTGCATTATTAAAATATCTGTGGCATAATTAAATACGGCGAATCCGTGGCATAATTAAATATGGCCAATCTGTGGCATACTTATATATGGCCAATCCATGGCATAAGGAAAAAACTGGCCATTCCTGTCAAAAACAACCATAAAACCAGCCAATCATAGCACAACCATGATGAAAACATGGTCAATCCATTGCATAATGAAAAATTTTAGATGCTCCAATGCTGGTTTTATATAAATTAAATGAGCTTGCAAGTCGAGCATTAATTTCTACACATTAGTGTAGAACCTTGTAGTTGAAACGCAGTGCATGTTGCTGACAACATCTCACCATTAACAACAGTTAGTTAGTTACAATGTTAACTGTCATGAATTAACATATTATTGTAACACCAATAACAAAATGAAAATTACTATTGCCACACGGCTGTCACGATTTTTGTATTACGATACACCTGCCGTTTGCCAAAGAGTATGTCCACCGTAGAATTAAACTATTTTACCCCCGACTAACTTACTGCTGAGGTAAACAAACTTCAAAGTCGAGCATTCATTTCTACACAAGACCCACAAAAATGCAGTAAATACAGCTGGCAATACCTTACTATTAAACCGTGAACAGCCGTGAAGCGTGCATCCGAGAATGCTTCACGGGTAGGATTTAATCTTCTCTGTCCTGTTATGACTGAGTTCAAAGTAGCTGAATAATTATTTTGCCTTCAGCAGTCAAGTCGCTGTGATCGTGTGGGCCTCTCCGTGTCGGTCACGCATGACGAGGCTGTCACGTCAGAATGCCTCGGTCAGACGTGCTGTCAGGTGAGATGTGATCAGTCTCTTGGCCGTACTGAAGAAGTATGCGCTCGAATCGAGCACGTTGCCGGAACGCACATTGACGAAAGTCTGAATGTGAGCGCGTGTCGCATCCGACACCACCAGAAGCGCAGGGCCATATGTAGACGTCTTCCGACTCCCTAGTAGTGGCCCTGCCGCGAGGCGTCAACGTTGAGACTGACAGCCGAGTGAAGTGGCCCATATCGGCCAACCTTATGTACGAGAAGGTTCTTTTCAGAGACCACAGAGTGCACTTGTACCTACCTCTCTGCGTCAGGTCGGTGTACTATCGAAGTGCAGACATCATTCCACTGAGCACCTCCACCATACTCGCTGGGTGTCTCTGTGTCCGTCAAGTTCCGCAGCCATTATACGAGTGCCTCATTCATTTATGAACGAAAGAAACGTTTGGAAATCGTAAATAATATTGGTAAATATTGGAGCGATAAAACGGATTCGACTACACCTGACGCATGCGCAAGATCTCGTTTGTTTGGTTGGTGTTTTGTTTCCTGTCTATAACTTAGTAATTGGGAAACAGATCATAGGATAGGTATGAGAAATATTTTGTGTGTAACCAATTTCAACTTAACACAATGTGCTTGTGAAGTTGCGTAGTTTTTAAGACGATGTCCTGTACGCCGAACAGATTTGGGGTATTGGCGCACACAACAAACATGTCAACTTAACGGTAGCCCCGTTAATTGACTTGATTTTAAATATACTGCACAAGTAGGGCCATGGATGCTGCAAATTGTGACAATTATTTTCGGTTGATCCTTCCATGATTAACCATTGAACGCGAATGACTTGATATGTTGGCAACGTTCACGCCACCTGGTGATCATGCCTGGTAATGATAAGCCAATGAGAAAAGACTACCAGTTGTTGCTCTGTCGGAAAACAGCTCCGGGCTGCAGGCATTATAGTTTGTTACTAATATTTTAGGAGGTCCATATTTTAATCGCATAAATTTTGGATACTTTGTTACATTTACGAAAAGTACACACATTTATACTTCGTTACAAAGTAAACTTTTCTACTCAAGTAAAGTAACAAAGTATTTGTACTTCGTTACATACCGGCTCTGGCCAAAACACATTTATATTGAATTTGTTCAGCTGCCAGGTGGCAATACAAAATTAAAGAGTATTTCCCTGATTTATGTTGCTTTTTAATACTTGTTAATTACAAGATTGCAGATGGACATATCAGCAAACTTCTTATTGTCTTCCTCTCCTTAAGGGAATAGAGGGACCAAAGTGAATTTGTCTCCACCTTCTTCAGCATAGTCCGAACACTGGTCCCCCAGTTTACTGCCCGGAGGGATGTGAAATAGTATATAATATATTAAAGTGATTGCATACCAGTTGTATTCGGAACAGCTGTTCCTTTGAGACCTTCTCGCAGAGCGCCAGCAGCTGCTCCTCCATCCACAGACACTGGCAAGACACCTTCACTGCCATCGGCACCTGCAGCCCCAGTTGTGAAGACCAACTTCTTCAGAACTGTAGTCTCCTCACTCACACTGATTTTCAATAATCTTGTCCAGTTTCATAAGCACCCGAAACTGAAAGCCTGTTTCAATAATTATATGTACGTTAGTACATATTAACTGGTACATGTACATGCACAACTGATCACATTCTCCATGGAAATCCTGAGTATCCAATCGGGTATAAAACTTGTTCCTTTCATTTGCCAAGAGAGAAGGGTTATCTGATGCCAAGGGTGTTGGTGGTTGTTTCCTACCCATCATTGTATTGAGACTGCCAAGCAGTTTTGGCATTACTTTGTTCAGTTCTTTCACTTTGACGAGTGGTGTCGCCAACTAGAAATGCCTGTTTCTTTTCATTCACAATACCTTTTAACTCTTTGGTAACCCATGGTTTGTTGTTGGAAAACATTTGCACAAGAGTTCTGTCGAGGCGTGTTGGACAAGACACGTACTGGTGTAGGTTTGGCAGCTGGCCAGTGGTGTCGCACTTGCTGTCGCCTCTACAATGCGGCCCCTATGGATGTATGATCTTTTTCCTTCCTTTCCCTTAATTCTTTTCTTAGTTGGTATTGTTTCTGACGTTCCCTCTTGGTAGGTACATCAGGTAAAAATTCAGATACGCTATTTTTTCAATTAAATGGTTCCACAAGATAGAGTTTGTTATGAAGTTTATGACAGTTTTTTTATTTTTGTGATATCTTCATTATTTCCGACGTAATTCCACTTTTTGTTTCAGAAAAACAACACTTTTTGGTATTGAATTTCAGTCCATTTCTTGTGCCCAAACTGGCACCAGAAGCTTGATGTACTGCATTTGATTATATAGGAAAACGGCCATAAAATGGTGTATATTGAAGATATTTATGGGAAATAAGAAGTTATGTGACCCAAAAAAATCATATTGATATGATTTGACCTTGACCTAATTAATTGACCATTGTATATTTGACCTAATTACTGTGATTATTTGCATTATTTGAATGTAATTAATTAGGAAATGCCTACTAAACTATTAGAGGATTGAAGATTGTTAATATATTATATTGTTATAGCATACTATGAAATTAGTTATTTAATGACCTTATTAATTGACCTATATTTAATAATTAACCTATTTACCGTTATTAATTACATAAATCGGGTAGGAAAGGGCCTGTTATAGGTTGAACTCTGTCAGTCAGTTTATACAGTGACTGTAATATATTATGACTGCTACCTCTTAAAATCCATAATTTGTTGATGACCTAATTAGTTAACCTAATTTCTTATTTGACCTATTTACGGGGATTAATCGCATGATTGACCTACAATTAATTAGGAAATGGGCATACCAATCTTAAGAATGAAAGAAATTGTTAATAGATCAACTTGAAATGTTACCAATTATGCATGACATAATTAGTTTAATATTTTCCTAATTAGTTGAACAATTTTAAATACTTAATTCAGTAACGAGGATTAACAGTATGAACAATTTGTTAATACAACAATCTGAATTCAATGTGACTTTGTAATAAAATGCACGCAGACTAATTGATGAACATTTCTGTAATTAGTATGCCACAACAGGTAAATTTAAAGGGAATTATATGGATAAACATTACAACAGAATGAATATTAAGAACATTTATTATAACAGATTCAAACATAGCGGCAACATGAATAATTTCATGAAACACTGGATGCATATAATGTAGTGCAAATGTATTGCATAAATGTTCATATGTCCAAGGATGCATGTCCAACATTATCAAGTCCTGCAGATGTAGAGTAGCATGTTCTGTAATTCAGGCAGCACAGCAACATGCAAAGTCCTGCACGTACAACAACAGTTGTAAGCCTACACAGTTCAGCAGTGTTTGTAAAGTCATGTAGTTATAACGAGTAAAAGATAGCGGCAACATGAATAATTTCATGAAACAATTGTTGGTGATGCAGCGATCTGTCATTGTGTTAATGACATTAGGTGTTATTTGAACACTAGACTTCTCAACACTAGCAATGCTACCTAAGACTGATTCGACATACTCATTTGCAGTGCCACCCCTTTGTCGGTGGAGGCCTACCAACAAGGTTTGCGTTTCAGTGGCAATCTCGGTTTCTACAAGGTGACCAACCCTTTTTGTTGTTCCATCGTATTTCAATGTCAGGTTCTCTCTATCTCTCACTGCTTCTGCAACTTGTTGGCGGGCCATCAATTTCATCTCCCTACACATGGTATTTTGTGTTGCAAAACTGGGGAGTGGACCTTCTACTTCTGTGCCAGTGAGACCTTTAACTAGTAGCCTAATTGCTTCCGAAACATTTGTTTGCGACACCCCCAGACTTTGAAGGAAATAGCTAGCTTCACGGATTTCAGTGTTGTAAGTTTTACCATCTTGTTTTGTTTTGAAATGTTGAATATTGTCTGTCGGAGTATACTGCTTTGAAGTGGCTTCATTTTGCCAGAACCTAACTTCCTCATTTAAGGTGTTAACCTCTTTGGCCTTGTCATTGTGCTGACCAGGTAGATCTCTTGAAACCATCTTGTCCAAATAAGATGTCTGATACATGGTTTTCAGCTGTTCAATTTTTTTTTGGCTTTCCCTTTTCAACCTTTTCAAAGCACCACGCAGCTCTTTGTTTCGCCGTTTCAGTTTGGACATTCCCTTGGATTCAGCTTTTAGTACACGATATTTTGCACACCATGATTTTAATGAGTTTTCCTTGCGTTCCAATGCCTGCTTTACTCTTTTTGTGTTCCATTGCCTCAACTGATTTTTCATCCACAAGTTTTGTTTCCTCAAAGTTTTGTTCTTTTGTTTTGCAACATGCAGCATGTGTTCTGTTGTCCTGTTCATGTCGATAAACCTCTGGCTTTCTTGTTTGGCTGCACTTAACTGGTCCAGCAGGTTTTTGTTTTCTTCACTAATAGCATCCAGTTTGTCTTCAAGTGTTCTGTTTTCCATCACAAGATTTTGGAATGTTATTGTATCTACTTGCCCAACAAATTCATCAAATTTTGATACCCCTGGTTTGTCAGCTACTTCACTGGAACCATCTGTGTGAGTATATCTCTTCTCCAGTGGGTTTGTTTGGCAAAACCCATTGTCTCGACATGTATTCCTTCAGTTCTGCTTTATTCCTTCTCATTTTGTCATGATGCACTTTGACAAGTCTAAACTGCATGTACAAGAACCTCACAGGAAAAGAAATTGAGCCTTCCCCATAAATGGAAGCTAGGGCATGTTTCACATCCTGCCATGAAATACTGCTCTGACATTTCTTGCGATTCAGTTGAGTGAAAATTTCAAACATAATGCCATGTGTGAAATGTTCTGGTGTAACATTCTGTAGCGTGGCTACAAAATCATCTCTTGTTGTGAATTTGACTCCTTGTAAATCACACGCTGGTGTAGCACTTACAGCAGCTCTAGCTGTAGCCTCACACATGGTGTTTACCTCACTGCCTAATAAGTTTGGATTTATGTTGGATTTATTTGTATGTGAATTTGCAAGAAGAGTGTGATATGCGATGCAGTTTAAAAAAATTGACATTATTTTATTACATAACTTGCTTCATAAATAATATGCTTAACTGTAATTATGTGAACCTAACAAAATATTCAACTACAATTAATACAATGAATATATATATATGCTATTATAAATTTTGTATTACAATAATGTAAATGGTTTTCAACAATTTCAAGTAAATTCAAGCAACAACTGCACAAATTAATACAAATTAATTTCCATCATCTTACAACTGTCTTGAACACTTAAAAGATAAACACCATTCATAACTATTCAACTACAATTTAAATTATTTCAACAATTGCAACTGTTTTATTTGTGACATATTAATTAGAAAAAACAATCACTTAATTTAAAAAAATTAACTATATTTCACTTATTATTAATTAATAATAAAAAAATAATATTATTAATTAGACTATTAATTAGTCCTACAAATTTAATTTGAAACAATATAAACTACAACTTATATCAAGACTACCCGTTTGATCTTCCAACACTGAAACATGAGTCACACTGAATCACTTGATGGAAATGATGTGGTGTAGCATGAAAAAAGAAATGTCATAACTAAAGACATAAGTTATAACAAAATAAATTTGTTAATATAATATTAAAAAGTTAATGACAATAATTAGTTATAACTTTAAGTACAAAAGTAAAAGCAATTCGTTTTATAGATTGAGATGGTTTGGGATTTAAATAACGATGCTATGGAAAGCGTCACTAACAACTGACAATGCAATCAACAGACACAGATTCAGTCAGCTTGAACACATTTTTCTTTAAACATTTAATTTTGGCATGGATATGGATTTAATTAATGCTGCAAAAGCGCCTACTGATGCCAGCGTGACACGGCGTCGACTGTTGAAAATGTATGCCCAGAACGCCAAAGTTGCCCACATCGGTGTGTTGCTCGGCAGGCACGTACAATTATGCAACATATATCATTTTAAAGCTAGTATTTCAATCTACACTAATATCGCAATTTCAATACGTAATCTTTACATTTTATTTACGCATTTAGCAAGCATAGAAAACATTAAACTTCACTTACCTGCACACAGAAAATGCCGCGATCAAAACCAAAAAGAAGTATTTCCATATGTAACAGAGTTATCCATTGGTCGATTCCATGCTCAAACGTCATTGTGACATCATTTGCATAGCAGCAGCGACGTATTTTCTGCGACCATGTGATCTCTGACGCGACGCCGCACCGGCGTCATTTTCATGCACAAGAAATGGATCAGTTTTGGCCGCTAGAAGGAAATACGCCACCTAGCGGATACTGATATACCTACTCTTGGTCTCATCTACACTGAGGTATACATGTTTCCATTGATCCTTGTTGAGGAGTTTGAGTGTGTTGAGTTCACACTCCAACTCCTCACGACTAGTGTCTTCCCGTCTAGTCCGTTCCAACTCTGGTACATTGATAGTGCTGAAAGGAACAGTGGCTCCATCTACTTCAGAGTCAGACAAACTGTCGGACATTACCAAACACTCATGCGCATCGAATTACAACTCCGCTAGGTATACCCTGCCCAACGGAGAGGGACAGAACCCTTAGCTACCGGCCGAAGCCAGCACCCAGATTCGACCGCGTGGAGGTAGTTCTGCCATCCCAACCCAAAAAACACTTTTAGCACTTGTTTTCACGTTTTGATTTTCCAGGCTTAAAACTGTCTGTTCCTAGCCTCCATTTTGTTTTCTGGGTCTCTGCTTACTGAAATTAGTTCTACAGACTGTACCTCTTTCTGTTATGCACCAAATGCTTAACAAGTTCTTTAACTTTGTCATCTTTACAACGTCTGTGCTCTTCACTGTCTATTTCATCAAGATTACTGAGAGTAAACATTCTCTTTATGAGTGCCATTGACTTCAGCAATTTCCTCTACTATCGTGGTCAGTTCATAAAATGTAACCTCTAGTTCATCTTGTTGGTCCTTCAACCCCTGTACCAGTTTCAGGACCTCGATAGCTTTGGAGTTGCAGGCTTTACAAAACCAGTGTAGCTGTTCTCAGTGATTATCTATGAAATCATATGCCTCTATTGTTATGTCTTCACCCACGGCGGCTCTAGTATTTTTAATGTCTTGTTGAAAAGCCTGTTAGTACACAGTTTTATATGCACCTATTTATTGTCAGCCTTGCCTGTCCTACTGTATCTTACACAAATGTTGTTAAGCTAGAGCTATGTTAATAATGTGTAGTTTATGTGACTGATATAACTAATATATATTTATGACTGTAGGTAATGTAAATTTATTTTGTGAGAATACACTGATTACTTCAGTCCTAGCATACTAGGATGTTCCGCATGCATTCGTTGCCTTCGTGCAGCTGAATAAGCTTCCGAGTTAAAACAGCAACCATCGCGATCGATGTCACATCGGGTTCATTCAGCATATGGCATACTGGCACTGATTGGCTAGGTGCAATTTATCGCTTATGGTTTTGGTATTTTATTGATAGTTAGGCGCACCACTGAACAACTAATCAATCAGATTGCACCCAGGGCCATTTTGGACAACTTCTGACGACCTGACCAATTGTGCCTAAGTGTAAACGGGCCCTAACTAAGAAGTTTGCAAATGCCCATTATTTCTCGGTGCACCTGGACATCTTGTGATGTGGCGGTCTGGTTCCAAAGTACAGTCAGTCAAGCTTGTATTCCCGAAGATTTGGTATCCATTCTCTGTTGATGTTTGCTTTGTGAGCTGATGTGTCGTTGTGTCGCTCTTTCCACCTTGGACAATGCTGAAGTCTGTCATGCAGTATTTGTAGTGAACGCTTCTCGATGCTTCTGGTGATCCATAGGAACTTTAGACCATACTTGACTTAGTTCCTCCTGTTCCTTTTGGGACATCAGGCGATGAGGTTCCTCGATCTAGTACTTTTGTGACTTCTTTGGCCTCATTCCAGGTGATTCCCATTTCTGCCAAGTCTTCTATAGATGTCTTCTATAAATGCGCCAAGTTGTAATCGGCCTTCTTCTTTTCCTGTGTGTGCCAACCACCACGTTGCAGCCATCACTGATCAAGACTGACACATATACAGGTAATATATTGCCATGATCAACATGTATAAAATATATATCGATTAGGAATGTGTTTTGAGCTTGTACATTGAGCCACATCAGTCCTACTAGATAGTGCGTACATACATAATAATAGCACAGTAGAACCCCCCATTTAAGACCACCCACAAAATCGGAGTGGAGTGGTCTTAAAATCATTCTTTCGTAAAACTTTCAAAACTAACGGTGGTTACCTCCCAATTCATTGTTTATATACGTATCCGTACATCCGGGCCCCGTTAACCACGAGCTTGATGAGAGTTTCTCGTGAGATACACGTAATAAAAGTGTGCTGCTACCTATTGGATAGCCGTTTGTCAGGGGTAACATTTTAATTGCGTTGGTCGTGTTTGGCGGGTAATCGTTGACGAGGGGAGGTTTAGACAGTAAAAAAACAGTCGGAAAAAGCGAGTGATCGTTAATCACAGTGGTCATTCACTGGGGTTCTACTGCATTGTCTAATAATAATCACATTGTCTAAACAATCCAATAACATTGTCTAATAATAACAGCATTGTCTAAACAATCCAATAACATTGTCTAATAATAACAGCATTGTCTAAACAATCCAATAACATTGTCTAATAATAACAGCATTGTCTAAACAATCCAATAACATTGTCTAATAATAACAGCATTGTCTAAACAATCCAATAACATTGTCTATAATAACAGCATTGTCTAAACAATCCAATAACATTGTCTAATAATAACAGCATTGTCTAAACAATCCAATAACATTGTCTAATAATAACAGCATTGTCTAAACAATCCAATAACATTGTCTAATAATAACAGCATTGTCTAAACAATCCAATAACATTGTCTAATAATAACAGCATTGTCTAAACAATCCAATAACATTGTCTAATAATAACAGCATTGTCTAAACAATCCAATAACATTGTCTAATAATAACAGCATTGTCTAAACAATCCAATAACATTGTCTAATAATAATAGCATTGTCTAAACAATCCAATAACATTGCTAGGCTAAGAATAAGGAATACAATAAGTAACATATAAAAGAAGAATAACACACATGACAAAATTGTATTCCACAGGCTGCTCATCATTATGGTACAAGAATATCACGGTCTATGATTTCTGGGCCTAACTGACACACATAT
Source organism: Paraescarpia echinospica (assembly GCA_020002185.1). Classification (NCBI taxonomy): domain Eukaryota; kingdom Metazoa; phylum Annelida; class Polychaeta; order Sabellida; family Siboglinidae; genus Paraescarpia; species Paraescarpia echinospica. The sequence continues at coordinate 62,237,596 of CM034538.1, read as the reverse complement.
GTCTCTGTCACTAAGGCCCAGAGTCAATCTGTGATAATGTAGACACGACGCGGGAGAAGAAGCTGTTTCTGAAACACGTTTTTTGTAATTATAAGTGTTATCGACCTGTGATTTTTCTACTGTGTGTACTAAGATAATGTGAAGTCAATAAGGATATGAATATATAAGGTGTAAAAAATAAATTGCACATTTTTGTGTGAATGACTCGATTCTAGGGGTGATACCTGCCCGTAATGAGGACCCTGACTTCAATTTGCCAATCAAACATGTAAATGACCTTGACTTACTTTTTTAATGTGTCATGCTGCATTGGGCATTAGATGACGTGTAAGAAATAAAAAAGATTAATGAACTATAAATGACTTACAACTATTACATAGATGAGTAACATAGTTTAGAAAGTAGCACACATGAATTTAGGCAGTGCAACAAATCAACAGCCGATATGGAAGAATATGGCCAGAATAACAGTTATTTCTTGCTCACCGATTATTGGGTGAGTTATAAAATGCAAATATTAACAAACAAATGTGGGCCAGCCAGCTAGTGGCACACCCATCTGTCCACAGAGTGAATGAATGCATTCATGTCAGCTGTACAGCCAGCTAGTGGCACACCCATCTGTCCACAGAGTGAATGAATGCATTCATGTCAGCTGTACAGCCAGCTAGTGGCACACCCATCTGTCCACAGAGTGAATGAATGCATTCATGTCAGCTGTACAGCCAGCTAGTGGCACACCCATCTGTCCACAGAGTGAATGAATGCATTCATGTCAGCTGTACAGCCAGCTAGTGGCACACCCATCTGTCCACAGAGTGAATGAATGCATTCATGTCAGCTGTACAGCCAGCTAGTGGCACACCCATCTGTCCACAGAGTGAAATGAATGCATTCATGTCAGCTGTACATTTCGCAGAAGAATCTACGAGGAACAGGGAATCAACGATATAATGAACCATTTCTGACACACCCAACTTACTCTTAACTACCCACTCCAACGCACTACTGAATGCTTCGAAAATTGAGCAAGACCTAGCACACCCCATAGGGAGAACAGCATCCATATAAAATTTAACCCTCCACTGAAAGCCTAACAAAGGCATACTTGTGGGGATACCAAGATTAAACGGAATGCAGCTTCAATGTCTAACTTACATAGAAAAATTGTGCGAGGGGATTTCTTGATGAAAGCAATGGCATCCTATACTGTGGCATATTGCATAGAAGATAATTCACGTCGAATACAATCATTAACAGGTGATCCTTCCTGATAAGACAAATGGTGAATTACCCGATACTCGCTGGGGGTCTTCTTAGGGACACCTCCAAGCGGGGACACCCTGAAATTGGGAACATTACATGGTTAAAACCATGAATTAGATACTGGGCTTGATTTTTGTCATAACCCTGTAATACATGCCATAGTACTGATGGGGAAACAGGTGATGGCAGCAGCTTCTGTTTACTGCCTGAGTTTATTGCGCTGGGCAATTGCAGGAAACATGCCTGTACTGGCCTGTACTGGCCTGTACTGGCCTGTGTGCCGATGAAACGGGAACACCGTAGCTGGGTGGCCCGCACCACATCGTTTGCATTTGTGTTGGTAGCGACACTTGCGATAGTCGCAGTGCAGGCCCTTGTTGTATGTAAAGCTGGGGTTGGTACTCTGATGTACTGGCCAGCGGGCCCCACCCTTGCCATGAAAGGGGATGCCCCCCATACGGAACATCTACCATCCTACCTGCCTGGAGACAAAGCTCGGATTCAACTGTGTCCCATCTCCAGTTATGCAGCATTCACAACGATCGGAAAGAGTCATCTTACTACCCTGTTCTGAAAGATCCCGAATCGTCTGAATATATTTTAACATTGCTAGGGCTTTTGGGTAATGTATGGGTTGGGTCAGGTAAATTGACATGTAAATCTGAAAGGCTCTGAACCACAGAGGAAAGGAACTTATCGCTGGCTTGGCCCTCGGTCCTACGCATACAACAGATGTACCCTCTTCCGCTCCCGACTGTAACCCTAATGATAACTCTTGGGGGACTGCTTTGTGTTGGGGTAGAAGGGATGCTAGCTCAGTGAATTCGTCTGCCCATACCATTGCTCTGATTTTATCAGGGACATGGGCATGCAGCGACTGAGAAAAGGAAGTGAATGCCCTCACCCTATCCTCCATCCCTATTGGGAGCCTGTGTAGTACCCCCCCCCCAACACCCGACTCAAAACCATTCACAGATGGCCTTGGAGTAGCCAACTCAGAGGCCGTCACTCTGGGCAGAACAGACACTGGTGGAGCTAAGGCCATCACTTGGGACAGCTGTGGAGCAGTTGGTAACAACTCACCATCCTGCACAGGATCATCAACTGGAGCTACAGCGTCTCTATTGAATTGTTTCATACAACATCTGGTGCATCTGTTGCAGCAAAGTGTTTGAATGCTGCACACGCTCCTCAGTGTTCTCCTCCCACTGCCGCCGAGCTGCAGTCGCTGTCTCGCTTTCTAGCAGTGACACTGCCGTTGTGCCCCGCAGCTCAGTGTCATGAGTCATCTGGCCAACATTAGGCTGCATTCCGGACAGGCCACCTTGCACGTGTTCGTGGTCGACCCCGAGTTGCAGCTGGCATCTGCTGGCCCGTCGGTGGATGATCCGATGTCACTGATGCCACCGTCCGGCTACGCGCCCGAGTCGGCTCCACTATGGCAGCCACCCTTCATGTGCTCGTTTTAGAGCCATCCTGCAACAATTATGCATTGCAGATGTGGCACTTAAACTGGCAGTTAAAGCAACTACTAGGCTTTACATGATCAACTGCCTGAAACAGATAAATTTATAAGTCCGAATGCTGAACTGTAATAAGCTGCACTGTCATTATGGCCACCTTGGTGTGGAATGAAATAAAATTAATTGGCAATCGGACACCGTCTACATGCCGCGTTACACCATAACGAGGATGCCAAGCAAGCCGGCTTGCCTGAAATGCCAACACGGTTGACATGGCTAAGCCACCTCACTGGCTGTCTATATCAAACTGCCAAACTGGTACCGTCTTGGCCAACGCGCCAGAAACCCCGAGTAGGCCACATCGTCACAGTGATAGGATTCTCATCATATCCATGTTGCTGAGGTGCGAGAAAGCAAATGTGACTGTCACTATCTAAGAAACTGGAAACTTTGTTAAATTTAAATAATGTTATGACCATATTGGCTGGAGTGACAAGTGATTGACCATATTGGCTGGAGTGACAGTGATTGACCATATTGGCTGGAGTGACAGTGATTGACCGACTCCGCAAGAAAATAATGCTTTCCTGTCTGACATAGGTGACCTGCTATTATTGTTAACTAATTCACAGCCGTGTATCTGCAATGCAATCACAGCAAAGGCAATAACCTGCCACCTGTCACTCAGTGATTTACATTCCAAACGTCTGTATGCACCTGAGCAATAATACTTGCCTAAAAATTTTAAGTGCTTTAAACCTGAAACAGTTTGTGAAAAATCAGCGAACTGTGAAGTCTGTTCTCAAGACATGACCACCTGGCACAAACATGCTATGGTCCAACACAGTTGGTACCTAATCAGCCACTGTATAGTGTGTGCTCAACACACGACCACCTGACATAAATAAAAATATATACATATTACACCTGTATGACCCGACAAAGTTGGTGACCAGTCAACCAACTAGCTATTCTGCCCTAAAAAATCCACCACCTGACAAAATACAATTACACGCAGACACGATTAGAAACTAGACAGCCAATCATGTAGTCAGCATGCAAGACACCACTGCCTGTCATGAAGATGAACAAAATACATATTACAACCGAACACTGTTAGTAACTAAACGGCCAGTCGTGTAGTCTGCATGCAAGTCACCACCGTTGTAACGCTACTGCCGTTAGTCCCATTGTCATTAATGGCGAGTCTGTGGAACAGGTCGATTCATTCAGGTACCTTGGTGTTGTGTTGGATAATAAGTTGTCCATCACAGAGCATGTTACAGCCGTGCAAAAGAAGTCTCGGCAACGACTACACGTTCTTCGCAGGTTGCACGCTTTCAACATTGACCCAAAACTTCTCCTTCTCTGCCGCAGTATGATTGAGTCTCTCTTAACTTATTGCAGTATTTGTTATTACCCTTTTCTTTCGGTGGGCAATCAAAACAGGCTTCTAAAAATCTCACATACAGCCGCCACTACTCCAGTGCTGTCCGAAATGATTGACCTGAAGCTTTGCGAAAAGCTCGTTGTCACTGCTGACTCGGACCACCCGCTCCACTCCTACCAGATGGAAGAATATCAAAGTAAGAGGTATTGGTGCATGCATTACAAGAAGGTTCGGTACAACAAGAGCTTTGTGCCTACGGCAATCAAAATGTTGAACCATTGATATTAATAACTGTGCTCTGCTTTGATTAGATTTATACTTTACATACTTGTATATACACATCTAACATGTATGTCTTCCACATTATATTTTTATGAGAACATGAGCTGTAAGACAAACATCCTTCCTAGGACAATAAAGTGAATTGATTGATAAAACTGTGTAGTTTGTATCCTGTTTATGATCGGTTAATAATTAATCGGTTAACCGAGTTAATGGATCCCCAACCAAAGAACGCAGTACATGCCACAATGTCATGTTCACTTTCACTCGCATTCAGACACTTGGCCAGCAGTCGAGTTATTCATACATTCATCAGAAAGAAATGTTAGTACTCTACAGGGAGAACATTTCTTCTGGTTTCCTTCCAGCACCTTCAGCAATGTGCTCTGGATTGTCTGATTACTGCGTTCCATCAATCTATTCACACGTAGACACTGCATTTACAAACTCAAGCTCCTGTTCAGACAATACAGGTCTACACTTATCTGACGTCATGGCTGAGGTAGATCAGAGACACTGGTAGGAATGTGTTGCCTTGTTGAACCTACTGCTTGCACATTAGCAATGTTCACATGTCATCCTGTACGTCTTCACATCTCCTTTGACTCCAATTATTAATAACAACTTTAACCACAATTAACCCTTTTTATCCCAGACACCCACCCAATAATGATGCCCATGTTACCAGGACATTTGGGAAAAAACGGATATTAAAAAAAATCTACCTGCTGTGTTTCAAATTTGATTTTTTGGCAACTACATTATATATATACAATTGTTGTACAAAGCTAAGAAGTGCAGCATTCCAATGATGTGCATCATAAATGCATATTATTTATTCAAGTATCGATACAATAAGTTGAAATTAGTAGTGACTTTTTTAACAAAATATATGCCCAAACTTCAGCACAACTTTTCGATTGTTTACAAGGCAACGTCAAGTACAAAAGTTGCAGAAAAATACAATAGCTACATTTTGGTAAGGGATTCATCCCTGTGTGACAACTATAAGGAAACTTATGATAAATTTTTATCAGGTATGTCGGTCCACGAACAAGGTCAGCCAATGTTGGCTCGGTTGATGTGCGCACTCAGACACTTCTGGTATAGAGGTACAGAGCACTCCCTGCACCCATAGCTAGTTGCCTGGGTTCTCTAACCAGCTGGCGTGGAGAAAGAGCACTCCCTGCGGAGATGTCGCTTCGCAAACATTCGCTCCAGTGTGCGTGTTTGCAGAGGTCATTCTGATAGCCTAGACAGTTGTGGGGACCTGTCTGCCACTGTGTCCCCAGCAAGGTCACTTGCCAAGTCCTCCAGAAAGTCGAGGAAGGTTGGCCACTGCTGCTGGTGGTAGGCATGACCCTGGTCTTTTGCCACAACGTAGGCGTTATGCGCCGACACCATCATCTTATAGAAAAAGACTCGTCGCCACCAGTTCTTCGTTCGATGATTCATGGTGTAGCAGCTGATGGCCTGGTCCAGCAAGTGAACCCCGCGTATGTGCTGCTGGCAGTCTTCCAGCATCTTTGGCACTGGCACCTGAGTGCAAACCTGCTCCAGAAAATTCATCACTCGACTGCCGATAAACCAAATTAAAACACGTGTTGTCAACTTAAATTAACTAAATAACATAACAAAACAATAGTGCAATAATAACGTCTGTTTAATATATAACGAACGCATATATGAGGCGTTTGTAGAACCGTGTAGACAGGTCGACCGACGCAGCGGCCCCCTCCGTCACCCTTTACATTGTATCTTGGTTCGATTACTCAGTGCCACCTTTCTGTACCCTGATGAAATGCTCTGAAGATATTCCATCCCCATTCCACCACTCCGACGGCGAACAATTTCATTTTGCTTTTAGCAGTCCCTACCTGGTGACACATGCCGGCTGACTGCGACGACATGACACCCCTCCAGTTACAGACTAGGGTCCCAAATGAGACGGCACCAGGTGCCTCATGAGAAGGCCAGTTAGACTGGCACCAGTCACGAACAGCCGGGGTGTTGTATTTTGTACACTTGCTAAGGTGGACCGAGTCGAGGTCAGCGTTATCTGCGACAACGGATGCATCGATGACCCAACAAGTATTGTGCTTATACAACACCCCATCCGGTGTCTGTGGGGATCCACCGTGCACAGGAATCACTGGAGCGCGCACGATTGACCATCCGCGGCGCTCCATGTCATGGAGCAACTTCTCCATGAGGGTGTCGTGCCGCTTTATTCGGGCCCCCGAAGTCTTGTAACATACCTGAAGTATGTGTCCGATGCGTCACATTTCGCGTCAGCCAGCGGTCTACCTCTGGCGGCTCGCTTCCGTGTTGCCACGGTTGCGTCCCTAATTTGAATGGCATGTATAAATGCTGCACCGGACATTAGCGCAGTACCGTCCGTCACCCAGTTATGTACTTACGGAACTGTGGCCGACAGCTCAAGGCTGCTGAGTTGTGTAGTGAGATGGCCAGGGCTCACCTGGCTGCCAACTTAGACTCTACCACCTGCCCATCAATTCTGATGGGGGGGTTTAGACACCTCGTTATCTCCTTACTGAATGTAGGAGAGTTCTGAATCAGATTTGGGATTACTGGGTCATCCACTTGTGTTAGTCTCATGAGTCTGCCCCTCTTCATGAATGGTATAGTAAACCTTAAGGTAGGGATACCCAGGCCCCCCTCACTGACATCTGCATTGATGAATGCATTACTGGCATCGTGGGGAGCTTTAGCCACGAACGTACCTTTTTACGTACCTCTTTGTCCAATGCCCGTAGAACTCCGCCCCTAGTCCAGGCAAGACAAGCCTGTGGTGCAGTTTAGGCAGGAGGTGTGTTCTTATCATAAATAGTCTCTGTTGAGGTTTCAGAGGAGCGGCTGTCATCTGATTGAGACCCCTTCTAAGTAGTTCTAGGGGTGTTGAGTTAGTTTCTCTCGCGCTAATGGCGATTCCCAAATACTGGTACCCTGCCGAGATCGCCACTGCGGGCAACACTCCGCCTGCGAGGGACAGGAACGGAGAAGGATAACAGATCCATTTCTAGGCTTTACCGCTGATGGCTACCCGCAGCGTCCTCGACTTTGCTGCGTTCAGCGTTAGACCACAGTGCCTCAATGCTGTCTTGAATTGCGGCAGAGGTGTTGGAGGCCGATTGATGATTGACATATGATAACTACATCATCGGCGAAAGCTAGATGGTTCAGCTTTGGGCCTCCACCAGCCACCACGCCGAGTTCCGGATCCAGAGACCCCAACGCCCAGTCGACGACACAGTTAAACAGAAGGGGGGAAAGTGGGTCGCCCTGCTTGACCCCCCCCCCATTCTGATTGAGTGGAATACTGAACTGGCCGTCGACATGAAGGACCGTTGAGGCCTCCGAATAAAGGCTACATAGGTAATTGATGAAGGGCACTGGTATACCCATTCTCTCTGCCGCCAAGAGGAGAGATGCGTGAAACACTGAGTTAAAGGCTTTGGATACATCGAGGAACGCTACGGACAACGGTTTCAGTCACATCTGTCCCTCAGCAGGCATCTTAGGAGAAACACGTTGTCCGCGATGCCGTCCCCTTTCACAAACGCTCTTTGCCTGGACCAGAACGTCGTCGCAGCACCGTGCCTTGCTGAGTTGGGTCATGGAAATTCGACAACGTGACCACAGGTTTAGGAACCACCTCAACTTCCAGACCTTCTCTCCAGCGGGAGCGGGCACAGTGTTGTCCTGCAGGTGTAGGTATCGCCACATCAGGTCATACTCGTTGCATGACATCATGGAGGGGAAGTTTGTCATGAACATCCACTTTGTTTTTCGTCAGTAGTGATGTTGGTGTGGCAACTGCAGGATCCCCATGCTAAAGCACAGACCGATGAATGCCTGCATGTCGTGTTTCACAAAGTCTCTCCATCGTGAGGCTGACGGAACGGGTGGATGTGCTGCCCTCTGTTGAGCAGCAGCAAATTCGATACCCATTGGGGCTGGGTCTCTTTGTTGTAGGTACAGTGTATGTGGACACAAAATTTATCACCACCAATTTCAACATAAATAATATGGCTGGAATGAGCTATAAAAACCCTTTAAGGGGAGGCTTGGGTCTGAACGTATGTTATTTTATAACTTCTTTGTTACTTACTCTACAGAGCTGAAACTTTCATAGATTGATAGTCCACCTAAAGGGAAGGCCTGGAATTTTTTTCCAAATTTTACGGGATTTTCCCATGGTACGGCAGCCATCTTGGATTGAATGCATGCATTGAAATATCTTGGTAACTACTGGACTTACATTGCACACATTTGGTGTGTAGTTACTCCATATAACCCTAACTGTAACCACCAAGCTACATTTTGTATTTTTCAAAAAAAAAAAATTTATGATTTAAAAAAAAAAAGTATGTATTTGTTCCCGACATTTTTTACTAGCGACTCTACTTTTTCAAAAGCATGGTCTTGCTGGCTACCAGGGGCATACTGTCAAGATTCATTGTAGCAAGTTTCAAGCAAATCTGTCAAGCGGTTACTCAGATGGTGTGAGTGAAATCATGTTTATGAGAAAATCGCGTTCAAAGTTTAGTTACACTTGCACACACTTTTCAACATCTGAAAAGCAACCTAAGTGATTGAAACTTTGTACACATGTTCCTCAATGTATAATCTATCAAATGGCATACTTCAAAGTGATTTGAACAGCATAGTAATATATGTCAAACAAAGCAATTTAGCAAAAACATTACAGAACAGGAAACCATATTTGTAAAATAGCATACCATTCCAAACTTGATACTGATAAAGTTCACAGGAGCACATATAAAGTTCACTGGAGCTCGTATAAAGTTCACTGGAGCTCGTATAAAGTTCACTGAAGCAGAAATAAAGTTAACTGGAGCACAGATAAAGTTCATTGTAACCTAAATAAAGTTCATTGAAATAGAGAAAAAGTTCACTATTCTACAAAATAACAAACTGACATACATTTAAAAATCACCAACGTTGCGTAGGTGGAGGCATCTCGAGATTGCGCTCGAGCCACCCTCCGTGCACGTCGGGCCTCCATCATGCTGGCCTGCACTTGCCGCACAGACTGCTACAGCCGGTGACTATCAGTCTTTGCAGCCGATACCCTCAGCCTTCTGATGGGCATGCCCATAATGTTGTAGCTGCTGCCACTGTTGCACCAACCCCTTGGTTGAACTCGGCAGTAGCCGAGCAGGTTGCAGTGATAACGCGTGGCAAATCAATGAACCCTTTCTTTGGGGCTTTTCAGCCAGACCGTGGAGTGAAGAGACTCGTTGGCGTTCTGCGTCACACCCTGCAGACAACACTCCAGTAGGTCAGGGTGCCCGAGCCTCACGTACACGTCCTTGACTTGCTCGGCAACGTCCTTCGCCAAGGGTGTGCCAACATTCTCCAAGTGGGAGCCTGGTTCCTCGCCCTTTGCAAGGGCCCGCAGGAAGAAGCACCAGCAGTTGGTGCCTATCGGGCAATGGTTGTGATGGGGCTCCTCATCAGTGGACGCAGCATGGAAAAACGAGGCGAATACAGCACTCCTCATGGCACTCTTGTTTCCTGTACAGCTGCGGATTGCTTTGCCATAGTACAGGGTCAGTTTCTTGATGGCAGCCTGGGTGAGTTTTCCATGCTCACGTCCACCGAGAGTCACCCCCGTTTTCTTGATGTCCTTGGCCAGGTTCCGCAGTGCTGTCCCCATTCGCTTGGCCACGTGGTTGACACACTCCTCCTTGGTGATGTCCACTGCCTCACCGTACACCTTCAAGTCACACAGGTGTTTGTAGGTCCTGGAATCCCTATCTGACAGCATCATCGTGTAACGAAAACCGTGCTTGTCAGCAGAGTTCTTCCACAGGATCTCTACTGCCGTTTTCTCCATCGCATTGGAGGAGCCCGTGAAGTTGACAGTGCTATGGTAGAGCCACAACAAATAAGTGGATGAAAGTCCCACAAGATGGCAGTACTGAGGGATGTTCCCACCAGAGGGCATGGTTTTTATAAATGAGTCATGTGACTGTTTTTGCCACAGTACATAACAGAATTATAAAATGGAGGGTTATCCAGTGCTTCAAGTGATTATTCTTGACACCAAAACAGCGTCAAGTTAGTGTTTCTACCAGCTTGACATAGAACAATTTAAATCTTGACGGATATCATTCGGATGCAACGTGACAACTTTAGATGGTTACTATTTCACAATGTCATCATATCTCCATACCAAACTTAAATAATTGTAATCTTATACAAAATAAAAATTAACACAGGCTATTAACTGCAAACAGAACTTCCACGTCTGCAATTATGGGAATTCAGAATCTGTTTTTAAAGTTTGACAACACATCATTAGTATAGTAGTTGATGATGCCAACTAGGCCTATCACTCATAATCCCCCAATGCAGTTTGCCGTTGCCTAACTGAAATGCAATAGTTAGCGGTACGACAGTGCAGTCATCACGTCGCTCAAACCATGTCTTGAAGCCTGCGGTGTCCCGGCCTCCATGGCGTGACACAGCACACGCACAACTCTGGCAGTAGAGTGACAGGATGGTGAAGTCAATCACCAGTCCTGTCACTGTCTCCACTACTCAGCTGATGCTGTACATAGAGTTGTGGCCGCGGGTCATCCAGGAACCATCAAAACTCACCATGACGTCCATGACACCGGATTCATCAAGAGTAGGGTCAAGTTCTTTGTAAACGCTGCGGATGATCTTTGCAGACTTGCACACAACATCGTTTGCAACCTGCATGGCTGCATCTGTGATGGCCTTCTGGTGTGTGATGAAGGTCGTGTGGTGCACAGCTGACCTCACCACAACAAATGGCACGTTCGTCGCCTGCGTCCCTCCGATGCGATCCGATGACAGCGTTGAATTGAGGACCTTGTGCAGAAGGTCTCGAGGTCACACACCATTCCGAGGGTGCGATCGACAGCTCGTATGGAGAGGGTGCACTTCCGACAAGAAGTGCATGGCAGGTTTGCAACAAGTGACGGCAACACGGAGCAACGTACGAGTACAGTCGATAGATCTGCACCATTATCTCCTTCACCCTCATCGGGGAAGCGTGAGACCCCCATCTCATCCAGAAGATCTGCATAGCCAAACTTCCGCTCAGTTGCAGACAGTCTTCGAGGTGGATTGGGGGACAATGACGGCCGAGGTGATGCCTAGAAACAAGTACATAAGTATTTCATGAACACAACTATTACTAACAACAAAAGCCCCTCCCCATTACTACAGATCTGTAGTATGTGTTACACCTGTTGTTTATTTTATTAGTACTGAATTATATACATGCATGTAATAAAGGGCCATACCAAGGCAAGTTGTACTAATATAAACCAGAATTCCATTGAATAATGTACTAAATATAACTGAGATCCCTCAAAGAACATGATCTGAGCATGTATATAATTATATCACTATTATTTTAGGACTTCGATTATTTTATGGCAACTAGTATAGATCTGGCGGGCCTGGATAGCCCCTGGACTTGGGCCTGGACATGAATATAAATATGAATTATGTACATTGTCAGTGTTATCGTGAATATATAAAACATCAGAAATTGAACTTACTCTGGGTGCCACTGACACAGTCTCTAGCATCGTGGTCAGACCCAAAGACGTCGCCAAAGGTTCATCGACAGATTCAACTCGCAAAGTCTTTCTTTCACGTGCTGACTGCAGCTGCGCAACAGTGCGTCGCTTCGTAGCGCGGAAACTACTCACTCGCTTTCGACCAAACGGCATAATGTCATTTTAGAAAGCTAAAGAAACGCGGAGAATAAAATGTCGATCCAATGGAATGTAGCTGGTATTACAAGCTGACATCATAGGTTGGACGAATTACAACCAATCAGAACATTTCACTTGACGGAATCAGAGGATTCCGTCATCACATGATGACGCCCGACCAATCATTGTAGGGTACTCAATTCCTTTGTCCCCGAAACGACAAGAGAGGCGGTCGTTTATAGGCGGGAATATTCAGGCAGCAGCGGTGCCATCTTAAAATAGTTTGTAACATCATGCAGAGCAAAAACAGGGCTTTCCCGTGATATACATACATACATCCTCTTCAGTCTTCAGGCAGTACCACTCTTTAACCAATGTTGCTTTATAATCAAATTTGACTGGCTGGTGCATCCATAATATATCGAGTCTTCAGTGCATTGACAGTTGGAGCTGTGACAATAGCTTCGGGTAATGTGTTCCATACATCAATTACTCTCTCGCTAAAGAAGTGTCTCCTTAGTTCTTGTTTACTACTGTTTTTATACAACTTTAAAGAATGCCCCCGTGTTCCATCGTACAGGTCCAGGTTAAACATAGTGTGCATGCAAGTAAATATGCCATTCAAGTATTTGAAAACATTAATAACGTCCCCTCGTAATCTACGATATGTTAACGTTGGTAAGTTTAGGACCTTTAGTCTCGTTTCATAATGTTTTAATTCTGGCACCACTCGTGTCGCTCTTCTTTGGACAGCCTCCACAGCATCAATATCATACTGATACTTTGGAGACCAGACTGCTACGCCATACTCCAGAGATGGTCGGACAAGTCCCTTATAAAGATGGAGAAAGGTTGTCTTGTCTAGATATTGATACGTACGATGAATTACACCCTGCAACTTGTTTGTATTAGATACAGCCTTTTGGATATGTTGTGTGAATCTCAGCTGATATGCGCCATGTTGGAATGGCAGTATTTTTCGCGATGCAATCGATCGCGGAAAATTGCATAATGTTCGATTATTCACGCTTCATTTGACAAAAACAAAGACTTAGCAATGATAGGCATGACACAAAACGCATGTTTTGTGACATAAACAGGTTTATTTCGGTAGTACAACGTATATGAATGGCAAGTTGAATAATTTTTCTACATAGAAATGTCAATAACTCAAAACTCATTTTATTTTTTAAAACGTAAATTTCGACCGGAGCCTCCCCTTAAAATGACACAAATCATGTGATCATGTAGAGTATTAAGGAAGTTACAGCATTTTAAAGTTTTTTAATTTACGTTAATTACCGTTCTCTTATCTTAATGTATTTATTTGCATTGTGTGACCGAAATCAGATTGTTTTTCACTAAAATGCCTGTAACTTTCTTTTAAATCAAGATTTCTTGATAAAATTTGGACTGAAGATAGAAAGCAGTTATTATTTCCAATCAAGCTATTAAAATTGCAATAGAAACCATAATTAGTAGTGCAATAAATTTTAATTAGCCAAAAATGGCCACTAATTAGCAGAAATCAGAATATATCGACGACTACATCCATCTCCATGACTGTTTTGTCCTCAACATTCCTCTATCTTGCTGAAATTCAAGTGAAGTAAGGTTAATAAATCATGATTGAACTGTTTACCTACTTAAAAGTGAATATTATTCCTCCTTAATTGCAGTCTGTGAGAGCAAATGAGGTGTCAAGTTAAGAGTCATTTGGGAATGGATGAAACTGATAGTTCCAACAAGGACAGTGCATGATGCAGTCCAGTCCTTCCCATAGTATTTACCACAATCACTGTATTTCAGAAACAAAGGTCTATGCTGTATTTCAGAAACAAAGATAAGACAGTCTACCATACAAACTCTGTTGTTGCTTGTTGTCACTGCACTCTCACGAACGCTAATGATTATTGCAAGCTGTATGTGTCAGTTGCCTAGTTATGACAGACATTTTTCGGATAATAAGCTATTGGCATATTTTTGCGATATGCAGTTCTCTATTATAGGTGTTTGTTGTAATTTACATGATTAGGTGAGCTATAAAAATCACCTACTAACCTGGTATTCCAAGGAATATTTTTTTTACATAGTGAGATCATCTGAAATAAGGTCCGCGGCCAACTCAAAAATAGACATGTCGTAGTCAGTTGGATCATTGTAAGTGTCGGTTTGTGACCAATATGCCACAACACACTTGGCTTTCATTTTTTAATTCTACCTTTGTAAAGAATCTGGTTTCTGTCTTCAAACCACACATGACAAATGTTACAACCAAAAGATTTCCTTTCCAACAATTCTTGGAGTTGCTCCTGCTTACTATCAGAAAGCTCAGGAAATTCTTCACCAATTTTAGCCATCTGAACAGTTTTCGATTTATTCTCCAGCTTTTTTCTCACATATGTTTCTCTCGCCTGCTGTTTGTCTCCTTGATAGTTCTGCTCTTAACTCATTCTGTGTTTCACCTTGTCTCCTTGATAGTTCTGCTCTTAGCTCCTTCTGTGTTTCATCTTGTCTCCTTGATAGTTCTGCTCTTAACTCCTTCTGTGTTTCACCTTGTCTCCTTGATAGTTCTGCTCTTAGCTCCTTCTGTGTTTCATCTTGTCTCCTTGATAGTTCTGCTCTTAGCTCCTTCTGTGTTTCATCTTGTCTCCTTGATAGTTCTGCTCTTAACTCCTTCTGTGTTTCACCTTGTCTCCTTGATAGTTCTGCTCTTAGCTCCTGTGTTTCATCTTGTCTCCTTGATAGTTCTGCTCTTAACTCATTCTGTGTTTCATCTTGTCTCCTTGATAGTTCTGCTCTTAAATCATTCTGTGTATCACCTTGTCTCCTTGATAGTTCTGCTCTTAACTCATTCTGTGTTTCACCTTGTCTCCTTGATAGTTCTTCTCTTAACTCCTTCTGTGTTTCACCTTGTCTCCTTGATAGTTCTGCTCTTAACTCATTCTGTGTTTCATCTTGTCTCCTTGATAATTCTGCTCTTAACTCATTCTGTGTTTCACCTTGTCTCCTTGATAGTTCTGCTCTTAACTCATTCTGTGTTTCACCTTGTCTCCTTGATAGTTCTGCTCTTAACTCATTCTGTGTTTCACCTTGTCTCCTTGATAGTTCTTCTCTTAACTCATTCTGTGTTTCACCTTGTCTCCTTAATAGTTCTGCTCTTAACTCATTCTGTGTTTCACCTTGTCTCCTTGATAGTTCTTCTCTTAACTCATTCTGTGTTTCACCTTGTCTCCTTGATAGTTCTGCTCTTAACTCATTCTGCTTAATTTTCCTCATTCGTCTTTGTTGTTGTCCTAATTGAACTACTTTCACGAGAATCTTATCTCTCTTCGTCTTTTCCAAGCCATCTAAATTGTCCACAGTTCTATTCTTCTGTGTCCTCATCTTGCATGAGAGAGAACACACAGTTGTGTTGGAGGCTTTCTATTTGGCTGCACTAAATATGCCCATTATCTCCTCGGCGTTGATATTGTGAGATCTAGCGGACTTTGTTTCTAATCTCAACCTCTCAGAGATTTCCCAGTCACTTGCAGAGTACTTCTTATACTGCCGCTCAAGGACATTGCAAATAGCTTAAAGACAAGACTTCATCATTTCATTGAACATTGACTCGTCCTTGGGTGGCTCTCGCAGTCTAAGGAGAATGTTGTCTTCTTTGTTAAGAAGATTCCCAAAGAAATCTGTTTTGCATTTCAGTAAATCATTTGGCATCTCTTTCTGGTCTTTCAGCTTTTGGGCAGTCTGTTTGACGACTACAATCCCCTCAACGTGGTCAATCTGGTCCATTGCAGCAGTGTAGAATGTCTTCATCCAAGGTCCTGTTAAGAACTTGCCTAATAGGCCCAACACCTGCATTTCTACCTGTCCCGGTATAGACACAAAGTCGGCCAAGACACTGGCCCGTAATCCACCACAAGCTGTTCCTTGTTCCAGATATTTCTTGAACAATGAATGGTGTTGAATAAACACACCGTATATATGAAATAGTATGTGAATCCAATTACCCCTATAATGGGGAAGGAGTCCACGAGGCAGTTTCTGATTGTCTAGAAATGTCTTAAAACCCTGGGATCACCCTTGCCATCCGTAAAACGCAGTTTGATCATCTGGACAATGATTTTCGAAGCATAACAATCACTCCTCCAAACTTGTCCCTTAGCACCTCCAGTCCAGTGGGTGTAGGTGACAATTTAATTCATTTAATGTCTTGTCCCAAGAACCATTCACAAGCTGTATTGCAGCTTGATTTGCAGCACAATGGTCAGTCAGACTGTTGGATATATTTGAAATTAATCCCTGACGAGTGGTTTGATAGTCCTTGTCAACGAAATGACAATACACATTGGCGAAGTTATCAATTGAATCACAGACGTGCACATGATAGTCCTCGACAGTACCTTCCGGTAATTCATCAGTAGCAATGACATAGCAATTGGCTTCGGTGGTAATGTGTATGCTGTTTAAATGAGTGCCTTCTTGTGTTGTGGCATCAAAGTCGAGAGTACAATCCCTGTTGTCCAAGATAGCTTCTGCTGTTTGAATATCACTTATTGCCCTAAGTTCTCTTACCATTGCCTCAACAGTACTTCTATGTGGAACGTCAGTTAAGATTATCCCAGAGCGAAGGACAAACTTTGTAATCAGTGATGGTATATTGTTTGTTGGCACTTGAGCAACAACAGCATCAAAAACTTTTTCATCCCCATTTCTGGTGAATAGGTTCTCCCGTTAAGCTTGGTTGGTTCAACACCACTCTCTGGTTCTTCTACCCGATCTTACACTCTCTGGTTCTTCTACCCGATCTTACACTCTCTGGTTCTTCTACCCGATCTTACAGAGTCAACTTATCATCTTGGAGCTGGAGCATTTCCTCATCCCTTTCTACCAGTTTCCTTTCCAATTCTGCCAATCTTCCTTCATCATCAGTCTGGGGCGGAAGTAACACAGATTTCTTCATCTTGTGATATGGTTTTCTTTGCTGCTCCCAGATCTTTGGCAAGTACAGAAGAGTCCAACTGTGATTTAACTTTCGCTAACTGCACTTCTTTTCTTTTGATTTTTTGGTTCAACCTTTTGACAGATGCCTTTTTGTCTGCTGTGCTCTTTGGATTATCACAGCTATTATATTTTTCTGCTACATCTCGAGCAGTTTTTGTCGTATGTCCTGTACACTTTGGCGTAGTCTTTTGCAGGAAGAACACTTGCTAAACTGTCGTGTTTTCACAGGCGACTTACAGACCTGCCTACCATTCCGGATTGTCCGGAATCATTCTGGAATTACACCTAAAATTACGGTATTATGGTGAGGCATGAAAATATTACGGATTCTTTCGTTGTCACAATGAGCGTCAATCAATTCCGTACTCCTCAAATTTAGTTTCACTTTAATCAACAGGTGGCAACATATATTTGCTGCTTGTTGTGATATGGTTTTTCATTCGCTGCTTCTGGTCGTAATCTGACCAATAGGAAACAACGTTACGACAAATTCGCATTTCCGCGCTCATGGCGCTCAAACAAAACGAAGTCACGACTCACGCGGCACGAAATGATGCCGGGGATCAAAACGGCACCACTACCAGCCAAGAAGAAACATGTACTGTAAACGTTTATAACAGCATGCACGCAGACATAGCCCGTATTGTCAAGTTTAAAGAAGGGGGTCAGCTTTACATATTGCCGGATACGCGAAATTTATTTTCCTATTTCACATGCCATGGTCACTGGTGACCGGGATAATTGCAGATACTGACTACGTCGTTAGACTAGTACTAGTGACAGAGTAGTGAGTGTTGTACTTGTAGTGTTAGGCCAACTGACTGTACTAAGACTAAGTTAGTGTATTTAGTGAGTTTAGTCTATCATTTACAGCCAATAATACAGGGATAGGCTTATATACTAGAGTTGGGTATACTAGTAGAGTCTAGACGATGTCGATGACTAGCGTAACGTAATGGTCTTGCCATCCCCCGGCATGACTGTCTTTGATCTGGTCAAGCTACTATACTGTGTAGTCTATAGCCTGACCCTAGGTATACCGGCTACTATTATTAATCCTAATGACACCACAAATAGACAATGACGTGATGCATTGTTATAATTTGTCAAGTTTTTGTAGTCAGCATGCAGCTTTTGAAATTTACATTAAATCAGAATTACAATGTGGATACATTACAGTTACGCTTCTTCACGTTTTATTTCCATCAATGCTGGTTATGAACATCTACCTTACCTTGTTAACTGAACACTACAAAACATCTCGTAGTTTATTAGAGACAATTACGTTTTGGGCGCAACTATCGTCGTAGTCACAGTATCAAAGTATTACTGACAGTGTCAGTGGTGTTCTTTTCGTAACAATATCTGACACGGTTCTGAAATATTACTGACAGCAAGCCTATATTCCTGAAAATCAGTGTAAATGGGAAGATGGATTACTGACAGGAAGTTTTTGGGGTAGGCAGGTCTGCAACTTAGGAACAGTCTTGATGGTAACAATTACTGCTTCTTCAACTTCCATTTCACTGGTGTATCGCTACTTGTGTATCGCTACTTGTGCTGGGTATCACATCTGGACTTTCCAAGGAAAATTTCTTGCAGCAAAAGGAATCAAATTTCTCAAATTCATTTGGGTCAGATAGTTAAAAAAAAAATTCAAACTGCTATCAGCTAGTCTCTTAAAGGCTGTGTTAATATGCTGTGAAGAGGCAGTACAAGGGAGAAACGGCATAAGTTCTGGCACGGCTACCGGCATTCTTTGAAGCATAGATGCACACAATATGTCCATTTAAAAAGTCCTCCCCAGCCACAGGCAATTCCGGGAAGTTATCCCTCAGGTGACTCCAAGCAATTGCTGGTCTGGCATCAGGATTCACAGGTGGTGCCCTTTTCTTCTTTGGAGACATCTTCATGTGCTGCAGAAAGAAAACTTGCGCGAAAAATCTTTGAAATAATTTGGGAAGAAATGTATTTCCCAACACCACTGGCAGTTCACATTTACCTGAAACATTCAAGTGACGTTATAGTATGATAAAAGTAACACATTTCTGCCCACCATGAAAGTTCTGTACACCCCGGTGATCTCACTCTGCAAGTTCCGGACGTTATTAAACTATTTCCCTTCTATGGATTGTTATAAAACTTTCAACAAATCGAAAAAAGAAATAGGTTTTTACGTCCACTTGCCTTTCAAAGCTGTCCATAATGTATATTGGGTCATTCTACCGTATTGAAGTTGGACCAAATTTTCAAGACCACCACCGAAAATGAAAGAGCTGACAGATGGAATAAAATCATCCCTGATTTACTCGTCTACACCAGAAATGTCACTACCTTCGTTGTCTGATGCACCTTCGTATGCCATTTTTAAATCTCGATCGTTTACAACAAAAGAATTTTTGAAAAACACGTCAAACTCACTGAAATTGCATCGATAAAATGGTGACTGGCATGCAGGAAGTTCCATGTAACCTCATTCTGATCGTATGACGGAACCATGTGGCATAAATTTATTCAAAATGGTGACGTAGTTGGATGGTAAATACATATCGATGTGGTATTTGGTATAAAAAGGGTTAATAATGACATTTCACACTATTCCCATCGTCTGTTTCGTTCCAACTATAATCATCCTTGATTCCAACGATAACTAATTATAAGAAATAACCTTAATGCAAACTAATAATAACATTTCACATTAACTATTTATTCCCATTGTCTGATTGGTTCCAATGATTATACACTCAACCCTAGTGTGTAGGGTGATATGCTAATGTGATATTGTAATTGGTCATTAAATAACTTATTTTAGAAATTGGCTATTGTTTTGAGTTCAATTTAAAAACAAATTAAATGTCAAATTAATTTTAAAACACTACGGTAATGGTTTGGAATTATGTCAGTAAAGTACAGTATTGTAGTGTTTTGAGCAGAGTAGTGTTTTGAGAGTCCTACAGTCGTGCATAGGGCATCTAATGTGTCCTTCACAGATTTGGGTTTGGACGCTGTTGCTTCATTCCAATTGCAGCTGTCTTGTCTCTTGTTGTTGATGCATAAACCATATACCTGCTTCCTTATTTTGAAGTTTCATCTGTGTACAGAGTTAAATTGTGGTCATCTGTCAAATGATCAAATCTTTCCACTGACGAGTATTACAAGTTGTCTCAAATTGATGGAGTAACGGTGCTCCCACTAGGAATTTGATCGGGAACTCTGTCACGGAGTTTAGCCACTTTTCTAATGATTGTACTCTTGTCATGTTTGAACTCCTAATTTCTAAATCCACAAGATACATTCTAGTACAACATGGTATCCAAAAATTTATATTTTTTGTTTCTTAGAAATGCCGACAGAGAGAAGTGTGCCTCCACTGAGAGAGTTGAACCCACCAGCCAGATGCACTATACTCTATGGCCCTACACAAGTTACACCAGGTATGTTGGGAGTACTTTCAAACTCAAAGATTAACTTTGCAATGGATGGGCTGTGTGTACAAAACTGTGTCATGTGTGATGCAGCAGGAATGGTGTACAATGTACATGTATTGTTTAGTCATTTTGTTAGTCCTCCATCTCCACCGCTGTTCATCTCCCTATCATCACATGTAAGATAATAAACTTGATATTTAATTTTGTCACCATGTAGTGTGTATATGTCATTGCAACCAGCGTTGTACATCTCAGCTGACAAGTTGATGTTTAGCAGGATCTTCACCTGGGTAAAGTTGGTGATGCATATAGTATTATATATAGTAACATATAATGTAAACAACCTCCGGTGTATCTGTGTTATAAATATGTCCATGCAGCCCTTTCTCTGTTTGTATTCAATTTACACCCAACTATTGGGTAGGTGGGTAATGGGCAGTCCAATTTTTTAACACAGGGATTGCCACTGTATATACAATAGTCACATGTTGTGCACAACCAGGTACATCAAGATTACTGATTGATGTACCACACACGTTATGTAATACAATTTAGTGTACATATATAATTATAATAATTATCTAATTACAGCATATCGACAGTCATAGGTTCACAGTATATACAACAAAGGGAAAAAGATACCCGGTGTGCAGACGGCACACCTTCTGTAGTACTAGCTGGAGTAATTACAGCTTGATATATACAAAAGTGGGGGGTAAGAACCCCCCTTACAACATTCATGTAATCTATATCATAGTCATCTTACATTCTGTATGCTAATGTGGAAGCATACAACAGACATTACATGTACAACACATAAAACGGGTGGGAGGGTGAGAATCAAAATTGTTGAGTAAAAATTAACCGTTCAGGATGGCAACGCGAATCGAAGTGAACAAGTACCCGAGTCTCCGCTCATCTTGCAAAACATTTTCCCTGGCCAATAAGGTTCCGCGTAGCTGACAGCGGGCTGAATTGATGTTTCAGGCAAGCTTATTGAGAGCTGATTTGAAAGGGTGTGTGCAGGATAGAAGGGGGTACAGGTTGTTTTACCACCTAGTTTATTCGCTAGGTTGCTACACAAACATTATTTTCATCCTGAAGGTCAAAAATTCATTTCGTGTGCTACTCTACTCGGTACCCCCTAGCTCCCGGTGTATCTATTTTTTTCTGGCATTTGCAGACACTGGTCGTCATTGCCTCTCATACACGAGCTATTTTCGAGAAATGGTAGTAAGCACTTCAACATGCATTTGCCACCTGCGTCGTCATTGATAAATCAGCATCGATTGCAATGCCAAGATCACGGTTTCATCATCGCATGGCGAAGACAAAAATGCTATATTGCAGTTTCAATTGATAGTGTGACATGCTTTCAATTAACCGGACCCCTCTAGGGAAACAACAAAGCAAGTGCGTTCAGTATATTGGGTGCCAAAACCCCGAACGCTCCCGATTACTCGTATTTGGATACGGAAAATAACAGACCAGTATGTGAATGCTAAATAAGGAAATTTTTCATAAACTCGGCTAAAATTTGTAATTTGGTCAAAGCGGTTTTAGCGGGCGAAGTTAACACCACGTTAACAAGGTTAAACTACGGTCGGCGATTTGTTTATTGGCAATTCAAACGCCGGAAACTTTCCCATAGCAGTGCCGACACAAATCTTTGTAGTGCCAGTTTTTGACTGACAGCAATAATTAACAATGTATCTACGCTGTTGCATTAAAACAGTACCCATTTGAATATTGAGAAAAACTATACAGCCCGTTGTATATAGTGCTAGTGTGGGTCATTACACAGTGGATGGGTTTGTAACCGTCAGTCAAAATTCTTACCTGCTCCGGGCCAACTCAGCCGACTCGTAGGCCAGGGAATCTATCGTATACATAATATGATTCTTTGTAGATCTCGTAAAAGTGGTGACTGATGCATTGCGTTTGCTGCAAGAGATCCTGCAGACACTAGCAAGGAGCCACAGAGATGTTGGCCTGGAATGTGGCATCCTCTCCAAGGTGATCTACAACTGCACCAGTGGACATCACATGCAGAAATACTTCCACGGACTCAAGAAGGTCAGTCTCTTCCCCTCACAGTCTGACCTGTGTTTGCTGTCTGACATCACAGAGGGGTCATTCAGTCCACATGATTCTCGGAGACTTACTTGCAATCTGCCTTCAGCACTCGTCATATTTGATTAGATAATCCCTAAATGATCAAATCTCACATTTGAGCCTCCTAGTACCAATAGTTTTTTAGTTTCTTTGACATACCCTTTTTGTTGCACGTAAATTGACACTGAAAGTCAAAGGGGATATTTATTGGGTCAGAGATAACAAAAACAACATTTCAAGGCTCTTAGGAGCTAAACTTTGAGGTTTGTTTTGGTATCAGGGAATTATGTATTATTATGTTAACTCTGGAGCTTTGTAAGTCTACTTTAAGAGGTCCAACTACAATCCAAGCACCTGCTCTAGCACTATGGTACTTGGCTGCAGAGTATGCCCTGTATAGGAGAGCACAGCCCACGCAAAGAAAATGAACCCGACACTGAATGACACCTGCCGACTGACCACAGGTTACCTGAAATCAACAAACATCAATAGTCTGCACAGACTACGCATACATGCTGGCCGGTTGAGAACCAATATGATGAAATGGTGCTACTCCAGCGACCATGAGAACTGTGACTATCAAATGTGCCAAACATTGGAAGCACATTGTGTGATAGTGGATGGACATGAACTATGAAGACTTTAAAAAGGGTATCTTAAGGCGTAGGGGGTATTTTAAGATGTAAGGGATATCTTAAGATGTAAGGGATATCTTAAGATGTATCACAGTGGCAGTTTTTTTCAGGTATAGAATATGATGTAATCATGACTAATTTACAATGACTGTTAATTAAATTACATGTACAGCAGTCATAATATAACTGATTTTGTAATCAAACCCACTCCTGTACACATTATGATACTTATTAACAGTCACATTGACATGTACACAGGACAAACAGTGAAATATGGCTGTTGTTGTTGGTGTTGTTGTTGGTGTTGTTGTTGGTGTTGTTGTTGTGGATGAAAGGTGTTTAAGACTTCCAAATGTTTTGTTTCAGATTGAGAAATGTCTGAAACATTACATTGAAATGAACTTACCTGCAGTGATAGAAGAGTTTGGTGACACAATACCGAGGTATGTTAGTTGTATGTTGACAATATCATTCTAATTTGACCAGGTATATTTTCTAGAAGAAACTGAAAAAAAACCACTCTGACAAGATTGCCTTCCAATAAGCTTGGGATGTTTTATCATGAATCTTAGATCAATTTCAAATTTAAATTTGATTATAAATGCAAGTTTGGGCTAAAAAGCTCATAAAAATGTTCATGAAACAGTTCTCAGTGTCCCGCGAGAAGCAGAAGAGGTGTTGTTGATTCCCGGGAGTTGTTCCAGGTGCCCTGGTTGTTGTTGATCCCCGTAAGTTGTTCCAGGTGTCTTGGTTGTTGTTGTTGATTCCCAGGAGTTGTTTCAGGTGTCCTGGTTGTTGTTGATCCCCGGAAGTTGTTCCAGGTGTCCTGGTTGTTGTTATTGATTCCCAGGAGTTGTTCCAGGTGTCCTGGTTGTTGTTGATTCCCGGGAGTTGTTCCTGGTGTCCTGGTTGTTTTTTTATTTCCGGGAGTTGTTCCAGGTGTCCTGGTTGTTGTTGATCTGCGGGAGTTGTTCCAGGTGTCCTGATTGTTGTTGATTCCCGGGAGTTGTTCCAGGTGTCCTGGTTGTTATTGTTGTTTATCCCCGTGTGTTGTTTTAGGTGCCCTGATTGTTGTTTTTGTTTATCCCTGGGTGTTGTTCCAGGTGCCCTGGTTGTTTTTCATCCACGGGTGTTTTAGATGGCCCGGTTGTTGTTGATGATTCTTGTGTGTGTGTTGTTTTAGGTTGCCTGGTTGTTGATGGTGATGATCCCCGAGTGTTGTTCCAGGTGCCCTGGTTGCTGTTATTGTTGATTGCTGGATATTGTTTTAGGTGCCCTGTTGTTTTTTGTGCCTTGGTTGTTGTTGTTTTTGATCCTTAGGTGTTGTTTTAGGTGCCCAGTTATTGATCCCAGGGTGTTGTTTTTGGTATCCTGGTTGTTGTTTTTGGTGCCTTGGTTGTTGTTGTTTTTTATCTTTAGGTGTTGTTTTAGGTGCCCGGTTGTTGTTGATCCCAGGGTGTTGTTTTTGGTACCCTGGTTGTTGTTGTTGATCCCTTGGTTTTGATACCCTGGTTGTTGTTGTTGATCCTGGGTGTTGGTTTTGGTGCTCTGGTTGTTGATGCTTTTGATCCCTGGGTGTTGTTTTTGGTGCCTTGATTGTTGTTTTTGTTGTTGATCCCCAGGTGTTGTTTTAGGTGCCCGGTTGTTGTTGATCCCCGCGTGTTGTTCCCGGTGCCCTGGTTGTTGTTGATCCTAGGGCGTTGTTCCAGGTGCCCTGGTTGTTGTTGACCCCAGGATGTTGTTTCAAATGCCCTGGTTGTTGTTATTGTCGTTGATCCCCGGGTCTTGTTACAGGTGCCCTGGTTGTTGTTGATCCCCGGTTATTGTTCTAGTGGTCCAGGTGTTGGTGAAGCACTGAGATTGCCGTCCAGACAGATGCTGGAGTTTGTCCTGATGCGACTGAGAGACGCTGCCTGCCTGCTGTGTCGGACCAACTCATACGCTATGCAGACCTTTATGTATCCTTTCTTGGCATTGGTTCGTTTTGAGAACACTAATCTTTCATACAAAGGCAAGTATACTGATGGGAGTACAAATCTTGCGACCTATTGTTTGATACCATTTTAACAAAAACCTGAACAAATTCTTTTGTAATAAAACCATATTTTCCATATCTAACACATGTGACCCATCTTAACAAAATGAGTCGCATGTCAGAAATTTTTAATATTTATTTATTAGTAGCGTTGGAAAGAGCAGAATCTCTGCTTTCACATGATGTATCATGTAAGAAGATATCTTAATTCTAACTTAAGTTATGGCTTAAGAAACACATGTGGGGTAGAAACCTTCAAACCCAGAAAACGGCCATCAAAGTTGATGCAAATTATTCGTTATGTTTCATGAAATGTACCTTAGTTACCGTCTTCCAAGCTCTCTGGAGGTCATAGAATGTAGTTATTAGCATATGTATGCCCATACATGGGAAGGTGATGCTTCGTGGTGATATCCCATATGTTAGGAACGTCCCAAAATTATCAGTTGCGAACGCGTGCAATTACTGGCATTTTTGGCATTATTTTAAGGAAATCGAGCGGAACACTTCGCACAGCTCTACAAAAATTGCTTTAAAATACACAAAACAGAGTTAATTAGTGGGTAGCTAGAGTAGCAATTGATAAAACGAATACCAAAGAAGAATTTTCAGGGGAAATCTCAAAATCGATGGATTCCCGATTTGCTCACATAAACGGCATTTACAGAAAATCAGATTTGCCGACATCCGACTCATTTTGTTAAGATGGGTCACATATGTGTTCAGTGTTGGGAAAACAAACTGTTAGAACAGTCGTGTTGAGTGAAGTACTCTCAAAAATAGACTGGCAAAATCCAAATGTTGTAAAAGACACCTACATAAAAACTGCAAAAAAAATAGGCTAAGAACATTAGAACACAACATTGCAATGACATGATTTCTGGCATGATACGAATTGTCTGGTCGTGGGTACACACACCTCAATAGAAATGTCAGGTCTATTTGTCTAACCAGAAATTTCATGCAATGTTGGTGTACACCTTTGACTTGTGCGTCAGACTGGTGAAGCAGCAGATGGTGATGGGGCTGTTTGTACCCAAGATGGTTCTCTTTGAAGGTCTACTCTCCAGAATCTGGTACATACTCACTTCATTACTTTCTTACTTTACATCTTTACCTCAGTAGAATTATACAATTATTTATCATGTATTATGAATATGAATGTGCAAATTTTTGGACATTAGCATGGCCTCTGATCTACCAATTCGCGATGTATTTCAAAAAACGACGATAGTTATTTACTTGTGTGTGTGATATGCTGTGCTTTTTAAAGTTCACAATACTGTAATGGCGGTAACTGCTGTTCTCGGTTTGTTGCTTCATGGGTGTAAACTCGTACAATTATTGTTTCTCCTCCTTTGTGATCGTGCCTGCTGCTGCAACAACCACCCTGACAGTGACACCTTGTCATAGTGAGACCAGTGTTTGCTTGTAGGATGTACAGCCGGGCCATGGTGACTTGTTTACACACCTGGTACAAAGACTTGACTGAACTGAAGAATCACGTCAAAGCCTCGCAGGCAGACTGGGTGGGTACAGGACAGCGCCTCTGTACACTGGTTGAGTAGTGAGTCGTGATGGTCAAGTGTAGGGTGTGATGGTCAAGTATAGGGCATGGTGGTCAAGTGTGGGGTGGTGGTCAAACATGGGGTGTGGTGGTTAAATGTGGGGTGTGGTGGTCAAGCATGGGGTGTGGTGGTCAAGTGTGAGGCGTGGTGGTCAAGTGTGGGGCATGGTGGTCAAGTGTGGGACGTGGTGATCAAGTGTGGGGTGTGGTGGTCAAGCGTGGGGTGTGGTGGTCAAGTGAGGGACGTGATGGTCAAGTGAGGGACGTGGTGATCAAGTGTGGGACGTGATGGTCAAGTGTGGGGTGTGGTGGTCAAGTGTGGGGCGTGGTGGTCAAGTGTGGGGTGTGGTGGTCAAGTGTGGGGCATGGTGGTCAAGTGAGGGATGTGGTGCATCCTCGCAAGCCAGGGCTGTTTGTCATGCAAAACTAGCCCTGGCTGATCCCCAACGTGAAGTGTGGAAGTTAGCCGAGTCAAACTAGTAATTGACTTCGCCAGTCGCGACTGCATCACCCGTGAGAACAGCGCAAATACCCGCCCCAATTTGAAGACGAATAAACGACTTCTGGGAATCCCAATATATAATGACCCGCTTGCTCATTAGCACGAGCAGCTGAGCGGTAGTGTATTTTTCGAATAATTGCTTCTGCTTCCTAAACATTGCATGTAACATGAGCCACGGTTGGTTGAAATTAGTTTTATTATGACCACCTGACCTGGGTATATCTACTGATCTAGTGAGCGATTTGATAGGCTGAGCTTAAAATCAGAGTTTCACAAAGCGATCAGCCAGGGGTACTGCTGGCTGGGACTAACGTAATCAGCAGCAGCGACCCCTGTCGCGCGAGGATGATGTGGTGATCAAGTGTGGGGTGTGGTGGTCAAGTGTGGGGTGTGGTGGTCAAGTGAGGGACGTGGTGATGGTCAAATGTGGAGTGTGGTGGTCAATCGAGGGATGTGGTGGTCAAGTGTGGGATGTGGTGGTCAAGTGTGGGGTGTGGTGGTCAAGTGAGGGACATGGTGGTCAAGTATGGGGCATTGTGGTCAAGTGTGGGGTGTGGTGGTCAAGTGACAGAGTGCAGTGGTCCAGTGGTTGGAGCACCTGACTCTTGATTGAAAATATGTTTTTTTAGATAGAAGGGAAAGTTTGCAAGTACAGTATCAACACAAAAGCTTGTACATAATGATATTGGGCATTCACATTGTAATTGAGAATCACTTGAATTGATTGTGGGTTTAGAATAAAATAAATGAATAGTTCGTCCAGAACTACTACAAAATGTTCCACAAATAAGCTGTAGGTTTGCTTTTTCGCAAAATGAATTTGAAATTAGATGAGCCAAAAATTTATTTGACCTGGTTGGGGTGGAGTCACAAAGTCTGGACAGAAATATAACTTTGACATGTTATTTTTAACTGAACCTGATGTGTGGCCCTGACCATGTGTTGTTTAGTGAACAACACATGGTCAATGAAGTCTGACAAAGAGGTCGGCTCTTCACTGCATTTATGTCTAGGGAGTATTCATTGATATCTTAGTGTGAGGAAACTGAGGATGACAGTCCAATATGACAAATACTCTTCTCCAGACCATTTATTCAATGTAGTTTGTTGTAGTTGCCCCTGGGCTATGAATTGCCAGCAAGTCTTGAGGAGGACATAAGATGGCCACCCACACATGACAGGTTGGTAGAGAATGCATGTTATCAACACAACAGTTAGAATACACGAGTGTCCAACAAGAAAGGCCTTTTGTTTTACATACAATAAACACTTATTTGCTCAGTACATTTTAATGGCTTTATCACTGTACTGGTTTCATATTACGAACACCTATGTTTTTGCACATCAGTTCGATATGTTTGTTTTTATTTCCCTCCGTTTTTCTTGCAATGAGTGGGTGTCCACAATATGAATATTGACACTGGTTCTTCTGTGTTACTACAGCAAGTAGCAACACAATCCCTCAGAAAAAATCCTAACGGTCAAGATAATTTCCTGCAATTTGTTTATTTAAAATTATTATTAAACTTTCAAACTGGACTGGAATGAGACGTCTTGACCGTTAAGATTTTTTTTCTGTGAGGGATTATGTTGAGATGGGCTACTTCTGTGAAGAGCTGTCTGTACCCCTTACAAAACTTGTGCTCTCTAAAGTTGTGGAATGACATCATCTGTTTCAGTTTGGCCATGGAACAGATGGCAGCATCCGCTCAAACAGATGGCTCATTAACAACTGTAGAAACCACCTTACAACGTTACTGTTCTCATTCCCTCGCGCACACGGTTGACGATGACAGCCTGCTTGGATGTGAGCCAGTGGAGGAGGATGCAGGTGTGACAGTGGTGTCAGTGGAAGACATGGGACAGCCAGTGCTGCGTGAGACGCCAGACACTCGCCAGCCGCATGCTTCACCTGCCAACACCTCCAGTATGCGACGCCACTGGCTTACGAGACTCAAGTCATGCACAGACGTTGAAAACATGCTTGCTACTTTGGAAGCCTTAATGGAGGCCATTCCTGGACTTGATAACAGTGAAGTAGTTCGCAGTACAAGAAGTGGATTAGTTGAATTACTCGACGCATTAAAATCGTCTGGAAAACAATACAAGAAGAAAAGAAAGTTGATCACGAAAACGAGTAGAAAGGTTCTCTCTGTAGTAGTGAAGAAAGCTTACCCAAAGAAAGCTGCAAAAAAAAGAAAAACGGAATAAAGCTTGCAGTAAAATACTGATCTGGAAAATATTGTTATCTGTAATCATTTAATTTGCCATGGGTATTGAATCGGTGAGACAAACATTAAGGGAAGGTACAGCAGAACAAAACTTGGAATATTGGAAGAAACATGTATTTTTATTAAAATATAAACCTTCATTCTAGCTGCCATACTTCCCCTTAAAGAAAACAAGTTAAATGTAATAATTATGAGTTGTATATTAGATTCATGTTTTAATCTATACATAATGTAGGCTATCTGAAACTCGGCTACCTTTGGCAAGGTGATTAATATATGTCAAACATTGAAAAATTAACATACCGGTACATAACATTCAACTTACCATAGTTGCTAATATATTTTCAGTAAAATTAGCTTTGTATAAAAATAGTTTACAATATTGTTTTAGCAGGAATTCTTTTACGTTTTACTAGCTTGATGTTTTTGTTGGCCACTTTTAAGACTTATTATTTCTCTCAAAAATTTGAGTATAAAAATGTAGTTCCCTCTAGCTATAGATGACTGACAACCAAATGTCATCATTTAACTGCACGATTCAATTATATTGGTAACTATTTTCAGTAGTTATATTCTAATGTTAGTTATCGTGGTAGTCATTAAAACTGATCATGTTTTAATTATTTTCAGACATAAATATCACTTTGGTGCAGAGACAACCTAAAAAGTGGATCAGAGCAGATGAGTCGACCAGATTATTTAGAGAATTTAATCAGGATTTTGCAAAAGTAATTGCAGCAATGTACACTAATTGTGTAAGTAAACACTCTTGCACATACACTATATATTTTGGCAGTAATTGTAACTGATTACATGCAGCGTAATCATCCCTCCTCTAATGCAATGTGTCCTTCAGAGATATGATCCATGTTGTATTTTCATTGTGTAATTAGCTATATTGCAGCACACAGTGTGACATGATTCTTTATTACACTTGTGACATGACATGATTGGCACGAAGAAGTGACATCATATGAAATGTTGCACACAAAAGAAGTAGAGTTACGCAGCAGTAATGAAGGGGCTGAATTGTGGCAACCACAACAGGTTCAAGTACCGGTAATGTCCACTTATAATAATATGTCCACAGCTGCCCCGTAGGAGCACCGCTGAACGAACGCAACAAGTTCTACAATGTCTGAGATTGGGTGTTGAAGCATCAGTCCGGTGGTTTCTTTTTCACAGACTTTGAGTGAACGTACTTCATCTTTGTCAGAAACTCTTCATTTTGTGATTTTATTCTCGAGTCCCATTTCGTCGTACCAAGTTTCTGAAACAGAAAGGAAATTTGTAATATCACCTTTAGAAACAATTACTACTGGAGTCCCCCCAAGGTTCAATTCTAGGATCAGTGTTATTCATAATATACATTGATGATCTAGCAACAGCGAGCAAAATTTGTTGTCCTATCATGTATGCAGATGATACCACCTTGCTGAGCTCAGTAAATACTTTTACAGTTGAACAAATGAATGACTCGGCTACATACAACAATATAAACTCAGAATTAACTAAAATAACAGACTGGCTAGCAGTAAATAAGCTGTCACTGAATGTTGCAAAACAAAAATTATGATTTTTCACTCTAAACAGAAAACTAAAGAACCATGAAATACCTAATATTAAAATCAATAACATACCGGTCGAACGGGTGACACAATTTAATTTTTTTGGAGTTATAATAGATTCAAACTTAACATGGTCTCCTCATCAAAACTATATAGCCAACAAATTATCAAGGATATGTGGAATTCTTACTACTAGATTAAAACACTGCATACCAATATACATCCTAAAGATAATAATATTCTTCACTATTTATGTCACACCTAAGCTATGGTATATTAGCATGGGGTGGCAAAATAAACAAACTTCAAAAACAAGCAATTAGATCGATATCAAACAGTAAATATAATTCACTACACCATTACTTAAAGAACTAAAACTTAAAAACAGATGACCTTTATAAACTATAATGCATGACATTTTTCTACAGATATAAAACCGTCCCAGAATATTTCCAAGACATGTTCTTTACTAATGAAAATATCTAGACTAGCAAGACAAAGAAATGCACCTCAACACTACCATAAATAATTTCCCACAAAACTATAACTGATATCCAAATTAAACAAAGTAATACAATATACTGCCGCCTTTATATCAGACATACTATATCACATCTGCTTCTAGAAACCTTTCTTCCACAAACTGCCCTGGACAAAATTAACACCCATT
This sequence comes from Paraescarpia echinospica, assembly GCA_020002185.1. Lineage (NCBI taxonomy): Eukaryota > Metazoa > Annelida > Polychaeta > Sabellida > Siboglinidae > Paraescarpia > Paraescarpia echinospica. Next base: position 62,205,698 of record CM034538.1, on the reverse strand, counting down.
CATATCAAGGCTTCGTAAGTTACTGCAAAACAAGTAAATATGACACGGAATGTGAATCCAATAACTGCTACATCTGCAAACAGAATATACTAGCTGAAGCATAGAAATTATTAATTTTCCTGTCCAAATTGTAATTTACTATTATTTAGGATTGTTTCTATATTTTATCGTTTATTTCTCTGTAATTAGTGCATCATACCAATGATAATTTGATTTACTTTCTAATCACACTCATAGTAGTCATACACGTTACTGTTAGAAAATTACACCATCTAAAAATAATTCCTGGTTTCTCATCAGAACTTTATCCAAAAGTTAATGAGTGATGCGGTTTTTATTGTTGTGTATGCTGACTGAGGTGTTTGCGACTACCAAAGGCAAAGGCAAATGGGCTATGAACTTAAATGAAATATAGATGAGGTTTGCGGTTAAATGTCACCCTCTATTATCGCTCTACGAATGTAATGTACGAATGCAACACCTTTTTCATATGATCGTCTGATGGCGTAACTACTTTTAGCAACACATATCCAACGAATGTGCAACCTCCGAAGTACCGCAGGGCTGTCCAAATCCATGGATTATTTGCCATATTTGCATGTCTAAACGTGGATGGTATGCAATAGACGTACCCTACATTATGATTATCGTTTGTCGACTATGCCAAAATTCACTCCAGAGAATAGTTTTGATCCATCAAAACTTGCGTGGCATTTAGTATGTACGCCTGAATGAATGCTTTTATGGCAGACTCAACAATGACAACATTCAAAGAAATAACAGCACCTCAGATAATACAAGATTGTAGCAAGTGAATTGTCCGCAAAATATTTAATATACAAACAGCAATTCTACATACACCGCCGACAACAAACAGATGTACAAAAGTAAAGAAATTATATAAATGTATTTATGCAACACATGCTTTGAAGGGTCGACAAGCATCCCAAAACCATATTAACTAGTAGACCCTTGTGTCGTTTTCTTAACCCTCCCATGCAGTTACACAAACATACTTTACTTTAAATGTTGTTAGTTTGTCACTCCCGTTACAAACTGTAGGTTGAGTATAGTTTAAAGTTATGCGTAACAAATGTTGATGGAAATGTCCATGTAGGCCTATGCATACCAATGCATGCACTGTGTATATACACACTGGCCAGTGGGCACGCGTACATGGGTAATTAAGAAATTCCAATAATTTTCATTTAACTATTTTAATTATTGTGTTACGCTGCCTTCAGTACATAACAATACAATATTTAACAAGATTGTCACCCCAGAATTAACTCTAGATGGCAGGTGGACAAGGAAGCCCTTTGGCTTATCGAGAGTCCAACCCTTTTATCTACGTGTATCCCACTCTTCTGAGGTATGTGTCGATTTTATTTTTAAACATATTCATGCTACTAGCACCCACACAATCAGCAGATTGTTCCATTCAATTACATGCAGTCCTTTTTGAAAATGCGAATTTTCTTATATCTAATCTACACTGCTCTGCTAATGTAACTTCATGTCCTCTAGTCCTTGTATCATTCTTAACTGAAACAAAATATTTATATCTATCTTTATAACCATTCAATACTTTCAACACTTCTATCTGATCTCTTTTGGATCTCCTGGTCTCTAATGTTGTTAAACCACATTCTTTTAGGCGAATTTCATAACTAAGATCCCTCGGTTTTGATATCGTTTTAGTCGCTCTCCTCTGTACTCTTTCTAGCATATCTATGTCCTTGCGCTATAGCCTCCACGCTTGTATACAATATTCTAAATGAGGCCTAACTATTGTTTTGTACAGCGGTATTATTAGTTCTTTTTCCTTATACGCTGTATTTCGCCTAATTTATCCAAGGATTTGATTTCCCTTTGAAGCTGCAATTCCGCACTGCTCTGAAACCTTCATATCAGCACTAATGGTTAACCCTAAGTCCTTTTCTTGTACAGTAGTACTTAGTATAATACCCCTCCCCCATTGTATATTGTACATTTCCGTTCCCATGTCCTGTGTGGAGGCATTTACATTTCCAAACATTGAACCGCATTTGCCACTTTTCAGACCATTAATTTTGATCAACCTGTCAAGATCATCTTGTCAGTGCTGTCTATCTCCATCACTTTTAATCCTTCTAAATACTTTTGTACCATCAGCCAATTTCAACACCTTGCTTGTTATATATCATCGTCCAAATCGGTGTTAACTACATTCCAGTTAAATTGTTTGGTAATGATACATCACCATCAAATACAATTCGTAATCTAGGTGTTATATTTGACAGTGATTTCAGCTTTTAGCAGAACATTTCTCATGTATGTAAATCCTGTTTCTACAATATACGTGATTTCCGCCGAATTCGGCGTTATTTGTCTTTATCATCTATTTAGATTTTCAAAAAGCTTTCGACAAAGTACCACATCAAAGATTACTCCTTAAGCTAAAGGCCCATGGCATAGGAAATGGTATAATAAACTGGATAGAAAAATGGCTGAATGACAGAAGACAACGTGTAGTAGTTGATGGGGAGGCTTCAAACTGGAAATCGGTATTGAGTGGGGTACCACAGGGATCAGTACTAGGACCTATATTATTATTAATATATATCAACGATTTGGACGATGATATAACAAGCAAGGTGTTAAAATTTGCGGATGATACAAAAGTGTTTAGAAGGATTAAAAGTGATGGAGACAGACAGCATTTACAAGATGATCTTGATAGGTTGATCAAATGGTCTGAAAAGTGGCAAATGCTGTTCAATTTTGGGAAATGTAAATGCCTCCACACAGGTCATGGGAATGAAGAGGTAAAATATAAAATGGGGGGTACTGTTCTAAGTACTACTGTAAAAGAAAAGGACTTGGGGTTAACCATTAGTGCTGATATGAAGGTTTCAGAGCAGTGCGGAATTGCAGCGTCAAAGGGAAATCAAATCCTTGGATTAATTAGGCGAAATATAGCGTATAAGAAAACAGAATTAATAGTACCGCTGTACAAAACAATAGTGAGGCCTCATTTAGAATATTGTATACAAGCATGGAGGCCATATCGCAAGAAGGACATAGATATGCTAGAAAGAGTACAGAGGAGAGCGACTAAAATGATACCAAATCTGAGGGATCTTAGTTACGAAATACGCCTAAAAGAATGTGGTTTAACAACATTAGAGACCAGGATATTGAGAGGAGATCACATAGAAGTGTTTAAAATATTGAATGGTTATGAAAATATTGATAGAAACATTTTTTTCTCAGTTAAGAAAAATAGAAGGACCAGAGGACATGAAGCTACATTAGTAAAGGAGCAGTGTAGATTAGATATAAGAAAGTTCTCATTCTCACAAAGGACTGTAAATGAATGGAACAGATTATCTCCTGATTGTTTTGGTGCTAGTAGCGTGAATATGTTTAAAAATAAAATCGACACACACCTTAAAAAGGCGGGATACATGTAGATAAAAAGTATTGGACTCTCGATAAGCCAAAAGGCTTCCTTGTCCACCTGCCATCTAGAGTAATTTTCTGGATGGCAATCTTGTTAAATCTTGTTAAATCTACTGCTAAACCAATATAAGTATATCTAATTAGCAGTCGCCTTGACTACTGCAACTCACTCCTAAACGATGTTGCTAAAAAGGACTTGGCTAAACTCCAACGTGTACATAATTGTTTAGCACGTGTAATACTAAAAGCACCTCGTTTCTCACCATCTCTGCCCCTACTTAGACAGTTCCATTGGCTTCCAGTTACATATCGAATACAATTCAAATTAGCCACTATCACATGTCGTACCCTTTCTACGCAACACCCATCCTATTTGTTTAGTCTCCTTCGTTCTTCCGATATCCCCGGGAATCTCAGATCATCTGTTTCACAACGACTTTTTGTTCCGAAAATCAAGTTCAATATCGGCAAACGTGCTTTTTCTGGAGCTGCTCCCACAATCTGGAATCAACTCCCTATCGCTTTAAAATCATCTGATACTATAAATACCCTTGCTCTAATGACGACTCTTGCTTGTCCCAAGTTAACGATTTTGTCCAATGATTCTTATATATTGCGCCTCTGAGCTCAGATTCCTGGGGATTTAGGCACTATAGAAGTTTGTTATTATTATACTAAGAATAATATAGGTCACAGTATTACTGAACATTCTTCAGGATAGTTCGTTTTCAAATTAGAAACTTTCATTTTTCATATCCAAGATGCATTTAATTTACCTGGTAGAGGCTTTCGTAAACATATCACTTCGACTTCATCAGTACCGATGACGCTGAATGACGTCATCGTACACAAAAAAAGATTGATGTCTACCATCAATAAATCCGCTCTTACAGACTATGCGACAACTGAAAACCACATCATAGACAGGGAGGGATTGAAAATTGTAAACTAACTTTTCGCTTTCCGCAATTACTAACTGCCTCACGTGTACGATGACGTCATTCAGCGTAATCGGTATTGATGAAATCGACGTGATACGTTGACGAAAGCCTCTACCAGGTAAATTAAATACATCTTGGATATGAAAAGGAAAGTTTCTGATTTATACGTCACAGTACTGATCCCTGTGGTACTCCACTCAATTCTGATTTCTAGTTTGAAGCCTCCCCATCAACTACAACTCGTTGTCTCCTTCAATCAGCTATTTTTCTATCCAGTTAATGATACCATTTCCTATATGCTATGGGCCTTTAGTTTAAGCAGTAATCCTTGATGTGGCATTTTGTCGAAAGCTTTTTGAAAGTCTAAGTAGATGATATCTACTGGTGATCTCTCGTCTACCCACTTAGTGATATCTTCCAAAAAACAAAACATCTGTTAAGCATGACTTCGCTGTTAGAAACCCATGATGAGATGGGTTTATCAAGTTATGTTTAACAAGGAAATCCACTACTCTTTAATTAGTCTTTCTAATAATTTGCAAATCACCGATGTTAAACTCACAGATCTATAGTTCTCTGACTTGTTTCTCGAACATTTTTTAAATAACGGTATAATGTTTGCTTCTTTCCATTCTAAAGGAACCATCCCCTTTTCTAATGACATATTGAAAACTGTTGCAAGTGGTACGCTAATTTGTTCTACAATTTCCAATAGTAGTTTGGGCGGAATCCCATCCACTCCAACACAACCGTAATCGAGCCAGCGTATAGATTGCATACATGTAGGTATCTATATGTTTATGCTATATAATGTCATACGTGTTATAATGCACACAACGCCATTCAATTATCACTTTCCCTCGTGGTGTTAGGTTGTATTAGTTTATATTGGATTGCGACGCCTTCTGTCATGTTTTATTTGCACCAAATCTAAAAAAAATTCAATTATTACATTAACTAATTATACGTGGTTCTCGAAATAAGCCCCCGGGGATTTCTAGAGAACCTCTCGAGTTACTTGGTGAAACCATAATTATGTTCACACTTGTAATATCACTGTAACCGAGTAACCAAATAAACTTTCATTCATTTATTCAAATGTTTCCCTGCTGGAGGATTTGCACGACGAGCGCCAAAAGTTCAGGGATTAATCTATAACCCCACGATCGAATATAACCCCTTTATTTTTCGAACTACCCTGTATGCCAAAGGTTCTTAGTGGGCTTTAGGGTAAATAAATTGTTCGCAACGTAAAACGTAATTATGACTTACGACTAATGCCTATCGATGGGCGTGAATTTCACGCGGCCCATAGATGAACTTGAATTTGGAAAATACATGGCATATTACAGCACGTGCGTGACACGGTTGGTGATTCTTCGTTTGACGTACGGTCAAACAATCCCGTAGGGTCTATATATAAAGATGTTGTGTGTTTTCTTGCATTTGGTAAGCATTACTATCACGACGGTCACATATGAATTTCCAAGTTATCCCATCCAGGGACGGGTATATTTCCCAGTGTTGTTTTAATGCATATATTAACGCCCATCAACGGAAACCATTGCGGTGTCCCGTGGCAGGCCTCGTAGGCTGGGGTGCATTGCGTACTTTCGCCCACTGAGACAGAATAGTACCGCTTCACCAGCCAATGTTCGAGGCACTAGGCCTAACATACGTCATTGCTTTTCTTGCATTACTATGTTACCATGTATGTTCATTTGTTTAAACATTCTAAGTAGGTAACCGGTTAGCTATTTTATCTCTAAGTACTATCTGGTAATAAACAAATCAAGCACGCATTAATTAGCCTAGTACTAGCCAAGGATTGCCTTACCCCAAGCGTTGTCCGTATCTGCAAACATTCTCCTCAGCATCGATTCTACTTCGGCGGTGTCGCCAGTCGATATGTCTGCAAATATAACCCTATAATATAGCGCAAATAACGTAATCAGTTAAACAACTTAATGCATGCGTTTTTATTGTAGATTTGTGTAGTTGTTCCGGGCTATTTTGTTAGGATTGTAGTGTTTTAGTATGCGAATAACAAACGTGTAAGTGTTATCACGTGGCAGACAGTATTAATGTAGTCAGACAAGCAGCTATGTCATCCCCCTATTTGTACAGTGTTTACATCGATGGTTTATCCACTGTACTTAATGGTTGCCATTTGCAATGTTGGATGTTACGTAGGATATTTTTTATGCTCGGTAATGAAACACTATTTGAAGGAGAATGTGCAACATATTTGGGTCATATATTCTCAAGTAGTAGGCCTATGCTAGATGACAATAAGATCTATACATTGTTGTTTGTTTTATGCACAAAGCAACACGATCATAAGCAAATGTCATATATAACAAATGATGTAAAGAAAACTGTGTTGATTGCTTTTTGTTCACCTATATGTACACTGCCAATCTGTGGTGGAATGTTCATTTGTTATTAGTATGCCTCTTACAACAATATATTCCGAATGGTGACAACATGGGTACGACATGTATTGCAGTGCTCTTGAAATGTTTGTTTATAATAATTTACCTAACTGTTCTGCTGTTATTAGAATTGTAGATGTATATACCGACTGAAGTTCTCAAACAATTTCTTCATCTGTAATACTATTTATTATTAACAGAATAACTTCGAATAACGCAATTATTATTATATATTATTATTACTATTTATCCGTCGATGTTTGAAATAATCGGAGTGCAATACTAAGCCTGTCTATTACTGAGTTGACAGTCCTACAACATTGGTATAATATGCCGGTGACCCGGTATGAATCAGGTCCGTAACCAGGGGGGTTCGGGGGGTTCGAAGGAACCCCCCTTTTACGACACCCCTCGCCTATACCCCACCCCAGTTTTCCCGCTAAACCAGCTGCATAGCAATCAATTATTACTTTTACTTGTTCAGTAAAATCTGGTCAGAATTAAATTAAAAACCAAAATAATATGATAACTTTTGTTTGGAAGGTTCGGACTAATCCTATGCAAAAATTACCTCCCTCCCTTTCAAACCCTTCATACCCATCTCCCTTTAAACCAGCTGCATATCAATCAATAATTACGTTTAGCTGTTTAATGATAATTGCACAGAATTAAGAATGGCTCTTCCCCAGATGATGCGATCGTTCTGCCATCTAGCGAAAATACATCGTCCGCGCCATTTTTGAACTAATGTGGACAACACATTGACTCCATTTTCGCCATGTATGTATTGTCTCGAAGTAATTACTATTTTATTGCATAATTGACGGTTGTTGTCCGCGGACACTTATTCGGTCTTCTTTGAAATGGATTGCGCATAATGTGTGCGCGCGTGTGCGTGTGTTAATAGGCTAGCTATGAATAAGTATGATAGTGTGAAAAGGGTTGGATTAAGTTGGTTTATGTATGTTCAAATGAGATATGTGTTAAATATAGTTATTAACCTATAAGATATTTAAAATAATTAAAAAGTCTTCAAATAAATGTGTTTTGCAATTTTTTTTATTTCCTTAAATTGTCATGGTAGGACTGTTTAGTATTTGGTTAAATGGCCTTCAAATTACATTTTTTAGCATTATCCCAGAAAAGTACTTTACTCCTAGGCCTGGTCCCAGCAGTGTTGTGCAAGCAGACGCCTGAACCTGCAGAAGCAATCGCTATGTACAAAGGTGATCTGCCATCTCCGAGCCTGCTACCAGAACTGACAGAAGAGTTGCATCGATCGGAGCAGCGCTACCGCGGCAAAGAGCCAAAGGACTTCCCAAACAGCTGTACAAAGGGAAATCAAGGAATGCCAGCGAGAATAATTCCACAACATCTAGGCCTATGTGTTGTTGCAATCGGCCTGTACAGTTCCGGTAATTTCATGCGAAAGAAGTACCAGCGCTCTGCGACGCCTGAAAACCTTCATGCGGTCCAGAATCGGACAAGAACGTCTCTCCTCGCTTGCACTGGTGCACATCCACTATGTCAATGGTGTTCCTGTTGGTGTCAGTCAAACGGTGAATTATTTTGCAGACCGTTTCCCAAGGAAACTGCAACTAAAGAATCTCCTGTATGAAAATGAATGTGTCACCGAGGCAACTGAACACTTTCAAGTGAATCAGTCTGAATGTGCCAGGACCATCTGTCTTCACTGCCCCTTCTGTTCACTACCCCTTCTCTTCACTACCCTTTCTGTTCACTACCCCTTCTATTCACTACCCCTTCTGTTCACTACCCCTTCTGTTCACTACCCCTTCTCTTCACTACCCATTCTGTTCACTACCCCTTCTGTTCACTACCCCTTCTGTTCACTACCCCTTCTGCTGCACATTAATTGTGATATTTCTACTGATTTCAATCAAAAGCAATCATTTTCGCATATCGTGCCATTAAAGAACCTCTTAAATGAACGTTGAATGACATTACAATTGCTGTTGTTAGTTTTGCATATGTAGCAGTAGGTTTGCCGTTTATTTGTGACATCACTCACGTCATTATTGAAGTCAAGTATATAATACATTGGTCTGCTTAAAAAACATGTCTGCCTAGCGCGGCGCTGTATACATATCTGGTCAGCATATGTTGTCGTTAGGAATATATATATATATATATATATATATATATATAGTGCAACTAAGGAGTTATATATATATATATACATATATATATATAAAACAAAATATCAAAAACGAAACACTCTCGGCAAAATCTGGTTACGGGCCTGATGAATAGATCCTATCAATGTTTTTTTTAGTCACATTGACGCGTCGATTCACGTCACGAATAGTTTACCCCAGGGTAATCTATCATTTCGCTTAAGATCAACGGTATGAGGAATCACAACTAGTGTTTTTCTACATTACTACCAGGGTGGGGCGTCACCTCACCAGGGCGCTAAGCAAACAATCACAGGTGCACTAACCGGTAGATCTGCACAGGAGGGTCTGGACATTGTATAACCCACGTCCATCTGTCCGTCCGTCCGCCCGCCCGCCCGCCCGCCCGCCCCGCCCGCCGCCCGCCCGCCGCCCGCCCGCCCGCCCGCCCGCCCGCCCGCCCGCCCGCCCGCCCGCCCGCCCGCCCGCCCGCCCGCCCGCCCGCCCGCCGCCCGCCCGCCCGCCCGCCCGCCCGCCCGCCTCCAAAGCAATAGCTTTAAATTAAACACGTTTCAACTATGTACACCAAACGATAAGAGTTGCTAAATAAGAATGCAACTATAGTAGGACCTGACATAAATCGTACAAATGTGTGTCAACACCCAAAACAATATTCAAGGGATAAAACATAAACAAATTGGATAGGATCGATGCCACCCACCCACCCCATCCAAACAAAATTGGAAAGGCCTACAAATTGCAGTGATACATTGACATGGATCTAGGTCTTCAAGTAGCGGAGTTGCTAAAAATAATTACCGGGGGTATATATACAGACGGGTTCCCAATTCTTTCTATCGAAAACAATGGTTAGAACATATTACACGTTTACAGGCACAACCGAAAATGTATATAAAGAGCAGAATTTCTCCACGTGGTCGTCGACGTCGTGGAAGGTGGCATCGTGGAAACGGGCGAAATGGACGTTAGTGCTGGACTTGACGATCAGCCTTCCGCACTGTACAGGGATTTCCAAATGCAGTTTGAATGTATCACAAAATGTCCACAACAAAAATACAAAATCTTTCCAATTTTTTTATTCCAAATGGACCATTCACCCACCCACCGACTGCCAATTTTTTTATTATTGGATTTTTTATATATTTACAAAGCCCCTAACAAGATCTATAGTCACATACGAGACTTGTTTGAAAGACACGCGGATGGGCAGTCGACACATATAATATATGCATTAAATGTCATTACTAATCTAAAGGGAAATTGAAATTAAGGTGGTGGAATTGCAACAAATAACACAAAAACCGTGAAAATGCAGGAAATAAACTTTAGACCTACCTATTGCTTAAAATCGCGTAACTCAGAACATCTAACTGGTCAAATGCGCTAGGCATATATTATACCTAAGTCATAGGCGTCGGAAGATTTTTTTTGGGGGGCGACCCCAAATGTTTACAGTGGTAGGGTTGAGTGAATTTTACTGTTGATGTTTTGGTGAGCGTCAGTTGGGTAGTGCCGTTCTAGGCTGCAGAATAACCTGTAATAACACACACATCGAACCGCGAAAAATGCTCCAACATTACCCCTCTCCCCCAGAACAAAGAACACTTTCCAACATTACTTCCCTCGAACAGTCAAACATTTTCCAGTACTATCCTCTCAATCGAACCGTGAAAAACTCCAAAACTACGTCCCGCGATCCGCGAAACACGTCGTCTGATAGCTGCGAAGTTCTGGGACTCTGACGTAGCAATTTCAATACATTCATCCTGAAAAACAATACGGTAGTGTTTTCAACTCAGGCCTACGTTGAACACACTCACTTGCCCAGGTTCAAAACACTTCGGTTATGTTAAAAAAACTCACATATCAATTTCAGAATACTCCTAAAAAGGTATACTTGCACTTACGTCATAGTTAAAACACTGTGAATGCAATACTCTAGAAATGCACACCTTGCTACAAAACATAACTTTTGTATTTTTTTCTTCAATTTGACCAGTGTTTTTTTATTTAATTCCAAAACACTACAATGTTCTCAGCTTAATTTCAAAATACTCTAGAGTGCAATCGATTTGAGTAGTGTTTTGAAATTCTTACAGCGGCTCCTACTCAGCCGACCCCCAATATTCACATGTTCCGACGCCTACGTATTCCGTGGAATATGAAGGCATCTCTGTGCGGTCATTCAGTTCAACACGGCAGCCGAAATGTTGTCTTTCAACGCGGCCATTAGTTTTCATCACTAGGTTAGGTGACGTGGAAAACGTGAAATTGCAGGAGGCCCTAGTATTTCGTGTCGTGGCATTTGTTATTAAATTCAACCAACCAGCGACACCAAATGAATTGGCACTTATTTTAGATACTAATAAATTGTTGTTTTCGAACGTGTAGGTGTGTCGTTGGTTAGTATACAGAATAACGTGATTCGTCTTCTTTTTTACCTCACTAGAAATACGCAATACTCTCTCTCTCTCTCTCTCTCTCTCTCTCTCTCCCCTCTCCCTCTCGGGAGGGAGGTAGGAAGGGAGGAACGAGGGAGGGAGGAATAGACGATATAGTGAGGGGGGAGAGAGGGGGGATAGGGGGAGACAGACAGACACACAGACATAAATACAGAGTTAATACCCGTCCACTGTATCCAAGAAAATATCCGTGCATCCTAGAAATACGGTTATTGTCTCGCCTATCTACTGTAACCATTAACACTGTATATATTGTATCAGGTTGTAGGCTCGCCTTAATACAGTAATGGGAAAATCACTACATTCATTACAAAATGAGTTGACCCAACTCGTAAGCAACCGTTGACCTTGGATCGCTCATACATGGCAACATGTATGTAAGCATGTGTGTAAGCCGATGCCTGTTTGCTCAAAGTATAGACTTGTAGCATTAGCTCGACAGTCGATCGTATGAAATTTCACTTACCCATAGTTTGACTCCTCGTTCGCGGTTTTGTGTCCGTGAAGGCATTGGGAGCGGTTAATTCTGTGTCCATTGTCCTCTTTCTAAATTCAGGTAAGAGAAAACACGAAACACCTACAATAACTATATAAAACAGTACGACGTACACACACGTTTTCATGCTGGAAGCACAGATGTAATTCGTCGTCGATTAAAGTGTTCGTGGCAACGCGTTCGAGTGTCTGCCGAACCATGGATGACAACGAATCAGCAAGTGACAATCGGGCGCTGCAGTCATCGCGGCTACAATAGCGACACTTTATATTAAACAACGACTCGCTAGCCTAATTCCGGATGTTTCAACTTGAAATAAACCTAACCAAATTATCGCTATTTTGCAACAGGGCGAGTCTATCGTTTCGTTCAATTATAATCAATTCGGTGGGTGAATAATTGCGATAATAGCGACGAGGTATTGTGTTTCACGTCGTAGTGCAAATATGGCATTGGGCAGATAGATATGTCGGTGGTCGCTAGTACGGAGGCGGCAATTAGCCGAGCGAGATATAAGGGCGCTCTCCACTACGTCAGATAACGCGAGTTGTTGGTGCACAGGACACGACGTCATCACAAGGGCGGGTCCAGCTAAGTTCACTGCTGCCGTTGTCACACCAGGAAATGGCAGGAATGTGACATACCAGGCGAACTTAGAATGACGCGACGTGTTTAGTGGGAGGCGGTTGGTCGTTGGCGGTCTGTGATGACATCAATGCGACTTTACAAACAATAGCTTAGTCTTACATGTTTACGCAATATGGGGTGTTGGTAAAACCAACTGCGTTATCTAGACAAACTTGAAATACAACACTGACACAATAACCATAATAAAAATAATAGTCTTGCGTACGATGCGGGGCTGTGATTTGCAGCCTGTTGTGGTGACCAGTGGCACAGGTCTACCGCCTATCCGACCGTGCAGCTCACGCCCACCCCGACTCTCCAGTGTAGCGCTCCCCGGACACACCACTTTGATAGGCAGTGTTAGTTAGTGCATCGGTGATGTGAACATTTGATGTTGTCACCGTCGACATCATTCGTTACACATCACCAAAGGATACACAGCTCAAACGGTGTGTGTGTGTGTGTGTGCGCGCGCGCGTGCGTGCGTGCGTACGTGCATGCGTGTCTTCGCGAGATCGCATGTGTGCGCATGTGTTGTTCCTATCGTATTGCGTCAGTCGTTTCGTCTTAATGCACAGTTTTAGCTACACGATGCTCTGTCGCAAGTCTGATGAAACCGTAATAGTATTCATTAGTTTCCTTCCAACTGTGCCGATGTTGACACAATCAACACACTGTCAGTTTCCTTTTAAATTGAATCTAATCGTGCCTGTGCCCCTTGGGGTAAGACGCCCTTTGCCGTTCGTTCCTATTTCCAACATTATCCGTGCGAACTATAGCTAGACCTCTAGTTAGAAACGAGCTTTAAACGTTGCAGTGGTTAAGCCTTAATCATTATTGCACTATCACCCGAAGATTCCGATGTTTCCCTAAACACCGTACGCTGACTAAGTTCCCGTTGTCTTATTTTTATCCGGCGGATGTAGACTGCCGATTTGTGTAAAGTATTTATTTGTTGCCTGTGCAACATCAAACTCAATTTGACCGCAGTCGTCACAGTTGTTCTTGTTAATGTTTGGTGAAATTAAATGTTGCCCTATATGCAGATGAACGCATGTTTATATACCCAGGATACTTTGCGCAGAGCCGAATTGAACCGATGTCCGAACAGGTCAATTGTGACTCCTTCATCTCGCGTCATATCCGGAATGAAACAAGGCAACAAGTTATAGTGGTGATGCTATCGACATACATGAGTCAGTGTAGACCTATATATGCACCACAGTCACCTCACAACTATTACCCTTGTTTTTTTTTTAAATTGGAGTTAGTCTAGGACTTCGTGTTCATAGACTTCTCCAAAGGTTTTGACTCGGTCCGTCGGGTCGCATGTTTGAGATATGTGGCCTATACTACATGAACCTCTGCAAAACTCTGGTGCTGTCTTTTCGGGATGTTTCACATCTGCCAGAGAGACTGTTCTCCATCGGGAGGGCATAGTTTGTATGATCGTAGATGGTTAGCCAACGTATAATTGCAGCGAAAGATTCTATATAGCTGCCAATCATCTCAGCCCTGATGGTGTCCAACATAATTTCATAGTTTCCACGTATGTCAATCAGATCCTGACATTTGGATTCCTACTTGAGATTTTGAATTGTCTCGTTTCGCAAAACATTTTACAGCTGGTCGACTGTGTTGTGAATAGTTCTAACCTGTGATTGCTCTCCTGTTCAACATCCTAATTACATGTTGGGCTAGTTCTTTGACTTTCACGTCATGTTAATAACCAAATGCATTTGTAGTAATAAATAATATGCATATATATTATTATATCAACAGGAATATATAAAACAGGATTACAAAAAATAATTGGGTTTATAAACAACTTTGGTGTACGCGATAAACACATTTGAGAAGATCACGTTTTTATATTAGATTATCCGATATATTTATGAGTAAATTCAAAGTTCAACACCTGATAACACAGACAATACAAGTACAAATCATAACATATTTGGTTTTATGCAACGGTGTGTACAAGTAGTTGTCAATTAATTAATAACAAATATTTTGACACAAGTTTGAATTTGTGACATTCAAATAACCTTTAAAATCGAGGGTGGCATTCACGTAAACATATTTTCTTATCCATTGTGTGATGGATGCAGTTAAAAGTATAACATCACATGTTGGCTAACCTACTATCTGCAGAAAGGCATAATTTCGAAAATTCATCTTTTGACGGTGACCTTGTTTAACCTGCATTCCATAGTTAGAGCACCACTTTACAACTCAATGCCATACTCGTTTTGATAGGGATCAATACGCTTTCAAACGGCAAGTAACGTGGCCAAGTGTATGTAGATAAAATAGCTACGCAACCACTGTAAGTGTAGAACTTTTGTGGAGTGGCGAAGCTTTGAACATTCGTCGTTTCATGGCGACCTTGTTTAACCTTCACTCCACAGCTACTGCACCACTTGATAGCTCCCCGTCGTATCCCATATTTACGGTTCTCATTTAAAGTATGTTCTCTTAACTTTCACATATTTAATTGGGCAAGATATTTCGAAAAGTGATTTAGGTATGTTACCATAAAATTATCGCAAGCTTCATTCGCATTGACAGTGAATAATACCGTTCAGTAATTAGCCTTAGCCAGTAGATTTCTAAATGATAAAATGCTTTCGTGGGTCAACTGTCGAACCTGTTTATATATTGATTTTTGAGGATATTGCATGTATTAAAATGTAAACTGTGATAGCCACTAAAATGGTATTGTTGGCAATCAATTAAAATATTTCTTTCAAACCAGTTATATCAAGTTTGGGGCCATTTGAAGATAAGCTAAACAGTTGTTTTTATGCAGAATGTCAGTGTGCCTCCAAACTGCGCAACACCGGTAGGGATATGGTAACTGTTACAGTAGAAAGCTTTTTAAAAATTCAGTTGGGGTAAAATATTTACAATCATTTGAATTTGGAGAAAAGGGAGAATCATGATATATGTCATCTTCATAACGATTAATTTCATTGTATAATTTTCTAAAGTCAACGTTTCCATTTGTTTAGATCCGGTCAATACGCGGATATTATCATCCATTTACAAATCTAGTTGAGCACAGCATATTGAACAAATCTCTTCAGTCCGTCGTCTTTACGCTACTACCAGAAGCAACAGAAACTGTAAAGTAGAAGAAGAGACAGCTTGGTACATTCTGTGTAGCATGTTATCATAACATTAACCGTAGCTGTATATGTAACAGAAAAACAAAAAACGTATACATATAGTAAAAAACAACATAAGGGAACGAAAAATGATAAGGATGGCTAACTGGCTAGCTGGGTGGCCTTCCACTTGGCAAGAAATAATTACAAACGTAATATGAAAAATACAACAACCGAGAAGTAATAATAAATTGTGAACACTTAATTAATTGTTATTAATATGAAGAAAAATTGCATCGTGTTAACAACTTTTGCACAGTGACTGATATCTGCACATAGTTGGTGTCAGTCTGGTATTATTCAACATTAGGTCAAACAATAGGTCATGTGTTGACACAATATGAATAAGGAGCAAATTTAGTTGAAATGCATTAACATTGCACAAGGCAGACCTGGAAACTTGTCAATATGTATTGTGCGCACAACAATGCAAAATATTGAGAATCACGTTCTTTTTTCTCCAGAATGTACACCATCTGAAATTAGACTGCATCATCCAGCCATGTGAAACTGTTTAAGCGACTATTCGGCAGGGTGTCGATATTGCAAACTTTACACACTTCAAGTCAATAGCACAATTTATCCCGTCAGTCTTTTTCCTAAACAAAAACGAAAAACATTTGATTATATTCGAAACAATGAATACGTGGAAAATGTGAAAACAAAACACATCATTTAACAGCAGTAGAACAAACTGTGTTTGTTTAAGTGCACTATTCGATAGGATATAACATAAATCAAAGCATCCTCGCTTTACGGTCACCTCGGTAATACAGCTACCTCACAATTAAGGTCACCCTAGGATAGTCCCAACATTTTCCATATACAGTAAAGTACAGGAAATTAGTCCCGCTAATACGGTCACCTCGCTATTCAGGTAACTCTTGTCCAATCCCAAGGGTGACCGTAATAGCGAGGTTCCGCTGTAACCCTAACCATAATGAATAATTATATTTCACGCTAGTAATTTATTGTCGTGGTTTGACTAGTTACAACGATTACCCTAATTCAAGCCTTAACTAAGCACAGCAATAGCTAATAATATTCTTAACCTAATTAATCGAAATATTTTTATCAGCAACTATTTATTCCCGTTGTCTGATTTGTTCGAATGAAGACACTAGCCCCAATCACATATCATTCCAACCATAACTAATACTAACCCTAATTATTAAGGACATTTCGTAATTATTATTTATTTCCATCGCATGAGTGGTTATAACGATTATACTTTATATAATACTAACCCTCCATAACTGACTCTAACCATAACTAATTATAGTAATAATTTTAGCCCTAATGAAGACTTATTTATTCACCCGGTCTGATTATCACATTAACTAATTATTCCCGTCGTATGTTTTGTTCCAACGATTACAATATGACTAACCCTAACATAAATAACTAAAACCATAACTAATTATAATAATGACATTAAGCTGACGTCATAACAACTTTTCACACTAACTATTTATTCCCGTTGGCTAATTGGTTTCAACGATTACGAACTCAACCGTAGTGTACAGAATGATTCCCAAAGATTATTGATTTACGCTGGTAAAATATACTGTGGTAGTGTTTTGAAATCGGGTAGTGTTTTGAACGTACGCAGGAGTAGTGTTTTGAACTTAACAGTAGTGTTTTGAGGGTACGCTCAAAACACTACGGTAGTGTTTTGAAAGTACGCTCAAAACACTACCGCAGTGTTTTCAGCGGGGTAGTGTTTTGGACGTCCTAGACCGGCACCAGGTTTCGAACCCCGGTTCCACCGAACGACAGTCCAATGTACACGCTAACCGCTTGACCCCTGCGACCCTCTTCAATGCATCCTATTGTACAGATCAGAAATACTGACAGTCATATGTGCAACTTCGAAGACCGGGTAGATGGCTGCTTTACCCAGCTTCTGCGGTCTGTGTTGAATGTCTGACGACAGGCCCATCCAACATCGTAATATATGAGCTACTGGATGTTTCAGCACCCCTTGGCATATCGAACTGTTGAAACGTGTATGTATCCATTGACTGCGAGAAGTTGAGGCGTCTAATCATATTGAGTTTGGCTTTTGTTGTATTGGACAATCGTAGCAGGCATAACACCGCTGGCGCCTGTTGGTGGTCGGGCGGGTAGTTATGGAGATTTCCTGGAATTTCTCATTGGTGTGAGGCGCGCGCGCCCGTTTCCCACAATCAAGGCCGTCGATGACAGCAAGCGGGACGATGTATGCCTGATTGGAGGATACAAGCCATGGGTATTGTAGTCACACTACCTCGTTCGAGAGAATGGGACTATGTGACAAACTGTACAGTAACCTACCACTTTGTTATCTATACCAAAAAGGAGACAAGCGCAACTTGCTGGCCATTGAAAGAGGATATTCGATCAACCAATCTCAACGCTGGTATTTTGTGAACCACACACAGCTATAGAAGTACTGTCAGCGGTGTACGATGGGAAAACCATGACGTACCCTGAACCGCATGCCAGAGGTGTAGGCCTTGGACCAGTGGAGGTATCGTGTCTGATGAATGACAAGAAAGTGTAGTCTGTAGACTGAATGTAGAGGAAACATGTTGGCGCTTCCACTCTGTCCACGAATTATGTCTACACAGAATGGTATATTGTGCTACGCATTGTAGTTTTATACAGATAAGTTTAAATACTTCTGTTCACCCCCTTTCCTACACACTGTTTACACTGCTGGCTGATAACCACTAAGGTCTGCGCAACAGGAATTTTGTTACATTCATCCGTGACAATTCAGCCGTCGTTTCCGCCTAGGCTCAACCACAATAACGACTGACTTTGCGAAGATCGGGGCTATCTATGAATCGTAACATTCGCACTGTACTATTACTATTGTCAATCAAAAATAATAATTTCGCAGAACAATGAATGCAATGTGTAACTGCGTATATTACAACCTCTTACTTTAGCGTATATTTATGGTCTACTCCCGATAAGTCGAATCACTTATCAGAAGTTCCACTTATCAGGATCTACGTATTTTGAACGTTGTTATCGGTTATCTTTGTGCGAATTAAGTCTGCGCTTTCCCGATCCACACACTAAAATACGCACAAATAACGCAGTGCGAGATATCCGCGTGGGCAGACGGAATTTCTTTTTTATTGTGTAAGTAGTCACCACCCCTGGCTTGCGAGGGTGGAGCTTGCAATCGCAGGTCAAAAATACACCCATAAATCTATGCCTAAACCTACCTGGTCACTCACGAGGGGGATACTGTAGTTTCAGTTTACATGCAAGTACAACCATAGGCGGATCCAACGGGGGCCTGGGGGCTCGTGCCTCTTAGACCTTACGAATTAGGCGTGCCCAGAAATTATATAATTGACCCACGCGATCGTGCCCATTAGGTCTTAGGCGTGTCCAGACCTTATGTAATTGGCCCACGCGACCGTGCCCGCTAGAGCATTTGAACTGAGCGCCCGTTCAGGAGGTTATAAGCTGAAGCTACGGCGACGCGGCTGCGAAATTTTTTCAACAGCACCCCTCTCCCCGTCGTCCGATGGTCACAGTCGAGCCAGGCGGGAGAAGCGCGCTGAAGATACGGCCGCGCAGCGACGAAAACTTTTCAACCGCAAGGAGGAATAGGGACATTGCTTGTAGTTTTAATAAGTTTGGTAAAGTCTGTTAACACAACAGACTTTACCAAACTTATTAAAACTACAAGCATCTTTAAACATCAAATGGCATAGCAGTTAACTCAGCCCGACTCGGCCTTATTTCCAATAAAGCTTGTTTTGAAAGTGAATGTTTTGTTTAATATTTGAACATGCACCCGCGGTCGTGCCTTCAAATGGCGACCGTTGTTATGGACTTACTAAACACAATTTGGCAGGCAGTTAGTTAGTATAGTTTTAAGAACATTATATTAATTAATACATAACAAAATTAGGAACAGACAACGTCCTTTTAAAATGTGCTGACAGTTACTGCACATGCCCATATTTACTACAACACGGTTCACAGTGGTAATGAATAGTTTAAACAATGTTATTCAAATAATTATTTAATTACAATAGAGATTATTTTGAATTAAAAATATGGTGGCATCGTGGTAACGACGACCACATTCTTCACACATCTCTAGGCTGCCCACCTTTGCTGAAAGTCCGTCCCGTAAGTATCTAAATGCTTAGTTTTTAGAATTTATCATAACATACAAATATCAAAAATATTACTTTGCTTGCTGGAGCTATGCTGCAGAGAAGTTTATTTTATGAGTATTTAGTCACTCTTATGGTTGTCCACTCGTCGTTGCTACCTCCTCGTTGAACCTTGCAACAAAGTCTGCATCGATCTGTTCTAGTTGCTGCATCAATGCATTCCTCTCTTTGTCTGTCCACTCTTCAAACCACTGGTCGAATAGCTTCATCTGGCATTCAAATATGCTTAGTGGCTTCTTTCTGCTGACATCCAGTGCATTCATGGCATCGAGTAAGGTAGATACTTTCCACGGCACGGCCTTGGCAACCAAGTCTTTGAGGAAGTCTGACTTCTGCAAGTCACTCCAGTAGGTGAACCAATGGATGACACATTGCATGTTCTGTTCTGCACTACTCAACGACATGGCTGACACTAACACATCACAAATTGTGACAATTCACTCACTTCCACGGATACAGCAACGCTGAAACAAAACAAGTAACTACGATAATTTATATCAACATAAACGGATTTTTTAAATATGTATTTGGTATTATCATTCCCATTTTAAGTGTACACATAAAATACTAGACAAGATTACTTACTACGTGGCTCTATGCATAACAATTAACATCTACAAATACACATACCAGGACATATTACGTTTTCATAATAAGTGTTATATTGACAGAATGTATGATCCCAGCTGAGTAATACAGGTCTTAATAATGTTCCTTATATATGGCACAACACTAACAACTTATTTATAATTTGAGATCTATTCATCTACTATCGTGCATTGTTCACAAACCATGTAGGAGTAGATGAAACACGTTCAGACACCATGCAATAGTAGATGACAGATGTGCATACAACATGCAGGAGTAGACGAAACACGTTCAGACACCATACAATAGTAGATGACAGATGTGTATACAACATGTTGGAGTGGATGACAGAAGTTCACACACCTTGTACACAAAGAAGTGGCAAAGACGAAGCTAGGCTGCTGGGTGAAATACATCATACCTTCATGCATAGAAGGCCCACATGTATGGTTCCTGGATGAAAACAGAATCTCAGTAATGTTTTCGAAATTACTAACACTAATATATAATTGATCATGATACTGACTAATGTTAATCATGAGGCAATTTTGTAATAAAAAACATAATCTGTACAAAGGAGTGTAGAATTTGTTGCATTTTCACAATGCCATCACTAAAATTTAACTAAACTACAGATTAATTAAATATGTCATATGTAATATTGACTAATTGATTGTGTGTGGGTAACTTCTCATTCGTAAACACATAGGCGTTGGAACCGTGCTTGTATTTTAGGTGGGGGGCTGGAGATAGGATTCAACACCTTTCCCTAATATTTAGGGAAGTGGTTGACTTTTTGTGGTTTAATAGGAGGTTTTTTGAAAGCCTAAAGGTGATTTTTGATGAACCTGAAGGGGAGTGCAATTGAAAATTGTTGGAGAGCCTGAAGGTGGGGTTTTCTTGGGAGCCTTGGGTGGTGAAATTGGAGGTTTTTGGGAGAGCCTCGATGTGTTTTTTGGTGAGCCTCAACTTCCCTCAAGGGGGGTGCAAATGGAGGTTTATGGAGAGCCTTACTCCCCCAATATTTACCACCATTCGATGTCAATAAAACATAGCATAGAATCGATCACAAGTGCAGTCCATGAAAGCGGTGAGACTATGTTCTTTGAAGAAAACTTAATAAACTGTAAAAAAACTGTCTGTATCACAAGGCAGCAGTTCTTACACAAATATAGCAGTACCATGTTATCCAGTCCATAGAACCATTCAAAGAACTCTACTCTTCATCCTGTGGCTGACCTGTTTATGGCAACACCAAACAATTTGGCATTTTAATAAATGGGCTAGCATGTTGTAGTGGATACCAAATAGTTAAACATTTTCACAAAATTCTAAAACGTAAATTTGAAATTTTGCGAAACTATATTAAAGGGAGGCTGTTTCCAATGCACAACATTCAATTGTAAACATTCTTGTACATTGTTTCGGGATTATTAAACACAATTTGGCAGGCAACTTGTACTTTCATCTTATTTATTCTATATTATGAACATTATATTAAAAATATAGAGAACATACAGATTTACATGCAGCCTCAGACGGACTAAACAATGCAGAGTGTTACTATTGTGACTTAATTTATGTCATGTAATAAACCCTGGTTAGGCAGGCTTCGGCTTAGCTTTAGCCTAGGGCCGGCTGGTATGTGTAGGCCTATTTGTCTTTAGGAAATGGTAGGATGGATCAGTCAATCTGCAATCAAAGGGGCTAATGTACTCAACATGACAAGCTCCAAGGTCTAGTGTACTCAGTAGTCCCTGTCTGGCCACTGGCACTGTGTGTATTTGGCCAACACTGTCACTGTGACTGTCAATGGCAATGCCAGTGGTCACCGAGTCTGTGTATGGCAGTGCCTGGTATTGCCTCAAAATGTATTATAATTATCACAGTTTAATTAAAGGTAATGCGGGAACTAGATGGTTGTATATTACACACCAAATCTTAGTAACAGGCCCAACCTTTGCCAACACAACAACATCGGCTTCTTGTGAAAAGAAAAGTAAACTAACGTAGCGTAAACTTCCTTCTATCAATTTACAGAGACAACTTCAGTTTCAACCTGGCGGTGAGACAATGAACCCCACCACACGTCACCGGTCCGTTTGGTGGCGCCACAGTTATGGTGATGAATCGCCACCGTTCGCTGATCGAACTGAGTTGTACTTCTAGTTCTAGCCATTTATGAACTTTAGATTTCACCTTTGCTTTGGAGATTCTCGTTTAATAAAAAAATAGCTGCTCCGACGTTACGGATCTCGTACGGGTTTCGTCAAGCTTAGCCGATTGTAGCGCCTTGGTGAACTCGACGCGAACAGTGGCAACAACTTGACTGAGTCTCGGCGGTACTCTGCCTCGGCTCTGGCTACATCACATGTACTCGGTAAAAAGGACAAGCGGGTGCTCGCGTCGGTAAAGCAAAAGACAAGCATGGCATTAATTTCTTTAACCATTGCATTCCCATCGGGTGACACGAAGAAGATTACTCATCCTCTGGGAAAAGATGTTTTGAAATGTGACTTGCAACAACTAGGACATTCTATCATGAGAGTAAAAGAAGATGCAAACAAAATTCTAACAGAAGCTGTAAACCAGGAACAATCTGTTCAGACACTGCCAGTCGAAATGTTATTTGCTAATGAAGATGACGGTGGTGGTAAGTAAAATTGATAATGAAATGATGTCGGTGGGTCCTTCGTAAAAACTGGGTCCTGTGCAAAACAAAAAAAATTAATTTATAATGTGTTACAATAATACAAGGTATTAAACATAAAATAATAAGAAACTAATATAGGCTGTAGCCACGTAGGCACAGCTAAAATATAAATATATAATAAATATATTACTATGTGCGCGTGCAGTGCCGTGCATATATATCTGTGTGTTTGTGTGCGTGTGACTGTATGTGTGGTGTACATTGTGCACAAGTGTGTGCATGTGTGTGTACCACTGTGTGTGTGTGTGTGTGACACTGTGTCACTCACTCAATGTGTGGGTGTGGTGTATGCATCACATTAGTATTACAATAACATGTATAATATTAAGATTGAATTTTGTTTGCTTTTATGATGCTATAGTATTCATGTGTACTTAATTTGGTGTTTTACTTTCCAGATGCAAGTGAAGAAGATGCCAGTGAAGATGATGAACATTTAATGGAACCACTTGGGAAAAAAATTAAGACTCTCCCACAATAATACAAACTGCTAAAAGCTATGAATTTTCTAAGTACTAGAAACTGGCTGATTTTTGTATACAAAAAAGAAATACATTCAGTAATTTGTCAATTTTTACTTACAGAGTACGTTTTTGTTTACATTATGACTTATGGTAATCTGGGTTGGCACTTTTCTTCATCCTGATTTTGTGTCGTGTTCTTTTTAATATGGGGAGTAAAAAATGTATGCAGGTAAATGGAAGAACCCTTATAGGTGTTTCATTAGCTGATGCCAGAACCCTTGTTCTGATCATGAAGTGAGCGCTAAGAGTCACTGAGGTCTTTTTCTAGGTTCTACTAGTGCAGTATATGATAGCATGTCATTATTATTCTATTTGAAGCCCATGGGAGCTCTTGATACGTTCAACACACTAAAAGACATACACTTCCGATTGCAAGTGACAGTAATTATTGCTATCAGTCTGATATTGACAGCTAAATAAGCAAACATGTTT
Source organism: Paraescarpia echinospica (assembly GCA_020002185.1). Lineage (NCBI taxonomy): Eukaryota > Metazoa > Annelida > Polychaeta > Sabellida > Siboglinidae > Paraescarpia > Paraescarpia echinospica. Next base: position 62,181,517 of record CM034538.1, on the reverse strand, counting down.
TGTTTTATAATCATTACATAACACTTGAGAGCAGAGACCCCTCCCACCCAATGACTACATTGTCACTATAACTGGGAGACCTCCCACCCTCTAAGTGTTACATATTATATGGGTGACCTCTTATTTAGGATTTAAAAAAAAGTTATACATCCTAACTTTGCAAGAAATACAATTTTTTTTTGATTCTGTAAGAACCTACCACGAGACCTCCAACTGCACCCCTGAAGACTCCCCAAAACCTCCAGCTACACTCCCCCTTCAGACATCCAGCTGCATCCCCCTGAAATGAGGCTCCCAAACACATCAAGTAGAAGTTTTCCCTCAACTGGGGAAGGGGGGGCGTTTGCACCATAGATGTGTCTAGGGGAGACTGGGGGCATGTGCCCCCTAAATCTTTGGAACTTGGCATGCCTGCAAATCTTGTATGACCGTGCCCTCTAGACCCCTTTTAATGTATCGAAAGCGACAACAAATTGTCAACAACAACCCTGGGCCAATGTCTTCCGGTCTGACCAGTCGAGCGCCAAGACAGGATACAGCACTAGACAGCGAGAAGAAGGTCAAGTTAAGGCCACGAAACGACAAATAATTTTCAACAGCACCCCCACCCCAATTTATTCGGCCGCCAGTGGAGTTTTTTGTGCACCCCTCTAGCATATGGATCTGTGGCTGATTCTTTCCATTTGTTGGTTTTGATCATATATGCCAAATTGGATATTAGGAATAATGCTATCCCAAGTTGAACGATTCAGTACAGAACTACCACGCGGTGCCCAACCCACATCAAGTTCGTGGCTGACACAACCCTTGTCTGCCCAATAATGAATGTTAAAGCTATAGAAAAAATACAAAGACAAGCCGCCAGATTGTGGAAGCACAACTACTCTAGAGAGCCAGGAACAATAACACACCTCCTTTAAGATTTCCAGTGGGACACCCTTTAAACAAGAAGGAAAACCAAAAGGCTAAGCATATCATATATAAGATTGAACACAACATTACAGATATCCCATTTGAACAATAAATCAAACGCAATACTAGATGCTTACGCAAACATGATCAGTTCCGGCAAATCAGGCACTCAACAAACATTTGGAAATAGTTTTTTCCCAACCACAATAATTAAAAGATTGGAATTCTCTACCTCCAAGCATGGTATCTTGTAAATCTTCTTCAGTTCAACATATCTCTGCGAGACGTGGCTGCTCGGATGATCCGATGATACGCTGCTCTGTTTACCGTTCGTTTCCCTGCTCTCACGATGTCGTCTTCCAACCAGTCGCTGATGTCCTGCTCCCATCTTCTCCTTGGTCTTCCCCTTCCTCTCGTTTCCTCCACTTTGCCTTCTAGGATTGTTTTCTCCAAGGAATCGTGTATTTTGATGTGGCCAAAATAACTCGGTTTTTACTTTTAGTCCTTTTATTCTATTCACTAGTTGGTATTTCTTTATGTTTATTTATGTTTATTAGTATTATTTATCTTGTAAATAACTTAATTTATTTCAGAGTAATCTCATCAAACATCTAAAAAATTAAACCAGTGGGCTGGGTCAGACAGTGACAGTTAAGATGAGTACATGCAATCGATTCAGTTGAGTAGACACGCGGTCGCACGGCTGTGTCGACGCAGATAAACATGGAGGAGAAGCAGTACGACATCGTTGTGTTCGGTGCCAGTGGCTTCACCGGCCAATTTGTTACAGAAGAAATTGCCCGTACGGTGCAACGGCAGAATCCCGTTCTGAAATGGGCCATAGCTGGACGAAGTGAAGAAAAATTACAAAGTGTCCTTAACGAAGCATCGAAACAAACTGGTAAACCTACAACACTTTCTGGCTTGGCCTTGACTTGAGCTAGGCACTTCAACAAAAAATTAAATATCATGCTAGAACATTGAGAATGGGCTTAAATTAAAGGTAATATGTTAAGGATCACATAACTGTTTATTTTATTAAGATACCTTTAATAGATCAAAAGATATTGCGATTTTAAGACGGAAAAACTGCTTAATTTTTGTGTATCTCTTACAATGGCAAAATGGACTCATTTTTGTGTTTTCTGTGGATAAATATTTGCTTTAAAATGTCATAACTTTTTTATTTATACAGATATTTAAATATTGTTTTCAAACACATTGACCAGAGTAATAAATTTACAATATTTAATATTTTTAGTAATAATTATAAGCAAATTATTGCAATTAATTAGTTAATTTTAGTAATGTAGCATGCAAACTCAACAGACCGATACATTCCAATTAAAGGCCATAATGCCCATGATTATGAAGATATTTATACATATTATGCAATGTGTATAACCACATTAATGATGGTAATAAATAGTCATTAACAAATCAATTAATAATAATTTAATTAGTCAATATTGGGTAATTAGCACGCGATCTCGACAGACCGACACATTTCAGTAAAAGGCCATATTGTCCATGATTATGAAAATATTTGTATAATTTATGCATGCAGTAAACCACATTAATTATGGTAATAAATATATACATTAACCAGTCATTTCACATTAACAGTAACTTAATTAATAAGTTAATATTGGCTAATATTAGCACGCTAACAACTGACCGCTACATTTCGATGAAAGGCTGGAATGTCCATAATTATGAAGACAGTTATATAATTTATGCAATGTTTATAACCACATTAAACATTATAATAAATATACATTAACCAGTCATATAGCATTAACAGTAACTTTATTAATAAGTAAATATTGGCTAAATATCAAACAAACTCAACATATCAATACATGACAATGAAATACAATAGTCATACTCCTAGTTCACTGTGTCTATGTGTGACTGTGTCATGACAGGTTGGATGACTGTTGCAGGCTCTGTACACACCAGTAATCGATTGTTACTGCTTCATGATGTAATGTTCTGCATTTTAACATGAACTTGATGAACTAATGTTTATAAATTGTTCACAGTATTCTGTCGCTGAATCCAAATGCGCCAAATGCTAGATTGCTTTCTGCATTACTCCCCATGGCCCATGGGAGTCAAGCCATGTAGAAATCTGTTCTGCTCTTAATAGTCTTTTTGTAATATTGGAAGTTGATTGTCTCATAATTTAATGCCAGTAGGCTGCAAGATCTGTGCAGCAAGGTTCATATTTCAGTATCTTGTAAAATAACGTTGTGTTCTTCAGCATGATGTCTATAAGTAATGTTCATGTCGTGTTGAATGGACACTGTTCAATCTAGATATCAGATATATAATCAGTCAGATTAAATGTGTACGTATGCAGACAGGTGATGGGTGTCATATTCAGACGAATCTGTGGCTCGGTACCTTCACAGTCAAACACAGATCAGCGCAAGATCAGTGTCACTGCATGTAATTGCGAACAATATCTGAAATAAAAAGGCAATTGTGAATCATATTATGATAACTGTTTTGATTCTGCATGCAAATCTTGTGAAATACTTTTCACATCCCTGCCTCTGTTGCTCAAGAGAGCAGTGTGAAATTATATTATAATGCACTATGTCACACATAAATTCATAATAATTGTGATATTTGAGATGTAAAACAGTGGTGTTTAAATGTATTGCGTGTTGTCACACAATGAAACAAACGATGCTACAACTGATCAAGGCATTTATGGTTTGTATTACATGTTTTACAAAATTTTGTGCAGTGACTGTTTATCTTGAAACACTTTTTAAAACAAATTAAGTCAAATAATTTACGTATTTGACCACAAAAACAACTTTTCTAACAAACTGTTGATTTAATAGGTAACAACAATTAATTAAAATTATTACATAATGAAATTTATATTATTTCTAAGTCTAAATAAAAGCATAACCATAAATAATGGAATAAGCCATGCTAAACCCAAGAGTAAGCAGTAACCAACCCTGGCCTATGGCTAAGACTACCATGCTTGGCCTGTAGTATGGGCTGGCATGGGCCATATTTCTACAACTAGCAAACCTAAATATAAGATTCTGTATTGCAGAATTGACAAGGTATTGGTTTTGTAGAGATTTTAAGTCAAAGAAATACTAAACACATTGACAACTTTTGATGAATCATGGTACATAATTTTAATTTAAAGTGACAAACTGGTTAAATAATCTATTTAATAAAACAATTAATTGATTGTTAGTTATTTTAAATATCAGCCTTTCAAAACAAATATTAACAGGACTGGATATAAAATTTGTATTTTCTAAATTCTAGCAAGCCTAACTCAGTCAAACTAAAACGTATAAACCTAACTCTGACTAACAAATACTACTACTTGACAACATCATACTAATAATAATACTATTACTAGTAATAATAGTAATACTATATCATATTAATTAATAATAATACTAGCAGAATTGGCTTGACACGTATAACTATAAATTATAATCATTAAATAAATTAATAACTTAAGTAATATTATTATCATTATAGGCCCTATCTTAAGTTAAAGTTAAATCAGATACTGTTGTTTTTGTTTTCACTAAAAGGCACAGACATTAATTAAATAAATATGTCATGATCAAGGCGCTCCACGATCTCGGTCTGCGTCTCCGGTGACGCACTCTCGGTCATATTGACACAGATCGCTCAAATGTCACATGTTTTGAATGGCGCAAAAACTACATTGCACGAGCATTCACGGCAACGAAATTTTCAACACATACTAATGTAATCCTATAGATCTACCTACAAACATAATCGTTCGATACAAATCATTACTAGACTATAAATTTTGCAACTGAAACACAGCTATGTCATCAAATCGATTAAATTTACCATAATTTTGATCAAATTTGAAAAAGAAAAGGACGTACAGAAAGTTCGACCTACCCGCAAAAGGAATCCTGCTGCGAATGACGTAAACGACCGGGAAAAGAGCGCGAAAATAGAGGTTGAAAAAACCACTACCCAGGTGCCGAGAAAACGAAACGGCGCTGCTGCAACGCCGCTGCGCGCACGTAAAAACACCGCGGTAGCAGGATTCGTTGAAGTGCCTACTTGAGCCTCGAGTCTTGATTTCAACTTCAAGAATTAAATTCAATCAAACTTGAAGTTGAGACAATGAGAGTGAGACTGAATCGAATTGAGACGCGTAGCGATTCTTGGTTTACAGGATATATCCTAAAAATGATCAGTGAAAGAAACAAAGTATGGAGAACGTTCAGGAAACTTAATGGTTCTGCGTATTATTGTTCAGAATACAAGCGGCTAAGAAATAACACACAAGCTGCAGTCAAAAGAGCAAAGCTCCCAAGAAAGGCTAGAGCAGGCCTACGTCAAAAATGAAATCATAGAGAAAAAAAGATGGGAAAAAAACGTGGGCATGCCAAAAAAGATTAAAGAAAGTTCTTAAAACATCGGGTTAAAGAATGATAATGACGATATATGTTTTGATGCAGATTTTGTGGTGAATAAGTTAAATAATATTTTTCTGCAATATTGCAGAGAAACAAATTGAAAAGCTCCTGCACGAACCTTTAATAAAACAAAGATAAGAAACTTTTATCAAGAAAATGGTGTGCAAAGAAATGCCTTCAAACTTACTCTTGCATCAGATGAGGAGGTAGAAAAACTCCTAATGGCTCTAAGTGTATCAAAAGCCACGGGTGACAGTATTTCGGCAAAATTTCTTAGAGATGCAGCAGAAGTTATTTCTTTGTCGCTTGCTTACATAATAAATTTATTATGAAAATGCTCAACCGTCCATGAGGACTTTAAAAGAGCCAGAGTTGTGCCTGTGTATAAAAAAAGAGACAAAACCTATGAAGGTAACTATATCGACCAGTTTCAATTTTATCATTTGTGTCACAGATTCTTGAAAGAATTGTCCATAATCAGTTATGTGAATATATATGGCAGAATAGCCTTATTTATGCTTTTCAATCAGGTTTTGGGCTGCTCATTCAACTGACACTGCTTTGATGTTTCTCGCGGACAGACTGAGATTCAATATGGATGATGGCCTTTATGCAGGAATGATTTTAATTGACCTTCAAAAAGCTTTCGATACAGTCAATTACTCTATCTTGGCAACAAAATTGAAAGCCATAGGTGCTTATAGGCCATCAGTGTTATAGTTTGAGTCTTTATCTGTCGGGAAGAAAACAACTAGTTAATATAAATGGAAGGTTTTCTGAACTTGGAGAAATTACATGCGGTGTACCACAAGGGTTCGTTTTAGGCCCTCTGGTTATTTTAATTTATGTCAATGACATGGTTCAAAGTGTAAACTGTGATCTTTCTTATATGTAGATGATTCTACCTTGTTGGTTAGTGGAAAATGTCCAACACAAATTGAAAGGACACTTAACCTTGAATTAAAATCATTATGTGGTTGACTAGAAGAAAAGAAGCTCTCCATTAATTTAGGTAAAACAGTGAGTATTCTGTTTGCATCTAAAATCCGACAAGCAAAAGCAGATAGCATGATAATTCCTTGTAATGGTGTTAATGTAAAAGCTAAGTCAATGGTTAAATATCTAGGTACCACTTTTGATCAGAACAATACAATAACTTTATTGTCTGTTGGATTACAGAACATTTCCTTTAGGCTTGTTCATATAATGAGTAAAAACATAGAGTAAGAAGTTTAACTTACACATGTATGTATACAAGGTTAAGATAAGTACTAACAGCGAGGTTATCACATAATATTCATATCACATGCATAATTGGATATAACGATAGATCACATACACATATATCAGTAAACCACAATAGATAAGTAAACAGGTAAACAAGTAAACCACAGGAGGAGAAAGTCTATCATACAAGTAGTACTGTAAACAATCAAGCTAATATGTGGGGTCAGAGTAAATACATTATAAAATGGTAAACATTATAAAATGGTAAGCATTCTATCACAGATTATAATTATTCAATTAAACACATATATATTTCAAGAGATTATTATGAAGTCACAGTCTTGCCTAAAATTCCTAAGATTCATTTACACATGCACTCTTTTATCATGACCATTCAGTCCTTAAGTTAAATAATAATCCAGATGAAAGAAGAAGAATTGTGTTACCATGACTATACGTCTGGCGCCGGCATTACAAGTTATAACATATGGCTCGTTCGTCTATGGGTAAATTTGTAGTCACAAAGATCAGTACTAAGTTTAAGTTTTTATATAGGAAAGGTGCTTTCTTTGGAGAAAAGGAGAGAAGAATGCTGTGCTCAGCGTTATTGCAGCCACATTTTGATTATGCCTGCAATGCACGGTATAGGGGATTAGATGCAGAGGTCAAAAATAAACTGCAGACAACACAAATTAAGATAATTAGGTATCTCTTTAAATATGATTGTAGGCGACATAAGTTTCAGCGATTTTATGAAATCAAATTATCTAGATGTAAATGGAAGAGTCTTATAATGTTTTCAATAATTCAGCTCCCTCTTACATGTGTGATATGAATAGAATTAGACATCACTATGACACGCGTGGAAGCACTGCTTCCTATGTTGTACCTCATGTCAACGGCCAGGGTAGCAAATCTTTTAAATTGAATGGCATTAAATTATGGAATGAACTTGCACTAAAGGTACAATCCTTACAACAAAAACATCTGTTTAAAAAGAATGTAAGACCTTTTTGATGAATCAAATGAAGGTGAAAGAAGAAAATTAATTTGTATTTTAGTGTTTTTAGTCCTTTGGCCGAAGGTCCAAGGGACTATTGCTATCACTCTGCGTCCGCCGTTAGCTGCCATATCTCAGAAACTGTTCAGCAACTTTTTCTCTAATTTTGCATAGACATATCTTGGGGCACTGCCACTATGCACGAGAAATCTGTATTTGATTGAATCATTTTAAGGGCTCCCTAGGGCCTCCAAGGACCCCAAAACTGGTAAAAATGTAACATTTGGCCTATTTTTTCAAAAATTGTTCAGCAACTTTTTTTCTAATTTTGCATAGATATATCTTAGGGTGCTGCCACTATATACAAGAAATCTGTATTTGATTGAATCAATCTAAAGGCACCTAAGAGGCCCCAAAAGTGCAAAACATTACATTATCTAGTGATGTGGTTTTGAGAAGGGCCCTTGAGACCACCCCCAACAGTAGATTTTGTTTAAAGTGCCACAAAGTCAGCAGTGTGACTAATCTCTACAGCCCAGTCCATTGAGACCTTGACTAATCTTTAATTGGTCACAGCACCCAGGCAGAGTAGACACACTTGACCCCTGTTAGACTGAACAGTTGCCTAACACTTTTAAACTATATCTTCAAAACTATTGATTTTCTATAATTGCAAGTTGTGTTTATTTTGATGTTCATTTGATTATTATAAAATGGTGTGACTTTCGTGTCTATTGGTTAAAGATGTATTGTCTTTAGATACCTGTAGGTGACAAACATAGAAAATTTATATTCTGGACAACTATAGAGTGAAATATCCTACATTTGATTTATATCAAATGCATTCTACTGTTCTGTTTACGCTTGCCATGCCTTGTGTAGACATGGTACTGTGTAAATCAATTGTATCAATATAGACTAATAATTACAGATTCACAATATAGTTGACACCTGAAACAACCAAATGTCAACCATTAGAAGAGTTGTCATAGTTAAGGCACAAAAAGCCTTTTGTGTCAAGACAAATACAATTCAACCAATACCCCTATCTGAACACTGCCTGTTCTTCACCTATTACATTCGCTTTGTTTAGGTATGTGGTTCTTTTTATAGAAAATTTTAGTTTCTTTCTGTACCTGTCTACGTATGATAACCATTTGTCCGCCCTGCTCACAATAAACATCACATGAATGATAAAAGGAAGATCACTGCCACTTAACTTGTGGATTATTATTATTATAAAACTGCTCTGCTACTGCTTGGTGGACAGTTAATTAGTGGATCAAGTTCAAATACATCAGCACGTTTTTCCACACCTGCATGGTAGTTTAGGCTCAGTAGTGTGCTGGCAGCTACTAAACCTATAGGCTTGTGTGAAAAGGATAGTTGGCAGAAGAACTAACTTCAAAGCACCATTGCATCCATTTAGCCAGGCAGCAGTCACACTGTCCCAGTGTCTGCTGCTATGTTTATATAATAATTATATAGGCTTAATGATCCCAATACACTGTACACCAATCTGTTGGCACAATGTCAGATAATGGAACTAGGTTAACATCTTAACAATAACTATAATTAGTTCTGTGGAGCTGTTTTTTTCAGTGAACAGTAAACATGTAAACATTTTACTTCCATCATAACCCTTAATGATCTGTAACTATGATTCACCAAAAAACATTTGATTAATAATTACCTACAGGGTTGTTTGATTTATGCCGAGCAACAATAGGAAATACATGCCATTGATAGGCAAATGTGTTCTTTTTATAGAAAATTTCAGTTTCTTTCTGTACCTCTCTACGTATGATAACCATTTGTCCGCCCTGCTCACAATAAACATCACATGAATGATAAAAGGAAGATCACTGCCACTTAACTTGTGGATTATTATTATTATAAAACTGCTCTGCTACTGCTTGGTGGACAGTAAGCTGCAACTGTCTTTGAGTTTGTTTACATGTTTTCTTAATTTTCACTTTTTGACCCTTACCATGTTCAATGCTCCATAACTTTGCCAATTTGTGTAGCAGTCATAATTTTTGAAACCGTGTAAAGCACCCTACCCAACCTTTACAAGAATGTAAGAAAACAATGTTACAATTTTTCCAACTGATCACTCATTTGGTCAGGGGTCACATATACATGTATTAGTCCAAAGGACTTCAGGGCCACTTGGCCCATTTTTAGTCGTTTGGCCGAAGGTCCAAGGAACTATTGCCATCACTCTGCGTCCACCGTCCGCCGTTAGCTGCCATATCTCAGAAACCGTTCAGCAACTTTTTCTCTAATTTTGTATAGACATATCTTAGGGCACTGCCACTACGCACGAGAAATCTGTATTTGATTGAATCATTTTAAGGGCTCCTAGGGCCTCCAAGAACCCCAAAACTGATAAAAATGTAACATTTTGCATATTTTTTCAAAAACTGTTCAGCAACTTTTTTCTAATTTTGCATAGCCACTTTGTCCATTTTTATTTTTTATTATTATTTATTTTAGCTGGTTTTTACATGTTCTTATGAATTGACTCTTGTATTTATTTATTGATTTATGTATTATTATATTTTTATATATATGTCCGCTATGGAAATACGATGATTGCACTTGTGCAGTTTCTTTCTAGTGCTCGTATTTTATGGCATACAAATCTGTGTACTGTGATGTGTTGTAAATAAAATACTACTATTACTGTTAAAAACAATGGCCAAAATGGAATGTCCAAATGACGTTTCCAAAGTTGGAAGTGCTACTGTACAAAATCAGTTCTGTAAGTAACTGATTTGCATTTCTGAGTTTATAATACAAATGGTGTATGTTTTGTGAGTGTACAGAAATAAAATATGTTTAAAAAAGAGAAATAAAAAATTACAGTGTGGTTTCTATAATGACCACTTTTGCATACTAGCTCAGCGTCATCGATTTAGATTGGTCCACTAAATTAATTTGTTAACTTATTGTATTGCATTTCGACATGTATTCTTTTCTTATTGTATTGATGAAGGAATCCTGAAACAAATGATGGAGCTAAATCTAAATATGAAGAAAATATAGCTAGCACATTAAAGTTATAAAATGTAGAATTTCATCAACAGAAAAGGCTACCTACAAAAAACTAGGAAACATGCATCGTTTATAGGTCAATGCATAAGAGGCTAGTTAACGTCTCCATGCAGACAAATGCTTTTCTGATTCTTACACAACATATTTTGCGAAAAATGGACATGTTTACTCAGTTTAAATGAAATGGTACCAGAAACGAATGAAAAATATAGTAAATAAAAAACACAATAGCATTTACAGTTATATTATTCTTATAGGTGATATATGTGGACACATCAGTTAGGCTTAGCAATAATGATGAAGTTTACGTATTTGAGTACACTGACCTGCGAGAAATCCACATGTCTAAGCCGCTTGGTGACACTGGACACCCAAATTAACCAAAAGTCATTAAGAATTATATCTTGGTGCAGTAATTGGCACTGGTACCTTAATTTACTGTCTTGATGTGTCAGGAACAGGTTGCTCTTGGACGTATATACAAAACCAATTCACACATACTTTTTAAAGAAATTTAATGTTTGCAAACAAAATGACGTGATATGGACATTTGCTGGTTACTGAAAACGTGAATATCTTGATGACTGATTTACTTCATGTAATAGCTCGCACTTTACATTTAAAAAAGAGTACACCAGTAGAATGTAAATTGGGTGAACTTGATAGATAAGATTGGAGAAATGTAGACATAACACTTGGTGGTGGACACAAGATGATACTGGACATGCAGTTATGGGAAGGTGTGTTTCTGCATGCAATGATACTAATAATTATAACAATTACTCATTACCTTTACATTATTTGATTTCTTTTTAAGGCGTCAGAACCAGTGGGGGAACTTGGGGAATGAGCCCCCCAACATTTTGGTGGGGGGCTGGAGATAAAATTAGCTGTTAGTCCCCCAATATATAAAGGGTAGGGGGTGCATTTTGATGTTTTATGAGCAGTTTGAGTAATCGATGAGCTTCAAGGGGAGGGGTGGAATTGGATGTTTTTAGAGAGCATCATGGGTGTTGCCCATATACATCAAAAGATCCACCAAAATAATAAAACTTTACAATATTCTGGTATACTCTATATTGCTCTTATGCTTATATGTTTGCTGAGAAGGCTGCATCCAGGAACCCCAGAAAATGGGTGTACACCCCTGTATGCTTATTGGAACACCAAATTTGACATATTATCATGCATTAAATATTTATTAAGTGCACTGTATGCGTAACAGAATGAATACGGCATCCATGTTTGTTGTGTTTCAGGAGAGGACCTGCATCATGTACCAGTACTGGTTGCCGATGTTAAGGCGCAGGATTCACTCGACAAGATGTGTCAACGTGCTAGGCTGGTGCTCAACTGTGTCGGCCCCTATGCCCTGTACGGTGAACCCGTTGTGCGCGCCTGCATCGAGAACAAAACCCACCACATAGACATCTCGGGGGAACCTACGGTAAATACACTCAACATTAATATGTGTCCTTGTTCCTTGTTGTACAGTGGTGAGGTTCAGGTACACTCTTGTCATGTAGCGCTTTGTTTCGTTCTTTCCATTGTTTCCTATTAACAACCCTTCTGAGCTTCTCAAACCCCTTTTCATGCAATCTGCCCACATGATCTTTTCCTACATCCCTGGTGTTTTTATGCCTCCGCTGGCTTAGTTTGCCTACATCCATTCTTACTAAATGGCCTGCCACTTAGCACATCCAGCTTCTCACAAATCTTCCCACGATATGGAAGAAATTGTGCATGCATGCTAGTATCATAATCATTAAATTTGATTGAAGTGACAATTCTCTTATACTGATTTTGACCATGCTTTAGTTATCACTATAGTAATTTTCTAATAGTATTACAGCATACTCATTTTACAATCACAGAACAAGACAGTGTAATTAGGTGTAAGAATGGGATGAAAGTCACAACCACTAGATCCAAGATTTAATTCAAGTTTGAATCAGATACTTGTAATAAATAAAATTAATCAGATTAGGCTTTGAACAACAAAATAAAAGGTCAGTTCTTATATAGCGCAGTATCCAGTCCTCAGGACTGCTCAAAGCGCTTTACAGTTTACTCCCTGGCAGACCTGTTCAATCGAACACCATCTGGAGTCCTCAACTTCTCTGGAAAGCATTCACCACCCCATAATTACTGTGCTAGGACTGTTTCAGTGTTTGTACACAAATATACACCACTGTTTATATTCAGGTACTCATTCATACACATATCACTAATAATTCAAGATAATATTTTCTTTACAGTAAACCTCGCTTAAGTTGGATTTGCCTAAGTCAGATCTTCGCCCAACTTGGACAGAATTCCGAGGAACGGTTGATTTGTAATGTATTTCCCATAAAAATCTTTGTCTAAGTCGGATTATGTAAGTCGGATCTTCGCCTAACTCAGACTACATGAGTCAGTCCATTTGATCCAAGATGATGTTTTCCTTTGCCTAAGTCGGATCGCAGTATTCAACAAAAATCACGTGGTTGCTTGGAGTACATGTACCAGATGAACTAAAAAAACACAACAACGTATGTAGGCGTCACGTCTTCACTCATCTAATATAACTATCATCACCCAGCCAATGGACACTGGTATTATCAAGAACATAATGTTCCATTACCGATACATCCGTACAACACCCTGATGCAGAGATTTACTGAGCGATGATGAGGACAACTAAGACTCGGTGTCTGAAGATGACATATCGAAACTCAGTGACGCACATGCAGCTTTATGGACGATAAGACACTATGGTTTCACACTCGGCAACAATGAAGTAAAAGAGTTGACTGACAAGTGTGAGGCCATTCTCATGAGACAGTTGCAACAAAGGCTTACACAGAGCAAGATGACTGACATTTACAATCAATAATAATTATTAAGTTATAACATTAGAGATTCGTGCCAAAATGAAGCACAAAACTGTTCTAATAGTGCAAAGTTGTGTGTTGCCTGTGGACATCAACGAATGTAGAATTACCGCAGTATCCAGTCATTTTCAAGCGTTATCCACAGGAGACCTAAGTGTTTTCAAAAGGCTGTGTTTGGTGTTAGCATTGGGATATATCATCTTCGAATTGTGTTTGCAGTTTCTGGAGAAGATGCAGCTACTGTACCACAGCAAGGCTAAGGAACAAGGGATCTTCATCATTGGAACCTGTGGATATGACAGCATTCCTGCAGAGATGGGCTTCATCTACACAAAGAAACAGTTCAATGGTTGGTTCACTTCAGACTCTTTATTACTAGCTCAATTTTGACTTTAAAATGAAATAATATCTGCATTTATGGTAAAAGACTAACCAGTAAGAAACTGTGAAATTTAGAGTCTGTAGCGATGTAGAAAAACCCTTGACTGGAAATCAGTGACAACTGAAATTAAGGCAATGTGGAATGTATTTACTTGTTCATTTTAAATATGTTACATATGCATGGATGCATGTACACGCACGCACGCACGTATACACGCATGCACGCATGCATGCACACACACAGTAATATGACATCACAGGTTTCACACCTTGTACCTTTTACTCTGTATTGCAAGATATTTGTAAGGCATTTGAAAAACACAATTTGTGTTAAAAATATTAATGGAAAAGTTCTGGTTCAACAACTAGTCCATTTTAATGACTGACAGGGCAACCGTAAGTTAATAGGATTGTACCCACTCTATATCATGATACAAAAGTCGAATACGCTGAATGTTATCTGGCAATGTTTGTTGGCGCTTGAGTAGCTGATTGTCTGTAGTCTATTGCTATCATACGTAGAATGCTTTCTTGAATGCTGTCTTTCAGGTCAGCTGTGTTACGTGGAAAATTACGCTGCCTTCAAGAATGGCCCAAACGTAAGTGAACAGGGAGTTGCGCAAGAAGTTGTTGTGAGAAAGTGGGAATGAGAACAGAGGGAAGAATGGGAAGGGAGTTCTAGTGAGTAAGTTGGAATGAGAACAGAGGGAAGAATAGGAAGGGAGTTGTAGTGAGTAAGTGGGAATGAGAACAGAGGGAAAAATGGGCAGGGAGTTGTAGTGAGAAAATGGGAATGAGAACAGAGGGAAGAAAGGGCAGGGAGTTGTAGTGAGTAAGTGGGAATGTGAACAGAGGGAAGAAAGGGCAGGGAGTTGTAGTGAGAAAGTGGGAATGAGAACAGAGGGAAGAAAGGGCAGGGAGTTGTAGTGAGAAAGTGGGAATGAGAACAGAGGGAAGAATGGGCAGGGAGTTGTAGTGAGAAAGTGGGAATGAAAACAGGGAAGAAAGGGCAGGGAGTTGTAGTGAGAAAGTGGGAATGAGAACAGAGGGAAGAAAGGGTAGGGAGTTGTAGTGAGTAAGTGGGAATGTGAACAGAGGGAAGAAAGGGCAGGGAGTTGTAGTGAGAAAGTGGGAATGAGAACAGAGGGAAGAAAGGGCAGGGAGTGGTAGTGAGTAAGTGGGAATGACAACGGAGGGAAGAAAGGGCAGGGAGTTGTAGTGAGAAAGTGGGAATGAGAACAGAGGGAAGAAAGGGCAGAAAGTTGTAGTGAGTAAGTGTGAATGAGAACAGAGGGAAGAATGGGCAGGGAGTTGTAGTGAGAAAGTGGGAATGAGAACAGAGGGAAGAATGGGCAGGGAGTTGTAGTGAGTAAGTGGGAATGTGAACAGAGGGAAGAAAGGGCAGGGAGTTGTAGTGAGAAAGTGGGAATGAGAACAGAGGGAAGAAAGGGCAGGGAGTGGTAGTGAGTAAGTGGGAATGACAACGGATGGAAGAAAGGGCAGGGAGTTGTAGTGAGAAAGTGGGAATGAGAACAGAGGGAAGAAAGGGCAGGGAGTTGTAGTGAGAAAGTGGGAATGAGAACAGAGGGAAGAAAGGGCAGAGAGTTGTAGTGAGTAAGTGTGAATGAGAACAGAGGGAAGAATGGGCAGGGAGTTGTAGTGAGAAAGTGGGAATGAGAACAGAGGGAAGAAAGGGCAGGGAGTTGTTGTGTTTACATTTGCTTTCCCTTTCAGGGCGCAGTTGTTAACAGTGGCACATGGCGTTCAGCTGTTCACGGTTTTGGCTTTTCGGGTGAACTAAAAAGACTGCGCAGTTCGATGCCTGCGATCACTTTGCCAAAGCCAAAACACCCTGCCCCTAAACGGTATGTGCATCATATAAGAGAACAGACATACATCAATTAAGTACCACCATGTTAGATACTTCCATACTGGCGTAATTATATGTGGATAATGACTTGCCTGTGGTTTCTGTAGTCCAGATATAACCAAGCACTGCCCACTCTCCAGGGACTAATGCAGGATAATATTTTTGCCCGTCGTGACAGCGCCATCCAAATTTTACCCATCCAAATGACGGGTTGGCACAATTCTTATCCGCTCCCGGTTTATATATATATAATATAGCCATTTGTGTACAATCCGGACCCTCCTCGATTTCGCTGTTGTAACTTGAGTTACTTTTGCGTAATGTTGATACCTCAGAACGTTTGTTCCATCATTCAACATCATCCCAGGCATATTTATATTACAAAAATATTGTCTTAGTTCACTTTTGAAGCCCAAATAGCAACCTGGTTTGCACTAGTCTGCACTGCTGCAGTCATGCGTTACCTCATTGCGCTCGTAAAATGAGCGATATAGTGGCATATGTTGATGCAAACCGGGGTGCTGTTTATGCTTCAATGGTGCGCTAAGACACAATATTCTTAAACGTAAATATCCTGGGATAATGTTGAATAATGGAACTAGCGCACTGAGGTATCATAGTTAGGCTAAACTCAAGTGATAATGGTAAAATCGAGGTGGGTCCGGATTCTACACAAGTGCCCATATGTATATAGTGACCATATTAATAACAACACTGCATTGCCAGTAGACGACGACGAATGCGATGACACGGGCAAAGATGACGACACCGAACGCAATGACACGGGCAGAGATGACGACATAGAACGCGATGACTCGGGCAGAGATGGCGACGACGAACATGAAGACACGGTCAGGGATGACGATGACGAACGCAATGACATGGGCAGAGATGACGACGACGAACATGACGACATGGGCAGAGATGATGACGACGAACGCGATGACACGAGCAGAGATGATGACACCGAATGCGACGACACGGGCAGAGATGACGACGACAACGAATGCGACAACATGGGCAGAGATGACGATGTCGAACACGACGACACGGGCAGAGATGACGATGCCGAACGCGACGACATGGGCAGAGATGACGACACCGAACGCGATGACATGGGCAGAGATGACGACGTCGAACACGACGACACGGGCAGAGATGATGATGCTGAACGCGACGACATGGGCAAAGATGACGATGACGAACGCAACTGCATGGGCAGAGAAACACTGGCGCAGTCTCCACTCGGTCGACACCATCGTTTTCCCAGTGAAAGATGGCAGTCAACATAATTTTCGTTGGTTTTGATTCGATAAAACGCATAAAATAATGTCATTTCAACATTTCTACAACATAGGCGGCGACATAGCGAAGACAAAAATGCTACATTGCTGTTTCAGTTGATAGCGTCAAGTTCTTTCAATTACCCGGACCCCTCTAGGGAAATAACGAAGTCATACGGAGAATAACAGGCCAGCACGCGAATGCTAAATACGGAAATCGTCCGTAAACTCGGCTAAAACAATGTCATCGTAATTTGACCGAATCGAATGTTACAAAACAGTTTTAGCAGGCGAAAATAACACAACGTTAATAAGGTGTAAAATATGGTCGGCGATTTGTTTATTGGCAATTCAAACGCCGGAAATATTCCCACAACAGTGCCGACACAAGTCTTTATAGTGCCAGTTTTTGACTCATAGTGGTAATTAACAATGTATCTATGCTGTACATTGACAACTTTTTTTGTTTAATATTGCAACAAACTATACACATTCCACGGGTGTGTAGAGTATTTCCAGGAACTGCCCTGTGAAGGCTGTGTCAACGTCAGAGAAAGGCTCCGCGTGTGCGGCGCCTGTCACACAGCTCGTCGTATATAAAGGGCTAGTTCGGGTCATTACATAGTTGACGGGTTTGTACCCATCAGTCAAAATTCTTACCCGCTCCTGGCCAACTCAGCCCGTCCCAATGATGGGGTGACGGGTCTCTGCATTAGTCTGTGCCACTCTTTCATCACAGCTCACTGTATTCGCTAATGTCATCATCCAGTTGGTTTGGTAAAGTTAATTTCTTGTTCCTAAACCATAAAGTAGTTGAGTTAATCTCAGATTTTGAAAACTCATTTTACCCTAATTCTTTATTCAGCAAATTACACATAGAAGGTAATCAACTACAGTGTTTAAACACCAACAATAGATAACAAAGTCACAACATTGTTTTTCAGTATACCGATTGTGAATGCAGTGTCTTGCACAATATAGTTATTACACGGCCTGTCCATCTCTTGGTGACTGCTTTAAATAAATAGGTATCTATTTGAAATGGTCAGTTTACAAAAGGGTCAAATATAAAATGGTAAATTTATGAATGTTAGCTTGATGTGAAGTCTGACAGCTTCCTGGAGATTTTGGTTCAGTTATTGAACGAAGGTTGTCTTCCATTATCTGGACTCAGTTAATTATTAACAGACAGTTTGCTTAATTGGTTGTGTTAAATGTGGGAACAACTCGACCGCACTGAACCAATTGCCACTAGAATTGTCTTATTGTATTACTACACAGCCCAGGTGTTAATTATTAACAGACAGTTTGCAGAATTGGTTATCTTAACTGTGGGAACATCGCGATTGCACTGAACCAATTGGTTGTCTTAAATATGGGAACATCGCAATTGCACTGAACCAATTGGTTGTCTTAAATGTGGGAACATCGCGACTGCACTGAACCAATTGGTTGTCTTAAATGTGGGAACATTGCGACTGCGCTGAACTAATTGGTTGTCTTAAATGTGGGATCATCGCGACTGTGCTGAACCAGTTGGTTGTCTTAAATGTGGGAACATCGTGACTGCGCTGAGCCAGTTGGTTATCTTAAATGTAGGAACATTGTTACTGCACTGAACCAGTTGGTTGTCTTAAATGTGGGAACATCGCGACTGCACTGAGCCAATTGGTTGTCTTAAATGTGGGAACATCGCGATTGCATTGAACCAATCGGTTGTCTTAACTGTGGGAACATCGGGACTGCATTGAACTAGTTGGTTGTCTTAAATTCGGGAACATCACGACTGCGCTGAACCAACTGGTTGTCTTAAATGCGGGAACATCACGACTGCGCTGAGCCAATTGGTTGTCTTAAATGTGGGAACATCGCGACTGCGCTGAACCAACTGGTTGTCTTAAATGTGGGAACATCGTGATTGCACTGAACTAGTTGGTTATCTTAAATGTGGGAACATCATGACTGCACTGAGCCAATTGGTTGTCTTAAGGGTAGCTACTACACGAAAATGCCCATATAACCAATATGCCATATGTATGTTAATACTGAAGATATCAACCGAATTTTGAGCACTGATTAAAAAAGAAATGTGAAATATGGCCTCATTTGCTTGTGTATTACCATGGCAATGAACACTTCAGTGACTGTTGTTTAGGTTTGAGCATTTTTCAAGATGTCTTGAAAAAACCTCAAACCTAAAGTCCCATCTCACAACAGTCATTGCAGTCAAACTTCCTTGATCAAAACCACCTTATTTGACAGAGGGGCATTCTGGCTAATGATTCTTGACAACTGCATGATCACACATACAGTTGTTAGCTCAGAACAATTTTCAAGGATGCAAGCCCCTTAATCACACTAGAAACGCTCATTGCCATGGTACTGCACAAGCAAATGAGCCCATATTCCACATATCATGTACTATTCATTTAACCAATTAGTACTCCAAATTTGGCTAAGATATGTTCGGTATTAACAGAGATATGGCCTATGGCCGTTTTCGGGTAGTAGGTACGCTTAAATGTGGGAACATCACGACTGCGCTGAACCATCTGGTTGTCTTAAATGTGGGAACATCGCGATTGCACTGAACAATCGGTTGTCTTAACTGTAGGAACATCGCGACTGCACTGAACCAATTGGTTGTCTTAACTGTGGGAACATCGCGGCTGCACTGAACCAATCGGTTGTCTTAACTGTAGGAACATCGCGACTACACTGAACCAATCGGTTGTCTTTATTGTGGGTACATCGCGGCTGCACTGAACCAATCGGTTGTCTTAACTGTGGGAACTTCGCGACTGTGCTGAACCAATTGGTTGTCTTAAATGTGGGAACATCGCGACTGCGCTGAACCAGTTGGTTATCTTAAATGTGGGAACATCGCGACTGCGCTGAGCCAATTTGTTGTCTTAAATGTCGGAACATTGCGACTGCGCTGAACCAGTTGGTTGTCTTAAATGTCGGAACATTGCGACTGAGCTGAACCAATTGCTTGTCTTAAATGTCGGAACATCGCGACTGAGCTGAACCAATTGGTTGTCTTAAATGTCGGAACATTGCGACTGCGCTGAACCAATTGCCAATAGAGTTGCGTATAATCTGAACATTTTGTGGAAGTAAAATTCCAGTTGCGAAAACAGTTTTGGGCTCATTAAAGACAATTTACACATACCTTAACACAGTTATGTATTATTACTTAATGTATTACTTAATGTATTATGACTGCGCCAAAGCTGTAGATAATGTGTACCATCGAATGTATTGTATCATAGTTTTCTATAATACACCAGCATCCTCATCAGCCACAATTATAGGCAGTTGTAGCTGTCTTGTGCTAACAGCTGTCGTCATTAGGTTTTGTCTGTTTCAGGCCCCTCATTTTCTACAGCAAGGATGTCAACAGTTGGTGTATCCCCTTTATTGGCTGTGACAAGTCCGTGGTCTACCGCACACAGAGAGACAACTATGTGAACAAACAAGAACAACCCGTATGTCGATGTACAGATCTGGCAGATACACCCTCTTTTTGTTACTGTACCACGCTAACTGACGTCCAGTTTTTATAAGTCAGAATCTCGCGTGTGTACTTGAAGTTAATACGATTGTGGATCAGATAAGTGTGATGTGCCACAACGGTTCGCACCATAGGGTATATTTCATAAAACTGAGGAAATGCCAAAATGCATTCACGTGATTAGAAGTATTGATTTTCGTTTTTTTCAATTTTTTTATAAGATTTAACAAGATTGTCACCCAGAGCATTAACTGTAGATGGCAGGTGGACAAGGAAGCCCTTTGGCTTATCGAGAGTCCAATACTTTTTATTTACGTGTATCCCGCCCTTTTAAGGTATGTGTCAATTTTATTTTTAAACATTCACACTACTAGCACCCACACAATCAGCAGATAATCTGTTCCATTCATTTACAGTCCTTTGTGAAAATGAGAACTTTCTTATATCTAATCTACACTGCTCCTTTACTAATGTAACTTCATGTCCTCTAGTCTTTCTATCTTTCTTAACTGAGAAAAAAATATTTCTATCAATATTTTCTTAACCATTCAATAGTTTAAACACTTCTATCTGATCTCCTCTCAATCTCCTGGTCTCTAGTGTTGTTAAACCACATACTTTTAGGTGTTTTTCATAACAAAGATCCTTCATTTTTGGTATCATTTTAGTCGCTCTCTTAGGTGCTACTTTTTCTAGCATATCTATGTCCTTCTTGCGATATGGCCTCCACGCTTGTATACAATATTCTAAATGAGGCCTAACTATTGCTTTGTACAGCGGTATTATTAGTTCTTTTTCCTGATACGCTATATTTCACCTAATTAATCCAAGGTTTTTATTTCCCTTTGAAGCTGCAATTCCGCACTGCTCTGAAACCTTCATATCAGCACTAATGGTTTACCCTAAGTCCTTTTCTTGTACAGTAGTACTTAGTACAGTACCCGTTGTATATTGTACATCTTTGTTCCCATGTCCTGTGTGGAGGCATTTACATTTCCCAAAATTGAACAACATTTGCCACTTTTCAGACCATTTGATCTACCTGTCAAGATCATCTTGTAAATGCTGTCGATCTCCATCACTTTTAATCCTTCTAAACACTTTTGTATCATCTGCAATTTTCAACACCTTGCTTGTTATATCATCGTCAAAATCATTGATATATATTAAGAAAAATATAGGTCCCAGTACTGATCCTTGTGGTACGCCACTCAAAACTGATTTCCAGTTTGAAGCCTCCCAATCAACTACTACCCATTGTCTTCTGTCCATCAGCCATTTTTCTATCCAGTTGATTATACCATTTCCTGTACCATGGGCCTTTAGTTTAAGCATTAATCTTTGATGTGGCATTTTGTCGAAAGCTTTTTGAAAATCTAAGTAGATGATATCTACTGGTGATCCCTCGTCTACCCACTTAGTGATATCTTCCAAAAAACATTTGTTAAGCATGACCTCGCTTTTAGAAACCCATGTTGAGATGGATTTATCAAGTTTGTTTCTTGAACCTTTTTTAAGTAACGGTATAATGTTTGCTTCTTTCCATTCTAAAGGAACCACTCTCTGTTCTAATGACAAATTGAAAACTGTTGCAAGCGGTACGCTAATTTGTTCTACAATTTCCAATAGTAGTTTGGGCGGAATCCCATCCACTGCAGTTGATTTATTATCTTTCAGAGCCCTTATTTTCTTAGTTACCATTTCTAGGGTTATAATTAACTGTCCTAAATAGTCTGATTCTGCCATCCTTGAACTTAGCCTAAGGTACTGGCAGTGAACTAATATCATCTCTGGTAAACACCGAACTAAAATACTCATTCAGGTCTTCTGTCATTAAGAATCCCTGTGATATTATATTTCCAACACTAAATTCTGTTTGCTTCGATCATACACATACAAACTCTTGCTGTCATGTTTTATATTACAAGCTAATTTTTGTTCATAGCTTCTCTTTGAATTTCTAATTTCAGCTGTAGCATCTTTAGTACTTCTTTATAAATGTTGTAGTCTTCATTATTTCCAGTACGTCTGTATGACTTCTACATCATTTGTTTGTACTTAATTTTTCTAATGGCTTCTTTCGATAAGTGTTTCTTTGTTAGAAACAGACAATTTACTGTCAGTTTTTGTAATGCAGTTTGAGATTGTTATTTGGTGCATGTTTTGGGTTGAATGGGGTGTGGTTGGAAACGTATATTGCTAACCGTCTATCTCAAAAGTTGAATTCTTCGGGTGAGTAAATTCAGCCACCCATCACTTTGCAACAAACTGACTTACGTGGATGATACTTGGTATCAATGTACAACTGAAATTTTGAAGCAGGTGTTGAACTGTTAAACTACTGATGGCTGGATGTTTTCTGATGTGCAATGGTACTATCAGCTCGGTTGTTTTACCTCCTACGTGTTAAAGATTGCTATTTTATGTTATGTTTACATTCCGTGTGTGTGTGTGTTATTTATAGAAACAAAAAATGGCCTGTTCTCTTTTTCTTTTATGAACTCTTTGTATAGACATACATATGTGAAGATTGATGTGTACTTGTGTGTGTGTGTGCATTTTTCATTGTGTTACATGTGTGTTTTCATGGATGTATTTATTTCTCAATTAAACACTACACGTCTGTACTCTTGTTGTTTGTCATAACCATGGTTATGTCATTTCTAGGTGGACTTCAATGGATTGCTGTGATCATAACCATGGGTGTGTTGTTTGTAGGTGGTCATAACCATGGGTGTGTTTTGTAGGTGGTCAAAGCCATGGGTGTGTTGTTTGTAGGAGGTCATAACCATGGGTGTGTTGTTTGTAGGTGGTCATAACCATGGGTGTGTTGTTTGTCGGTCATAACCATGGGTGTGTTGTTTGTAGGTGGTCATAACCACAGTTCTGTTGTTTGTAGGTGGGCTTCAATGCGTTCCTGTGCATCCAGTCACTGTTCTTCCTGGTGGCGGCGCTGCCAGTGGTCGTATCGATGGCTGTACTCAGTTCCTTCAGCCTGGGTCGCAGTCTCCTCATCAAGTACCCTCGCTTCTTCTCCTGCGGCATGTTCTCAGACAGCGGTCCAACACGAGACCAGGTGGCGGGGAGCTCCTTCACCCACACCCTGGTGGGGTACGGTCACGAGGAGGGGGAGGAGGGTGATGACAAGGAACCCCTGAAGAAGAAGATCGTCACGAGAGTATCAGGGCCCGATGCTGGATACATCTCTACACCAATATGCATGGTGCAGGCGGCGTACGTCGTGCTGAATGAAAGGGAGAAGATGCCGCCAAAGTGAGTGTTCATGAAAACTTCTCAGTGCTGGTCAGTTTGCAAAGTCAAAAAAATGTGTTTAAAGACGAAGCGAAAGGAACCTTTTTATTCCCAATCTGAATTAAATATACTCTAAAAATAATGTCCTGCTATTTGAATAATTTTTTACCTTTTCCTTCACCCAGTTCAAGGTCCTTTTTGGTTGCGTTTTTCTGTACATTTTCTGCACAATTTGTTGTGACACCTATAAAAATAATGTCTACAGCATACAGTGCTAGCATTTGGTTGAGCAAATAGGACCTGCTACATTCAGTGTGCAAAAACTGAGCTGTGAAATTGGTGGTCTGTCGTTTCAACTTTGTAAGGTTGGCAGTCCGACTTAAAATTGCTTCTGAGAGCAGAACTTCTCTGAGCTGGCAGTAATTTCAAATGTGAACTACATTCCATGTGTACCCTAAACATTAACCTGATTTATTTGTTCTGTTATTCATGTACCATTCAGTGTGTATTTACAGTTTCTTTGTGCACACACTAAAGTTATATGAGATTTTATGCCATACAGTCGGGCATTGCGCAATTTAAAAGGTCAGCTGCAGAATGTTTGTTAACCAGGAAGTGTCCTTAAAATAGCTTGTAAGAGGAGTGGGCAGTGATGCCATGTGATAATGACTGGCCAGTGGATGTGATTACTGCTATTTCTCCACTTTGCACCACCTACTTTATTTATTTATTTATTTGTAGTTCACCATGTCTCCCAGTGAAACACCTGCTCAAAGATGCTTATAATTATATATATATATATATAAGTAAAATGCATTAAAACGAACACAAGATTAAGATCTATAAAACAATTAGCAAAAGAGTAGCAGAAATAAGTTAAATAAAATGTAAGTTAGGTAAACCCAAGCAAATATAATGTCAGTTTTATATATATATATATATATATGTATATATTACAGGTATATACATATCTATATATATATGTGTATATATAAATATGTGTATATATATATATATGTGACCCACCTTAACAAAATGAGTCGCATGTCAGAAATTTTTAATATTGAGTTATTAGTAGCGTTGGAAAGAGCAGAATCTCTGCTTTCACATGGTGTATCATGTAAGAAGATATCTTAATTCTAACTGAAGTTATGGTTTAACAAACACATGTGAGGTAGAAACCTTAAAACACAGAAAACGGCCGTCAAAGTTGATGCAAATTATTCGTTATGTTTCATGAAATGTACCTTAGTTACCGTCTTCCAAGCCCTCTGGAGGTCACAGAATGTAGTTATTAGCATACGTATGCCCATATATGGGAAGATGACGCGTCAAGCTTCGTGGTGATATCCCATATGTTAGGAGCATCCCAAAATTAGCAGTTGCAGAACGCGCGCAATTACTGGCATTTTCGGCGTTATTTTAAGGAAATCGAGCGGAACACTTCGCACAGCTCTACAAAAATCGCTTTAAAATACACAAAACAGAGTTATTTAGTGGGTAGCTAGAGTAGTAATTAATAAAACGAATACCAAATAATAATTTTCAGGGGAAATCTCAGAATCGATGGATTCGCGATTTGTTCACATAAACGGCATTTACAGAAAATCAGATTTGCCGACATCCGACTCATTTTGTTAAGATGGGTCACATATATGTCATCTGCTGTCAGAAATGACCATAAGTCGCGAATCGCTATCAGAGCTACATGTCTTCAAAGTTCCCTATTCATAATTTGACCTATATTTTCATTTTTTTGTATTAATGTACTGTTTTACCAAATCAATGTCGCTCTTTCTGGTGAGCTTGGTTTTGACCCAATCAGGATGCTCCTTATATAAGTAATCAACGAAATAGTACGTGGTCAAGGTAGTTTGCACTGACCTATATATAGGTCACGCTGCACCGACCTATGACCTGACCTATTATGCTGCAGAAAATGGTGGACCTCAGCGATTTCGGAATTAGCGGCAGCAATGACTGAAATGAGTTGAAAGGTGGTGTGTTCAATGAGTATTTCAGTGCCGCTAATACGAGCAGTGGGGAAAGTGAGAATGAAAGCAATGGCAAAGGTGATGAGGGTGGCAATTTATAAGTTGAAATGGCACCGAAGCATCTGATCCAGGACTGCCAATTGGCGCTTGTGGCCCTGCTATGCCTCCGCCCGCAGCTATAGCATGTACGATGCTGCATACAGCAAATTGTAAATGTCCGGTTGGTATGTGCGTCGACTTATTTGACAAGGCATTGATCATGCTGGTGAGGTCGTTTAATGCAAGGCTCGAGAAGGTACAGTTATTTCATCTCCTCTTGGGGAAGATTTCAAAGGTTATTAGTCGTGGCGGCATGGCTGTAAGTAGTCCCTGTAAAGAACAGAGAATGAGGACTTGGTACAAAAAACATTCTCGAAGGTAATTATTATTTGTTTTATTCAAGTTTTATTCATGCTTGTTCAATGTTGAGAGGAAGAAGAAGAATAAGAATGAGAGGAAGATGGGAGGAAATAGGAGAGGAAGGACAGGAAGATGGAGAGGAAGATAGAAAGGAAGAAGGAGAGGAAGAATGAGAGGAAGTATGAGAGGAGGAAGGAGAGGAAGAACAAGAGGAAAAACGAGAGGACGATGGGAGGAAATAGGAGAGGAAGGACAGGAAGAAAGAGACGAAGAACGAGAGGAAGAATGAGAGGAAGAACGAGAGGAAGAAGGAGAGGAAGTTGTTGTTGTTCTCCTTGTCGTTCCCTGTCTCCAGGGGTGAGGCTGGCTTAGATATGCCAAATTTTCTTTTCTTTCTCTTCCTCGCACTACTTTCTCTACCACCCTTCTCCATTCTCCTCAGTCTTTTGCTCTTTTCCTTCATTTCCCTTTCCATCCCTCTAGGTCTCTCTTCACGCAATCCTCCCACCTCAGTCTCGGTCGCCCACGTCTTCTTTTTCCCTCCACTCTCCGGGCATCTGCTTTCTTTGCCATTCGTTCTTCTCCCATTTGCTCCACATGTCCTGCCCAGTTCAACCGACTTCTCACCAACTTCTTTTTGAAACTTCCTTTCACACCAACATCCTCCCTCAGCTCTTCCACTCTTTGCTTATCATAATTCTCCTGACCTAGTCGTTTTCGCACACTTGTACCCTCTCCTATTGTTTCTCTGTCATTGCTATAGTTTCTAGGCCATACAGGTAGGCTGGTGTCACACATGCGCATAGTACCTTTCCCTTGAGTTTTCGCGATATGTGCCCGTCTCCCATCACACCTTCTATTTTCCTCCATGCATTCGCCCCGGCTTGTATTCTCCTGTGAATTTCTGTCTCTGAGGAGCCATCCCCACATACTGCTCCGCCCAGGTATATAAAACTGTCTCTTTGTTTTAGTTTCTTCCACTCCAGGTGTATTTCCAGTTCTTTGCTTTGTTGCCCAACCCACAGCACCTCTGTCTTCTCCAAATTCACTTTCCGTTCGTGTTTGCTGAAGATATCCTTCCACTTTATCAGTAGTTTCTGGAGAATATCTTTCATACTGGTCTTTCTACTTATCAGTTCCATCACTGTGATAAACAGTAATGGGCTCAGGGCACTCCCATGTCTCAAGCTAACGTACACTTTGAATTCATCTGAGATTCCAGGTCCACACACCACTCTGCCCTTCGTTTCTTCATATGTCCCTTCCACCATCCTGACCTCTGCCTCTGGGACCCCCATCCATCTCAGTGTCGCCATTGTCATCTTTCTCGGTACCGTGTTATAAGCTTTCTCCAAGAAGTCCGAGAGGAAGAATGAGAGGAAGAAGGAGAGGGAGAGGGAGAGGGAGAAGGAGAAGGAGAGGGAAAAGGAGAGGAAGAAGGAGAGGGAGAATGGGTGGGAGAAGGAGAGGAAGAATGAGAGGGAGAAGGAGGGGAGGAAGAAGGAGAGGAAGAATGAGAGGGAGAAGGAGAGGGAAAAGGACAGGAAGAACGAGACTAATGAATGAGAGGAGGAATAAGAGGTGGAACAAGAGGAAGAAGGAAAGGAAGGTGGGCAGGAAGGAGAGGAATAACAAGAGGAAGAACCCTTTTTTCCAACCACTGGACTTCTTGAATAAAGTTGATTTCATACAAATGCCTGTTGACACAATTTCATGTCCCTTTAAACAAAACACTTCCACTGATTGATTTAAACGGTTGCTAAGACCTTAGTGTAAACAAAAACATCTCATTGAAAAAGTTTAAATCATGATTAACTCAGTAAGACTACAGCAAAATGTCTACATAGGGCCTTCAAGGAAATTGAGACTGAATGACAGACTTGGTATTGATTGAAAGCTCTTTCATTACTGCATCTGATGAACACATCAACTCAAAACTGTCAAATCTGACTTATGGTCTGTTCTGACAGCAGATGGCACGCACGCACGCACGCACGCACGCACGCACGCACGCACGCACGCACGCACGCAAGCACGCACATCAAACAATGGCAAACATACAAGAATAAATTAAATGAGTTAACACGTTAAAAACAAAAAATATATAAGAAGGTTCTAAAATTAATATAATAAATAGAAGACCTATTATAATGCATAAAATGCATCATAATACAATGTTAACACGCTGGTACATCAGTTGTTGATTTACCCCCGGTATTTGTGTTTCAGAGGTGGGGTGTTAACCCCAGGGGCAGCGTTTGCTGACACCAGCCTTCTGGAACGTCTTCAGCAACAGAACATCAAATTTTCCGTGCTGGAGCAGGAATGATGATTGTGAACTGGGAACTTCCAGGCTAAGACCTTGAAAAGGTCTTTAAATTGTTATTACAAAATCCACATTTTATTTGACAAAACAAAACTGGTGCATTTAATCAAATGATAGTTCCGTCACTGATTAAATAAATAGCTCCTAAATGATGTTCAAATGATAATTCGATGTTATATGTATTGGTCGTGAAGTTTTAGATCTGAGCCCTAAGCTGCACTCATCCTGTGTAATGTGTTGCTTGTTTTGTTGACATTGTTGCTTTGCTGTGTTAGTTCAATGATATTATGTAATGATGGTGTAACATTGTTATTGCACATTTTATGTGCATGTTTTATTAATGCTGTTGCTCGATTTGAAGAATTACTGAATGTTCATGTTGTTTCTGTTAACGTTGATTCACTGGTGGTTCAGAGGTTATCAGGCAGATTTCTGGTAGTGTGCTGGGAAGACACACTGTATAATATTGAAACCTTCGCTTATAGAGCACAGGGCTGAAATGATGCTTCTCCGACACCTGTAATGGGCTTCTTTCTTCACCACTTTCAAAGTTGTTCCATGCTTCGTCATATCTTCATTTATAAAAATTTTCAATGGTTTATTAGCCTATACCATACCTATTCTGATTGAGTGATGCCGTCTATCATTCGAAATCTCTCTAACATCAAAAGTAGTTGTGATCCACCTACTGTAATCTTGTCGTTCGATTGTATATGTAATATGTGGATAACACAAGAAAACGTGTACTTTATCATAATTTGTTTCATTTGAAACAAATCAGTATAAAACTGGATATAGTCATCTAAAATATGTATTGCATTATGGGAAATCCATAACGATCATATGTGAAAGGACTGTTTTGTATATTTGCTAGCTGTTAAGAAAAACAGTCACAAGATTGTACAATGTCATCTTCTGTGTCACTTGGATTTATCCATGATGTAACGTTATCCAGTTATCTTCTAGGTATTCTAGTTACAAGAGTATGTTTGCAACCGATTTAATAAAAAAACAGCATGACTCTGGAAACAATTAGAGTTGAAGGAATTTTATAAAGTCTCATGAGTATTGAAATATCCGACTCATCACCATATATTTATTCATCTGTCTAAACAGAACATTGGAGCAGTTTTATTTTAATGTGTGGCGCTCTTCAGAGAGCTCCAATAATTTGACAAGATAGTCACGTTCCAGGCATCACGGAGTAGACATTCAAACACATATCGACGGTTCCTCGAGGTGACCTAAACCACACTGTTTCGGGGAGAATCTCTTCGGTCAGCAGGAGTTATTCAGAAGTCCGCGGATGAGATATGTAACAAGAAATTGTCTCGGTAGTTCACGCAGTATGATTCATCTCCCGCTTTTGCAGATGGTTACGATGCCAGAACTTGATGATAAGATTCAATGTATGTTGAATTCCATTCGATCTGAGTTGGTGTGATGTCCAGAGATGTTTATCTGGGTGCTGTGGGATGACCAGGACACGGAGTCATCAGATACCGCAGATTCACGGTTCATGAGCTGCTCAAAGTGCTCATTTTGTCGTGCTAGATGACAATGTCACCTTTCGGGAGGACCTGTCTTGAGGCCAGATCCAAACCGTGGATCGCTGTGGTTTTCTCTTTCTACCACGTGTTTATGATGTCTTCTAATGTCGACAGAATTGTTGTTGGCTTTACTGGCTACCGTACAGTGTACTGTTATGCTGCAGTGTACTGTTATGCTGCAGTGTACTGTTATGCTGCAGTGTACTGTTATGCTGCAGTGTACTGTTATGCTGCAGTGTACTGTTATGCTGCAGTGTACTGTTATGCTGCAGTGTACTGTTATGCTGCAGTGTACTGTTATGCTGCAGTGTACTGTTATGCTGCAGTGTACTGTTATGCTGCAGTGTACTGTTATGCTGCAGTGTACTGTTATGCTGCAGTGTACTGTTATGCTGCAGTGTACTGTTATGCTGCAGAGTACTGTTATGCTGCAGTGTACTGTTATGCTGCAGTGTACTGTTATGCTGCAGTGTACTGTTACGTACACAACATGGTGTCAGAAGTGGCTAACGAATTTAGTGGTTTGCCACATTCGGCTAGGTGAGGACCCAATCGTCCCAGTTTTGAAGAATTTCGAGCAATTTGTCAGATTCAAACACGCTTTGCTAGAAAATCTCAATTGTATGGCAAGCCAAATATGACATAAACGAAACAAATTCAACCAGCGATTCATTGCAACTGTCGCGCAAGCCAAAGTGTGACTGAACAAGAATAAATACAAACATCACACGCTCTGAAAGACCAGAGTTGAAACTAAGAGAGAACATAGTTGAGAATTTCAAGAATTTGTTAAGTCCGCTTTAATGACTGTTGTATTCAGGCGAATTACAGAGACTTTGTAAAAAAATCCATCACTCCCAGATCAGACTGATGATGAGGCTCATTTCAAGAAACCCCAGCTGGAGATATCTGCATTGAGGTCAGCAATGCCTGACGAGGCTCTGTCAGACACAATTGAACCGCAAATAGCTGCGGCAGACAAACTGAAGCCTTTGATATGGAGCGTCTACGCCACCACTAGCTGGCTCAGTTGACAGTACCGTGTTATCAGATCGATTCATTTTCTGGAATCTACGCCAGAATGCACAGGACACAATACAAAACTGGGGAATGAAAGTACGCCAAGCAGGAAGTCTGTGAATACGATGCTATGGCAGATGAACTAAGCAAGGACTATTCGGGCTGCTAAACAAGGGCTATAAGGACCGACCTTCTGAAAGCCCACAAGAAAGCTGATGGGTAAAAAAACTCAGACGTTGCCGAAGCAAAAACCCATGAATCGGCCATTCATGCCAACAAACTCATTGTCGACATCTCCAGAAACAGTCACCGACGCATGAGTCTAAAACGAGAAGCCGGTACATGCCACTAGTGCGGGGACAAAAGAGGCCTTCGAAATCCTGTCCAGCTAATGATAGGAAATATGTGAAATATGGGGCAACGACCACTTTGCCACTGTTTGCCTGGACGGTTCAACCAAACCACATCAGTAGAACCAGCGTTTCCCAGCCAGAGGCCGTGGTCGTGGAAATAGACGACAACAGCACTGGACAGGTTACAACGCAACATCTCAGCGGGGTTTTGGCAGATTTCAAGAGCAAACTGTCCCCATTCAAGATGTACGCCAACTTGATCTGAGAGGTAAATGTGACGATTCACGTCAAATGAATGCTTCAAACAGAGAAGATTATCAGTGTTATTCACTAGAGAAGCAACAAGTACATGAGGTCGACAAAAGGTGCAACGGGGAAAAGATACTTTGTGAATCTCCCATTGTCAACAACAGGAGAGAGTTTCACTTACATGAAACTACAGATGGACACAGCTGCCACGTTTAACGCTATCAAAGAGCTGGCGCTGCACGCCTTAAAGCCAAACATTGCAATGCAACACTCACCGTATCTGTTATACCCCTACGGTGACGCAAAACCTATGAGACTACGTGGACAAGTAGTGCTCCTGTGCGAGAGGGAAGGCTGTTATGAAACCCTTCACTTCCAAGTCCTACCGAGTGCATTGATGGGTGATAAGCCTGCACTATTGTCCGGATCAGATGGGAAAGGTTGGGTCTCATCTGAATCAACACCGAAGAAGTTTTCTCGATAAACTCAACTTGCCTTGTGACGGAGACTAGTGATGATGATGATCCACCTGCTTACGAATTGATTCTGAGA
This sequence comes from Paraescarpia echinospica, assembly GCA_020002185.1. NCBI lineage: Eukaryota > Metazoa > Annelida > Polychaeta > Sabellida > Siboglinidae > Paraescarpia > Paraescarpia echinospica. The sequence goes on along the minus strand of CM034538.1, from coordinate 62,149,245 downwards.
AGGAAGTCTAGAGATATCACACAGCCAAATAAGGTGTTCAACACGAAATACGTTAGTGACGTGCCTGATGAGGAAATGATCAACAACCATCCATGTAACCATGTTGAGGAACTACACGCAACCACAACCAGCCATTGTAGGCCTGCACCATCACCATCCCGGAATCCAATACACATACCAAAGAGTCGGCAGTTACCCTCTGCAGGGCAGTTACGCAAATGGGATATACTACGAGAGTATGGTGACGACTTCAGTGGAATTGGCTGTATTGGGCCTCCAGTTCATTTCAAAGTGGAGGAAGCTATATATCCAATGCATAAGCCAGTCCACCGAGTACCCATTATCTGAACTTTGCACGAGACTATGGTTTCAAGCACACAAGTTTGTCACAATATCACACATCGCAATGAGCGAGCTGAGGCACCTGTGACAGTCTGTAAAGCCCAACTTCGTAAATCCGAGGATTGCGATAAAGCCATGCTGTTCTACAAGAACACACCGCCCACAGGACACACATACTCACCAGCCCATTACAGGATGTACTAAAACAGTACGACGCACTGACAAAATTGTCAAACTCGTGCTTATTATTTCAGAAGAGAATAAACCTGAGTATCTCTCCATTATGTAACCTCGGCCTCGGCTGAGCAGACTGGAATGACAAGAAAACATATACCAGAAATGTTTTAATAAAATGGCTAAATTGACAACGCGTAAAATGTAAATAGAGAAACATTCCCAGCATCTTATCAATGATACAACCTCAGACTAAAACGACAGAAGAATCACAGTAGCACATTTTTATCAACTGGCTAAATTGTCAACATGTATGTGACTAACAGTTAAATCGAGAACCAATCTGAATACCCTTCTACAATCTATCACCCCTGCCCTCAGCCCCGGCTGAGCAGACTGGAACGGCAGACGAAATACAGTAGCACATTGTTATCAACTGGCTAAATTGTCAACGTGCGGCACAGGAAGAGTAAGGCAGTCAGAGCTACACAAGAAAGGAGTAATGATATGTAAACTTGTTTATTAAAGGAAACATTTTAAAATGGAAACTAAGAATCCCATATGTCCCCAAATCAATCGTCTGTTTGCGCGTGTTTGTGCGTACGTACATGTGTCACAGTCCCACATTATCATCTCTTGTAAGCTAACTATATATATCGTCAGTTCTTTTGCTGGCGCGTGGGGATATGATACACATACTATATACAATATATTTCGATTATGCTTTGTACCCCATGCATTCAGGTTTGTGTATTGCAACACAATATACTATATACTTATTTTATGTAAAACGATTTTTGAAAACAAAGACATTGAACATTATAGTCATCACCAACACACATAAATACAACAGTTCATCGTATTATGGAATGGCAACATATTGCACCCGTTACTATAATGCCTAACACAATTATTTACACGTTCTATACGTACACAGTGCCCTTTTAATCAGAGGTTTAGGCCAAAATACACTGGAAACAAAAAAGTCGATAATAAAAATAAGCTGATTTTTGCACCACAGATCCACTAACTGATGTGAATGTTGGCAAAAATTAAAAGTAATATATCTGAAATTGTCACACCTGAAAAACTCATTTTTGACATCAACTACGTGGCCCTAGGTTACACCATTCTTAAGAAACGTGAATATTCTGTTTTGACGGGCGCAATTTTTTTAAATGGCGGATGTATGAATGTCGGTGAAGGTCAAAAGTAATATATTTGAAATCGCGGTACCTAAAAAACTACATTTTGTTATTAACTATGTGGCTAGGGCTACATTCCTAAGATACGGCAATAATAGGCTTTGATCGTCGCCACCTTTAAAAATGAAGAATATATAAAATGGGTATTGGAAACAGGTTATACAGAAAAAATTGTATTGAAAAGTTTGCTGTGAAGAATATGTATGTTGAAACTATTAAATCAACACACGTCCATTTAGTTTAATGAATGTATGTTTAAATAAAGTTGCTACTTGTTAATTAACTAATTCTGTATTTTTTTGTCATAGCAAAATGTAATTATTTCACACGTTCAGGGATTGCATGTAGGCGGGCGTATATATATAATAATGATTATATAGTATATATATATATATATATGGTAGAGTTGTCAGTTTTAATTTCACAAATAAAATGTCTTGTAATACTATGCATGGATTGTTATTTAAACAGATTAAACAATGTTCGTCATCAGGCTACAAGAACTCAAGATTAAACAATGTTCGTCATCAAGCTACAAGAACTCACGAATAAACAGTGTTCGTCATCAAATTATAAGACCTCAAGACTTAAAATGTCTCCGACATCAGACTATAAGAGTTCTATCTAAATAAACACGCAATGTTCATTACCAGGTAACATCACCTAAGGAGTAAACAGTGGTCGTCGTCATATTATAAGAGCTCTAGACTAAACGTCGTCACTATGGCGTATCGTGGCTCGCCAACAACGATGGAATGAATGACGGTATCTCCTTTCATTAGTGTTTCCCTCACACCCTTGCTGTCGACCCTGCGGTGGACGAAGGGCACGAGATTTTGTAACCTCACACACGGTATATTCATATATGTTTTAATACTGTTAGCTGTCTCGTATTTGTGGCTGTATGGATGAGTCATGCAATAATGTAAATTGTTGAATGTTATCTGCAGTGTTGCAAAAGCATCAAATGGAGAATTCAAGAACAAATACCCTAGCGGTCTGGGGTGCAAAGGAAATACGATCGACTTGGGGTAGACACAGTGCTTGAACTGCGACGAAATGTCGCCAACGTGTGTTGCATTTTCGTAAAAGAAACTGATGTCTACATATGGCCAACTCCACGGGTATCGAGACTGCGGAGTCGACTGCGACGAGTAGAACTTGAGACGAGATCCGGCGTAGGCGACGGTGTAGCGAGGGGCTAGCGTATCGAGTGCTGCGTAGAGGGTGACCCGCTGTGTCACGTTCACAATGACGTCTATGTCGTCATCCCAAGGGATGATGCCGTGGTGTCGGTATGAACCTAGCAGTGTCCCGGCATACAGGAAATACGTTATGTTCCGCGAGTTGCACACATCAACCAGTTTCTCAACAATGTCGAATATGATTTGATTTTCCACCACGTTCATTGCCGTCAGCTGCCTCTTCGGCGCTGGTCGTGGCCAGAACCACCGCCGACGCTTGCGCTTTAACGATACCAGTGTTTCAATTGGTTCTAAAAAGTCGAAGTCCTGCACATGACCCTGTCTTCTGTGGTCGTCTAGGTGGTTGTATACGGTCAGGACTTGCCCCTCTGTTCCGCTGTTGAAGAGTGCGTTGTATATGGACATAATGCCCATGAGCACAGACGTCACCAACAGCAAGACCGCGACTTTCTTTTTAACTTTGTACATGTCCACAGCTGTCGTCCCGCCCGAAATCTGTCAACCACAAAGTAAAGTTAAGTTCTTGTACAGCACAATATCCAGACCTCAGGATTGCTCAAAGCACTTTATACTACTCCCTGGCAGACCTGTTCAATCGAACACCATCTCGACTACACTGGGAAGCATCCAGCCACGCTGCATTTAATGCGCGAAAATTATATATACGTACACAAATATTCACCACTGTCTATAGCCAGGTACTCATTCGTTCAGCTGGATGAACTGGATCAACGTAGAGTGAAAGAATTTGCCCAAGGTTCGACACCACAGTACAGGATTCGAATCCGGGTTCTCTCGGTCGAGAGTCCGAAGCTCTAACCGCTGCACCACTGCGCTCCTATTACTACACAACCAAAGTTATATCAAGACAGAGTTCAACTAAGTCGGTGGCATTGTCGAGGCACCGAGGCAGTGTTGCATGTGACTAGAGTACAACGTATTCATCAAATATAAAATCCACGTTGCTACGATACAATATCATAGACGACCGTCGCTTGCAACATAGCTGGTCCTACGTTTGAAGTGACGTTGCACTGTCGCCTCTGAAGCAACCGCGACGCCTTTAAACAAAGTTAGCCTCGTGCAACACTGCCTCTAATAAACACACTGGCTGCGGCGACGGATATCGCGATGTTTTACTTATGTTAAATCTACTCGTTGTTCCAGCGTATTGTCATGGCAACAAAAAAGGAAACTAGTATTTATAGTATTAATACATTTTTTGTATTGTTGGTCAAACGCCGTCAGTTTCTTCGTATATTTTGTATAGAGCTAATTTTAGATAATGTTGGGTAAATTATCCCATTCTCGGACCATGCAAGGTGTCGGGTAGTAAGTTCGCAAAGTCCAGAAACCTATAATGTGTTTTGTATTGATTCAACCCACCACCCGCCCCAGCAATACGTCGTCTGGTCCCGTGTCGGACTTTCAAACGATTTTGGATGACTCAAAATGGCTCCCAAAACGCAGCCAGTGACCACCAAATTAAACTGGCTTAAGGGGTCAGCACACTGAGAGTTTTCCCATTGGCGACCACGTTAACGGTTTGTCTGATTGTAAGAAAACGTGACCTAGAAACTATATTAAACTTCTCACCTGCCGTTGTCATCATCTCATTGATATGCCTGTCGAGTTTAGTCAAAATGTAATATTTCTAGCTCTTACCAAATGCCTGTATGTATGACACCCGTCAATATTTACAAATGGATGCAGGCAGTAATCCGACTAAAGTGTCAACTAGCCAAATACCCTTCCGCTTAGTAAAATCAGCTAAAAAGACACCATTTTACTGTCAACAGCTTCTACAATCACATCTAGAAATCTGACTACTCAAATGCACTTATGTCAGAGCAAGTGAATATTGTAAAAAATCATTTCTCAAAAATATACTGCACTTTTTTTCGTCTGTAACCAAGCAGGAAGTCTAACAGTGTCCTGACCCCTTAACATGGTCGCCAAGACATTATACCCACCACAGTCACAGGCGTGTCTAGGGGGCGGCGGCCTAGACCTTTGGAATTGAGCATGCCCGTAGACACATTTTATAATGGGCCCATGCGACCGTGCCCGCCTAGACCAATGGAAATATCACGGCGGCGACAATTTGTGAAACATGTTGTGAACAGAGCAACCGTACACACAACGCAAAAAACAACTAATTTTAGAGTAGTTATATTTAATAATAATTTAATAGCGCGGCATCCAGTCTTAGGATTGTTTAAGGCGCTTCACCTTCTGACAGACCTGCTCTGTCTCTCCCTCCCTCCTTCGCCTGATCCCTTTCCATCTCCCCCCTCGTTATCTCCCTCCCCCACCACCCCCCTCTTGCTCATTATCTATAAAAAACACACACACACACACACACTCTCTCTTTCTCTCCATCCCTCTCTGGGAAGCATTCAGCTACGTTGCAATTACTGCGCGAATACACCATTCCTTCCTTTACACAAACATCACTGCATATAGCTACGTACTTAGTGAACTGAAGCAACGTGGAGTGGACAAAATTGTTCATGCTTCGAAACCGCAGCAAGACAATTCGAACCAGGATTTTCTATGTTTACAACATTAATATTCAATCTAGGGGATTTCACCAGGGTACTCACATGAAACGCCAAGTTACAATGCTTATTATTCCATGCTACTAAAAACAAAACACGCCCTGCACGACGTTGTGAATGCCTCGAGGAGTGTCTCCTGTCTCCACGTACGCGAGAGTGATGTTCTACATGGATATAGCGAGTAAAGAAGTATTATAATACGGTACCCAGCCGCGACGGGGTACAACGTTCCTATGTATCGCTATGGGGACCAGTGCTGCCACCAAATGTACATATGCACCTGTAGGAACCTGTAGGCATGCAGTGCCAATTAAGACGACTGGTCAGTATTACGCAATTCTGTGCAAACCGTGTCAAACAGAATGCGTTGCGACTGGTGCGAGGATTAGCTAAGTTTTGTTGTGAAGTCGAACTCGCATGTGTAGACATGAATCAAGATTGCTGTTAAACAGTAACATTACGCACAGTGACTCGAGGAATAAACGACGTGGTCGATCGAATATTACTTACGTGTCAAGATTTATGTTGACCAGAATGGTTGAAACGTCCAACAGTAGTACCTTCGCCACGTTTGTGGGCAGACCCGTCAGGGTGCCATGGTTGAGTAGTTCGTAAACACCTGACAGCGGGGCACATTAGTAGGCCAACCAATTTGAATGCACCGCAATGCATTCAGGAATCTGTTTGCTTGGTGACGCATAACCTACAACCTATTGTTGAAAGTTCCAGTGAGTGTGTCTCACCGTTGACACTTTATCGCGGTGGGTCGTTGGTAGCCAGGCATGACGTGTGTCGAGGTGTAGTCTCAGTTGGCTATAATTTAAGATGTGTTGCATATATCCGACACCACTATATCTCTTTGTGGAGCGCAGTGGTGCAGTGCTTTGAGTGTCGGACTATCAATCGAGAGAACTGTTATGTTGCGGTGGTGCTTTATTTAGAACTGTACATGGCATAGAAAGTGTTATAAGTATTTATTGAATTAATACAAACAGAATACCTCGCTGCGCGCCATCGTGTCACGTACTTGACCCCGTGACCCCGATGCCCAGTGTCGCTGTCGGAGAATGTCCCAGTAATAAATACCAATATCGTGACATCCTCCCTCTTTTAACAATAGGAACGAAACAAAACAGAACTATACAACACAGGCGCTACTGCTGATAGTCTGCTAAATACGCCGGTGGCCTGCGAGCACGTGTCTCTCTGCGCGTCGGAGATGGGGTGACACGTGCTGGCGTGACAGGCGTCAATTCGACATCTTCACGACACGACGCGTCTTCATGAGTTGGCGAATCGTCCGGAGGTGCCGAGTCTTCCCAACTGGGCGACTCTTCCGGACGTGACTCTTCACGGTGTGTAGAAGGCGCCGCGCGTGAACTATCAAGTAGCGACGCCGGCAGCCTTTCGTCGACGACCCGTAGAGCTCGCCGGTTGCGCCTATACACGTGACCGTTGATCAGCACAGCATACGAACGATGGGACAGCTGCTTCGTGCATTCCCCAAGCGTCCATGTCTCGTCGCCAGGCAATTTCATCCGAATTGCACTGCCCAGTGCTATCGGCCCAGGTAATGTGCCGATCGGTTGTATTGTGTACACTGCGCCTTTTTGTTTGCGGCTCTGTCGCGAGACACATTGACGGCGAGTTTAGGTTTCAGCATCCTGCGTTGGGTCGGTAGAAGTGTTCTGCAGCGGCGTCCGAATAACAGTTGTGCCGGAGACGCGCTGTAACCTTCACGGACGGTGTTCCGGAAACTCAACAGCGCCAACTGGATGTCGCCGCCATCATCGATTGCCTTTTTGACGAGGTTCTTCACGGTGCCCACGGCCCTCTCGACCTGACCATTACTCTGGGCATATCTCGGACTGCTGGTTATATGCTCTATGTCCCATTTCTTCGCAAACTCCTGGAACTCGCCGCACGAGAACTGCGGGCCATTGTCCGACATAAGAAGCTCTGGTGACCCATGACGCGCAAACTGGGATCTCATCGCGTCGATCACACACTTCGCGCGCGTACTTGACGTCAATCTCATCAGCTCGAAGAAGTTTGAATAGTAGTCAACCAGGACTAAATAGTGTTGGCCATGCAGTTCAAACAAATCGGCGCCAACCTTAGCCCACGGCCGCCCAGGAACATCATGAGGCAGCATCGGCTCTTTGCATTGATTTGGCCTGTGCGAGTTACAGACGCTGCATTGACTGACGTAATCGGCAAATTGCTGGTTCATCAACGGCCAGTAGACGGTGTCCTTCGCTATACGTATGCAGCCCTGTATCCCTTGATGCGATCTGTGAATAGACGAGATGATGTCCTTGCGCAATCGAGCGGGAACCACTATCCTGGAGTCTTTGAACAACAGACCATCCTGCACCGTCAGTTCGTGCCGCACACTGTAGTACGCTCGAAGATCCAGATCAGTGTCCGATTTCTGCGAAGGCCACCCGTCCACCGTCACCCGGATCAGTTTCTGCAGGACACGGTCCTCACCGGTGGCTGCTTGCAGCTCTTTCAGTCGGCTTGGCGATACCGACAACCCTTTCGTCATGTCGATCTCTGCGATGTTGACGGCGTGGACACTCGGCTCGCCGGGAATGTACGCTCTGCTCAGTGTGTCGGCGATATGCATATCGATCCCACGTGTATACGTCACGTCCAAGGTGTACCGCTGCAGACGCAGCATCATGCGCTGTAGGCGTTTCGGTGCAGTTACGAGAGGCTTTCTGAAGATCGCTTCCAGAGGCTTGTGGTCACTCTGCACAGACACATTCTCTCTCCCGTATATGTACTGGTCAAATCTCTCGCAGGCGAACACGATCGCGAGAAGCTCTTTTTCTATTTGGGCGTAGTTTCTCTCGGTCGCCGTCAGCGCCCGAGACGCATACACCACCGGAAGTCCATCTTGTAGCAAACCCGCCCCGAGACCGCTGTCTGATGCATCGCACTGGATACACACTGCCTTCGTCACATCGTAGTATTGCAGAACCGGCGTAGTTGTGAGGGCCCTCTTCATCTCATTGAACGTTTGCTCGTGGATATGTAGCCAACTCCATTCAATCTCCTTGTTCACGAGATGTCTGAGCGGCTCAAGTATCGCTGATAAATGTGGCACGAACTTCGCAAGGTAGTTGACAGTACCAAGTAGCCGCTGCACCGCCTTGACGTCTTCCGGAACCGGCATTCGCACGATGGCCTCGACCTTCGTAGGGTCCACCCGGAGACCTGATCGCGTCAGAATATGTCCGATGTACGATACTTCCGTCAACTTCAACTTCATCTTGCCCGCGTTCAACCGTAAGTTTCGCTCTCTAGCCCGCTCCAAGAATGCTCGCAGGTTCTGGTCGTGGTCAGCCTCCGCTTGCTCATCAGTAGCACCGCAACCGACGATCAGGAAGTCATCGTGAATTACTTCAATGCCGGCCAGGCCTTCCACCAGTTGATTCATTGAGCGCTGCCAGATTTCCGGGGCTGAGTTTATGCCAAACGACATCCTCAACCACCGGTATCTGCCGAATGGCGTGTTGAAACAGGTTAGCATGCTGGACTTGTCATCTAGCGAAATCTGCCAAAACCCGTTTTTTGCGTCCATCACTGTGAAGAAGCGTGCCTGTTTCATTCGAGTGCTCACCTCCTCGATGGTTGGAATCGGGTAATGCTCGCGCCGAATGGCAGTGTTCAGGTCTTTGGGGTCTAGACACAGCCTGATTTTCCCATTGGGCTTCTGCACGACAACCATGCTAGACACCCAGTCGGTGGCTTCTGTTACGGGTGCTATGATTGCATCGGCCACCAGCTCGTCGAGTTTCTCCCTCAGTTGTTCACGCAGTTGTACCGGTACACGTCTTGGAGCGTGCACTACAGGCCTCACAGACTCGTCAATCTGGATAGCGTACGTGTCCTTGAGCCTGCCTACGCCCTTGAAGACGTCTGCATACTCGGCTAGCACGTCGTTCGCTGTCAGCCCTGCGGTGGTCGCGCAGACACTGTAGAAAGAGTCAAGAGAGTCGCAGTCATGTATCTTCAGAAGCCCCATGCCCTCAGACGCTGCTAAGCTGAGAATTGGCGTATACTTTCCTTGGAGAATGTTGAACACAATTCGGTGTTTGACGCCTCGCCTAGTGACTAGTAGCTTGCATCGGCCGAGAGCGGTTTCGCGTGCTCCTGTGTATGTTACAATGACGAGTTTAATTGGCCTCAGATTCGCCAGCGATCTGTCCCCTGTCGCCCTCACATACTCATCGCGCGGCAGCACGCAACAATCAGCCCCACTGTCTATCTGGAACGGCACCGGCACGCCGTCGTCACCCAAGCCAAGTGTTATCATCGCCCGACGTCTAATGCCCACACTGTTCACTCTTAGTGTTCCAACACTGTACTCATCATCTGATGCTGACGTCTGCACTTGTCTTATGCTTTTATTGTGGTATTTGCTTTGAAAATGATTCTTTTTTTCCACACTTCCGGCACTCCTTGCCGTAGGCTGGGCAGCTTCTGGGACCGTGGTCGTACGGACAGTTCTTGCAAACCACCCTGCCTTCTCTATCTTTATGACCTTGATCGCGTCCGCGGAATCTGTTGGGCGCCTGCACGGTGCACACTGCCTGATCACCTGACATGGCGTGTGTCTGCACTACCGTTGCTTCAGCAGCTTGCACCATTTCATACGCTCGTTCGAGAGTCAGAGCATTCTCCCGCAGTAGGCGTTCGCGCACTTTCGCATCGCGCAAACCGTGTACCAATCTGTCCCGAATGATTTGGCTGGTCGTTATGCCACCGAAATCGCAGCTGTCTGCAGCATGGCGTAGCTCTGTCATGTATTGCGCACCGGACTCTCCAGCCTCTTGGTTTCGGCATTGAAATTTGTACCTCTCAAATATGGTATTTTGTCGTGGGTTGCAGTGCCCTTCAAACTTCCGCAGGACGTCTTCCAAGTTGTCTTCACTTTCACCATCCGCGTATTGACAGCGTCATCGCCAATCACCGACAGAAGTGTACACACTCTTTTCTTATCTGACGCCTCGTCGATGCCGGTCGCAATTTCGAACCGATTCCACGTTTTACGCCAAGCCTTCCACAGAATTGCGGCCGATTTATCATTGATGTTCAACGGTTTTGGCGTAGGAATGTTCGACGTTGCCATCGTTGACGTTGTCAGATACGGTAGGCCAGAGTACAGCAGTGCCTGCGAACACTAAACAGTTCCGAACACTCACCACAAGCGATAATGTCACAAACTGGGCGTTAGCGGTTCGTGTACATACGCACTGACACCATGTTATGTTGCGGTGATGCTTTATTTAGAACTGTACATGGCATAGAAAGTGTTATAAGTATTTATTGAATTAATACAAACAGAATACCTCGCTGCGCGCCATCGTGTCACGTACTTGACCCCGTGACCCCGATGCCCAGTGTCGCTGTCGGAGAATGTCCCAGTAATAAATACCAATATCGTGACAAGAACCCTGGTTCGAATCCTGTGCTGCCGTGCAGAATCTTGGGAAAGTTTGTTCAATTAACGTTGTTCCAATTCACCCAGCAGTATGAATGAATACCTGGCTAGACATCCATCTCCAAGCCCTCTTCCGTCGCCTCCGCAGGTGGTACCTCTCCCCGACACCTCTTGCACATAAACGTCGCGCTCACTGCCTGCAGGCTGCCCTTCACACCACTGCATCTCCTGTGGACCCACTTCGTACACGATGTACACTGAAGCGAGTTAGCGGCTACACCCTTGCTACAGACTCCACATAGCCATGCACAGTCATATATATATATAAGAACTTACCTTTTTATCTTTATTTGTGTAAGGTAGTAGTTTGGACACCTACACATGTTCACAGTTATGCTGTAATGTATGTTGACATGCTAATTAAGATATGGTTCCCATGATTTAATTGCCAAGGTTAATTACTATGATTAACCAATTGCTTGAACGGTATGGGATAAACTATCTCCAGAGACACTGATCACGCGTGTGTTTTGACCAAGCAGTGGTACAGCAGCTGTTTGCTAGGCTGGCACACAACAAGGAGGAGACATTTCATTTTTGTGATGAGTGTCAACTTGTTCAATAATACTTTTAAGGTATTATTTCCCTTTTCTAATTATACCACATTGTGAAGTGGAAGATTGCCCACTATTTGACCTAAACTTGGATGGATGTTTTTAAACCCTTATAACTATAAGGGTTTTCACTATATGGTAAATTGCTTTGAGCACGCACCCCAGGATGCTGCGGTTGACTCTCAATGGCTGCCTGTAAACAGTAGTGGACTTATTATATATGACTCTTAATGAGTTTTAGAATGCTTGCATCCTGCTGGTGATATAACTTGCAGAGTATACAGTTTTAATCATGTTTGGTCAGATACTGTATTGTGTATTATGATGCTTAATCTACGCTATTACGTTAATATGCCATAGTATGCATTTAACAACATAATGTGTTCTATGAAGCTATGCAGTCAGTATCAGAAGCTGCCCAGTGGCCACTAATGTCCTCATGATTAACCATCCTAGGGGCTGGCTGGGTAGGGTGTGGGGCATATGACACTTGAAAACAAGATACCCTGGTTAGTGTAGCTAGATTGTAAACACTGGCTAAGTGTTGGTTCAGTCATTTAAAGGGACTAAAAACACCTATTGCTTGAATTCATGTTATATTACATCCTGCTATCTATTTCCACGTCCACCAAGCACCCAAAAAAATGAATGCGAATTGGCCTACAAGTCGACTAGGTTTCGCCGAGCTTGGGCTCGTTTTCAGAATAATTATATCGAATGCAACCAACGGGAGATAATCTACACCAATAAACATACATAGCAAACATATATTGTATCCAGCTACAGAAAGTAACGTGTATAATCTCATAATATCACTAGAATATCGATATATGAAGGAGTTATACAATTTATCATAACAACTTAATGAGCAGTGTTGATGTGAACATGGTCATTATATATGGTAGATTATGTAATTACTGCATATGTTAGATGCATAGACTTTTGTTTGTTGATTCACATACAACTGTATTCCTGGTATAACTTGTATGACAATTATATATTTGTTCGATTACTTGACATTATACTGGATTCATTATAGTGTGTATGCGGGCTGTGTGACATGTCTCTACGCATCGTATTGGTCTATGTATACTTGTACTGCTAGTACCCTATTGACACACTTGCATGTTTAGTTTGTTTAGGGTTTTGTTGTGAGTCCGGAACTAAGACCACAAATAAAGAACTTGATTAAAAAGATTGGAACCGACTTGTTGGTTGTACACATTGGCACCGTCACATTAGTTTAAATAATGCATGAACGACATCCGATTCAATTGTTGCCCATTGCCAATCCCCGTTTATAGTTATATATCGACACCATCAATATGATCTATCAATGTTGAGTTTCGTGTCACCAGCACAACTAGTCACTCGATACAAACATCACACTGGGTCATTTCGTCTTAACAATCTGGCACGAATGTTGCATCAATATCACACTGGCTATCGAGTCCCATAACAATGGCAATGTTGTGCCAAAACTAGCGAAGTGTTGTTGCTGTAGGGCCTAGTACACCTGTCTATACATAACATAACTAACGACACGAACTGCGTACAGTGTGACAAAGCGGTGCCGTGCCCCTTGAAAACAGATGGTTGCAGGGGCCATGAGGAGATAAAGTCTCGATCGAATCCGTGACAACAGACGATGATTTAAAATATGGTAATCTTCGCTTCGAGAATGATGATCAGCACAACAATATACGTTAGATATGATAGACTATTACGCTGGCAGTGATGTGATTACTGGCGCACCAGTAATTTCTGCATCACCATCAAATCGTCGTTTAACATCGTGATATCATACGCGCAGTAGAGCCTAGAGTGTTCTTTGACGATTGGAAAACCATGTGATGGATCACTAAACGTACATTTTTTTGATCACAGGCGGATGGACCTTAGGAATTTTGTCGCGCTATGCCCGCGCTAGACCTTTAAAATGTGCCCCCAGATGTTGAGAAAAATTACGAACGTCGCCGCAAAAGTCCTTCAGCGGAGTCGTGCTGAAGCTCCGGTTCAGCACACCCAATAGGAATTTGGTCGGGCCGCCAGTGTTTTTGCGAGCCTCAAGGGGAATGCAACTGTAGGTTTTGGCCCAGACTACTCTTGCTGGATCCGCCCCGGCAGTCTGTGTACAATAAACCACAAAAGGCACAACGTGTTGATTGAACGCCACATGTATAGGACTACCCCTTTTTCTATGCCACACCATACGGACTTGTTTATATTCCAAACCTTCTTCCTTTTTTCATCACTGCCCTTCCCCCGGATTCCGCGGCGTCACAAAACCCGATACGAGATGTCGCTGTTTCCAAGGAACAATTTGCTCGAGACTTGGAGTCAATACCAGGGTTGGCGTTGATTTAATCAAATTGATTAAATCATCGATTAAATCAACTTATTGATTTTTTCGATTTTTTTCTTCAGATTATCTTAAATTTACAATAATAATCCTGAAATCTGTAAGACAGCTGACATTTTTTAATTACTAGGCCCACATGTTTTTACAGCTGTGCTCAATTATATAATTGCTTGGTGTATTGCTTGGACTTTGGTATGTTGTGTTAGGCAAGTGACAGAGGCAAGTGATACATGTGATCACCGAGGCATGACTTTGACTGATTGGGAAGAGGGCATACCTTTATTTGTATTGTCACCTGCCAAGGACCAAATGACTGCAGCTAATTGCATGCTTTGATTTAATCAGCTACCCCAGGGTACCTAAGATGAGTAAGATCAATGTGAGATGGGTTCCAAAGTATAGATAAGGTGTATCCTCAATTTGGAATTAAAACCAGCTTAGTCAAACTCTGATTATTTGAACTACTCTGATCAGTGTTATTTTGTCAGCGTGCCTGTCAGGAACATATTATAACAATATTTCTTATAAGATTTGTCGAGAATGTTGAACAAATCCAATAAATCGATTTAATCGAAAAAATCGGATTTATTCGATTTTTTTGTGAAAAAATCATGATTTTTTCCAACCCTGGTCAATACACGGCACGTCACATGTATGGTCGCTTGTCGGAGGTCAAGGAGTGTCACCCACTTGTTTCTGTCGCCGACCAAAGTTTGGCAAGCCAGTCGTCTTCTCAAAGTTAGCCACACAGCACCGTCCAAGTCAAAATCCGCCCTGCGTTCTGTGCATCTTACCCTTCACCGTGGACAACATCCTGATCTTTCCACTCATGTTTGATATATATATATATTACAGCAGTAATTTGATATCTATATATATTCGGTACAATAGCCGGCGATGCAGCTGTCGAGATTTAACAAGATTGCCACCCAGAGAATTAACTCTAGGTGGCAGGTGGACAAGGAAGCCCTTTGGCTTATCGAGAGTCCGACCCTTTTATCTATGTGTATCCCACCCGTCTGAGGTATGTGTAGATTTTATTTTTAAACATTCACGCTACTAGCACCTACACAATCAGCAGATAATCTGTTCCATTCATTTACAGTCCTTTATGAAAATGAAAACTTTCTTATATCTAATCTACTCTGCTCCTTTGCTAATGTAACTTCATGTCCTCTAGTCCTTCTATCTTTCTTAACTGAAAAAAAAAAAATTCTATCAATATTTTCATAACCATTCACTATTTTAAACACTTCTATCTGATCTCCTCTCAATCTCCTGGTTTCTGGTGTTGTAAAAACCGCAATTTTTTAGGCGTATTTCGTAACTAAGATCCCTCAGTTTTGGTATCATTTTAGTTGCTCTCCTCTGCACTCTTTCTAGCATATCTATGTCCTTCCTGCGATATGGCCTCCACGCTTGAATACAATATTCTAAATGAGGCCTAACTATTGTTTTGTACAACGGTATTATTAGCTCTTTTTCCTTATACGTTATGTTTTGCCTAATTAATCCAAGGATTTGATTTCCCTTTGAAGCTGCAATTCCGCATTGCTCTGAAACCTTCATATCAGCACTAATGGTTAAACCTAAGTCCTTTTCTTTTACAGTAGTACTTAGTACAGTACCCCACATTGTATATTCTACCTCTTCGTTCCCATGTCCTGTGTGGAGGCATTTACATTTCCCAAAATTGAACAGCATTTGCCACTTTTCAGACCATTTGATCAACCTGTCAAGATCTTGTAAATGCTGTCTATCTCCATCACTTTTAATCCTTCTAAACACTTTTGTATCATCCGCAAATTTCAACACCTTGCTTGTTATTTCATCATCCAAATCGTTGATATATATATAACATAATATAGGGCCTAATACTGATCCCTGTGGTACCCCACTCAATACCGATTTCCAGTTTGAAGCCTCCCCATCAACTACTACACGTTGTCTTCTGTCAATCAGCCATTGTTCTATCCAGTTTATTATACCATTTCCTATGCCATGGGCCTTTAGTTTCAGCAGTAATCTTTGATGTGGTACTTTGTCGAAAGCTTTTTGAAAATCTAAGTAGACGATATCTACCTGTGATCCCTCAACTACCCACTTAGTGATGTCTTCCAAAAAACATAACATATTTGTTAAGCATGACCTCGCTTTAAAAAAAAACCATGTTGAGATGGAGAAAATCCACCATGTGATCTTTAATTAGTCTTTCTAATAATTTGCAAATCACTGATGTTAAACTCACTGGTCTATAGTTCTCTGACTTGTTTCTCGAACCTTTTTTAAATAACAGTATAATGTTTGCCTCTTTCCATTCTAAAGGAACCACTCCCTCTTCTATTGACAAATTGAAAACTGTTGCAAGCGGTACGCTAATTTGTTCTACAATTTCCAATAGTAGTTTGGGCGGAATCCCATCCACTCCAGGTGATTTATTATCCTTCATAGCCCTTATTTTCTTAGCTACCATTTCCGGGGTTACAATTAATTGTCCTAAATGGTCTGAATCTGCCCCCTTAAACTTAGCCTCTGGTACTGCAGTGAACTAATATCTTCTCTGGTAAACACTGAACTAAAGTACTCATTCAGGTCTTCTGCCATTAAGAATCCCTCTGATGTTATATTTCCAGCACTATCTTCTAGAGGACCTACCTTATCTTGAACTTTCTGTTTGCTTCGAACATACGCATAAAAACTCTTGCTATCATGTTTTATATTACTAGCTAATTGTTGTTCATAGCTTCTCTTTGAATTTCTAATTTCAGCTGTAGCTTGGTTAAGTGCTTCTTTATAACTGTTGTAGTCTTCATCATTTCCAGTACATCTATATGACTTCCACATCATTTGTTTATACTTAATTTTTCTAATGGCTTCTTTCGATAAGTGTTTCTTTTTGGACCGTTTCCCTTGTTTTTTGAAGGGTACAAATTTATCGACTATGCACTTAATTTCACTTTTTAATATATTCCAGCATTCTGTTGCTGTCTTATTTTTTAGTGTGTTATTCCTTGCTAAATATTTCCCCATGTCTTTATACCTTCCTTTGTGGAAATTTCTCCTATACTGCTTTTTACTATTCCTTTCTGATTTTACTTTGATGGTAAAATGTATCTGGTTGTGATCGCTACTCCCCAGTGGCTCACATATCTTGACATTGTCAACTAATTCATTCTGTGAGGACAAAACTATGTCTAACACATTCTCACCCCTGGTTGGTTCTAGCACATGTTGAGAAAGGAAAGTATCTTGAATTAAAACTAAAAACTTGTGGTCCTCACTCCGCATACTCTGAAGAGATTTCCATTGTATATGCCCGTGGTTAAAATCCCCCATAATAATACAGTCCCGTTTGCTTACTTCCCTTATAGCGTTTTGTATGTTTTCATTCTCTTCTATGCTTATGTTTGGACTTCGATAAACTAACCCAACTGTTAACGTTGAGTTTCCTGTAACTATGTTATACCAAACAGCTTCTTTGCAATCTGCTTCTCTTTCTAATTTTATTTCATAAGCCTGGATAGATTCTTTAATATATAAAATAACTCCACCTCCCTTTCTTCCTATTCTATCTTTTCTAAACATTACATATCCTGTCAGTCCTAATTCAGCATCTGATACATTGGTGGTGGTCCAGGATTCAGTTATACCTACTATATGAGGGTCAATATCTTCTACCATAATGTTTAGTTCATTTCTTTTGTTTACTATACTCCTTGCATTTAAACAAACACATTTACATCCAGCTTCAGAAGAGTTTTCCAGACTGTTATTTGCTGATTTATTTGTGCTGTCTTTATCTATGCCTCCATTTTCAGGCTTTTCTGCGAGTCCCCCTGCAAATCTAGTTTAAATAGATGCAACCTGTCCCACTGTCAACAGATCGCAGCAGGTTCTCTGAGAAAACTGCTGCCCCTTTCCACTAAGATGGAGGTCATCTCTCATGTACATATCTTCCCTCCCAACAAAGTATCCCCATAAATCTGTGAATCCCACGCCCTCTTCTTCACACATCTGCTCAACTAGTCCATTGATCGCCATCCTCTTACAGTTTCTGTATGTTGCCCCCCTTCCTCCCATTACTGGCAAAATTCCTGAGAGAACAACCTGTTCCACTCTTGTCTTCTTTAGCTTCCTTACTAGATGTCTGTACTTCTGAACTATCCCAGTTGTTCCCTCCTTGTCTGCATTGTTTGTCCCTACGTGTACTAGTATAGACCCTCCCTTGCCATGCCCCAATACCTTCTCTACCCTTTCGGTCACATGCTCTATCCTAGCCCCCGGTAGACATACAACAACGTCCTTCCCCTCACATATAGTCTTGTCTGTTTTTCTCAGAATTGAATCGCCCATAAACACTCTCTCTTTTCTCCTTGCCCCCTCAATCACTGCCTCGGAGTAGCTCCTCCGGTTTGCATATGTCTGGTTGTTGTCTTTCCCCCTGTCATCTTCTCTCCTGTCACATTCTCTTCCGATCCATTCTTTCCTGTTGCTTTTTCTCTTGTCACCTTTCCTCCTGTCAGCGTCTTTTTTATTGACTTCTCTTCTATTACATTTGCTCTCACTTCCTTTCGTCCCATCTCATTTTCTTCTCTCCTCTCCCGTCCCATCTTCCCTCTCTCCTTCTCTACGGTCACTTTCTTCCCCGTCACCTTCACGCTCGTCACGTTTTCTGTTGTCGATTTTCCAAAGTCTTCCCCTCCAATCACCTTCCCTCCCTCAGTTTTCTTGCCACTGCTATTCTCCTTCAGTCTTGTAGTATTCTCACCTCTCTCCCTGTCGTCTCTCTCCATTCGACCTGCCTCCTTGCTATTTCCAATCTCCATTCCCTTCACAATTTCTGTCAACCTAACTATCTCCTTCTGCAGACACTCCACCTTCCAACACCCAATGCAATGAAAGATGAATCCTTCCTCCATGGTTTCTGCCCATGACTTCCCACAGCCGGACAATGCAAAATCTACCCAGCTGTGGCAGTGATCGCACACCAAGTGTCGCTTTGCCTTGACTTGCCGCTTGCAAGGCGCCATATCCCGATTAGAATTTATTCAATAACTTAACTAACTTAGTCTTTATAAAGACTGTTTCCTGTATACTACAGCACAGTTTAGGTTACAAATTTCAGTTACACAGCCGACTATTTATCGTGTCACGAACGCTAACATTACCGGTAGTGACCTAATTTAAATACAATCAATTACGTTACGTTAGGCTGCTTTATTTATTTAGGTTACGCCGCCCGACTTGCTTAGTTTTAATAACAATGCTACCTAATCAAAATATTTAAGTACTGGCTTACACAGATATTATCTTATGTAAGTAGTTTGATGGTTGTTACTTTATCTCCTATATATTTTACCACATAATCAGGTTTGTTAAATCTTGTTTACAACTTTTTGAAGGCTAAATGAGTTACCCTATTATCACTCACTATACTAAGGTGTTCTAAAATACTTTAACTAACTAACTTTAAGCACAACTGCTACTCAATATATGTTTACTGCAACTTTATGAATGATATTAAGGCAAGAATAATACTTATCAATCTGTAATTCCACTTGTTTATCAACTTTTCTGCACCACCAATTTCTACGATCTATCTCAGCCAAATATACCCTCGCGATAACACTAGGGCCACACTAACATATTCATAGTACAAAAGACGTCTTCATATTGTTGCTTATTTATAAAAAGTAACAGAAACATTGAGAGCAAACTATTTTATTGTTGAACTAGGTATTGTCTGAGACTTGCATCAAGGTTAATAGCTTTTACTGGCATACTGGTATTTTCAATAACTTACAACTTTTAATTTTAGTAGTAGTAGTAGTTTAAATTGTATTCCTTATTTTATAAAAAAAATAGTATGAAAATAACACAAAAACAATAACAGGTAACATGACTTGTCGCTGTAGATGTCTAACATGTTGGAGTGGTTATACAGTACCTCCATCTAGTCTTCATACTTAAATTTTGTATTAATATTTCTTTGACACATTTTAACACCACTGCATCTGTATAAACCTCTGTGTGATGGATACTACATGGCCTTACATTTGAATATACTTGAACTTACACTTACAAGAAGGAAATATAACCATTCAAACAACACAGGCAAAGGGTTAGATGAGGAGATAATGTTAAATATTACACTTGTTGATTGATATCTAATAAATAAAACTGATAATGACGATTCAGTCACACAGTATCCATGACAACGAGGCAGTCAGTTGACACAGACGTTCGTGTATTTACAAAGTGTCACAAACGACATTAGCAGCTCATAGCTAAGTGTGAAACATTTCAACTTGTACAACTTGAGTTGTGTTTAAATAAATGTCTTCTCTCGTAGCAACAGCCAGACAACCCCAGCCCTGTGTATTGTATGACGTAAGGCGATACCTAGTATTGATTACATTTAATTACCACAATGACATAATTAGCTAGCGTACTTGATGCTGCCTGCCATCTTGCATGACCACTGTTTTACACCCATTGAAACCATCAAAGCAGACAGCAACATCAAACGCTTAATGCAGAAACATCTAGTCGACCTATTCGATGCAGTTTCCTTGGAACATTTTTTGAGAGTGGAGAAAAATGGTACGAACTCTGTTCTGATAAGCATACAATCAAGCTTGTTTCTTAAAATTATATCAGATCAGATGATGCCACATTACAATTGTTTTACAGCAGACTGCACCACAAACACCATCTAATACACAATGCTTGCTAAGTCTTCTTCCCGATATGAATAAATTCGAGACAGGACAAATGTGAATATGTTAATGGCGAGTGATTCCATGAAGTGATTGGGTCGGAGCAGCAAGCTACATTCATACGTCGTTAAAACAATACCATAGCACTGCAGTCTGCTTATAGACGTGAACCATTTCATCTTCTCGTGTCGCCGATGGTTCACTTTAGTGGAGATAGGATATCACAATACGACATTATGCGGATTAAAAAGGGGGTTTACACTTATTAGGACAGTAAGCCGAATACAATACTTTGGCATTTACGACAAGCATGATGCTAGACAGTGTCTGTTAATATACAGCTCCAGTGCCTGACATGCAACAAAGAACCCATGGCAGTTATAATGAGACACACAGCCATATGGTATTACATTGATAACAATGACACTTTGCCACACAATAGAAATGGTATTACGTTCATAACATTGACACACTTTGCCACACCATGGACATACCTGTAGTATAACGTATTACGTTATTATTGTTATTCATAAATAACAACTATTTGGTAGTAATTACAGTTATCCACTTTTTATCATCAAGAGATGATAGAGTGTCTGTAAATGGGTGATATTAACTTTGTCATACCTTAAAAAACTCCTCACCTTGTTTACACCGCATTTGCTGTGTACTGTTTATGTAAAAAGTAGGCCAATCATGACACAATAACCAATTTGCACATTTTGTTTAACAAATAGTAATATTTCTTATAAAAATATGATTATTATTTTTCCAATGAAGCAGCATGATTGCACAAACTGACTGACTGTTCATTAGTATAAAACATAATTCAATAAATATTAATTCAATTTTTCATGGGACTTCCTGCAAAACCACCCCTTTCAGGATATCTAAGAATATCTGGTTTCCATGGTTACGGTCAAGCAAATGGCATATTATGTCATGTGTGACATTTGTTGTATAAACTTGATACATCGTAAATTTGGTATGAGTTGTTTTTAAGATATGACACACGTTTATATCGGCCATCTGCAGACAAGCCACTCTTTCTTAAACACCACCATTAATGTAGATATACTATATCTATATTAACAATACATTAACATATCTTGCTTGGGTTGGGTTGGCCTGTCAATACATCTAAACACGAGAACGGTCGTAGATGCCTACATAAAACTGGATCACCGTAAGTAGAATACATCTCACACTTTTCCAGGTTCAACCAGATTCCCCAATTACATTTTCATCCCAATTAATGCGAATGCATACATTTCAGCAAAACACCCACCACCGGGACAATGGCGGTGCTAATGAATCAACCATACACAAGTGACACTCATCGTGTGTAGTACACTCTGTAGTATAGTGTCTTTGAGCGCCACAGGGAATAGGAATTGTCAAACTTGAGTAGATAGACGCCCTGGCCGGGGTACATGTGACTGCCGCAATAGACTTCCTCGTGACAGTCTCGTCTGTACACGGGAATGATCTCATCTGTCGGAGGTTGTTTCTCCTCCTTGCCGCTGCCCTTCTCCACATCCCCCTTGGCTGCTGCAACCCCTGAAGGAAAAAGAACTTGTAATGTCACTGGCACTGTCATGCACAATCACGTGCTGTAGCACAGTGGATTAGCTGGCTCCATGTTCTACGTCTATCTAGATGAATAATATCATAGGCACACATTCCTTCCTAAACTTTAGAATCCAGTTTCCTGCTCCTCGGCTAGCCTCTTCTCCCAGTCCTACTTCCCTCCTCCCATACCCACTCGCCCTACACCCACTCCACCTACACCCACTCTGTCCCATACCCACTCCTCCTATACCCACGTCGTCCCGTACCCACTCCCCCTATACCCACTCCGTCCCGAACCCACCCCCTCCTGTACCCTCCCCCCATACCCATTCCCTCCTGTACACACTCCCTCCATACCCATCCACTCCTGTACCCTCCCCTTGTACCAACACCCCATACCCACTCCTCCTGAACCCACTCCCCCATACCCACTCACCATATCCACCTCCATGTACCCTATCCCCCATACACTTTCCCCTTGTACCCTCTATCCCCGTATCCTCTCTCTCCAATCCCACTCCTCCTGTACCCTCTCCCCTTGTACCCACTCCCCCTATACCCACTCTCCCTGTGCCCACTTTCCCCATACCCACTCCCCCTGTACCCTCTATCCCCATACCCACTCCCCCTATACCCACTTTTCCCGTACCCACTCCCCCTGTACCCACCTTCCTCCTCAAGTTCCTCCTCGTCACTTGACTCACTGACATGGACACTGACTTGGTTACTTGGAGCTATTGTCCACTCAAAATAGACACCAAAGCCGAGGTCGTAGCTGTCGGACGCAAACTCCCAGAAGAGACACGTTCCATCCTCGTGTGTCGGAACCCGCACCTACCAGAGGCACAACATGGCAGAATGTCACAAACATGTCACAAAACAAATGTCGCAAAACAAATGTCACAAACCACCAGCTTTTAAACAGTGTATGAAATGTGCGTGTTAATAAACACAGCAATGAGCAATAGTCTCAATGTTTAGTCTGTTTAGGGTTGGTTACATAAGCCCACAGTCCAAAAATACATTATGCATTAAGTCGGGTGGGCTGTTGGTTGTGGCCATGCATTAGGTCGGGTGGGGGGTTGGTTGTCACCATGCATTAGGTCGAGTGGGGGGGGTGGGTTTCACCATGTATTAGGTCGTGTAGGGGTTGGTTGTCACCGTGCATTAGGTCGGGTGGTGGGTTGGTTGTCACGATACATTAGGTCGGGTGGGGGGTTGGTTGTCACCATGTATTAGGTCGGGTGGGGCGGGGGTTGGCTGTCACCATGCATTATGCCGGTTGGGGGGGGTTGGTTGTCACCATGCATTAGGTCGGGTGGGGGGTTGGTTGTCATCGTACATTAGGTCAGGTGGGGTGGTTGGTTGTCACCATGTATTAGGTTGGGTGTATTGGTTGGTTGTCACCATGCATTAGGTTGGATAGGGGGTTGGTTGTCACCATGTATTAGGTCGGGTGGGGGGTTGGTTGTCACCATGTATTAGGTCAGGTGGGGGGTAGGTTGTCACCATGTATTAGGTCGGGTGGGGGGTTGGTTATCACCATATATTAGGTCGGGTGGACGGTTGGTTGTCACCATGTATTAGGTCAGCTGGGGGGTTGGTTGTCACCATGTATTAGGTCAGGTTGGTTGTCACCATGCATTAGGTCGGGTGGGGAGTTGGTTGTCACCATGTATTAGGTCAGGTTGGTTGTCACCATGTATTAGGTCAGGTGGGGGGTTGGTTGTCACCATGTATTAGGTCGGGTGGGGGGTAGGTTGTCACCATGTATTAGGTCGGGTGGGGGGTTGGTTGTCACCAGGCAGTAGGTCGGGTGGGGGGTTGGTTGTCACCATGTATCGTGGAGAAAATTAACAGCTAGTGAATGAAAATTACAACAATGTAAACATTTTGTATCATAAAAATTGGAAGTCCCACACTACACATTATTAGTGTGGGGGGGGGGTTGGAACCATGTATTAGTGGCAGGGGTTGAACCCATATTAAACTCAAATGTTTTTTTGACTTTGTGAACTTACAAAACCATTCCTTAGTTAGTGTTGTGTAATGTATAAATTTATTAAAAAAACTTTGTGTGCAGCATCTCTTCAAACATACATGATGTTACAGATGTTACAGATATCACAGACGTTCACCCTCAGCTACACAAGAAAAGCTACAGACATCACTAGTGCTACCACCACCGCTACCAAACTGCACACTTATTACAAGAAATTGGGAAACCCAAGCATGTTAATTGTTTGTTAAAATTAGAAGAAAGCCATGCTACAGCTCACAACAGATACCCATACTAAGCACTAGACTACTAGAAACATGCCTGTTTCACAGCACGCTCTCTCCACAACCAACTGACATGTGTTCTACATGCAGGCTAGGAAAATACAATCACCAAAAACAAATACAAATAATAGAGCCGTAACCAGCAAAACAAACGGAGAAAGGTAAATGGAAAATACCAGGTCAACAAAACTGCGACATTGTAGAAGGGTAGAAGCTAAAGCAACAGGACCAGTGTTCTACACCTGCGTTCACCAGTTGGTCGTCAGCAGGACCTTCAACTATGTAAAGTTGGTGGTTCCATTCAAACACTGGTAGTCCACATATTAATAAGAAATATAACATTTGAATTGTCAGTTTTAGAAGTACAAATTTTGACGTGTTGAAAGATAGCAGTCATGCAGGGCAACAGTCTTTGAGAGTTGTCAGCTCAACCGAAAAGTTTATGGTCTCAGGTGTTTGAACCAGCAGTGCTCAGAAGATATCGCCGAGACAGGATTTGTAGATAAACCCGGACTCTTCAATCCTGACAGTTTATGTCCCAACGTAAGTAGTAATTTACTTTTTATTAAAAAATCTTATAAAAGCACCAAACAAAAATCTAATGTACTTAATAACACTAGAGTTGTAGGCAATAGTTATTCTGAATGTTCTACATCACACTACAGCTGGAGGGAATATTTAGTTAGAACATTCTATGGATCTATGTCATGCTAGAGTTTGAAGCAATGGTTACTCTGAATGTTCTAAAGATCTATGTCATGCTACAGTTGGAAGCAATGGTTACTCCAAATGTTCTAAGGATCTATGTTATGCTAGAGTTGGAAGCAACGGTTACTCCAAATGTTCTAAGGATCTATGTTATGTCTGAATGTTCTAAAAATCTATGTCATGCTACAGTTGGAAGCAACGGTTACTCTGAATGTTCTAAGGATCTGTGTTATGCTACAGTTGGAAGCAATGGTTAAAGTGAATGTTCTAAGGATCTGAATGACCTAAGAACCTGTGTCACACAAGGGTTGGAAGCAATGGTCACCCGGAATGCTATATATGACATCAGTAAGATTGCCTATGGGCCATCTACTCACTGTCACAGTTTCTCCCGAGCCCACTTTTATTATTGAGTCGGGGTCTTTTCGTAATGAGTCCTTGAAGTGTGTAATATCTTTGCGGGTCCACATAGACGCCGCAGCCACGGGGGGCAGGTCATCTACAAAAGACAACAGCGAGCGCACATTGAAAGCTGTTGGTGTTAACACTGCAGGCAGATACAACACTGCTGTCATTCTGCTTAGTGTTAACACTGGTGCCAGTCATAACACTAGTGATTACACTGTCATTCCGCCTGGTATGAACACTGGTGTTGGAAACGCCATGCTGCAAGAGCAAAAGGTGTCATAAAAAAAACGCATGCCAAAGACAATAAATGGTGCAGGAGGGAAGGGGGAGACAGAAAGACACTGAGTCATAACCAGGGGCAGCAGTGTAGGGGTGTCTACTGCTTTACTGCTCATTTAGCTCCTCTTGCTCCACTCGCCCTCTTCCTACAACCCGCCCACTGCTCACCCCCTTTCCCAAACCCCCCCCTCTGCTCATCCCTTTCCCCAAACCCCCCTTGCTGATCCCTTTTCCCAAACTCCCCCTCCCTCTGCTCATTCACTTTCTCCCAACCCCTCTTCCTCTGCTTGCCCCCTTTTTCCAAACTCCCCCCATCCTGCTCACCCCTGGTTATCCATTCCTTCTCTTGTGTGCCTTATAAAGTTGACCAGCAATAAAACACCCATCACTTCATTGCTGCCCGGCAACCACAGAAACAACCACCACATCCGTCACTAGCATGTGACATACTCACGTCACCTGACAACAGACTACATGACACCAGCGTGGACATCGACTCACCGTGGCCGTTGCGAGGGAGCTAATTCGGATGACATTATTAGGGTTCTTACGCAAGTTCTCCTTGAATTGGTGAATGTCCTTGCCAGTCCACATAGAAGCTGGCATCAGAGGAGGCAGACTCGGCACTAGGTCACCTGGACACATGCATACAGGTGCTACACAGGCACAACAGTGATGTGACAGGCACAATGAAGGTCACACTAACATGGGAACTACACGGGTCATGTGATGTCAGTGCTGTCTTGTCACATGTCATTCACAAGAGGCTTCACTCAAATGTGACAGGCTGCAATGGTTGGGACCGTAAGGAACATTTCACAGAAAATGAGAAAAACTCAAAATGCAGTTACGGGGGGAAGTATATATTTTCTTAGTTGTATTTTTTAGAATCAATAAACAATTTATTACCAATTTTAATAATAGAATTTAGGAAAAAATCACAATTAGGTATTACTATTTTAAAGGGTTTCTGATGTGTGTTTTGGATTGAATGGTATGTAATTTGAAACATATACACCTAACTCCGATGTCGTCTGTCTCAAAACTTGAATTCTTCGGGTGGGTCGATTCAACCACCCAAAATGTTTTATTGACATGGATGACACTGATATCACTGTAAAACTGAAATGTTTCCATGTAACATAATGCTACCACCAAAATGTATCTTACAGTTTGAACTATTCGAACTCGTCACAAATGACAGCAGACGCCACTGAAAGGCCATCATTAAAGCATTCAAGTGAGACAATATACAAGTTATCCTTATCCCTTCTGGCAACAGTGTCTTCCGTTAAATTACAAATAACTGGTCCTAAAATAACTGGTAAAATACATAAGTTAAGTTGTTTCTAATAAAAACAATATTACCCAATTCAGCCATATCAAAAACTATCAAATCATTAAATTTGTCAATTGCATAATAACAAAGACTACAATGTTCTATATTATTACACAATTATAATGCATAACAATCCGACATCCAACAAAAAATAATAAAATATTGCAAATATTTCCATCTATTTAAGAGTATTTAACACACAATTTATGTGTTTGGCCACTTAAAATTTCAATCTATTGTGGCAATGTGCTCTCTCTTGTGTTCATTAGTTCAGCTGAATCAAGTGGCGACACCTGGTGAGTGGGTTGTGATAGGATAGAAACAGCACAGCCAAGGGCTGGTTTCATGAAGTGTACTTAAAGTTACGCAATTACTTAGCGTCACGTGTTTGCGTAATCTCCTATGTTCGCTTATATTAAAAAATCACGTCATTTACTTAGACAATCATCTTGGCATTAAGAACGTTTCATGAAACTGGCCCCAGGTTAGCAATATTGTTAGTGGCACATTTAATTATGATGCAACAGACCATGCTGTTAGAGTACCAATTTAATTTGTCATGGAATTGTTTTCAGCTAATTACCTGGAGGTGTCCACAGTATCTGGAATTTAATCTATGGCCATAAGCCATCTCAGTTTGCATGTTTAAATAATTACACTCTCTTTACACAGGTGTTTATTCAGGTAGATGCAATCGTACAACTTTCAGCAGTTGTTGCAACTTGAAATAGACAGGTGTAAAGAGAGCTCAGTTTTGGAAAATACATCATAAAATCAACAAGTGTAATACTTCACTATCCTGCAGTTTGTAACAACAACGTTACAG
The DNA here is from genome assembly GCA_020002185.1 of Paraescarpia echinospica. Classification (NCBI taxonomy): domain Eukaryota; kingdom Metazoa; phylum Annelida; class Polychaeta; order Sabellida; family Siboglinidae; genus Paraescarpia; species Paraescarpia echinospica. The sequence continues at coordinate 62,121,193 of CM034538.1, read as the reverse complement.
ACTGCAGGACAGTGAAGTATCACTTTTTAACAGTATATTCTTGAAGACTTGAAGAATATAAGTGGACTTGAGCAGAAAATGCACGGGAGAAGGACAACAGAAACTGCTGCTTGCACACAAAAATTACACATTTTGTACTTGTTCAGGGAGTCCAAAAACATTCAGTGTCTCTACAAATGTGGTGCACTTAGCTAGCTAAGTACTAATTTTTTAAACATGCCAATTGTGAAAAAGAAACATGTAAATTTTTAAACACATATCTAATGGAATTTGTCTTTCTGAAATAAATAAAAAAATGTCCATCTAAAGCACATTTTTCCTTCTGAAACATAATTTTTAAACGGAATTTACATTTTTTTAAAGAAGAAAATCTGTGTCCTTAGGTCATAACACTCTGCAGGTGAAAATTATATGTTAATCTGGTTTGGATTCGAATAAAACATATTTTTGTTTTCAGTTTTATCCGAATAAAACATATTTTGGTTTTATGCTAAACCTTTGGAGTAATGTATAAAATATGTCGAAAAATTCTGCTATTACAATAACACTGTTTTAAAAATTCAAAATAAAACATAAATATAAATTGAAATGTTTTTACACAACATTCAGAGTTAAGTAATCCAGTGACAATTTTGATAGTGATATGTGAATTGTGACCAAATATGAACAGTGTGATATGTGCCGGTAGCCGAGTGGCAACCATGCAAACGGCCGGAAATGTTGTCCTGGTGAGGAACCAGGGCCTCACCCAGGAGCACATTTTTGCCAGTCCAAATGTTTTCAGACATGCTACGAAGTACGGTCGGGCATGCGATTGAACGCGTGATCGGATGCGGGATAGGACATGCAACTATGAGTATATATATATATACACACACCAGCATGGTAAATTTTGGTAATCATACTTAGTGTGTCCAATCATAAAATATAAAAATAAACTAAAAGTACAGTGTACATATTACCATTTATGAAGGCAAGACAGAGAACATGGCTGAATTTTCTGTTTAAAAGTGAAAAAAGAAGCCCACTTCTGTTCAGAAAAGTAATATTTTATTTCAAAGTTAACTTTGAAAAATAATACATTCTGTCAAATATTTAAAATATTACAACATTATGATCTCTGCATCTAAATAATACTGTTTACTGTGTTGTTAACTTTTCTAATAACATTTATTTGTGAAATATTTGCAACACAATAACAACCATACATAATAAATTTAGATATAAATGACTGGTTGTTCCTCATGCAGCAGTGCTTAATATATACACTGACAAATGTAATTTACACAAGCAATCATATTAAGAATTATGAATGTTCAAATCACTGATGCTGTTTCATTTTAGCTAGAGCTATATATGATGCCATCCAACGGAATTTGTTAGAACTACAAAACGCGGGGTATATCATTTTGAGCCAGCAGAACTAAGTTGTTGTTATTCCTTTGAGTTTTGTGTTCGAAACTGGAATATGTACACTTATGCATGTTATAACGATGTGACAATTACATTTAATTAGCAACATGTCTTCAATGCGCTTAGCGGACAGCCAGACATCTATCGCAAAACGGTTTATGTCAGGGCCTTTCACCCGCGTCCCTGTTTACGTCGGTTGATACCAAGGTCAAGGAGCCTATATTTAGACAGGTGGCATCACCGAGTGAAATCATGACAGTCTACAATTGGAGTTTTTGCCCGCCATTTGGGAGGTTACCACGTGCGTCAATGCATATGTTCTGGGTTGGCGTGCCCCCAGAATGGCGGACTAACCGCTCCACTTACGTACTTTGAAGAATGGAAATAGTGCATGCTGCACTGTCTTGTATTGATACACGGCCTTTGGTTGACACGACTCATGAGGTAGCACCGCCGCCATCACACTCGTAACGATTTGCCATGCACGTTTTAAAAATCGTCATAAATTCGCCAAAATAAACGAATACTGTTGCATAGTAATCATATTTGTTTCAAAATATCGCCAACAAATTCAGTATCGTTTACGGTGTTGGTGATTCTACTCTTTCAGCGTTTACCGAGTTTCCGTTCAAATACACAAATCCAGTTTCAAAATGTCGATTACGCGGAATTCCATTCGTTTTCCAAGAACGCGTCGTAATTGGCAAGTGCTTATTGTATCTCCCTGTCCTGATGTTGACTTCACATAGGATTATTTAGTCTACATAGACATAGCCAAGTGTCGGGTGTCTTTCAAGGAGCCACGGCTAGCGGGTAGGTAACAATTACCCTAGCAAGTCGCCGCTAGTGGGTAGGTGACAATTACCCTAGCATGTCTAGGCCTGGCGTGTGTCGGAGAGCTGGCCAGGCGATCCGCATGGGCGATTTTCAAAACCAGTCCCTGTAGATTTTGTAACTGGCTTCGCGGCAGTTTCAATGACGTCGTAAAAATGGCATGGATGGGCAGGCCCGAGCAAAAAAAACAACATGGACGGACCCGTCCACAATCAATTAAACCCCGTCCAAAAAACGCAATTTATGAATATACCCGTCCACAGGATGGGTCTCTGGGTGAGGCCCTGTGAGGAACCACTAATGTGAAAATCCCATTTCACATTCAAGGCAATGATTAAAGTCGCTTGGAAGGAAATGTTGGCTACGTATATGATAATATGATGTCAATTTCCAGTGCGATCGAGTACTTTGGATGAACGGATGATGTGCATTTGGCACGTCCTTTTGAATTTGACAGGAAACTTATGCTTTGTGATGTTAAGTTTCGGTTTGGTTCTGTACTGACACCACCTTGCATAACACGTTTTTACGATGTTGATGTTAAATGAAATATCCACGTTGTATAAGTGATCATGCGAAACAACTATGTAAATACTAACATGTCTGTAAATTACAAAAGTTGATGAATACAAAAACCAGTTGCTGTTGATATTGCAAATATAAAATGGCGCGCTAAGTCTGCTGTTTGATGTTGCAACCTAGTTATCAGACAGCCTCTTAGGCAGATGAAAAATTAAAACCTTCATTTCTACAACAAATTTGCAGAATTTTTATGATTCTTATTGCAAAAAGTTTATATCACCATGATCAATAAACAAATTTGGATTTTGGTTAACTAAAAGTTCAACGCCTTTAATTATGCATTTAAACTCTTCTATCTACACCTTCTCAGAACCTACAATAAGGAGTCAATTACTTCCAAGGCTCAAAATGTCACTAACTTTGGTTGTTGATTTCATCATCGTCGTCTGTTGTGTTGTTGATGTCGCCGTTGTGTTGTGGCACGGTGTCCGACTGGAAGCTGGCTGTTGACGGTGCCACAGCTGGCGCGCCACCCAGGGACTGCAGTTGTGTACGCTGCTGCTGTTGATGCAGTAGCTGCTGCTGGTACACCTGCTGCATGTACTGTTGGAAATGTTGCTCCTGCAGCTGGCGGATCAAGATCTCTTGCTGCAAACAGCAAAGCAATGTATATATACATTTTATTACTTACATTTTTAACCCATTTTATCCGGGATACGATTCTAGTCGTAGTCTGCACTTGGCATAGAAACCCCGCACCGTAGTGTTATGGATCCCTACTGGTTGATTAACATTGAATGACGTCAGTATCTTGCCATCATTGGGAAACACGTAGGAATCACCAAATCAGCGCTGTTGATTGGTTATTCGACATAGAGGTCCGCTACCCCCACGTAAATCAAAACCAAAGATGGCGGACAAGTCGCAAATATCATCAAATTTTGACAGTTTTTGAAGGATAACTCTGCTAATTTACTTCATAGTGGTGATAACAAGGCGGCAGACAAGTGGATAGACGATATAATATGCACGGGCATGCTAATTGATGCGATATTTGTCCGTGAAAATGTACTTTGAATGCTTCGAATTGGAGTGAACCGACAACGGCACCTATTTTCACCCACTTCGCGCTACGACGCATTTTTGACGATAATAAGATAATTATCCAAGATACGTGAACAAGTTTTATACCATTGTTTTCAGGGGAGAATGGTGTGTAAAATAAAATCAACCTCCTTCATTAAGAAAATGTCTGGTGAAAAGTAAAGTGACAAAACGGAACACAAATTTGAATTTGTCGGGAAATGTTTTGCCATATATAATAAATGTTATCAAACAACTAATTTGTCAATATAACTTCATAGTTCATTTTATCTGCATTCTAATAGTAAAACACATTTCAAAATTCATTTCAAAATACTAGTTATCTCCATTTTAAACGAAGGCCTGTGATTTTCTGATGCTGACAAAATGATTTCTTGGATATGGTCAGGAACTGGCTGCAATTTGTCTGCACTAGCTTCAGGATAAAATGGGTTAATAGCTGTATTAACCTGCTTTTAACATTTTTATTTAATTATTTATTACAATTCTTATAACTTATATATTTATTAACTTTTTAACATATTACCTTATTTTGTTTTTATTATATCTATATTTCTAACTTATTTACTTTTAAAAGCTATGTATCTTTTATACCTATTCATATGTACTGATTGGTTAAGGGTTTTACCTGAAAATAAATGTATTCATATTCGTAATCATTATAGAAGTCTCAGCATGTTATTGTCAGCACCTTTGAACAAGGTTTACTCTGGATATGAATGTTAATTAAATGTGAAGTATATTATATATCATTATTAATGTGTCTTACAGCTATACTGATAGTAACATGACTTATAACTACACTGATAGTAACATGACTTATAACTACACTGATAGTAACATGACTTATAACTACACTGATAGTAACATGACTTATAACTATACTGATAGTAACATGACTTATAACTACACTGATTCTCATTAACTCATTTATTTAAGCTGACTTAGGACACTTTTTATGAACAGGTATTTTATTAATAAATATATTTTCATTATATAATATACTTTAATTTTAATATATCAAAACTATATAATTATCTTAATATATTAGAAACTATCATGTATTTTAGTTACTTAATACAGTTTTTTTAACTTAATCTAATAATATATTTACCAGGATATATATACATACATTTCTTAAACATTTCTTATGATTCAATGTATGTTTTATAATGTGTGTAGGCACCTATGAATGGATTCATCCCGGATATATGATGCTATAGAAATGTTAGTAATAATAATGATAGCAGCATGTCTTATAGCTAAACTGATAGCAGAATGTCTTATTAAAAAACGACACTGCCATCACAGTAGTGTTGATTTCAATGTTGTTCTTTTTAATTAAGTGGATGTTTCTTATATCGGGTTTGTCAAAGTGCGGCCAACTGTATGTAAATGCAAGACAAACCTGCTCAGGACTGCCTGGATACTGCTGCAGGGCATACTGTCGGAACTGAACAGATGTCTGCTGATTCAATGCAGCTCGGATCTGTTGTCTGCAATGCATTACCACACATTAAATATATTTAATTTATGTAACTAAATCATACTACTAGAACATGTATTTCTCTCTATAGGGGTATGGGTTCTCAAAAGTTGTTAAACTCAATCAAAAATCCCAATACTGTTCAAAAGGTTGCCACCTATCTAAGACTAACTTGTCTATTAATTGATGTTTCATAGATATTGTTTTATAGATTTTGATCCATACAAATGAATTCACATTTTTGATGATCGGCAAATTGCTCAGATAACAATAATGGGTGGAAGTGACACTCAGATGAGAGGAAACTGGCGATGAGTCGATTGAAGTGGACCGGGCATGTGGAGAGAATGGCTGGCAGAAAGCAGTTTCCCCAGAGAGTGTAGGGGAAAAGGAGGCGAGGAAAACTAGACTGCAATGGGAAGACTGTGTAAAGAGACTTGGACGGATTGGGAGAGAAATGGAGAACGACAGTAAAAGATAGAGGGGAGTGGAGACAGCTGGTGGGGAGGACAGTGCAAGATAGAGGGGAGTAGAGACAGTTGGTGAGGAGGACAGTGCAAGATAGAGGGAAGTGGAGATAGTTGGTGGAGAGGACAGTGCAAGATAGAGGGGAGTGGAGACAGTTGGTGAGGAGGATAATGCAAGATAGAGGGGAGTGGAGACAGTTGGTGGGGAGGACAGTGCAAGATAGAGAGAGTGGAGACAGTGCAAGATAGAGGGGAGTGGAGACAGTTGGTGAGGAGGACAGTGCAAGATAGAGGGGAGTGGAGACAGTTGGTGGAAAGGACAGTGCAAGATAGAGGGGAGTGGAGACAGTTGGTGGGGAGGACAGTGCAAGATAGAGGGGAGTGGAGACAGTTGGTGGGAGGACAGTGCAAGATAGAGGGGAGTGGAGACAGTTGGTGGGGAGGACAGTGCAAGATAGAGAGGAGTGTAGACAGTTGGTGGGGAGGACAGTGCAAGACAGAGGGGAGTGGAGACAGTTGGTGGGGAGGACAGTGCAAGATAGAGGGGAGTGGAGACAGTTGGTGGGGAGGACAGTGCAAGATAGAGGGGAGTGGAGACAGTTGGTGGGGAGGACAGTGCAAGATAGAGGGGAGTGGAGACAGTTGGTGGGGAGGACAGTGCAAGATAGAGGGGAGTGGAGACAGTTGGTGGGGAGGACAGTGCAAGATAGAGGGGAGTGGAGACAGTTGGTGGGGTGGACAGTGCAAGATAGAGGGAAGTGGAGACAGTTGGTGGGGAGGGCAGTGCAAGATAGAGGGGAGTGGAGACAGTTGGTGGGGAGGACAGTGCAAGATAGAGGGGAGTGGAGACAGTTGGTGGGGAGGACAGTGCAAGATAGAGGGGAGTGGAGACAGTTGGTGGGGAGGACAGTGCAAGATAGAGGGAAGTGGAGACAGTTGGTGGGGAGGACAGTGCAAGATAGAGGGGAGTGGAGACAGTTGGTGGGGAGGACAGTGCAAGATCATTGAGGGAAACAAAGAAAAAAGATAACTGAAATCGAGGAACAGAATCGATGCCTGCCTCAGCTCTGACGACAGGGAAACAAGAGTAGAACAATATTACTTACTCTTGCTGTGCCTGTTTCTGTCTCTCCATCTCCTGCTGCTGCTTCACTTCCTCCTCGAGTCGACATCGCTCCCTCTTCTCCTCCTCCCTCTTGCGCTCCTCCTCCTCCTCTCGCCTGCCACAACAACTAATGTCTCAACACAAAGTCTCAACACAATGTCGCAACACAATGTCTCAACACAAAGTCTCAACATAAAGTCTCAACATAATGTCTCAACACCAATGTCGCAACACTAAAGCCTTGACACTAATGTTTCGAGAGTACTGTTTCAATACTAAAGTTTTGATACTAAAGCCTTGATACTAATGGCTCAACCCTAATATTTCAACACTAAGGCTTTAGCATTAATGCCTCAATGCTAAAGCCTCAGCACTCTCGATACTAAAGCCTTGACATTAATGTTGCATGACTTCAGCTACTGTATCATCCCCAATAGACGTGCAGTGCACGAGTGCAAGGGCTTGGGTGCGCATGTATTAATTTATCTTAAGACATAAGTAGCACAAGCTATGAGGGGTGGGCGGACGAATTGCGTACACGTCACACACAGGCAACTCTAAGTTAGGCAACACATAGCAAAGACAGATTCAGCAAATCTACCAATACATCCGGCGCTCGATCAACAGAACAGGAAGCGCGAATAGAGACAAACTGCTTCGATTATTCGAGCGATGCTAAACAGACAATCAGTGCGCTAGCCAGACGATATTGTTGGATAAATACCATTGGAAAATGCAGGAAATCCTACGTGCTGAATTAGCATTCAAATAATTCAAAACCACATGCTTTGCTGCACTAAGAGAGCAATTCCCAAAGACATCCAGATGCTCTTTATTCGTCTGACTCATCCTTGTGGTTACATGTGGTTACGTGATGATGAATATCGCGTTATTTTTACCATTCCTCTGCGTTGTTAGACCGCCCAACTTTGACTAATAAAACAAAACTGACAGAAACGTAATGCCATCTTACAGCTAATGTACAAATAATTGTTATCTGGAAAGTATCCGCAATACGGTATGCGCCAATGGGGGCATACCGTATTTGCTATTATTAAAGTGTACACTCACACTTGAAAATATAACTGTGCGTGGTTTCACTTCTGTAAAAAGGGAGCACATGTCTATTAGGCAGTGCACGTCTATAAGGAACAATACGGTATGTCCCTTCAGCAGCAGCACAACATATTATCATAGACTAAAGCAGAGACCCGTCACCTTGTCATTTGGACAGGCTGAGTCAGCCGGGAGTGGGTAAGAATTGTGTCAACCCGTCATTTGGACGGGTAATAAATTAAGGTTTTTTTTTGACGGCCAAAAGGGCCTAATGCAGAGACCCGTCACTCCAACATTTGGACACAGATTGAGTCAGTCGGAAGTGGGAAAGAATTTTGACTGACGGGTACAAACCCGTAACTGTGTAATGACCTGCCCTATGCTATGATGGGCTGTGTGATGGGTGCCGCACACGTGGAGCCTTTCTCTGATGTTGGCACAGCCCTCACAGGGCAGTTCTTGGAAATACTCTACGCACCTGTGGCATGTGTATAGTTTGTGAATGCCGCAATATTCAAATGAATACTGTTTTAATGCAACAGTATAGATACATTGTTAATTACTGCTGACAGTCAAAAACTGGCACTACAAAGATTTGTGTCTGCACTGTTGTGGGAAAGTTTCCAGCGTTTGAATTGCCAATAAACAAATCGCCAAGCTTCTATGGGTGGTAGCATACATTTTCAACGTTCAACAAAACGCACATTATTACATACTGGTAGTTTGATAGTCATCACTTTTTTGGGACAGCGATAGTGGCAGATTTGTTTAATTTGATTACTTGTTTAATGTTGTATTAGATGAATTTATATATTTAATATAATTAATTTTAAAAAGCTTTCCAAACACTATGAGACGAACCAATTGTGGTACTATGTACCTGTATTATCTTATTGTTGAATAAAGGACATAACAACACATAAGTCTGACTTCAGCTATGTCCTTTCAGCAGCAACAGCAAACCATACTGTGCATGTATTATGTTGTTGTTGTTGAATAAACGTTCATTCATTACAAATGTCTCAAGACTAAAGCCTCGCTACCTTGCTGTCTGTGTCTCAGACTATGTGTCTCCCTGTGTCCCTGACTACGTTCCTACCTGTGTCTCTAACTGTGATCCTACCTGTGGCCCTGACTACGTTCCTACCTGTGTCCCTGACTACGTTCCTATCTGTGTCCCCGACTATATTCCTACCTGTGTCCCTGACTATGTTCCTACCTATGTCCCTGACTATGGTCCTACATGTGTCCCTGACTACATTCCTACTTGTGTCCCTGACTATGTTTCTACCTGTGTTCCTGACTATGGTCCTACCTGTGTCTCTAACTATGTTCCTGCATTTGTCTCTGACTGTGTTCCTACCTGTGTCTCTGACTATGTTCCTACATATGTCTCTGACTGTGTTCCTACTTGTATCCCTGACTATTTCCTATCTGTGTGTCTATCTGTGTCTCTGACTATGTTCCCACCTGTGTCCCTATGTTCCTACCTGCATCCCTAATTTCATACCCGTGTCCCTATGTTCTTACCTGCGTCCCTATGTTCCTATCTGCGTCCCTATGTTCCTACCTGTGTCCCTATGTTCCTACCTGCGTCTCTCCTGTTCTTCCTTCTCCGCCCTATGTGCCTCTATGTAGGCCTTGAACATGGGACAGAACTGGTCGATGTGTTCAATGAAGCCCGCCATCGCCGCCTCCTTAGACATGTCTCCCAGTGCAAGCCACGCCTGCCTGCAACACACAACATCAACATAGACCTGTCAGCACTGCACAATGTAACATCTATAGAACACAGAACAACAGTTGCATGGTGACTTGCACCAGTACACGTCAACTAGTTAGAGTAGGCATGTGTAATGATGTTAACACCCCAGCTCTACAGTGACACTGTCATACTTGAAATGTGTGGTAACAAGAGGCCAAGCACATCCCTAGGCCTTGAAGACTGGGGGAATGAGAAATTAAAAACAATAAAAAAGAATGCTGGTAAGTTCTTAGATAGTGCAGCATCCAGTCATTAAGACTCATCAGAGCAGCTTACACTTTCGCCATCCTGCAGTCACTGCGTGAAGAGTATTCATACATAAATGTTCATCTCCTTAGCCAGGTTCTCATTCATACAGCTGAGCTAACTGAAGTACAGTGGAGTTAATGAATTTGCCCAAGGTGTGAAACCGATTGAGAGTCCTATGTTCTAGCTACTATGCTACCAAGCCTCATACAACTTACCCATGAACCATAGGACAGTTTTACAACAACCTCCTCATGACACGAGTTAGCACCTCGAAGAGAAAGGAACATTGACAAGGTAAGAGAGACAACAGGAAATCAAACTGTGAAATTTTGAATGGATGCAAACCATGAACATTTTTGGGTGTGTTAAATGAAGAGAAGGCAAGCACAGAGAATAGACTGGACCATGCAGCTGAACATCTACACTTACCATTCATTCGGGGCAGTTCTAGCAGCAAAAATAAATAAATCATACAAATTATGTTCACATTTTCAAAATGCACGTCATGCTACATTTTAACCAAAATTTGTGCAAATACTCCAAATAGTATGCATGTGTGTGCATGTGTACATGTTTGTACATGTATACCCATGTGCACATGTGTGAGAACATGCATGCACATAGATGTGTGCATTTAGCAAGATTCAAGGATGTTCAAGGGCATAATTTTGGTTTTGGTGCGCCACTGAGCTCGGATTGTCTGAGGATATTGGCGCTTAAGAAGTTATTTATTATTATTATTATAATTGTTTAAAATAACTGTACAAAAGATTCACTATCTTAGACAAGTTTACAAAGTATATACAGTGTATACACAATGTCTTGTCTAATAGGTATACGTCATCTTGATGATGCAACCAAAGCAAATATAACAACACCAACTGATGTCAGTCCATGGAGGAGTCCAGTCGTAGTTTGACTAGCTGCCATCACATTTAGAGAGTTTGTGTTCCTATGTGGCAACTGATAAACCGGGCCAGTTTTAGGAATTGCAAAGTGAGCACATCTTTTGATCAGTATTGCACTGCAGAAAGGCTACCTAGTGGTCATTGCTATCTGCAGTCAACACCATTACATATGTACATACACATTGCTTATTAGTATATCTGCCATCAATAATGAATCATCGACATGTCTTACATTCAGGTTTAGGGGTGTCTCAGTCAGCTAAGTAAATACAAAACATTTTAATGTTTTGCATTGGTTCCAAGTGCCACCCACCTTCCACCAGTACAAGATGTGGGACTTGAGATTTTGAGGAATCCAAATGGTTTCCAAAACCACAGCAAAAATAGCTGGTGGTTTCAAATAACCTCAGCTGGTTGTCAAGATATTACCTGCTACGTTGCCCGTTTTTTTACCCACAACAGCACCAACGTGCATTCCTATGTTTCACTCAACATGTTGTGGCATCATTAATTTCCTACATCATGCATGCCGATGTCCACACCATCAACCCATACAGTGATGTATATTACTATACAAATTTTCAAGACTGGTCATCCCTTGGACACTGTCTCATCAGAAATGTCATAAGTGTGCAGAACTGCAACATTCTTTAACGTTTAGGCATCACTGTGTTGGCTGTGATCCTCTGTCATATTTAGCCTTTCTGAGGAGAAAACAGATTCTTACATGGACCAAGTATTCATTGAAAGCATAAATTTAACACCTTTTCACACTTGACATATTTACCTCCCAAGAAACTTGGGTGTTTCGGTCTGGATATTTCAGACTGTTCAGACTTAAATGCCAGTCTTTGGAGTTGTACACTTTTGATTAAGGTGGCTGCATAAGTTCACTTTCCAAAAATACATTAAGGATTAGCTAGTGGTGGTGGACACCGACTGGAGGTTGGGTCATCACCATGGACTGTGGGCAAACAAACTGTTACAGTACTGCCACCTAACTAGTGAGTAAAACATACGTCAATGCAATTTGACTCTAATACAGTGTTCTGCCTAGGTTGAATCTGCAGGACGCGATGCCCTGCTGCCCTTTTTCAGTGACATACTGGTACCAAAAAAGCAAAATGAATGCCCTGCCTTTTTTTACACGATGTCCTGCTACATATGCATCATAACCCTACTCGTGGTTAGAGACAGTTACACGATTGTGAATATTAAATTTTAAGAGTATCTGCAATCGACCCGATCTCGAAATGAATCCTGATCGGGTCATGTGCATGGTTTGATTGTTCAACAATCCAACTGAGCGCGTGGCATGATCGGGATGCACTACAAGATCGGAGCACTTGCAAACACTCGATCGTCTGCATGCATCCCAATCACGACTCCATATCCCGATCATGCCACGTGGTCAGTTCAATTGTTTAAGCGCCCCATCTTGAATCCTATCCTGATCGCCATTACATTTTTAATTGTGTGTGCAAAAAATATTAAAATATGTTATGATTTGAGGTGCCGACCTTCAAAAGTGGATACACTAGAACGACGGACTTTCGTGGAGCGTCTCGATTATACATATCGCCAAGCAGTCCTTATTTTGTTCGTATCTTCAAAAGTTAAAATTCGACTGCTGGGAGTTTTCTATTAAAATTTGTTTTGATCTGAGGAGGCACCAAACTTTGTAAGTCGATAGACCAGCGAAGTGCCAGTAGGACTGTTAGCCGGCACGTGTGATCAAAAAAATAATGTTTTATTCATACACTCTTTATTTGTTAATGTAACGACATACACTATTTATTGTACAGTGTATAATGATAACTAACGACGTTTGGTATAACATAGCTCAACAATATTAATGAATAATTGCGTATTGTGTGCATTAAAAGAACCTGCTCCCTCTCAATGTGCAATGACCCGCCAGCACATGACGGCGTTCGTGCTTATTGCAAGGCGTGCCATTTCACGACGCCATGTGTGTGTAGTGGACTAGCCAGGGGTGTCCAGGTTGCTGGCGATCGGCATCTTGCTTTTGCCAAATTGCTTAGCAGTAGCTAGATAGCTACCTATAATAATTATTATTCAGAGGGATACCATTAAAACAGTGGCTTCAAACAAGCAATGGCTACTTGTCTGTCTGTTGACTGATTGTCAAAAATAAGAATATGTGTGGGTAAACAAAATGAAATTTTCGAAATTAGGATGTCTATAATTATTTTAATGTTTGACATCACACTTTTTACTATTTGCAATGCAATATATCTCAATTTCTATTTAGCGTAGCCCAACAACATTTTGCATAACCATTGCTTATACAATGGAAATTAAAAATGTGTGGGGTTTTATACATAAAATGTTATGTTATGCTGAATATCATGTTTCGCTAAAACTTAAAATAAAGTTAAGACATGCCGAGTTAACTAAATAAAACATGCTGTATTGTCTATATATATACTATAATCTTACATTTGTCCACATTTATTGTATATTTATCTAAATGTCATTTTTCAAAATTACTATGCTGCTTGTACATTTTTTATTCTCAAAATTGAACATAACAGTATATTTCAATTTATGTTAAGCTAGCCCAAAGATATTTGGCAGACATATTACCTGTATACTATTCTCTGTGTATATTATGCAGATTGAAGCAAATTAAAAAGTTATGTAAAGCTGAATATTGTGGTTTGATCTACAGATGCTTGCCCAAGCCTATATTATAATACATAAATACGTTTCATATATTTAATTCAGTCGTGTATCGCAAGTGCCTTTTTAACCACTGCTCACCGCGCTTTACGTGCCCTTTTATTAAAATGGCACCCTGCCCTTTTGAAAACCTGGGTAAAACACTGTAATAGCTAGTTTGAATCGTAACAACTGCACATCCCAAACCATGTATTGGTGCTTGGTAGGGGATGGTTTGAGTCAATTTTAAATGTTTAAAACGGTTTTTGGATGTAGTGAACTTACGAGACCATTCCTAAAGCAGTGAGCAGCTGACTAGTGAGTTACATGAACCCATATGAGACAACCTGTTACTGTACATATGAGACAACCTGTTACTGTACATATGAGACAATCTGTTACTGTACCTTCTGTCATTGCCAACGACGTCAAGGAATCCCACATCAGGAGTGACGTCTGATCTGTGCTTGCCATAGCTTACTTGCTTCGTGTAGGCAACCAGTTTCACTTTGTCCTTGTAAGAAATGTGCAGGGCCTTGCCATTTTTCTCTGGCAACACAGAAATAAATACATTACGACATCATAACATCAATATTTATCTGTTCTGTACTATCTCAGTAAACTATCTCATTAATTTTTTTTAATGTATAAAATGTCAAGTAATGCACTGATTACCTTTATATTTTGTCACGTAATGTATACTATAATTATAACTGTACAAACTATCCGAATATGTATGATCATTTTTCATGTATGAATAGTATTTTTCCTGTTATAAATTGCAAACTAATTCAAGTGAAGTTTTATTGCATGCCTATAATCGTAATCATTTGTTATATATATATATATATATATATAAGTTGTGCAATCATTTGTAATAAATTATGATGTAACATGACTTCAAAGTTATTTAACTTAAAATTCACTACAGATGGATTTGCCAGGATGTCACCTTTCCAAAAAATATGTCTGTGCATAGGGAACGTGGTCTTGATATAAGCCTGCATTTTTTTCCAGAGATTTGCATGCATGTTTTAAATGGACGTGACCTCATCTATTTTCGTAACTACTACACTGAAATTTCAAAACAACTTTTCTAGTAGTTTGGAGAAATCTGATGGAACAGGTGTTAGAGATTTAGCACATAGATATCTTATACAAAAATGTTATCAGGTTGTTGTTAAGTCAATTTTTTATTTAAATTGATCCATACTTTTACGGTGCCTGACTTTGTTGATGGACGCTGGGAATGCATGTGATTACTGCATGATTAACGACAAGACTAACACAATGGCTTAATTGGCTAGTAACTGGCAGAATGGCCAATCTGACGACTGCGTTTTTTCTGCCATGTTTGATCGGACAGATAATTCGTTGAACAGTAGAGAATTAAATTCAGAATGAAAATAACTGATCACACAATATTAATAATAATAATAAATAACTTCTTAAGCGCCAATATCCTCAGACAATCCGAGCTCAGTGGCGCACCAAAACCAAAGGATTAAGCATTCTTGTACTCGTGTGCTAGGCGAAATTCGTCAACAAATGGATGGATGTGCTAGGAAGCTAGGGAGGATAGGCGATATTGAAAAGATAGGTTTTGAGGTGACGACGAAATGTAACAATATTTTCTGCTAATTTAACATTAACGGGAAGCGAATTCCATATAGTTGGCGAGGCAACTGAAAAAGCTCGAGTTCCAGCCTTTGTCTTAACTCTAGGAACAGATAGCAACTTCAAACTAGACGACCGAAGTTGTCTGGCTTGTCTAGCTGGTGTGAGCATTGAGTGTAAATAACTAGGTTGTTTGGATGAACGGGCTTGGTAGGTGATTGTGCAGATCTTAAACATAATGCGATATCGCACGGGGAGCCAATGCAGTGATTTTAGAAGTGGCACTGAGCGGGAGAATCGAGGAGATTGTGTGACTACCCTTGCTAAACAATTTTGGAAGCATTGTAGTTTTGCAATATCCTTGATAGCAATATTATGAAGGAGGGAATTGCAATAATCTAATCTGCTGCTAACAAGAGCTGTTGCGATAGTCTTAGCGACAGAAAGCGACATATGTCGGCGAATGCGGCGAAGATCACGGATATGATAAAAACAGCAACGGCACGTTTGGGATATGTGTTGTCTGAAATTGAAGTCGCAATCAAAGGTCACTCCTAGATTCCGTACTGATGCTGCTGGTGTGATAGTTTGACTCAGGATGCATGTTGGAAAAAAGTCATTTAGTTTACCTCGCTGCATTGGAGTACCAATGATGTGGAATTCAGTTTTGTCTGCATTTAACTTTAATTTACTATCGGTCATCCATGAAAAAACATCTTGGAGACAATCGTTGAGTCGGTTTAGAGAATGACTTGTATCGGGCGTGGCCAAGGAAATGTAGATCTGTGTGTCATCTGCATAAAGATGATGATTCAAGTTATGACTTTGGATTACAGAGCTGAGTGGCATAGTGTAGAGGGTGAAAAGCAAAGGCCCAAGAACGGAACCCTGGGGAATGCCACATGAAGTGGGGAGTGAGGTTGAAAAGTAATTATCTATCTTTATACATTGATGTCTATTGGTTAGATATGAAGAAAACCAGGTCAGAGCTGTGCCAGATATGCCATACCACATTGATAAATGTTTGACAAGAGTGTTGTGATCAATGGTATCAAAGGCGGCAGACAGATCAAGCAAGGTAAGTGCAGTTACTTTGCCTTTATCAATGTTTAATATAACATCATTGTGTACTTTTAGGAGAGCAGTCTCAGTAGAATGAAATTGTTTGTATGCTGATTGGAGCACACTGGATAAACAAGTTGAGCTAATATGACGCCTTAGAAGGCTTGCTACGACTTTCTCAAGCTTCTTAGAAATAAAGCTGAGATTAGAAGTTGGCCTATAATTTTTGAAATCATCTTTTGGCAGAGAAGTCTTCTTGAGAACAGGATTTACATGTGCGTGTTTAAAATCATCTGGGAATTTACCCGAACTTAGTGATAAATTTATGATATTCATCATTGTACAGTACCAAGTAAAGAGTCAAGACATGCTTTTAGTAGTATGGTTGGTAATGGATCGAGATCGCATGACTTATTTGGGGAGGACATTATTATTTTCCTCACTTCATCAACTGTGGCTGGCTCAAACAATACAAGTGGAGAATTTACTTGTGGGGAGTCCACATTTACAGTACTTAAAGTGTGACATGGAAAAGCAGAACGTATAAGACTTATTTTATCTTTGAAATGACTAGAAAACGAGTCACACAGAGATTTGACTGACACATGACTAGGTAGAGATGGAGGCGGCCGTCTATGTAAAATATGATTTATGCAGTTCCATAGCTGACGTGGGTTATCAGAGTTACTCGAGACCATGTTTGTGTAATAATTTGATTTAGCTTTGGCCATTTGTCTGTTGCAGTAGTGACACTGTTTAGAATATCGTGATCTGTCCAAAGGCGAGCGAGATTTGCGCCATACACGTTCAAGATAGCGCCGGCACTTTTAGATTGTACAATTTCAGAAGTCATCCATGGAGCATGTGGCTTTTGGGACACATATTTAGATCTCAGGGGTGCATGTTTATTAAGTAAATCTTTGAGTACTTGACAGTACTGTCAACACAGATCTGACAGATGTTCTTTGGGTTTACTGATGAGGTCGGATTTAAGGATGTCTGTCATTAATGCGGCAATGTCAATCTTATGGATCGGTCGGTAAAACACTTTGTTTTTGGACTCTACGGGAATTCTAGGAAGTTTGAGATCAGCAATGACAGTGTGGTGGTCTGATAAACCATCTGAAGCAGTAGGTGTCTGAATATTGTTACAATCTGAGCGGGTGATTAAGAGATCGAGCCAGTGGCCATGTATGTGTGTTGAGAAGGTAACATGTTGTTTCATGTCATAGGATGCCAGAATGTCATTAAATGTACTTGTTGTTGATGAAGGTGTGTCCAGATGAAGATTAAAATCACCGAGTATATAAAATTCTGAATAAATAGTTGCCAGATTTTCAAGTAGATCCTGGAATTCTTCAAAGAAATGGGCAGGGTGTCCTGGAGGGCGATAAATGCACACAAAATAAGCAGAGAAAGATGAATCGGAAATTTCGGCACAGATGGCCTCAAAGCTGGAGTAATCAGGGTTTGAATGCAAATTAACTTTGAACTGTTTTGAGACGAGAAATCCAACACCACCACCTCGCCCAACTGAACGTGGGCGATGATGGAAGGTGAAACTGGAAGGAGAAATGTCAGCAATGCATGCAGCTGTGTCATGTGGTCTGAGCCAGGTCTCAGTGACTGCAAGGATGTCTATCGTCTTGGAAGTTAATAAATCGGTAAGCGAGGCAGTTTTGTCTCGAATAGATCGAACGTTAGTGGTGGCTACTCGAATATTGCGCCTGATAGCAGGTCCAGGATTAAGACTTACATCTCCTGCTAGTAGTAAAATAATTGCCAATTTAAACGTTGGCTTAGAGCAGGGGATTGGCAGTAACTTTCTATTAAAGCAAAGATTAAGACATGGCAAACTGTGAAGATGTGACAAGGAATGTTGTGTTCTCATGTACTGAGAAACTGTTAAAATGACAGCCGACCGTTGGGGACTAAGTGGCTTGCACAGCGTAAAATCATGACCGCTCGAAGCAGCAGAACAGGATAACAATAAAACACACAATAAAAATGCTGGTGACATTGTCTTTCCTCGAATTGGTGAAGAATAAAATAATAATGTCTCATAAAATAATAAATAATTGAAAATAATAAAATATTCTAAAACTGTATAATAGTACTAAAAATAATGTAAATTTCTAGGTTATTAAAGAGTGGGTTGGCGATAATCAATGGCAATATTACAGGTCGTATGATTGTTCGCGCTCAGCAGGCCTGTGCAAAGTAACAAGAAAGTTTAAAAAGAACGTCTTGTTGAAAAGGCCTGTTAGTATATAGTTTATAAGGGGACTGCCCCTACCTTAGTATGTTGTGTACGTAAGCCTGCTAGCGCGAAAATCAAATTGACCTGTATTATCGCCCAACTAATTTAAGTACAAGATTTAACAGCGTTGGTGGTGACAATTTATAAAATGTTTGTTTAAGGAAACAGTGCAATACGTTGACACTAATTCTACACTAGTGTCAAAGACAAAATTCAACGTTAAATTGCAAAAATGATTTTGAATCACGCAGTGACAAAATAAACAAGTACCACCTTACGCCACCTAGCGACCCATGTGTGACCAATTCATTGTTCAAAAGCACGAACCAATTAATCATCAACAAAATGTATTAATGCGAACAACAGTACTGCAAACCAATTTGACTGGAATGTGGTTACTGTTCTGTGCCAATAATAACCTACGGTTTTGCTGTTTTATATTTATTAGCTGTTGTAATATCCCACCTGAATAATGACAAGGAACGTATTTAATCTTGTATTAAGAGTGATCAAATTGCATGTGTCATGTCAGCATAGTAATAATAATTTTGTAATCTGAACCAGGTACTAGATAGAATAATAGATGCATTAATTGGTGATTGGAGCCTGGCGGATATGTCTGGACAGAATCCGTCCAGACACATCACACACAATTTGATCACTCCTTCTGAATTGGGAAGAAACAGCATTGGATTAGCAAGAAGCAGCATACGCAGTGTCAGTCACGCGAAGCTATAAACGAACGAAGGCCATAAACGAACACAGAAATGTTGAAGTCGTTCGAGACCCAGGTACAGATCCAGTCAAACCCTGGCGGCCTCGGGCCGGCGCAATTCATCTATTGCAGGTAAGAAATGATACGTACCTTTGTAAAACTGTAATGCTAACTTGTACAGTTCGTTCAGTGGAAAGCCCCACAACGTCTCATAAGTGTCTGTATCTTGGTGGTCACCGTTACATGTTTGTTCTCCGTTTAATTTCATCGCATCAACCGCACCTGACAGCTCTCTTTGCTCATCCGCCATGTTTATGCTTTTGACGTGTCGGTTCGATCACGCACGCGTGAATCCGATAATTTCCGGGATGAAAGTACTGTCACCTGGCGACTCAACCATGAACTATAAACCCGACTTGTAGTAACGTTGATTTTCAGACTCCGCAGTGAGGTGACACTTTTGTCGCTCCTCCACAGCCTGGACTTATAGTCTGGTTTGTTAAGGCCAATTTATGGCAGAATCGAAACTTGCCGGATAAAAGCATGCACATTGGACCGTATATATAAAATTTCACGGCGAATCCAATTAGAGGGGCCCCCACGTCATAATTTGTGTGTTTGACCTTGAATTTCAAGGTCAAATGTTACAAACATAAAATATAAATTTTTTCAATACCACCACTGTTTTATATATGTATAAGAATGTGTTTATAATTATGTATGTATGTACGCATGTATGTATATCCATGACCTTGAATGTCAAGGTCAAGTTATTTTAAAAAAACATCACTGTTTTTGTTTATATGATAATAAAGATAATGAACCTCATATTTTTCAGTACCATCGCTGTTTTTACGCATGCATGCCAGATCCAAATCTGATGTTGTGTCCTTGACCGTGAATGTCAAGGTTACACGTCAGTAACCTGGAAATGTCAAGATCAAATGGCAATGATAGGGAAATTTGTATTCTTCAGCATGGCGGCTGTTTTGTGCATATATGTGCCCTCCCTCCCTCCCTCCCTCCCTCTCCCCCCCCTCTCTCTCTCTCTCGCCAAGGACGAGTCTCAGTGCTTCAACAAGACATGGCGTGATGATGTCTTTATCCCTATCTCCATGTCACTTTCTCGATCTCTCCTAATATCCGCCTGTCTATCTATATCCTGTCGTCTCTTCTCTCCTTAACTACACACACTCTCCCCCCCCCCCCTCTCTCTCTCAGACATGGAAAATCTTCGAGGAATTCACTGAAGGAACAGCTGGTGGATTTCTGCTGTGGACACAGTTGGGGTGATGAATTCAGATGGCAGGAACTCAAATGATTTTAGTGACAGGCCTGTGTCTCCGAAACGCACATTAAATCCTGTCCTGTACATTAAAGCGATGCCTCAGCCTCGCTTTGGTGCCGAGCGGGGAATTTGTTTGAGACAATATCCAACTGGCGTTATGTCACCGATAATCACATCATCTTCTTGTTTAAGCCACGTTTCGCATATAATAATTATGTCCAGGTTGTTCTCAATTACAATCTCAGTGAATTCATTTGTCTTATTACGAATAGATTGTGTATTGATGGCACAAAATTTAGCTGACCCCGCTGAAGCCGCTACTGTCGCTGCTGCTGCCGCCGCTGGTGCCGCTGTTACCGCCGCCGCTAGAGTGCTAGGTAGGAGAAGAGGGTCTAACAGAGAACGGTGGATAAAGATCAGAAGAGATCAAGCGGCTAGAAACCTCCAACAATGGAGATCATCAGTCGAGGAATAAAGGAGACTAAACAAGGAAGTAGAAAAGAGCTGTAGGACAGATAAGAAGAAATGGTTAGAAGAGAAAGGCACAGAAGCGCAAACAGCAGCAGAAATGAATGACTAACGCTGTGTATGATTGTGAGAGAGCTAACAAGCGCAATAACATGACAAGGACGAGGTTGTAGATCAGTTAACTTACTTGTTCAACCCGATCTGGTGTGAGGAGGAAGTCCCGGACGATTTGAGAAGAGGAGTGATCGTAACATTACAGAAGAAGGGGGGCCTGAGCGATTGCAACAATTGGCCAGGAATAACACAGATGTCAGTGCCTGGAAAGGTGTTCTGCAGCGTGATCTTCAACCGGCTGAACATTTTTGGGAGGAGCAAGCTGGTTTTCGAAGCGGGAGATCAGGCTGTGAACAAATCTTCACATTGCGAAACATCATTGAGCAAAGCAGAAAGTTCCAAAAATTGACTTTAAGAAGGCTTTCGATATTGTACACCGAGAGTCGTTGTGGAAAAAAACGCGAAACTGTACGGCGTGCCAAACAAATAACAAAATTCAAATCGCTATACATACCGGAACACCAGGTGCCGCATCAAGACCAACGATGGCTAATCATACATTATTCAATATAGAGACTGGTGTACGTCAAGGATGCATGCCCCCCTTTCTCTTTGTTGTTGTTATTGACTTCAACAAGAGGAAGACGATGAATGGTCCGAACTTTGGCGTTAAATGGGCAAATACTAGGTTCACAGACCCTGACTTTACTGATGACATTGCACTGATCAGCCACACGCCAGAGATCCTGCAAGAGATGACCAATACTTGAAGGATAACGGAGTGAGGGTCGGATTACGGATCAGCTACGAGAAGACAAAAACGATGTCAGTTGATGGTTGTGATGTACATGCAGGCAGTATGTTGCGCAAAGTATTGCGAGCAGACAAACATTGTCCAGGCTGCGGGGAACAGCCGAATGTGTAGCAGACAGTCAGTCGACGCTGGGTAAGTGACAGGGTCGCACTGTACAAATTTGCAGCTCGATGTCAATGAACATAAGTTGGGGTACTTAACTCTTGTCCAGGCTGCGCTGGAGCGCAAGCAAAGGCACGCGCGTGGAAGTCGGTCGGGGTGATGCGAGACGGTTGCGGAGTCGACTGTTTGTCGAACTGTATGTGTCGGGCTGCGGCCCCGTATGCGAACTGGCGATTCTACAGAATGTAGTGCACGACAGAACCTTGAATGTTATGTTTATGTTATATTAAATTGTGTTCTATTCATTGTTATTGTTCGATTGTTACATGGCCCGATATATAATCATCCGCTATGTGACAATGATGGACCTGACCCCCACATTGCTACCGGTCAGCATGACCTGCAGTGCGTCGAGAACTTCCCCTACGTCTCTAAGGAAGGCGACGCGGACGTAGATGTGCGAGTGAGGTTAGGCAAAGTCTCAGCAGGATTTCAAAGACTACGTCTTATATGGTCCAGTGTCACGTGTAGCGATGAAGTGGATACCGGAAGATGGTAACAGAAAAAGAGGAAAGTCAACTAAGATATGACGCAAGACATTTATAGACGACTTTGTCGAAATGGGAATCACCTCGAATGCGACTAAAGAAGTTGCAAATGACCGTACCAGATGGAGAAATCTCGTCGCCCGATGTCTCGAAAGGAACAGGGGAACTAAGTCTAAGTCTTCTTAAAATTGTTGATCCCAAATAAACAATCACTCAAACAATCAATCAAACAACATCCCTGCACCCCTTGTTTTTCGTGGCAAAATTTAGAACGTATTCTCGGAACATTTTCAACAGCACCCGTCCCCCTCCAATATCATATCAGTGAGAGGCCAGAACACAATTGCTATTTTTTTAATAGCCCGTCCACCCCCGCTTTCCCATGTCATGATTGACAGTGTCCCAAGTGTTGAGTGACAGGGAAGGCAGACATTTTGACACGTCACAGCAAACAAATCTCCGTCAGCACCCCCTAATAGGCGGACCCAGGGGGCCTCGGGGCATGTTTTCCTGGTCTTTGGAATTTGGCCGCGCTGTGCCTGCGCTAGAGTGGCGTGCCCCCAGAACTTTTGAATGTGCCCCCGATACATGTCCCCCCTAGATGTTTTGATTCCGTCCGGAACATTTTCAACAGAACCCCTCCTCGTCTTCCAATCCGACAGCGCGACGGCGGAGTGGCTACAACGGAGCGGCGGTGAAGAGACGGCGGAAAATATTCAACTGCACCGCCTCCGCCGTCGTGCTGAAACTCCGGTTCAACCCACTCAATATGAATTTGGTTCGGCCGCCAGTTTTTTTTTTTGCGAGCCTCAGAGGATGCAATTTGTGGCCTAAGGCCCCCTAGACTACTTTCTCTGGATCCGCCCCCGCCCCCGCCCCCTCCCGTCTTCCGATGCCAATGTCTGACCGATCCGCCAGCGACAGTGATAGCGACAGCGACGTGTTAAACTGGCTCAGTCCCCTCAATATTAATTTTGTTCCGACGCCAGTGCATAAATTGATCTGGAAATTAAGAACGGATTTATAAGGCTGTAATGTTGTATTTAAATAATCAATGAACATATATCACAGAGATAAAACAAGTGCAGTCAAAAACGTTCCAAAGATATTGACGAATTATTATTTTGTGTATATTCAGGCATCACATTCAATATTTTGTTAACGGCGGCTCCTAATTTGTATATTTTGGATTGTGAAGTGTGAGATCATTTTGGAATCATGTACTTAGCAATACTGCAGACACTCAAAACATGGGACTAGACACCTGATTTGTTGTGCTACTGTCAACAATTACGGAAGAATATAGATATAATGTTTGGCAGGCCTACCGCGTGGCGACCCTAATTTGCAAGTTATGAAAAAATGCTCAATTATGTCAATTAAGGTAGTGGAAGGTGGAGTAAGACCACTGGGTAAGACGACCCACCTAACAAAAAGAAGGGTCTAGGACAAGACTATGAAACTAAATAATGCTCCACATTAAATACTTCGTCTTTGTAAAAACATATACAATAACGTGCTTGCTTGAGGAACTCACTGTATAGTTATCACAAAAACAATTGTCGTCACCGGGGACCCCCAGCAATATTGACTAGAACACCACTTTCTTTCACGGATGTAAAATAGTGCATAGTAGAACAAATACTTTCATTATTTTATAGATGAAAACAATTATATAATAAACTACCAATCGTACGGTTAGTTATACGTGGGGTAAAACGACCCTGTACATACCGTTTCACGTGTGGAATGTCTTATTGCATGTGACCTCAACCAAAGTGTGAAGCCTTGCATCTGATCGGCAAAATGCGATAGTGCCTTAATTACGGCCGATATATAATGGGTGCCTGTCTTAGACAGGGGGCTGTTTTATACCCACATTCCCCTAAGTGGCTTAATTCGGATTCTTTATTAATACACCTCAGATATACAGAAACGTACTGGAAAAAACTTGGGCTTGATCCGGACCGTACCAATTTAAGTTAGCTGTTAGATTACTGCGCACGCATATAACGGACACCGGTTGGTTTAACCGCGCAAAGCTCGTCGATGTTCCCAGTTCAGTGTAATCGCGACGTTCTCACATTCAAGACAACCAATTCAGCAAACTACCTAGCTATTAATAATTGCGATCCTTACTGATTCTCGGGGTAATCCCTTTATTAAAGGTCATCCGTGTTGTACACAGCACGTCCTATATAAATCTCGAGACCCGGTATGACCCGCAGGCGTAGACCCCCCTTCCGTTTCCACGAACGAGCGCGTATGTACGCCTACTACTTCGCGAACGTTTACCGAGAGGTGTTGTAGCGTGCCGCGCCAGTGCCGTTTGATTGGTACGAGTTGTTAGCGCAGTGTTGTGTTTGAATGCCGCCAGTGTGTTTGTGCTCACTTGTAGTGGCGTCCGTACCAACGCTGTCAGTCGATTGCACGATCGCTTTTCTCTCCCGTCTGAGCAATTCACGGCGCAAACGTCGGCGCTGTTCCGATAGTGTCAGTATGAATGTCTGTGTTTTAACCTAATGCCGCGCACAGTGTAATTTTGTGGATTCTGGTATCGTTTGGTTGTCGCTAGCTGGAAGAACACACTGCGTGACACGGACATTTGGAGGCGTTCCAACTTCCAAGTGAAGTCGGAAGTATGCCGTGTCATATCCAAGTATGAGTGTCAACAACGCCATGCAGAGTAAGTTAGACTGCATGCAGAGTAGACGTCAACACCGAGTCAATTCTTCGTTTATGTTATTATTGGGTTGTTTCAATTCGTTTTATTGGCACCTGACGAATTTCTATTTAAGTTGAGTACGTGTTGTCAATAATATACTAATTAGACAAATGTAAAACCGAAAAATCCAAACAGAACAGACAACAGTTAGCTTTAATTTTCTTTTGTCATGCCACTTTAATTTAAAGGTACTGATTTAGTGGTCTTCATATTTATAGGCCTATTGCTAAAAAGATATATTTACTATTTTGGTAAAATGTGTGTCTTGGTCTTGATGTTCCACCCATGACCGCCATAGGCACGGGAACAAGGGGGGTAGAGGGGGCAGCTGCCCCCTGGAATTTATCTGAGGGCAGACATATGGTTCTGTCCCCCCATTAAATGTGAGCGTGAATGTTTGTTTTGTGGCAGTTGTAAATGGCAGGTTGAAATATAAATTTTATGAGACGATTAATGTGTATGTTTGTAAACTGAAAGGTTTGTGCAATTGGAGGGCAGACATATGGTTTTCTGCCCCCCTCCCGGTAATAGGTGGCATGGCGGTGAAATATTTTTTCACAAAGCACCCCTCCCCCGTCTTCGGATGTCATGAGTTCACAGCCGAGACAGCGGAGAAGCTGAAATTACAGCGGTGCAGTGGCAAAAAGTTTCCAACAGTACCCCCACCCCCTGTCTTTGGATGTCATGAGTTCACAGCCGAGACAGCGGAGAAGCTGAAATTACAGCGGTGCAGTGGCAAAAAGTTTCCAACAGTACCCCCACTCCCCGTCTTTGGATGTCATGAGTTCACAGCCGAGACAGCGGAGTAGCTGAAATTACAGCGGTGCAGTGGCAAAAAGTTTCCAACAGTACCCCCACCCCCCATCTTTGGATGTCATGAGTTCACAGCCGAGACAGTGGAGTAGCTGAAGTTACAGTGGCACAGTGGCGAAAAATTTCCAACAGTTCCCCGTCTTCCGATGTCACAGTCGAACCAACCGAGACAGCCACAAGGGGAAGGAAGATATGAAGATATGAAGATATGAGGCAGCATGGTGGTGAAAAATGTTCAGTGATGCTGAAGCTCCGGTAGCCCCCCGATATGAATTTTGTTCCCCTGCCACTGATCACCACCCAAAGAGCTCTATACACCTCAATGTTCCACCCATCACCGACCACCAAGCTCTATACATGTTGATGTTCCACCCATCACCGACCACCAAGCTCTATACACCTTGATGTTCCACCCATCACTGACCACCAAGCTCTATACACCTTGATGTTCCACCCATCACTGACCACCAAGCTCTATACACCTTGATGTTCCACCCATCACCGACCACCAAGCTCTATACACCTTGATGTTCCACCCATCACTGACCACCAAGCTCTATACACCTTGATGTTCCACCCATCACCGACCACCAAGCTCTATACACCTTGATGTTCCACCCATCACTGACCACCAAGCTCTATACACCTTGATGTTCCACCCATTACCGACCACCAAGCTCTATACACCTTGATGTTCCACCGAGCCTTGTACCTCTTGATATACTACACATCACTGCAAATTGACCTTTATCTCAATAATTGCTTTTAAGATCTCTTCCAGAAGACACTCGGGCAACGCTTTGTGAACAAAATTACAAAAGTTCTGAAATGTCACTAGATGGACTCGAACCCTAGTCCTCTTGATTGACCCTCAAACGCTCTAACCTTTGAGCAAAGTTCTGCAACCAACATTAAAAAATACAACATTCAGAAGTATGCAACTTGTCTGTTGGGAAGACTAATGTTTACTTGTATCGTATTCTCAAATATTGATTAAGTTGACAAAGTCATAGAAACATAAACATTTTCATTTTGATTCAAACCACCAACAGATGGTGTAGTCTTAATATTTAGAGAAATCCAAAATGGCTTCCAAGCCCATTGTTGATGGCCGCTGAATTGAACTGATGTGGATTGGTTGTGAAGACATTACTGTTAAGTTTCTCGGTGACTGTGAACTGATGTAACCACCCCTAAAGGTAATGCGTGTTCATTTCAGAATACAGGGTGGTCGGAAAGAAAGGAGAGGGGACGTTTTCCTATGTCTTGAAATGTCAGAATGTTGAAGATGGCACATACTGGGCTTGCAAGAAGATGAAACAGCGGTATGAAAGGTACATGTCTGAATATTGTACATGTATGTATGTAATAACAGTTCTAATAAACAGCCAACATTTGTGTATTTAGGCAGTGTTTTATTGAATTTAAATACCATGAATTTCTTCAAAAACATTTTTCACTTGCCCATTTCAATTTTTTCTATGTCTAGTATACACCATGTACAGTATGTGATTAGTTTTGTTTTTTCCTTCATTCTATCATTCTTTCTGTTCTACGGTCCTTTCTTCATTTCTTCTTTATGTCATCCATCTGTGTTTCTGCCATTCCTTCCATCCTTCCTTCATTCTGTCTTTCCTTTAATTATTCCTTCCGTCCTTCATTCACTCTGTCTGTCCCTCATTCTTTGTCTCGATCCTACCTTCCTTTCTGCCTTCGTCCATTCCGTCCGTCCGCCCTTCCCACCCTCCTCCATCCCTTCTTTCCTTCAAACTAAAAATACGAATCCTTTGACAGACTTCTCGTTTAAATTCTTATTAATTAAGACTTATTTATATGAGCATATGAACTGGTAAGGTGTGTGCCGACAGCCTGGAGCAGGTGAACAACCTGAGGGAGATACAGGCGATGAGAAGACTGAGTCCACACCCCAATGTCCTCGAACTCTCAGAAGTCATCTTGTGAGTACACGGCCTTTGTCGCAACACTTTCTATGCTGTTGTATTTTTGTATTTTTGCAGGCCTAAACTTTACAGGAAAGATGTAACGTGTGCGTAAATCTGCAAGTGTTCATACATCTGAGCATGTACATGTGTACTTGTGTGAATAATTATGTAAAGGTGGTCAATGCAATTAACCTGTATAGTAGGGTATCCACTTCTGCAGTAACCATCCTGATATTTTAGTCAGTTATCACTTTTCACATTTGAGCTACATTACTATTATTATTACCCACGTTTCACTATGTTATGAGTTTTCAGTTGTGATGAGACTAACGTGACATGTTTCACTATGTTATGAGTTTTCAGTTGTGATGAGACTAACATGACACGTTTCACTATGTTATGAGTTTTCAGTTGTGATGAGACTAACATGACACATTTCACTATGTAATGAGTTTTCGGTTGTGATGAGACTAACGTGACATGTTTCACTATGTTATGAGTTTTCAGTTGTGATGAGACTAACATGACACGTTTCACTATGTTATGAGTTTTCAGTTGTGATGAGACTAACATGACACGTTTCACTATGTAATGAGTTTTCAGTTGTGATGAGACTAACATGACACGTTTCACTATGTTATGAGTTTTCAGTTGTGATGAGACTAACGTGACATGTTTCACTATGTTATGAGTTTTCAGTTGTGATGAGACTAACATGACACGTTTCACTATGTTATGAGTTTTCAGTTGTGATGAGACTAACATGACACGTTTCACTATGTAATGAGTTTTCGGTTGTGATGAGACTAACATGACACGTTTCACTATGTTATGTGTTTTCAGTTGTGATGAGACTAACATGGCGCCTTGTAGAAAATATGTTTGATAGTAAATTCGTAGCATAGTTCATTCCAATTATGTTAATGATGTTGTTAAGTTTGCGTAATTGTTTGAACAACACATTTCTGGACAGATGTTATGACACAGACATTTTAAACAAAATGAGTAGCATTGTTACTCAAACATCTGTTAATGTTGTTAACTCCTCTTATAGGTTAACACGTACAGTAGAATAGTGTGACATTTGCACTGGTTAGCAATATATGGTACACGCATTCATATCCACTGACCAATGTTATCTTGGAGAATGCCGTTAATTAAAATGGTCACATGTTTTATATTATTATAAATATTACATTACATAAGGGCAATTAGTAATACACCCATTGAATAGATAATTAGTCACAGGAATATTCAGAAGTGTCAGACATTTATTGAAACATATAGCAGAATTGTGGAATGACCCATATTGCAATTGTTGAATGCATTGTGGCGGTCACTGCACTCTGGCTTCCACTGTTTGCTAATCTGCAGCTCTCATCTGCCTTCTGTTTGCTAATCTGCAGATCACAGTTAGGTGATTATGTAAGAGGCCACACATGCATTCAACTAGCTCTGTAAACGCAGGAGAAAGGACTGACTAATCAAAGTGAGTGTTTATATTAGCTGCACACAGTATTAATACAATATTTACACACCATAGTTGCGTAATATCTTCCCTCTCAGTAATTAAGTTGATCGATGAGGATGTGTGCTTGTGTACGTGCACACATGCGCACGTGTATGTGGGGTGTTTGTGTGCATGCATGTGTGTGTGCGTATGTGCACATCTATGTCAGTGCTTTGCATACATAACACCAATGGACTTTCTGTCGACCACTCAGTAGCCAATGCAGGACATATTAAATCAACACTAACCAATTTGTTATGTCTGACATTGGTTTTAGTGACAAGAAGTCTGGTGCACTGATGCTGATATGTGAACTAATGGACATGAACATCTATGAACTAATCAGAGGTAAGTTCACGTTCACTTAAAGGTGTCTCCTCAATCACTTAAAGGTGTCTCCTCAATCATGTGAAGGTGTCTCCTCAATTCAGTTTTATTGTTCATCTCATTTCAAATTCATTTTGCTGAAAAGTAAACCTATGTTCTGGTAGTATCCCACTATCCGCTATAATATGCTAGCGTTTGAGCAAACTTTTTGTGTAGTTTTGGTGAAATCATCAGACAATAACTTATTAGTATTTACCCAAACATTAATTCAAATTATTCTCATAATTGGAGTTGTTGTCGTTGACTGGCCTTGGACTCAAACATTATATGGCTGACAAGTTCAGTGGTTTGAAGGCTAGTTATCCTGACAATTGACTTTGAGCAGCAGATTACCAGATGTTATGACAAAAGTCAATTCATTCTACAAAGATACCAGAGTAAGCAGTTTCTTTATTAAAACAACTGCAAATATTACAGTTACTTAAGTAATTCACACATTTACATATGTGAATCCGAAAGAACCAGATCTATTGGCGATGGTCTAAACACGTTTAACATGTTTCTTTTTAGAAACAGTTGTACTTTCTTGACCTGTTAAAGATGTCAGATGACTGAAGTGCTTGGTACTGCATATATATTA
This sequence comes from Paraescarpia echinospica, assembly GCA_020002185.1. NCBI lineage: Eukaryota > Metazoa > Annelida > Polychaeta > Sabellida > Siboglinidae > Paraescarpia > Paraescarpia echinospica. The sequence continues at coordinate 62,090,713 of CM034538.1, read as the reverse complement.
AAATCTAAATCTCTCTCAAATTGGGCATTTTGCATGATAGTCATTGTTGAAAACTATGAGATACCATCTATAAACTGCCTCTGTAGATTTCGCTGTTTCACACTTGTTAGAACCGAGTCTTTCTTCCTGACAGAGACACCTGTGTTTATTGAGCTATGAAAGGAATGTTTTTGTCTGTCCACAGCGTGTGAGCTTGTCTTTCCGTGGCTCACTGGATTGAGCCATTGTCCTCAATAATCAATATAATAAAAACGCTTCATGGTTGATGAACATCTTCTGTTATAGTGTATTTTGCATTAAATATTAAAACAAAAGGTTGTCACAACACGACGGTTGTCTATGAACCCAGTAACATACAGCCTGTATGTTTGGTGATAGTGCCAGATCAGCTTGTGTCACCATTCACATGACCTTATTGTGTCACCATTCACACTACCTCATTGTGTCACCATTCACACTACCCCATTGTGTCACCATTCACACAACCTAATTTTGTCACCATTCACACTACCCCATTGTGTCACCATTCACACTACCCCATTGTGTCACCATTCACACTACCACATTTTGTCAAAATTCACACTACCTCAATGTGTCACCATTCAGACTATGATTGTGTCATCATTCACACTATCACATTGTGTCACCATTGACACTATCTCATTGTGCCACAATTCATATTATCTCATTGTGTCACCATTCACACTATATCATTGTATCACCATTGACACTACCTCATTGTGTTATCATTCCCACTACCTCATTGTGTCACCATTCACACTACCTCATGGTGTCACCATTCACATTATATTGTGTCACCATTCACACTCTCTTGTGCCACCATTCACACTCTCTTGTGTCACCGTCATTACCAAAAACAATGGTTCTGAATGAGCTCACAGGCCATGTGTCTATGATTGCTATGTACAGAGATTAATAGATTTGATACAGGCAGAAATTTGGCTTTGCTGACTCAGTCTAGGCATATGTCATGTTGACTTAATTTAAGCATCCCGGTAGCCTTCATTCTGAACTCAGTCGCACTGTCATCATTTCACGGTTCAAATGAATTTTCAGCTCTCAGCACATTCACTGACTAAGATTCCAAGTCTATTAGCTGACAACTGTCTGTGTAATGTTGTTAATGACGGCCATCTATTGAGGCATCAAGGGGAGTCATTGTCATGGTTAGGTTGGATATCATCCTCAATGATTTTTTTTAGTAATTACGTTCCCAATTAGTGACAATACCATCATTAACGTGATCACCACAAGTCAAAAGATACGCAATGTCTCCAATGTTGAGAGCCAGGTCTTCACACAAACATGCGATGTCAGTCCGTATTTTGGTCTAGTATTTGTTAATTACTATGCTTCAAGATCAAACCAATGCAACGATAGATCTATATTAAACTTACAACAGACCACATTCACTGGATGTTTGTTGTCTCAGACATGTCCAGACACGCAACCACAGTCCAAAGGTACTTGTGCTTTCAAATGCACTCTGTCTAGTTGGCACTCTGCTTTGTGACCACTGCCACTTTCACAGTCCTTGTGTGTTCCTGCTACTTGCAAAGACTGGCTAAGTGTGGTACTGTTCTCTGATGTACTCAGCCCTGACACTTGTACCAAACACAGACAGTTGATCCTATTTAAAGCTGCTCCTTGATTGGTTTAGCCTATTGTGAATCCAGTTCTTGATAGTGTCCAGATAAATAGAGTGTGAATTGCTTACTTTTGGTTAATTGGTTGAAAGCATTACCTTTGGTTGTTAACATCTATTAGAACTTATGTAGTATTCGTTGACGGTTTAATAAAGGTACGCTTACTTTTGGTTAATTGGTTGAAAGAATTACCTTTGGTTGTTACACCTATTAGAACTTAAGTAGTGTTCGCTGTCGGTTTATTAAAAGTATGCTTACTTTTGGTTAATTGGTTGAAAGAATTACCTTTGATTGTTACACCTATTAGAACATAAGTAGTATTCGCTGTCGGTTTAATAATAGTATGCTTACTTTTGGTTAATTGGTTGAAAGAATTACCTTTGGTTGTTACACCTATTAGAACTTAAGTAATATTCGCTGTCAGTTTAATAAAAGTATGCTTACTTTTGGTTAATTGGTTGAAAGAATTACCTTTGATTGTTACACCTATTAGAACTTAAGTAGTATTCGCTGTCGGTTTAATAATAGTATGCTTACTTTTGGTTAATTGGTTGAAAGAATTACCTTTGGTTGTTACACCTATTATAACTTAAGTAATATTTGCTGTCGGTTTAATAAAAGTATGTTTACTTTTGGTTAATTGGTTGAAAGAATTACCTTTGGTTGTTACATCTATTAGAACTTATCAAATGCATAATTCACATGAAGATTCCAATTCTTAAATGATACATTTTGAAGATTCATCATTTCCCTGGGTGATAAGAGAAATAAATAAGAACTGCATGTTAGCACATAACATTTTTGTAAAATTTAAAATAACCAAATCTTATTATAATTTTATATGATTTTGTTTTCATCCTAGGTGAAGCGGAATATAAATTTTAAATATATTGGCAATCAATCATGTATCAATCTATATCATAATATTGCAGGCTGTGTATCGCGATATATTGATACATTGAGTAATCGTTACAATCCTCTTGCTGACACCTATTTACATAGCACAATTACAATAAGTAGTGTGACCTTTACCCACACTGTCTAGTTTCTGTGACGCTGACAATAAGTGCCTGAACCGAGTCATATAGTATGCATTGTTACTCTCATTAAGAGATGACTAGAGACAACACAATAGATAACTGTCAACTTCTAGCATCATCAGTCACATTGAATGTGAATATTGTGAGTCACGTAGTGTGTTGTATAGTGACAACACAATCCGTGGCTGTCAACTCATAGCATCACTCATCAGTCACATTGAATGTGAATGTTGCTGTGCTGTTTTTCCAGTTAATTGACATTTTGCAGATGTATTATTTAATGTCATCACTATCTAAATATTGTGACTCTTCCCAACTCAAATTATAATTATACGAATAGTTATTGTCAAGTAAATAGCATTAATTCTGTAGTTGACATCTGCAAATTTAATGAAGCTTGCATTGTTTTATTTGGCAATAAAAGGTATGATTTTGTAAAGCATGGTGCATTCCTCAGCACCTCTCAAAATGTAGGAGACCATTTCACTAACATCCTTATGAGCTCATAAACCAGACTTTGCTCTTTAAAATAAATTTTTGCTCCTTAGTGATCTTTTATTATGAAAACCGTCTAAACAGGACACACCACCAGGACATCTTCATCGGTGTCACACGGAAATAGTGTTCTTGGTGATACCGTAACTACAGTGGCTGTTTTGTATTTTGAAAAAGATCCTTAAATTTATTCACAGATTTTCTCTAATGATAAATTTTGTAGATGAGCACATTGCCTGAAAGTGGTCCCCTGATCATTGTAGCAGACCTAATCATTCCAACAAGTGGTCCCCTGATCATTGTGGCAGACCTAATCATTCCAACAAGTGGTCCCCTGATCATTGTGGCAAACCTAATCATTCCAACAGGTCATCCTCTGATCATTGTGGCAGACCTAATCATTCCAACAAGTGGTCCCCTGATCACTGTGGCAGACCTAATCATTCCAACAAGTGGACCCCTGATCATTGTAGCAGACGTAATCATTCCAACAAGTGGTCCCCTGATCATTGTGGCAGACCTAATCATTCCAATAAGAATTTTAAAACATTAAATCAGAAGCATTCAGCCATGTTACGATTACAGCACAAAAATAGTTGTTGAAACCATTATCGTTGTCTCATTTACATATCTGAGTGAACTTGAATAAGGTGGCAGTTAGTAAAAACTGATAACTTCATATGGCAACTGCATGATTCGGACCTTGGTCCTCTAGATTGACAGTTCAATGTGTGGCACTATACTCCCCATGATAATCATACCTGACTTTGATTTCTGTAACAAATGCAACATGTCACATTTCCCCATTTACCCAACAATTCAAAGGACTTAAAAGGGCGATATATTTGCAAGCATACATAGTTTTCTTCGTCAGTGATATGGCATACATTATCTTCAGCCTATACACTTATTCACGGCATCCACATCAGTCAACTCTCTTATTATTATTGTAATTAAATGTTTGTGCGAGCTCGTAAACCTATCCCACCTGTGTCTGCAGGTAAACCTGTTTGTATGCCCAGAACAGAGCACACCTCTCAATGCAGCTGGTTATTGTATGCAGCCATCTAAATGGGGTCATTGCTACCTCTGTTTACCTGACATCACATACAGTACCACACTTGGCAGTCTACCAACTAGTGCAATCATTCCAACCACAGTTACAACAACACTGTATGTATACACACACATGCGTGCATGCATGCACCACATGCATACACGCACGCACACACGCAAACACACACACACGCAAACACATTATATATGCAATTGTTTTCGGAAAAAGTCACAAGAAAAAAATTAACTTTAAATATTATATATATATATAAAGTCTTACAAATCTCACATCCTCAATTGTCACTGAAATGTGCAAGACATTGTCATTTGCAGTTTATTCACAATATTCATCTGAATCATCAAAACTACCCCGGTAATTGTCTTCAGTTCTCATTGAAAATATGCAGCAAAGCTTTTGTATATGACATTCCATCTATGAAAAATAGTGTATATATTTCCTGTGAATTTTTGATAGCCAAAACGGTGAATTTATTTCCATGACATTTTTACAATGGCTATATTTCCGTCCACCTTGTCTGTACGTGTTTGTGCATTCATCAATGTACATATCTGCACAGCATTCACTTGTATGATATGTATAATTGCTGCAGAGTTTATTTCAGCGTCGTTTTCAAATAGGTCATTTAATACAACTTCTGTTTTCTTTCCAGGCAGGAGTTTGTACCTTCCTGAGAAAAAGATCAAACATTACATGTACCAACTGCTCAAGTCAGTGGATTATATGCACAGGTAGGAAGCAACTCTCACTTGTAGAACAAGGGTTGGTGATAGTGGACACTGTGTGTGGACCAGTTGAACCCAGACTGTCAATGGTGTGGTTGATGTCAGACTGTCAGTGGTGTGGTTAATGTCAGACTGTCAGTGGTGTGGTTGATGTCAGACTGTCAATGGGGTGGTTGACCTCAGACTGTCAGTGGTGTGGTGTGATTGATATCGGACTGTCATTGGTGTGGTTGATATCAGACTGTCATTGGTGTGTATGACCTCAGATTGTCATTGATGTGGTTGATCTCAGACTGTCAATGGTGTGGTTGACTTCAGACTGTCAGTGGTGTGGTTGATATCAGACTGTCATTGGTGTGGTTGACCTCAGACTGTCAGTGGTGTGGTTGATATCAGACTGTCAATGGTGTGGTTGACCTCAAACCGTCATTGGTGTTAATGACCTCAGACTGTCATTGGTGAGGTTGATATTAGACTGTCAATGGTGTGGTAGACCTCAGACTGTCAATGATGTGGTTGACCTCATACTGTCATTGGTGTGGTTGATATCAGACTGTCATTGATGTGGTTGATGTAAGATTGTCAATGGTGTGATATGGAAAATATTGTTCATGGCTCCAAGATTTGAATGGGCTGCAAGAATTAACACTTACTTTGGAGCGTTTAGTGGAAACTTGCAACATTTCGATCCACCACCTGTGGATCTTGATCACGCATTGATGTCATGTGACATGGCTCAGATTTTGGCAGAAACTAGTGTCATATGATGTCACAGCACTCTTCACCAGTATCCCTGTAGACAAGGCACTGGAAGGAATCACCGAGATGTTACATGAAGATGAAACGTTAACCAGCTGCACAGAAATGACCATCCCACAGATAGTAGAGCTCTTTGACTTTTGCCTGAACACTACCTACTTCATATGTGAAGGTGATTACTACCAGCAAACACATGGCACTGCTATGGAGTCACCTATATACCCCCTAGTAGTTAACTACTACATGAAACAATTTGAGAAACAAGCCATCTCTACAGCACCTCAACCCCCATCGCTTTGGTTACGTGACGTGGATGACACGTTCACTGTACTACATGAATATGACGTGGAAGAGTTCACTGAACATATGTTCAACAACATCGATCCACACATCATATTCACCATCGAACCAGAGAAAGACAGCAAACTTCCTTTCCTGGATCTATGCACCCACATTTCTAGATGATGGATCCACCAAGCTAACCATACACAGGAAGCCTACCAGTACCTCAACTTCAAGTCACACCACCTTCTAACTCATAAAAGATCAGTCGTACGCACTCTCACCAACAGGGCCCAGCTGTATGTAACCACAGCTGAAGACAGGAAATCAGAACTTACACATGTTCACAACACTCTGAGAGCCAATAACTATCCGGAGTGGGCGATTGTAGTTCCGCCACCTAGTGCGAATAGACCACCTACGAACAACAACATCGCAAAGACAATGAACTCAAACCGCCCCATGTTGGGACTGCCATATGTACCAGGGCTATCAGAACAACTTGGGCGAATCTGCAAGTCACACAATGTGCACTTGTACCACAAACCCGCCAACACCCTCCGTTCAGTGGTAGTGCACCCGAAAGACAAAACCCAGAAAGAACACCAATGTGGAACCATCTACCACATCACCTGTGGCAACAACAGCAGCCACACTTACATTGGTGAAACCAAAAGACCACTCAGTCAGAGGTTTGAAGAACACACAAACCTGGACAAACCTACAGGAGTAGGAGATCATTGTCTGCCATTAGAGTGGTCGATGTCAGACTGTCAGTGGTGTGGTTGACCTTAAACTGCCAATTGTGAGGTTGACACCAGACTGTCAATGGTGTGGTTGGTGACAATGGTCATTATGTGACAATCACCTTGTTCTACATCCCTGGACTAATGCAAGATCCTTATTTAAAACAAGACATTCTGCTGTTACTAAACCATTATCAGTTCACTGTCACAAGTTCCCTTTGCACTCATGTATAAGCATGATTGTCTAAGTCGTTGTGGGATATTCATTGTATTGTCTTTATCTACTATCTACAGATGTTTATCGAAGCACGTTTTGAACTTGTTGTGAAGACAATGGCACGTGTTGTGTTTCCCAGTGACTGGTATCGTGTTGTTGCACTAGTTACAGACTCACGGCTCATGTGGCTACTACTTATCCTCTCTAACACATTCTTTCCCCTCTTTCAAGTCGCCTGGTATCCACGTTTCTTTCTGTGCATTATGTAGACTAGTAATGCTCCACCTAATTGGTTGATTGACAACCAGGAAGATTAGCAGATTATTGCACCCATTACGCCAACACACGAAACAACTAGGTCAGTTGTTGAAGTACTTGGAGTTAACATACAGCTCTCTAGTATCTGTGTGTGCATGCATGAATAAACGCATGCATGCCTGCATGAGTGCACGCATACATGCGTGCATGTATGTATTTGTGTGCGCATGTGTATTTATCTGTAGGTAAATGGACAAGGAAGCCTTGACTTACTAAGAGCTCAATAATTTTTCATCTAGATACATAGCCTGCCCGTGAGAAATATCAGTAAAACAGTTATTAAAAATGCTCCTCAATTTGTTTACCCCATCAAAATCTGGTTCTTTGATATCCGATATCTAGTGTGTGAACAGTTTAAATAATATCCACTCAATTTTGTAGAAAAATGTGTATATTACTATTAATTGTCCAACCAATTAGTTTATTGTTCAGTACATCTGGTAACTAGCCACAGCCAATTGTTAACCAACATTTAGCCTTCAGTCCACTGAATTTGTTGGTGACATGATTTTTTTTAGGAACAGGTACATAATCATATAACACATTCATGTGAAGATTCCAATTTTGAAAGTCACTTAAACTGGTTCCTGGACAGGAATTTAGTAAAGCTAATAGTTTGCCTGATGATTTTATTAAAACTACTGTACATACAAAAGATGCACTAGCAAGCTGGCATGTCTTAGTAGATACTATGTAGGTTTGCTTTTTCACAGAATTAATGTAAGTTGTTATATAGCGCAGTATCCAGTCTTCAGGACTGCTCAAAGCACTTTACACTTTACTGCCTGGCAGACCTGTTCAATCGAATATCATCTCGATTTCTCTCTGAAGCAGCCAGCCATGCTGCAATTAATGCGTGAAGAGTATTCGCACACAAATATTCACTACTGTCTATAGCCAGGTACTCATTCATACAGCTGGGTGAACTGGAACAATGTGAAGTGAACAGACTTTCCCAAGATTCTGCACGGCAGCACAGGATTCGAACCAGGGTTCTCTCAGTCGATAGTCTGAAACTCTAGCCACTGCACCATGGTGCTACACAAGAATTATATCAAATGAGACAAACAAATTGAAGCAAGGATGTAATTTTAAGCATATTCACACTGCTACCACTTACCCCGGTACACAATGTGCAGGTCATATGCTACATTAATCTACCATTGACAGTGAGTCTTCATTTGAAACTACTTTCTTATATCCAATCTACACTGAGTTACTCTTTTACTAATGCTACTTCGTGTCTTCCAGTTCTTCTACCTTAAGTTTGAACATAACTCTGTTCGAGTGTTATATGGCCATTCAATATTCTCAACATCCTGAATTGGTTTCCACTAATCTTCTTATCTCCAGTGTTGTTAAACCACATTCTGTTAAGAGTTTCATGTGTTTATCAAGGCTCTCATTTCTGGAATACGTTTAGTTGTTGTGCATTGTAGGTTCTCCAGCTTATCCATGACCTTACAATATGGCATCCAAGCCATATAGTCTGAATGAGTACTAACTATTCCTATATGTTATAACTTATATTTCTACTAATCAACTCTAGACTTTGGTGACAGTGATTGATTGATGTGTTTCACTTGAGTTAGATGTGAAATTTTTGATTGATTGATATGTGTCAACTGAGTTAGATGTAACACTGATTTATTGCTGTGTGTCAACTGAGTTAGATGTGGCAATGATTGATTGATGTACGTCAAGTGAGTTAGATGTGACATGATTGATTGATGTGTGTCAACTGAGTTAGATGTAACAATGATTGATTGCTGTGTGTCAACAGAGTTACACGTGACAGTGATTGATTGCTGTGTGTCAACAGAGTTACATGTGACAGTGATTGATTGCTGTGTGTCAACAGAGTTAGATGTGACAGTGATTGATTGCTGTGTGTCAACTAAGTTAGATGTGACAATGATTGATTGCTGTATATCAACTGAGTTAGATGTGGCAATGATTGATTGATGTGTGTCAATTGAGTTAGATGTAACACTGATTTATTGCTGTGTGTCAACTGAGTTAGATGTGGCAATGATTGATTGATGTGTGTCAACTAAGTTAGATGTAACAATGATTTATTGCTGTGTGTCAACTGAGTTAGATGTGACAATGATTGATTGCTGTGTGTCAACTGAGTTAGATGTGACAGTGATTGATTGCTGTATGTCAGCTGAGTTAGATGTGACAATGATTGATTGATGTGTGTCAGTTGAGTTAGATGTGACAATGGTTGATTGCTGTGTTTCAACTGAGTTAGATGTGACAATGATTGATTGCTGTATGTCAACTGAGTTAGATGTGACAATGATTGATTGATGTGTGTCAATTGAGTTAGATGTAACAATGATTGATTGTTGTGTGTCAACTGAGTTAGATGTAACAATGATTGATTGCTGTGTGTCAACAGAGTTACACGTGACAGTGATTGATTGCTGTGTGTCAACAGAGTTACACGTGACAGTGATTGATTGCTGTGTGTCAACAGAGTTACACGTGACAGTGATTGATTGCTGTGTGTCAACAGAGTTACATGTGACAGTGATTGATTGCTGTGTGTCAACAGAGTTACACGTGACAGTGATTGATTGCTGTGTGTCAACAGAGTTACACGTGACAGTGATTGATTGCTGTGTGTCAACAGAGTTACACGTGACAGTGATTGATTGCTGTGTGTCAACAGAGTTACATGTGACAGTGATTGATTGCTGTGTGTCAACAGAGTTACATGTGACAGTGATTGATTGCTGTGTGTGTTACACGTGACAGTGATTGACACATGTGACAGTGATTGATTGCTGTGTGTCAACAGAGTTACATGTGACAGTGATTGATTGCTGTGTGTCAACAGAGTTACATGTGACAGTGATTGATTGCTGTGTGTCAACAGAGTTACATGTGACAGTGATTGATTGCTGTGTGTCAACAGAGTTACATGTGACAGTGATTGATTGCTGTGTGTCAACAGAGTTACATGTGACTGATTGATTGCTGTGTGTCAACAGAGTTACATGTGACAGTGATTGATTGCTGTGTGTCAACAGAGTTACACGTGACAGTGATTGATTGCTGTGTGTCAATAGAGTTACATGTGACAGTGATTGATTGCTGTGTGTCAACAGAGTTACATGTGACAGTAATTGATTGCTGTGTGTCAACAGAGTTACATGTGACAGTGATTGATTGCTGTGTGTCAACAGAGTTACATGTGACAGTGATTGATTGCTGTGTGTCAACAGAGTTAGATGTGACAATGATTGATTGCTGTGTGTCAACAGAGTTACACGTGACAGTGATTGATTGCTGTGTGTCAACAGAGTTACATGTGACAGTGATTGATTGCTGTGTGTCAACAGAGTTACACGTGACAGTGATTGATTGCTGTGTGTCAACAGAGTTACACGTGACAGTGATTGATTGCTGTGTGTCAACAGAGTTACACGTGACAGTGATTGATTGCTGTGTGTCAACAGAGTTACATGTGACAGTGATTGATTGCTGTGTGTCAACAGAGTTACATGTGACAGTGATTGATTGCTGTGTGTCAACAGAGTTACATGTGACAGTGATTGATTGCTGTGTGTCAACAGAGTTAGATGTGACAATGATTGATTGCTGTGTGTCAACAGAGTTACACGTGACAGTGATTGATTGCTGTGTGTCAACAGAGTTACATATGACAGTGATTGATTGCTGTGTGTCAACAGAGTTACACGTGACAGTGATTGATTGCTGTGTGTCAACAGAGTTACACGTGACAGTGATTGATTGCTGTGTGTCAACAGAGTTACACGTGACAGTGATTGATTGCTGTGTGTCAACAGAGTTACACGTGACAGTGATTGATTGCTGTGTGTCAACAGAGTTACACGTGACAGTGATTGATTGCTGTGTGTCAACAGAGTTACATGTGACAGTGATTGATTGCTGTGTGTCAACAGAGTTACATGTGACAGTGATTGATTGCTGTGTGTCAACAGAGTTACACATGTGACAGTGATTGATTGCTGTGTGTCAACAGAGTTACATGTGACAGTGATTGATTGCTGTGTGTCAACAGAGTTACATGTGACAGTGATTGATTGCTGTGTGTCAACAGAGTTACATGTGACAGTGATTGATTGCTGTGTGTCAACAGAGTTACATGTGACAGTGGTTGATTGTTGTTTGTTTGTTTGTGTGTATGTGTGTGTTTGCGCATGCGTGGTGCGTGCATGTAGGTCAGCTGATGCAAATTTAACATATGTTTGTGACTTGTCGTAAGAATATGAAAATTGTGAAACTGTACATTAATTTACCTTATTTACACAAATTTGGACTAACAAGTATTGTTGGAAAATACACTTAATATTTACTTGGGATGGCCAACATTTTCACATGTGTGCAATATGATAGATATAAACCATTATATAAATATAAATATGTATTGCATTTTTGCTAGCATTTAGTACATATTTAAGCCTGTATACTTCAACTATTAATTCCAGAACAAGTGTGTAGCTCAAGGAAGCATTCAGCCATGCTACAATCACTGCTCAAAACTGCTAATTTACGCAATTGCTCCATTGCCAGGTCCTCAACCGTACAGTTGAATAAACATGAACAACGTTGCTTGGGCTTTGACTGGCAGTAGTAGGAGTTGGACCCAAGTTGTCTTGACTGAGAGTCTACTCTTACATTACTGTGGCCAAGTCCCACATATCTTTGCTAATTAAGGTCATAAAATGAATACAATGCGTAGAGTTCGGCCGGTAGCACTGGACAACTCAATAACGTGGATTGTGATATTGCAATACCATCAAGAGTGGCCTCATGGACACTTCCACTTTGTACGTTGGTGTCAGAATGTGGTGAATATTGGGGGGCTGAGGCACTCCCAAAACCACCAATTTCTCACACCCTTGAGGTTCGCAAAAAAACAACTTGAAGCTCTCCAAAAACCTCCATTTACACCCCGTTGAGGCTTGCCAAAAACCCTACCTTCAGGTTCTAAATATTGGGGGGCTAATCCTATCTGTAGCCTCCACGTAAAATGTAGGGTAGGGCTGAGCCCCCGGTTCCAGCGTTGTTGCTATATGACAGTGTTGTAGCATTGCTATGTAACTGTACACTGTATCTATACAACAACCCATAGGTGTGCTGAAGTGTTGTTGCGTTGAAGTGTTACTGTGTCGCAGTGTTGCAGTGTCGCAGTGTTGCAGTACTACAATAGAGCATTGTTATATTGTAGCTTTGCAGTGTTGTGGTGTTCTATGTGTAACCGGCAGGGTTACTGAGCAATAAGTAAATTATTAGTATTATTAATTTTAATCTATATTATTATACCAAACCGGTATGTACTTTTTTCTATTGGTTTCACTTCTGAGCTACTAAGCGGTTAGACCCCATGTCGCCAGTGTAGCATATGCTGCCTGGGAAAGCCATTAGGTTCTCTTCCCAGGTGGTGTCAGTTTCCCCAGCAGTCACCAAGTTAGGGTCATACCCCGGTCACTAAGCCAGGATTAATTAAGAGACGCCATCACAGAGTTTCCGAGAGAAGCTGGACAGACAGCGCTCCAGTGTTTTTCCACGAGGTTTCGTGTTTTAACAGAGATATAAACACAAATGAAGATGTAAGAGAGTGCATGGTGTGATTGCACTGAGCAGTGCTCAAGCACTGTGTTAGACTGCAGTTCCCAGTTGGTTTTTTTGTTTTGTTTTACTTTGTATTTTAGATTATCAACACAATAAATGATAGTCATCATGTAACCGTGTTGCCTGTCTTCATGGTAAATCCCCCGCTACATATGTGTAATATATTGTTTGTGTTTTGCAGAATGGGCATATTCCACAGGGACATAAAGCCAGAGAATATATTAATCAAGGTAATTGTGAACGTTGTTGAATGTGAGCCACTGATGAACGTCCAGGCTCCCAGTTTTGTGTATGATAGTATCAGAGAATAAAATGTTTTTAAAAATGTTAACTAGATTTAAGCTTGACAACTATAATAAAGATTCTGTATCTTTACCAACACATCTTTCAAGTGTTGGGATGTTCAATAAAACTATTAATTGATAAATTTACATCAAACTCAGAATCAATTAATTTGACCTACCGTATCACATATAGTGTGCGAGTGCAAGGACTTAGGTATGCGTGTATAAATTTATCTTAAGACATAAGTAGCACAAGCTATGAGGGGCGGACACACAAATTGCATCCACGTCACATACATGCATCTCCTAGGTAGACAACATGTAGCAAAGACAGATTCCGCAAATCTACCAAAATATCCATCGCTCGATCGACCAAACACAGTACACGACAGGAAGCGCGAGTAGAGACAGCCTGCTTCGATTATTCGAGTAATGCTAAACAGACAATCATCGTGCTAGCCAAACGTCATCGTTGAATTAAGTAAATATACCTGACTAGAGACAAATTGCAAAGTAATTGTTAGGTACTATTTACAACATAATATAAATAAGTAACCCCCCTTGCCTCATCAAAAGCAGAGGTTACTGTTAGTACTACCCTGTGTGAACTGTGCACTATGCTGCAGGTCTTGTATGCACACATACAGGATTGTGTCACAATTCACACAGTTGATAGCGGTAGGCCTATGCTGTGTCACACTTCACACAGTTGATGCTGTGTCACTCTTCACACAGTTGATAGCGGTAGGCCTATGCTGTGTCACACTTCACACAGTTGATAGCGGTAGGCCTATGCTGTGTCACTCTTCACACAGTTGCTAGCGGTAGGCCTATGCTGTGTCACACTTCACACAGTTGATAGCGGTAGGCCTATGCTGTGTCACACTTCACACAGTTGATAGCGGTAGGCCTATGCTGTGTCACACTTCACACAGTTGATAGCGGTAGGCCTATGCTGTGTCACACTTCACACAGTTGATAGCGGTAGGCCTATGCTGTGTCACACTTCACACAGTTGATAGCGGTAGGCCTATGCTGTGTCACACTTCACACAGTTGATAGCGGTAGGCCTATGCTGTGTCACACTTCACACAGTTGATAGCGGTAGGCCTATGCTGTGTCACACTTCACACAGTTGATAGCGGTAGGCCTATGCTGTGTCACACTTCACACAGTTGATAGCGGTAGGCCTATGCTGTGTCACACTTCACACAGTTGATAGCGGTAGGCCTATGCTGTGTCACACTTCACACAGTTGATAGCGGTAGGCCTATGCTGTGTCACACTTCACACAGTTGATAGCGGTAGGCCTATGCTGTGTCACTCTTCACACAGTTGATAGCGATAGGCCTATGCTGTGTCACACTTCACACAGTTGATAGCGGTAGGCCTATGCTGTGTCACTCTTCACACAGTTGATAGCGGTAGGCCTATGCTGTGTCACACTTCACACAGTTGATAGCGGTAGGCCTATGCTGCGTCACACTTCACACAGCGATAGCTGTAGGCCTATGCTGTGTCATCACTCTTCTCACACAGTTGATAGCTGTAGCCCATGCTGCGTCACACTTCACACAGTTGATAGCTGTAGGCCCATGCTATGTCACACTCTTCACACAGTTGATAGTAGGCCCATGCTGTGTCACACTTCCACACAGTTGATAGCTGTAGGCCTATGCTGTGTCACTCTTCACACAGTTGCTAGCGGTAGGCCTATGCTGTGTCACACTTCACACAGTTGATAGCGGTAGGCCTATGCTGTGTCACACTTCACACAGTTGATAGCGTTAGGCCTATGCTATGTCACACTTCACACAGTTGATAGCAGTAGGCCTATGCTGTGTCACACTTCACACAGTTGCTAGCGGTAGGCCTATGCTGTGTCACTCTTCACACAGTTGCTAGCGGTAGGCCTATGCTGTGTCACACTTCACACAGTTGCTAGCGGTAGGCCTATGCTGTGTCACTCTTCACACAGTTGCTAGCGGTAGGCCTATGCTGTGTCACACTTCACACAGTTGATAGCGGTAGGCCTATGCTGTGTCACTCTTCACACAGTTGATAGCGGTAGGCCTATGCTGTGTCACACTTCACACAGTTGATAGAGGTAGGCCTATGCTGTGTCACTCTTCACACAGTTGCTAGCGGTAGGCCTATGCTGTGTCACACTTCACACAGTTGATAGCGGTAGGCCTATGCTGTGTCACACTTCACACAGTTGATAGCGGTAGGCCTATGCTGTGTCACACTTCACACAGTTGATAGCGGTAGGCCTATGCTGTGTCACACTTCACACAGTTGATAGCGGTAGGCCTATGCTGTGTCACACTTCACACAGTTGATAGCGGTAGGCCTATGCTGTGTCACACTTCACACAGTTGATAGCGGTAGGCCTATGCTGTGTCACTCTTCACACAGTTGATAGCGGTAGGCCTATGCTGTGTCACACTTCACACAGTTGATAGCGGTAGGCCTATGCTGTGTCACACTTCACACAGTTGATAGCGGTAGGCCTATGCTGTGTCACACTTCACACAGTTGATAGCGGTAGGCCTATGCTGTGTCACACTTCACACAGTTGATAGCGGTAGGCCTATGCTGTGTCACACTTCACACAGTTGATAGCGGTAGGCCTATGCTGTGTCACACTTCACACAGTTGCTAGCGGTAGGCCTATGCTGTGTCACACTTCACACAGTTGCTAGCGGTAGGCCTATGCTGTGTCACTCTTCACACAGTTGCTAGCGGTAGGCCTATGCTGTGTCACACTTCACACAGTTGATAGCGGTAGGCCTATGCTGTGTCACACTTCACACAGTTGATAGCGGTAGGCCTATGCTGATGTCACACTTCACACAGTTGATAGCGGTAGGCCTATGCTGTGTCACACTTCACACAGTTGATAGCGGTAGGCCTATGCTGTGTCACACTTCACACAGTTGATAGCGGTAGGCCTATGCTGTGTCACACTTCACACAGTTGATAGCGGTAGGCCTATGCTGTGTCACTCTTCACACAGTTGCTAGCGGTAGGCCTATGCTGTGTCACACTTCACACAGTTGATAGCGGTAGGCCTATGCTGTGTCACACTTCACACAGTTGATAGCGTTAGGCCTATGCTATGTCACACTTCACACAGTTGATAGCGGTAGGCCTATGCTGTGTCACACTTCACACAGTTGCTAGCGGTAGGCCTATGCTGTGTCACTCTTCACACAGTTGCTAGCGGTAGGCCTATGCTGTGTCACACTTCACACAGTTGCTAGCGGTAGGCCTATGCTGTGTCACTCTTCACACAGTTGCTAGCGGTAGGCCTATGCTGTGTCACACTTCACACAGTTGATAGCGGTAGGCCTATGCTGTGTCACACTTCACACAGTTGATAGCGGTAGGCCTATGCTGTATCACACTTCACACAGTTGATAGCGGTAGGCCTATGCTGTGTCACACTTCACACAGTTGATAGCGGTAGGCCTATGCTGTGTCACACTTCACACAGTTGATAGTGGTAGGCCTATGCTGTGTCACACTTCACACAGTTGATAGCGGTAGGCCTATGCTGTGTCACTCTTCACACAGTTGATAGCGATAGGCCTATGCTGTGTCACACTTCACACAGTTGATAGCGATAGGCCTATGCTGTGTCACTCTTCACACAGTTGATAGTGGTAGGCCTATGCTGTGTCACACTTCACACAGTTGATAGCGGTAGGCCTATGCTGTGTCACTCTTCACACAGTTGATAGCGATAGGCCTATGCTGTGTCACACTTCACACAGTTGATAGCGGTAGGCCTATGCTGTGTCACTCTTCACACAGTTGATAGCGATAGGACTATGCTGTGTCACACTTCACACAGTTGATAGTGGTAGGCCTACGCTGTGTCACATTTCCTTCAACTTTGGAGCTGGGAGCAAAGCTTATTAATTTTGAAACCAATTAACTTTGAAGGTACATCCTTTCCGGTTGTAGGAAAGAATTTCCAGACTGCAATAATTTAAAAGTTCATCATCAGTTTGACTTTTTTCACTCATCTCATTTCAGAGTAATTTTATGAAAAATCACAACTACCTTGTATCTACTAAGACATTCTAGTTAGTTGGTGTAACTTTTTATATGTAGTTTTGATAAAATCATTAGACAAACTAATAGTTTATTTAATCCCTGCCCAGGAATTAATTCAAGCAATTTTCAAAATTAGAACCATCGTGTGAATTTGTGATTCGATTATACAGGTACTTCTGTGCTGATTTTGTCAACTTTTGTTGCTCTCTCAAAAACATGCGATAAACAAATTCAGTGGGTTGAAGGTTAAATGTCAGCCTGGCAATTGGCATTGCTCAGTTACAAGATGTAATAGCCAAATTCAATTCTGTCGACAATTTAAACAAATATATGCCCTTTTTATTGAACTGACTGCGGATATTTTAAAATCAGATCACATGTTACATATTTGAATATGAAAGAACTGGATTCGCAATGGCTAAACCAGTTCAGGAAGTAGTTTTAACATACAGGACATTGCTGTTTATAAACATAAACCACAACAGGATGTTATAGTATTAAAGGCTGCATATATTTCAGGTTTGCAATTTTTTTAAACAAATTTGCTGTGTCACCAAAATGACAACGGGTTACTTATCTAAAAATACACACTAAGGCATGTTGCACTACACAACCTTCATAAACTTTGCACAACAGCAACGCATTTAGAATGGGTTTTATATATAGAATCAGATTACGTGTTTGTTAAAACATAGTTGGCAACATTTAGCAAAAGGTTATTAAGATTAAATGTGACAGCAACACACTCTTATGATGTAGCGTTTGTTCAGTGAATCTGGAACACAGAATCTCTACCAGTTAGCTCTATGTTGTGATTATTTGTTATAATTGCGTCTGTGTTGCAGATGTGACATTCAGTCACCTGTGGCTGCTTATGTCATTCCGTTTCTAAAAAAGACAGCACCACAGATGATCTTATAAATTTAAGTTAATAAACAGATAAATAGAAAATATACATATTGTGCATTTGATTGAATGTCAAGTTTTGAAATAAAATTATCTTAGAATTTTTTTTTTTATTATGATTGCTGGCTTGGAATTAAGTAGATAAACCCACTTTGAATAGATTATAATGAACAACGGCATTTGACCGCTGACTGGGAATATACAGTAACTAATGTGAGCTAATAATCAGAGCCAGAATGTAAAGAAGTACTTTTACTTTTCTTGAGTAAAGAGGTATGATTTTAGAAGTACTTTTACTTGTAGCGAAGTACAATTAAGGTGTACTTTTCTGAATGTAATGAAGTACAGCTGTACAGTGTATCCTTAATTTATGTGTTAACATATTAGAACTTCTAAGATGTTTCTGACAAATGATCTATGCCGGAACCCAGAACTGTTTGATCCCAGCACAGATCTATACAGATACAAATATCAGGGGAAATTATGGCAGTGCTTCACGTTTAAAAAAACCAGGCAAGCAATTTATTGATGTACTTCTACCAGCTCTGCTAATAATAAACTCTTTCTTTTAGGACAACTTGCTCAAGCTGGCAGACTTTGGGTCATGTCGCAGTGTCTACTCAAAGCAGCCGTACACAGAATACATATCAACCAGATGGCAAGTACACCCTGTGTTACTCCAGTCTATGTCCTATTCTCCCTTCCTGTGCTTCTCTCTCCCTCTATGGTTCCCTTTATGTTTTGTCTCGTTCCATTTTCTCCATTCCTATGGTCCTTGCTCTCTTCCAGGGGCCCTTAATTCTAATTTTTTTTCTCTTTCTAGCACCTCGCTCCCTTCCTGTGTGACTCTTATTTCTTAGGCCAATCTCCTTTCCAAACACACACTTTCCCTTCCCTTAAAGCTCTATGGCTTAATACTGTAATTTTTCCTTTCCTTTCATTCTTTCTTAATTCCCAGAACTCTCTATCTTCGATAAATCTCCCTCTTCCTCTCCCTCTCCCTCTCCCTCTCCCTCTCCCTCTCCCTCTCCCTCTCCCTCTCACTCTCACTCTCCCTCTACCTCCCTCTCACTCTCTATTTCTCATAATGATTACATCCCCCCCTTGTTTTCTTCCCATTATTTTCTTTCCTACAACCGCTAAGACATTGATCTCTTTGAGATTGTAAGTAACTTATCTTCCGTGCAGGTATCGGGCACCTGAATGCCTCTTGACCGACGGCTACTACACGTACAAGATGGACATCTGGAGCATAGGCTGTGTGTTCTTTGAAGTCATGAGGTGAGTCAGCAGGGCCAGAAATAATTTTTGCCAGTCTTGAATTAATAAAAAAATTGCCTTTTAACACACGAATGGCATGGAAGCCATTCACATCAATTACAGTCATTTTGGGCCAGTTTAGTTTTTAAATGACAAACCTGTGTTATTTGAGCCATTTATTTAATTAACACTGATCCATTTTATTTTTTTCACTACCAGTTGTGCCAATGATAGTCGTTAATGTGTGTCCTAAAACTTAGAACTATTAGTTAATCTAGTAGCCAGCTGGTCCCCTCTAAATTCAACCAGTCTGATCAGTTGTAATTACCTGTCTTTGCCAGTCTTGAAGGCAGGCAGGTGGGTCTCTGGCTAAACACTTGCTTCTGCTATCTAGTGGCAAATAATGGTGATCATGGTTTCATGTTACACCTTATTGTTACTTAATCAATGACATGTGACCCTCGGCTTATATTTATCTCACCGGAATTGACGTTAAAACAGTTACAACACATTTAAAAATAGGGTCTCTGAAGTATGACAAGATATTTTGGTGTAGTAACCTTGTGCAATTATAAAATTGGGTGTGTTTATTCTTACGTCACAAAAGTATTTTTAATTGCAGAGTTAGTTAAATTGTGACAAACACCTGCCACAAAGCAAGCATGACGATGGATGTATAGAGAAATAGAAGGATATAGTCAGAAAAACTGGTTGTTTCATCATATAGGGTGCATCAGCATAGTGTTTAGAATAGCAGATGCTCAGTCAATAGAATCCAGTTTCAAATTGTGTCACTACCATTTCAATGATTGAGCCGTTCCATTCAATCCACGTTGTGCTACTTCACTCAGCTGTATGAGTGAGTATCGAGCCAGAGACCCTGGTGGGTATGTGACACAATGTGCCGGATGTTTCGCAGAGGAGTGGACATGGTGCTTAAATGAAGAGGGAGTGAAGCACTTTCTGTGTTTCAGCCAGCAGGATAAAATGGTAAAATTACGTACCAAAAAATAATTGTAGGGTACAAATACGTACCCGAAGTAAATCCAGATTTTTTAATTTATTTCAATTCTGTGCAATGAAACTCATACTTGATGACGTTTTTAATGGTGAAGAATGAGCCCGTGCCAACACGTTTATGCTAGTTATTCTGTGATTGGCTAAATGTGGTATTTACTGCGGTATTGAAGCCTTCACCTCAGGATAGAACATGGCGTACCGGTATATTGGTAGGCTTAGTGTAAACAATATGGCATGCTGTCATGGCTGTACATTTTTTGCGATGTTTTCGAGTATTCATTGTTTCTTGGTGAAGAAAAATAACACAACAAGATACCATACCACATCATGAATCGGACTATTTATTCTAAAATGTGAAGGCAAGTTTACAATTTTCCTGCTGACTTACATTTGTTATTCATTCTTCTACATCATAATCGTCGTTTAGAGGCGGTGTTTCCAGGCTCTGCTGGGTTTGCCTTTCTTCCAATTGCCCTCTTCCACTTGACACGGTTCCGCGCATCCCGATGGTCGATACCCATCAGATTCAAGTCTGCAGACGCGGAATTCTGCCAGGTCTTCCTTGGTCTGCCAACGGGAGCTGTCCCCTCCACCACTAACTTTGTACAGCCCTTCACCCAGTCCTCATCGTCCTTTCGCTCTACATGCCCGTACCACCTCAGCCTGCTTCTTCTGATCACATCCCCAATCGCCTCCACTCCTACTCTTCTTCTAAGCTCTGCACTGGGCTGTCTGTCACTGAGTGATGTGCCACACATCCATCTCACCATCCTCATCTCAACCCTTTCCATCCTCGTGTCATGATCGGTCCTCATGGCCCACCTCTCGCACCCATACAACAGGCAACTTCTGACACAAGCTGTGTACACCTGGCCCTTCATCTTCGGGGGGGGGGGGCGCTTTGGAAGTCAGGAAGGGTGTTAACTCCATAAACTTCTGCCAGGCACATCTCACTCTCGCTGTTACCACTGCATCCACCCCACCCTTCGCACTTAGCATGTCGCCCAGGTAGCAGAAGTTGTCTAGTTTGTTGTATGTCTCTCCATCCACCTCCAAGCCCTCTTCCGTCGTCTCTGCAGGTGGTACCTCTCCCCGACACCGGGGAGAGGTCTTGCACACAAACGTTGCGCTCACTGCCTGCAGGCTGCCCTTCACACCACTGCATCTCCTGTGGACCCACTTCGTACACGATGTACACTGAAACGAGTTTGTGGCTACACCCTTGCTACAGACTCCACATGGCCATGCACCAGACTCTGACATCACTCCTCTGTCACCTATGCTGACCATCACCTTCGACTTCCCGGCGTTCACCTTCAGTCCTTTGGCCACCAATCTCGTGCACCATTCCACCAGCTTCTTTTTTAGTTCTTCCCTGGCCGTTGCCATAAGGACGAGATCATCTGCATACAGCAGCTCCCAAGGCAGTCCTCCTCTCGCCTCCTTCGTCACCACGTCCATCACAATGGCAAACAGCAGTTGGCTCAATACTGAGCCTTGGTGCACCCCCACCTTCACCTCAAAGCTGCTGCCATCTCCATACCCTGTCCTCACCACAGTGCTCGCCTCACTGTACAACTACCCCAGACTCCCCGCCCATCGGGGCGCCTATGGCGCCCGTGGCAGGCTTCACGTACCAGTTCCACGGTCTAAACATTTACTAACTCCATACCCAAATAATTTTTTCTGGCAGAAACCCTGACTTTGAGAAGTCCTAAGGACTGGATACTGGGTTATATTTAAGAACTTTTTTTTTTCTATTATTTGAACCACATCCATATGTTCACTTTTTTGTAAGATATAGAAACATTGAGATTATAAAAAAATTATATGACTTAACGAAGTCCAATACAAACATGTTGGTAGTGTTACCATGTAACGAGAGACTGAGGTTGAGACACACTTACACCTTGTGTTGTGTTTTCAGCTTACATCCTCTGTTTCCTGGTGCCAATGAAGTCGACCAGATAGCCAAAATTCATGATATTATTGGCACCCCTGACTCGTCAGTACTCAGCAAACTTAGAAAGTAAGTAGGCATGACTATTGGGGATAGTTTTACTGTTGCAATACTATCGCTATCGATAGTAAACTATTGTCACATCGACTATTGCGATGCATCAGTAGTTCAGTGTGTTGTTAAGCCCCTGAAAGTAAGTCTTCTCTATAAACACCTCTCACTCAGCTGTAGTTGGTGAGCTGTCATCATGTCTTCAGTCCACTGCAATTGTTTCCATAAATCAACCTTGATGATACTTGATGAGTTCACTGTTTAAATACTGATTCACACAAGTTCCGGAGAAATTTGCGTACACTGTGCATGATGTGCGTGTGTGCATGTGTGCGAGCGTATACAAATGTTTGTGTATGTATGTGTGTGAGAAATATATGCATGTACAGTACACATGTGTAGTCTGTGTGGGTACTATATATATGTAGACGTAATTTATAAATAGTTGCTACATTTGCTGCAGTAAGACGCATGGTATGAACTTCAACTTTCCCCCCAAGAAGGGGTCTGGCATTGAGTGTCTCCTGCCCCATGCCTCCAAGCAGTGTCTACAGATCATTGTGAGCATGTGCGAGTATGACCCAGAACAACGCACCTCCGCCAAGCATGTCCTCAGACACCCATACTTCAAAGAGTTCAGGTACATCAAACTTACCTCATGTTTTCTTCCTCTATGTTCCCTGCTGTACAGGGGTGAGGGTTAGGTACAGGGGTGAAGGTTAGGTACAGTGTTGTTGTACAACTCGTTCTGTTCTTTCTCTCCATTATTTCCTATCAGAAGCCCTCACTCCATTTTCATCGTCCACCAATCTTCTTGTATTCCTCCTCATGCAGTCTTCCCATCTCACCTGTGGTATTCCCCTTTCCTGTGTCCTTGATGTTTTTCCGCCTCTGCTGCCTTTGCTAGTTTGCATGGATTCATTCTTACCAAGTGGCCTCCCTGTCTCATCGGGCTTCTCACTGGTCTTCCTGTTAGGCTGCATTGCATCCAACCTCTTTCCTCAGATCATTCATCCTTCTTCTGTGCTCTGTCTTTGTTCTTATGATTCTTCAAAGTTGGTTGTTCTCGCAGACTTGCAGCTTCTGTTGTTGTTCCGTTAGCGTTTCAGGCATGCCAGCGTAACACACACACACACACACACACACACACACACACACACACACACACACACACACACACACACACACACACACCTCTTTATATCAATGCTATTTCAATACCACATTTATTCAAGTGCCATACAAAAATACCTGGTACAAAATCAGTACCAATAATTCAATAATTATCCTTTTTGAACTGTGGAGGAGTTCACCACTCAGTTCTCTCAAGTAGGAGGAAGACACCCTGGAACACCATACTGTATCACAAACATGAAAGAAAATAACTCTAAATGACGTCCATTATGTTATTTGGAATTCATCGCCAGTTATGTTCATTGCTTACTCCTGTATAAAAAGCCTATCCAGCTTCGATCATCTAGTTCTGATTTACATTTTGTTCTTACGAGTCAAAACTAATATTGGAACTAGGGCATTTTTTGTTGCTGCACCAACACTCTGGTATATGCTCCCTGTTTATGTTAAATCAGTTGAAAATATGACACAATTTTGAAGTCACTTAAAAAACTTATCTTTATAAACTTACATATCCACCTTAGTTCCTTGGCATATCGATCCATCCGTTGACGACTTTTATATGGATTAATGATTCTGAGATTCAGAGATGCAACAATACCCTTTCGTATTGTTGCACCTCTGAGGTTGGTTTCCAGGGATTTAGGCCAAAAGAAGCTACCTTATTATTATTATTAGTTGGTAGATCAAAGGTCAATGAACCACGGCACCTGGGAGGAGATACAATTAAAATCTCTGAAGTTAACGTATTAATATATATATGTGTGTTGACAGAGACGCAGACAAGCAGCTAGCGGCAGCCAAGAGTTGGAAGCAAGAGGGTAGTTCCCCCCATGACCCCCCGCAGGGCAGACAGGACAAGGAGAATGTGATAGAGGTCATAAGGTCACATCCTGAGAAAGAGAGCAGTGACAAGATGTCCGTAGGGTCGGTGGAGAGGAAGAAGAAGAAGAGTCCGCCAGTCAGCTTCAGTTCGCTCTCCATGCAGAAACACGACATCTCACAGCTCAACAAACATACAGCCTTGATGCAACTCAACAAACATGAGCGCAGAAAGGTCAGTGTCGCTCGTAATTCAATTCAATTCAATAGCTTTAATCCAGCCTCGACAGAACATGCACACATATACATATACGTACATGAAACTTGGGCCCATATGTTTTGTCCAGGATACATTAGAGGTTATACATGTAACATATAATCATGTACGGCTGTATCCATTTTCTTGTTGTCGCAAATATTCAGATATAGTAACTTGTTCCAGTGTTTATGTATTCTTGATGACTATCGCAAACTAGTAGCAAGTATATCCTTTATAATATAATTAACTGTACAATCTGTGTGCAAAAAGCGATATATCAAGTTCCTTATTACAGACTGGCAGCATTGAACATCAAATAAGGTGCATTAAAAACTAGTACTTTCATACTTGTAAAGTGTTGTGTAAGAAACATTTCACGGAAGAGTCGTTGAAACTCTTAAAGAGTAGCTGTTTGTCTACCTGAAATTAGCCAGCGTAGTAATTTGTAACAGGAAGTCTGCTGTTTTGAACATGGAAAAATGGGAAATTGTTGAACATGAAAGAGTATTGTGGTTATCTTCATGTTTCAGTGGTGGTTATAGTGTCAGTTGATTTCTTTACTTTTTTCTTCTTAGAACATTAGTAGGTGTTGGTATGAACATATGTACTACAAAAGAAAACATGGCATTAATGCCATATGTCACCAATTCCGTCCTTAAAAAACTACTACTTTGTGTGTCTCAGTGGAATTCCCCTTCAAATTCTTGGAAACAATAACCACGTTTCCGTAGAAATGATGACTTCAGTTTCACACCAGCGCAGATGTCCGCGAGTGTAAATTCGTTCGCCTTGAATGCATATTATATAATCTGGTTATTCTGATACCATGCAGTATCCAGTTTTATGAAGAATATACATAATTGCATCGCGATGTTAAATAGCCAATGCTGGCGGTAGTCTTCTTGTTTTACAACCGAACGCCGTTCCACGCTCAACAACGCCTCCATTTGTCAGTAACCCGGTATTGACCCCTGACCAATCAGGTGCCACCATAACACAGGCTAGCATGTGGGACCGTAGGCCAGTCATAAACACAAAGTTGTTCGACATTTAATCAATACAAATACAAGTTGCAAGGCCTATTTGGCGGGAAAACATGGGGATATCTGAAAAACAGATGTCTCCGTCAATTTGTATTAACAATAAACTGCTTGCCAATAACAAAATGTCACATTTTATGCAAAACCCGCCTATTTGGTGACATGTCTGTTGTCAATGACAACCAGGAAGCATTACTTAATGTAATGTTTTTTAAAAACTGCAATAGTTACGAAGCTATAACTTGGCTTGCAAGCTGACCGTACATGTGCGCCAAATTGCACGGGATTTATTTACGATCGGTGAAAGGGTTGTGCCAAAAATACTCTTAAATTTTGGCTGTCTTTCAACATTGTTGTAAAATTTTTATGAAGCTGTAGCATGCTTAATATGCATTTGTTCACAAAAGAAACCCGTTGAATGTCAATAACATACTTGTGCTTACAAACATGCACATTTTTCTTTCAGGGTATTTCTCAAAAATGAAATAATTTGCCATTTTGAGGTGATTTTTGACATATTTTTAATTGTCTTTAAAAGCATGAAAATGTCACTAAACAACATATAAATTTAATTCTTTTTGGACTAGAGTATTGCTTGATGTCTTAGGCAGAGTCTGAGAAAAAATTGTTAGTCTACCTTCAAAACTTTTATTATAAATTTTTAATTTAAAACAAGCATGCCTTTGCCACCCGAGCCACCTTAACCCACCTTGGTAATATTGCCAATAAACCTTGTTTTGAAACTGGATTTTGTTTACCTTTTAAACATCTTCAGGATGGTTTCTTCCAAATTGCAAACATTGTTACTGGCTTACTATATACAATTTGGCTGTTTACCCACAACATATTTATCATAGTCTTAAGAACATTATAATAATGATAATTAATAAATGAAAAAAACAGATCCTTTAGTTATTTTTATATGGAGCTTATGCAAAAAAGCCATACAACAAATACTAGTACCCTTGTGTATAGCAAATAAAACAAAAAAAAACTTCAAAATGACATAGCATTTATCCTATAGATGGCACCACATGTAAGTTGTTACAGTGTAGCTTATTAATTGGGCGGTTTGGGGTCATGACAGATTGGCCCGTTGTGGAAGGTTGGTGTTGAGAAGGTCGATGAATTACAAACAAAATGATAAGACGGAAACTAAAGAATAAATCATATAAACATTTTTAATAGAAATATAAAGAAGTGTAGTGAGCTGCAATTTTATTTAGAATTATACAAATACAGCTGTGATAAGATTTGACTTGTCACAAACAGTAGACCAGCATAACATTGATGTTAGATATGAACGGAGCTACAAAAACAAACGTAATGGTTTGCTGAACATTCCTATTTCTTTATCAATGCCATGTATTGTTGGCTTGTTACGACAATTTCAATATCAAATCCTGTGAGATTGTGTAAATAAGTACCACTGTTTCAGAGGCGACATCGCACGGTTGCTGAGAGTGGTGGAAGTCAGTACACGATGTCCTACTACCCAAAGGTTGTTGGCTCAAAACTTAGCACATTCCATCCAACGTTTCTGCCAAATTCCTACGGCAATGCATTCACACTTCCGAAAATTTCGGGGACATCGTCAACGACGAGATCTTATCTCCCCAGTCTCTCTCAGGCGTTTGTCAAACATGCCACCAAGGTCAAGGTCAGTACATCACGAACATACTTAGGGGTTAATTGGCATAAACATCTTAGGTCTTAGGTGATTTACTCCAAACAGCCCAAACTTGAGCTAACGCAGGAGTAAATTTGCAGCAACATCCCCCCCAAATGTGCAGTAGTACGTGTGTGCGTGGTGGATTGTTTGTCACTATGTATTGCAGGGAGAATCACTTGAATTTGGCATTGATTCTGATTTTGGAAGCCATTTTGGATCGCTAAAAATTTTAAATTTCTCACCATGTATTGGTGGGGTTGGGTGATGGTTGGAACCAAGATGAAACGCTATGCATAGTTTTGGACTTTGTAAACGTCTGAGACCACCCTAATTTATGTGCATAATTACCACATTTAACTTTTTAAAAGCATTTTCAAAGACACTTGTTCATGTGTCATTGATGGTAGCAAATTGTCAGACATTTAACAAGATTGCCACCCAGAGAATTAACTCTAGATGGCAGGTGGACACACTGGACACGGAAGCCTTTTGTCTTATCGAGAGTCCAACCCTTTTTATCTATGTATATCCCACCCTTCTGAGGTATGTGTCAATTTTATTTTTAAACATTCACACTACTAGCACCTACACAATCAGCAGATAATCTGCCAATCATTTACAGTCCTTTGTGAAAATGAGAACTTTCTTATGTCTAATCTACACTGCTCCTTTACTAATGTAACTTCATGTCCTCTAGTCCTTCTATCTTTCTTAACTGAGAAAAATATTTCTATCAATATTTTCATAACCATTCAATATTTTAAACACTTCTATCTGATCTCTCAATCTCATGGTCTCTAGTGTTGTTAAACCACATTCTTTTAGGCATATTTCGTAACTAAGATCCCTCATTTTAGGTATCATTTTAGTCGCTCTCCTCTATACTCTTTCTAACATATCTATGTCCTTCCTATGATATGGCCTCCACGCATGAATACAATATTCTAACTGAGATCTAACTATTGGTTTGTACAGCGGTATTATTAGTTCTTTTTTCTTACGTGCTATATTTTACCTATTTAATCCAAGAATTTGATTTCCCTTTTATGCTGCAATTCCACACTGCTCTGAAACCTTCAAGTCAGCACTAATGGTTAACCCTTAGTCCTTTTCTTTTACAGTAATACTTAGTACAGTACCCCCCATTGTATATTGTACATCTTCGTACCAATATCCAATGTGGAGGCATTTCCATTACCCAAAATTGAATAAGATTTGCCACTTTTCAGACCATTTGATCAACCTGTCAAGATCATCTTATACATGCTGTCTATCTCCATCATGTTTACTCCGAAACACTTTTATATCATTCGCAAATTTCAACACATTGCTTGTTATATCATCATCCAAATCATTGATATATATATATATTAAGAATAATATAGGACCCAGTACTGATCCCTGTGGCACCCCACTCAAAACTGATTTCCAGTTTGAAGCCTCCCCATCAACAACTACCCGTTGTCTTCTGTCAATCAGCCATTTTTCTATCCAGTTAATTATACCATTTCCTATGCCATGGGCCTTTAGTTTAAGCAGTAATCTTTGATGTGACACTTTGTCGAAAGCTTTCTGAAAATCTAAGTAGATGATATCTACTGGTGATCCCTCGTCTACCCACTTAGTGATATCTTCCAAAAAACATAACATATTTGTTAAGCATGACCTCGCTTTTAAAAACCCATGTTGAGATGGGTTTATCATGTTATGTTTAACAAGAAAATCCACCAGGTGATCTTTAGTTAGTCTTATTAATTTGCAAATCACTGATGCTAAACTCACTGGTCTGTAGTTCTCTGACTTGTTTCTTAAACCTTTTTGTAAATAATGTTTGCTTCTTTTTATTCTAAAGGAACCACTCCCTCTTCTAATGACAAGTTGAAAACTGTTGCAAGTGGTATGCTAATTTGTTCTATAATTTCCTATAGTAGTTTGGGATTTATTATCCTTCATAGCCCTTATTTTCTTAGCTACCATTTCTGGGGTTACAACTAACTGTCCTAAATAGTCTGATTCTGCCCCCTTGAACTTAGCCTCTGGTACTGGCAGTGAACTAATATCTTCCCTGGTAAACATCAAACTAAAATACTAATTCAGGTCTTCTGCCATTAATAATCCCTCTGATATTATATTTCCAGCACTATCTTCTAGAGGACTGACCTTCTCCTGAACTTTCTGTTTGCTACGAACATATGCATAAAAACTCTTGCTGTTTTATATTAAAAGCTAATTTTTGTTCTTTGCTTCTCTTTGAATTGATAATTTCAGCTGTAGCTTGGTTAAGTGCTTCTTTGTAAATGTTGTAGTCTTCATCATTTCCAGTACATCTATATGACTTCCACATTATTTGTTTGTACTTAATTTTTCTAATGGCTTCTTTCGATAAGGGTTTCTTTCTGGATGGTTTCCCTTGTTTTTTCAAGGGAACAAATTTATCGACGATGCACTCAATTTCACTCTTAAAATATTCCTGCATTCTGTTGCTGTCTTCAGTGTATTATTCTTTGCTAAATATTTCCACATGTCCTTATATCTTTTCTTTTGATTATGTTTGATGGTAAAATGTATCTGGTTGTGATCACTACTCCCAGTGGCTCACATATCTTGACATTGTCAACTAATTCATTCTGGGAGAACAAAACTATGTCTAACACATTATCATCTCTGGTTGGTTCTAGCACAGGTTGAGAAAGGAAACTATCTTGTACTAAAACTAAAAACTTGTGGTCCTCACTCCCTGTACTCTGTAGAGATTTCCATTGTTAATGGTTTAAATCCCCCATAATAACACTGTCCCGTTTGCACCCTTACAGCATTTTGTACTTTTTCATTCTCTTCTATGCTTATGTTTGGACTTCTATAAACTAACCCAACCATTAACGCTGAGTTTCCTGTAACTATGTTACTCCAAACAGCTTCTTCACAATCAGCTTCTCTTTCTAATTTTATATCATAAGTCTAGATAGATTCTTTAATATATAAAATAACTCCACCTCCCCTTCTTCCTATTCTATCTTTCCTAAACATTATGTAGCCTGTCAGTCCAAATTCGGGACCTGATATATCGGTGGTGGCCCATGATTTGGTTATACCTATTATGTGAGGGTCAGTATCTTCTACCATAATGTTTAGTTCACTTCTTTTGTTTACTATACTTCTTACATTTAAACAAACACATTTATATCCAGCTTCAGAACAGTTTTCAAGGCTATTCTTTGCTGATTCATTTGTGCTGTCTTTATCTATGCCTCCAGTTTCAGGCTTCTCTGTGAACCTGCCTGTGCATCTAGTTTAAATAAATGTAAACTGTCCCATTGTCAACAGATGACAGCAGGTTCTCAGAGAAAACAGTTGCCCCCTTTCCACTTAGATAGAGGCCATCTCTCATGTACATATCTTCCCTCCCAACAAAGTATCACCATAAATCCATGTCTTTGTGTGTAGTGTATATACTCCAAATCACTTAGTCTCATATATTCAATAATGTAAACAATACTCTGAATTAGACTGACCTGTCACCTAGTGCCCAACTATCCTACTCTAGATATACGTTATGTGCTCCCTAGCGAATGGGCGTAACACTACGATTTATCAACTTACCATCTAATATCGCTCACAAAAGCTAAGGTAGTCTAAAATACTTTCTCTGAATAACTTTGAGCTATAATCATTTCTTAATATATCTACAAGTAGTTTATGAATAATACTGACGCAAATTATACTGATCAATATTTCCACTGCTTTTCCGATTATTCCTGCACCGCAAAATCTCAATGATCCAGTCCCAATATTTTCCCCCCAAGACATTTCAAATGGTTGTTCTCTATTTATTTGCCCCCAATGTGGCCCTAGGAAGAAATTATAAATATATAATTGTGTAAATCTGATATTTTGAAATTATTTGAAGTATACAAAATATATGAAATTTTCCAGTGGTTAACTATTATTCCTAAGTCATACTTGAATTGTAACAGTCAAAGTTCATTTAATATTACATACCGTTTGCACATTGTTTATACTTTTAACTATGTTTGTGTGTACAGTCAGTACTTCAACTTTTATTTGACCTTGTATACTTTGACAAACTTCTAGGGCATTATCCAAAAACTATTGCTCATAGTCAGCCTAAAGATTAAATATCATGGAACTATTAAGTTATCTCCACAACAATACATGGAACTATTAAGTTATCTCCACAACAGCACATCCACACTAATACATGGAACTGTGGAGTTGTCTCCACAATAATACATGGAATTGTTAAGTTGTCTCCATAATAATACATGGACCTGTTAAGTTGTCTCCACAATAATACATGGACCTGTGAAGTTGTCTCCACAATAATACATGGAACTGTGGAGTTGTCTCCACAATAATACATGGAATTGTTAAGTTGTCTCCATAATAATACATGGAATTGTTAAGTTGTTTACACAACAATGCATGGACCTGTTAAGTTGTCTCCACAATAATACATGGACCTGTTAAGTTGTCTCCACAATAATACATGGAACTGTTAAGTTGTCTCCAGAATAATACATGGAACTGTTAGGTTGTCTCCACAATAATACATGGAACTGCTAAGTTGTCTCCACAATAATACATGGAACTGTGGAGTTGTCTCCACAATAATACATGAAACTGTGGAGTTGTCTCCTCAATAATACATGGAACTGTGGAGTTGTCTCCACAATAATACATGGAACTGTGGAGTTGTCTCCACAATAATACATGGAACTGTTAAATTGTTTGCACAACAACACGTGGAACTATTAAGTTATCTCCACAATAATACATGGAACTGTGGAGTTGTCTGCACAATAATACATGGAACTGTGGAGTTGTCTCCACAATAATACATGGAACTGTGGAGTTGTTTCCACAATAATACATGGAACTGTGGAGTTGTCTCCACAATAATACATAGAACTGTTAAATTGTTTGCACAACAACACATGGAACTGTTAAATTGCTTACACAGTGGTACATGCATAATTTAGTGTGTAGACTACACACAGTGTCTGTCAAATGTTGTAACAATGTGTCACCAGGCAGGAAGATAGAATGTGTAGATATACGCAATGAATTCCCTGCAGTTAACCTACAGTGACATGTCTGCTGGATTTTGTAGGCCTCCAACCATGGCACGAAGAACGTCTACGGCCATTACCATCTGCCCTCACTAGAGAGACAGGGAGAGGCAGAGTTCTAGGGAAATATGTACAAGGCATGGGCTGTTAACATGTCACATTGTACTGCCGGTGTCTGTCGTGTGACATTGTACTGATTGGTTCTGTAAAATGACATTGTTTGTAAAATGACGTTGTACAACTGGATCTGCTGTGTGACAACATTGTAGTGCTGATGTCTGTCGTGTGACATTGTACTGATTGGTTCTGTAAAGTGACATTATTTGTAAAATGACGTTGTACAACTGGATCTGCTGTGTGACAACGTTGTAGTGCTGATGTCTGTCGTGTGACATTGTACTGATTGGTTCTGTAAAGTGACATTGTTTGTAAAATGAAGTTGTACAACTGGATCTGCTGTGTGACAACATTGTAGTGCTGATGTCTGTCATGTGACATTGTACTGTTGGTGTATGTCATATGACATTGTAGTGCTGATGTATGTCATGTGACATTGTACAGCTGGTGTATGTCATGTGACATACTGTTGGTGTATGTCATGTGACATTGTACTGTTTGTGTATGTCATGTGTGGCATGGCAGTTTAACTGGCATCTAATTCATTGTTATATTAACCATCTTGGTTATGTTTTAGTATTTATGTAGCAGTGGGCTCTATTCGTTAGTTTTGTAATATATTGTATAAACAATGTCATGACACTGTTGGTTTACTGTGAGAGAATCATCAGAGATAGAGCTATTTCTTGCAGCCTTGAGATACTGTGATGTGTGTACAGCATGCAGCTATATCAAGTCTCTTTGAATGCAGTCAAAATTATGATAGTTACAATGACTATAGCAACTATAATGTGATGATAGTTACAATGACTATAGCAACTGTAATGTGATGATAGTTACAATGACTATAGAAACTGTAATGTGATGATAGTTACAATGACTATAGAAACTGTAATGTGATGATAGTTACAATGACTATAGCAACTGTAATGTGATGATAGTTACAATGACTATAATAGCAACTGTGATAAACATAGTATTAAGATTGTCTTCTGTTAGTGTTTGTGTCTACCTCATGACAAGAATTTTGCAAACTGCTTATCTTTGTGAATGCAAGTAAATGAATGATTTGTGATTATGTAAGATGCATGTCCATTTTTATTAACATTTATTATTTTATAAAAGGACATAATATGCAGAATGCAAAGGTTGAAGTGCCCAATGGTGCCATCAGAGGTGTAGATATTGATCTGTGATACAGTATTGTGGTTTATTTTCTATTAGATGTATAAGGGTATGTTTCCTTCTATTTATATCTTTATAACCAAGATATTGGTTAAACTATACTCTACAATAAACATATTTATCTATGCTGAGCAGTCCTTATTCACTGTCTGTGTGCTTACGTTGACACCTTTTGTGACAAAGTACCATCTAACAGGACTTATGGCATAAGGAAAAATGTCTGGGAAGAAAGTTGTAACTGACAAAACATAGTTGTTAAATGTGCCTTATTTCACAAGACATTGCCTGTTTTCAGTCAGACAATGTCTCCATGTATTGATACTTTTTATACTGAAACAAAATTACTGTCAGTTGGTATATTTGTTGTGTTTGTCCCTGACACCCCATTTTGTCTTCTCTGTCAATGCCTTTTTCTCCAACCTACATTTACCTGTCCCATCCTTCTTCTTGGTCCTCCCATCCCTGTCAACCACGAGTGATGTTGTCATCAGGGGTGACATTGGTTATCATCACTCCTAATGGATCCACCAGGTGTGATGTCATCCTTCCTAGTGGATCCAACAGGTGTGGTGTTATCACATCTAATGCATCCAATAAGTGTGTTGTTGTCATCACCCTAATGGATCCACCAAGGGTGATGTTGTCACATCGTAATGGATCTACAGGTGTGCATTCGCTGTCACTGATAATGATGTAGGTGGTCGGTGGAGTGGTTGAGTGTAAGGCTGTGCATTCTAGTAAAATTCCTTCTGCATAACATCGGTTTTGCCAAGTAGTAAATAAAATGTCTTTAAATGTCAACAAAATAACAAGTGGCTCCTGGTTACAATAGAGAATGATATATTCCATCTCATCCCACACATTACAAACATCTGCTTCTACAGAGACCTGCTGCTACAGTCGTGGTAAGCAAGAGAGCTTATGGAGTACCAGTGTGAGTGAACGCATTCGTCACAGCTCAAATATTAGTACATGCAATATATACACTAATTAGCTGTCTGCATCGAGATTCACTAAAAAGGGAGTGCAAACCAATGATGTGCTGTAAATATTGTTTTATTGTAAAACTACAAAACGGACATCATGACAGACATTGTGACATACGCGGTAAGTGTAATTTCTTATCGAAAGCAAAACAATTTTAATTATTTCAGTTTGGTGTTTGCCCAAAGCACTCGGGTAGCAAGGGAGAAATGTCAATTGTTTTATAGGAAACATCCTCGCTTTTTTATAGCTCTTATTGCAGAACGTGTCTTGGTTGCGTGGTATTTACACCCATATCGTAGGTTCTTGCTGTGAATCATGCTGGTGAGGTTCTTGCTGTGTATCAAGATGATGAGGTTCTTGCTGTGAATCATTTTTAGAGCAGAGAAGCGAAGGCACGTCACGTAGTTGTACATAGTTGACGAGAGCAGGAGGTAGCTGTAGATGCTGTGCCCGCTCACAGATGTCCGTGTTGAGAGCGCGTCTGATGACCACCCGACACGTGTCCTTGAGACTGCGGCATTGGAAGAGCGCATCCGTCAACAGCGTCAGATATTCCACACTGGCCACGTCCCCGAGTTGAGCCTCTTCCGACAGTTTGTTCTCCACCAACAGTTTGAGGTCGTCGAGGTGCGAAGGCTGGTCGCCTTGCCTGGGCGGCACGCACGGCCTCGCCCCGGCCGTGTACAGCAGACACGAGAACCCGTACAACCGGAAGTGGATCGTTAACTCGATCAGACTTATCCGGCGCCGGCCGCGTCTGGTGCTTTCCCGGGCGTCTACCTCGTCGTCGTGTTCCCACAGCGACGTCGGCAACATAACGTCGATGTCCAGTCCATTGCGCAACCTGTTGATGGACATACTCTTGGTCACGTGACATCCGGCGGACACGAATCGTGCTGCCACCTGTGAGTGACGACAGCGCACAGCGAGCCACAGCGGTGTCCAGCCGTCTCTCGTCGCCTGGTCAATGTCCACTATGCGCTGGTCAACCAACTGGTCAATGACGTCGACATTGCCACCGACGGAGGCGCAGTGTAACGCGTTCCAACCTTTGCTGTCCGTGTCGCTGACCTGAGCGCCGTGCTCCAACAACCACCGCACCGATGCAGCGTTGCCGTACCTGGCCGCTAGGTGCAACACTGTCTGTCCGTCGCCGGCGCATGCGCATACATATTGCACGTTGTCCTGCAGTAACTTGTCGATTGACGCCTCTGACGCGCTGGATCTGAAGAGTAGTTGAGCGATGCCGATGAAGTCTACAGCCGTGAGACATGGAGTGCGAGGTGATGACGATACAACACCGGCGTCGTGCGACAGGAGACTCTCCAGCAACACGACTTCGTCGTCCTTCGGCGCAGCGCGGCCCAGCAACTTCCGGTCATCGGCGCAGACATAAGCGTAGTGCACGGGCGACAGACCGCGGTTGTCGGGCACGGCGACGTCCGCCCCGGCAGCGAGAAGCTCTCGTACCATGTCCACCGTGCTCTTACGCGTGGCGTAATGCAGGGCGGTGCGACCCCACGCGTCGGTCACATGCACGTTGGCGCCACTCGCCAGAAGGAGCTTCACGACGACGCCGGCGTCCGACTCGGCGGCATACATGAGCGCCGTCTTGCGGGTGCGGTCGCACATGTTGACGTCAGCACCACGGCGGACGAGAGCCTCGCAGGCCACGTGGTTGCCGGCTCTAGCCGCGTGTTGCAACACCGTGCAGGCACACGCGTCGAAGCGATCGATGTCGTCGGCGAAGGTCAGCAGTGTCGTCATCGTCGTGACGTCATTGCATTTGGCGACGTACAGTACGAAGCAAGACCAGAAATCATCGTGGTTGATGTCGGCCATGGCTTCGGCGTGGTCTCGTAATAACACGTCGACTAGCTGCGCACTGGTGTGGCGGGACAGCGCCAGGTGCATGCTGGACCGGATGTCAGCGGTGACCGGAAGTGACGGAATGCACGGCGCGGCGATCGGGTCAGCTCCGTGCTTCAGTAGTGTTCTCGCGAGAGCCACGTCGTCGCGTAGGATTGCATAGCCGAGGGGCGTGCAGCCATAGTACGGCCCCACGCTCATGTCCAGTCGCGTGTTGACCAACATCACGAGGCGGATAGTCAACTCGACCGGACCGTTTAGATGACCAAAGAAGTCAGCGAGGTGTTCCACGCGGTCAGTCAGATAGTGCTGCAGCAGTTTGTCCGTCAACATACACGTGTAATCAGCACTGAATTCGTCCGGGCTGCTCACAGCGACACCTGCCGTACGATGTACGAACTCATACACTGCCGCTAGACGGCGCTGCATCTCGCATGGTTGCCACGAACTACTAAGGTGATTGGCGGCAATAGATCGCAGGGCAAGCGCCCCCACCCCGTAAGATTGCGCAGGTGCTTTGACGTTCGTAGTTTTCGGTCGTTTCTTGTTGACGGGCCTTGAGGCGATCAACTCGGCGAGACTGGCCCGACGCTCCCCGGACTGTCGGCAGTAACTCGGGGCCTGTGTCGTTGTGTCACTGAATGTGTCCGACAGTGCGGTCGCGTTCAACGACCCGGACACCAACTGTGACAAACACCATTGCTTCTTTGAGTTTCTGCAAC
Source organism: Paraescarpia echinospica (assembly GCA_020002185.1). Taxonomy (NCBI): domain Eukaryota; kingdom Metazoa; phylum Annelida; class Polychaeta; order Sabellida; family Siboglinidae; genus Paraescarpia; species Paraescarpia echinospica. Next base: position 62,053,315 of record CM034538.1, on the reverse strand, counting down.
ACGCCAACAATGTATTATCGGTATTTGTTATGACTGCTGGGAACAGGGTTGGGTTCAATTACATTGATCAATTACAAGACTGGATAATGTTCAATTACAGTTACAATTAGTTTGCTTTTCAAATACAATTACAATTACCGTCCCAAAATACATTCAAATACAATTGTAATTGTCAGTTATAATTGTAAATTACAATGGATGTTTTGTTCGCTCAAAATAATATAAACAGAACTAATGATATATCTCAGATCATCCCACATTTATATCATTACCACACAATTGGCTTCTCAGCACCTTGCTGACCTCAAGCTTACTAGAAAATAATTCCAAGGTGAAAGGATAGTGTTAGTGCACAGCCTTATTTAACTAAATTAAGATTAGTATAGCTATCATTTGTTGTTGGCCTCCTACTTGACACTTGTCAACTGCTGAAGCCTGCTACTGCTATAGCTAGTGCTTCAATGGGTCAGCTCTATTTGCCCTCCCCAATGGAAGAGAAGCCATGTTTTTATCTCTCTATCAGTGCTTCCAATGTGCCAAGTCAATAAGGCAAATACAGACTAGTTGTGGCTGTGTCTGTCCATGGGTGACTGATTGTTTGGAAAGACACTACTAAATGCTTTATGCAACACGACTGTGGCAGGACAGGCAGACAGCTGTTATCTGCCCATGTTCACCAGAAAGAGTCACTGTCTGATGATAACACCTCCAAAAATGGGGAGTATGAGAAATGGGAAAGTAATTGAATTGTTATTGAACAATTAAGGCAATTACAATGGCCAATTACGACACACACACAAAATCTGTTACAATTACAATTATGATACTTTCAAATATTTCAATTTTACAATTACACCGCAATTGTAATTAATTACACAATTACGAATTATAATTGACCCCAACCCTGGCTGGGAGCATATGTTTTACTTAGACCCATCATTTGTTACATAGCGTAGTCTTAGGGCTGCACGCGCCATCCCCTGGCAGACATGTTCAATCGAACACCGGCTCGAATTATTTGGAAAGTATTGAGCCATGCTGTATTTATTGCGCGAAAACTATTCGTACAGAATCACCTACCACTGTCTATAGCCATGCAGGTACTGATGCATACAGTGATTGGTTTCACGCCTACTGTAGATATGTAAACAATCTAAAAACGACTACCGTGTCCTCGTCCTCTGCCAGTGCGCTGCGCCCCCAACACTCTGCCCGTGTATCCTACCCGTGTACGTGCTCCTTGCCCGTGTACCGTGCCCGCTACCCATGTGCCGTACCCTGTTCGTACAGTGCCACTAGCCTTTACAGACACAAAATGCCATCCAGTGTCGTCTACATACACTTCATCTGATCACCAATACATCAGTCTAGCACTAGTAGCAATATTCTGTCCTACATTGCGCCAATTAAACAGTTACTTACAAGCTGCCGGTCTTTGTTTTCATGCTGAATGGTGTGTCCGTCCGTCTAAGTGTAACGTGTTCCATCTGAATATCCATTGAGACTGACGACAACACATTTATAAGCTTGGATCGCTATCCCACTCGTAACTTGTATAAATCTAGGATTTCCTGATCTAGCGATGCACCAATCAGAATCGTCAGTTACGGACCACTGAACCCGTGTCTTTGTATTAACTAGCCCAGGTGCTAGAGGCCGTCCCGGTATTTCCCCACGTTGCTCGGCAGCCAATCAACGACGTGCATATCCAGCCACGTTGTGCTGTCTATGCTCGTGGATTGCTGTATTCGACGTTTTGTCGACTGCCGGTGAAAACCATGGGTTTCCCCTCATTTCCAACAACCAATCAGCCTCGTCTGTGCATTCGCCCCCCCCCCCCCGGGCGATCGTGACTCAGTCAAACATTGTCTGTTGTCGCATATATAACGCAACAGTAGCCAACGTGTTACTTGTTTGTCGTTTATGAAAAATACAGTAGACATATTATGCGTCGTGACATCGCAATGTTATTTATACGTGAGAATAATGTACTTTTTATCAGTACAAGTAATCAATATGGCCACGCACAATGATGTTTGTAGCGTTGGTAGTTGGCATATTGTCAAGCGTGATATTTGTCGAATAAATGTCCCTTATGCTGCGTTGGCATGTGGTGAAAAGGTGATGTGATTGGTGCGATTTTCATCTGGTAGCAACACCCCAAAAAGTAACTTTCAATGGTAAAAAATAAATGGGTGTGTTCCTACATAGCGTGGCATACATTGCTTGGGATAGCCTCCATTCTCTGACAGTCCTATTCAAACGAACACCATCTCGACTTCTGTTGGAAATATTAAACCATTTTGCAATTACTGCACATAAATACCCACCACTATCTATAACCAAATTACAAATTATTATTGAACCAAATTACCCAAGTTTCGAAACTGCTCTAAGATGATTCGAGCCCTGTGCTCTACGTCTACGCTCTACTAACTACGCTACCGCGCCTCATACAAAAACAAATAACAATTTATTAGTGCGCTGATTACAGCTAGACGTGGTCGAAGGTTATATTTGTTAACTTATTTAGCTTCGGTCATCTAGTTTTTTTGTTCCTAGAGTCAACGCTAACTTTGGAACTAGGGCTTTTCTGTCCGGAATAAATAATTATGCTCCCTCTTAGGGTTAGGCCAGTTGAGAATGTTACACAATTCCGCCGTCATTTAAAAACCTAACCTCTATAACCTTGCATATTGCGTATCAGTCCATCTGTTGACAACTTGAATACTGCTTAATGATTTTGAGATTAACTAACCCTTTTATTTTGGTGGTAATCTGAGCTTGATTTCCGGGGTTTTAAGCGCAATAGAAGTTACCTTATTATTATTATTTGTGATTAACTTATTTACGATTGAAGTAATCATATACATCCATGGGCATTTTAAAAATTAATATAACACTTTCGCGCCCACCTAACAGCAGCTGTCCGCTGAGGTCAAAGTGCTCGGTACAGATCTCAGCCGGATTTACCCAACGACCTTTGCGTCCTGGTTTTTGGCCGCTACGACGACCTGCTATCACCAATACAAGGGTAAACAAAAACGCAATGACCGGGGACGTTTTCACTGCACACAGTTCATTGGGACAGTAGAATGGACTTTCTACCATATTAGTATGTGGTCTCCAGTTGGTAACCACCAGAGACGTGCCATCCAGAGTAAGTATGCTTAGTGGTTAATTCATCCGCCTTGCATTCCGAGATCTCAGTTCAAAACCCGCACCGAATCAGTGCATCTGATGTAACAATTTGTTTCTCAACATTGAACATGTTAATGTTGGCTCCATGTCAACTTAACAAGAACAAATCGAAGACACGCGCAACAAATACACCTGAATGCGAGCCGCTCAAGGAAGCGGAACCAAACACAACGGTTGGATGCTTACTCCAGGTGGTAGGAAAGTAGGCCTTGTGGCCCGTGAAGATACGCACACTCGTGAGACCACGCTTCAGTTAACGCGGACAGACTACCCCAACGCGCATTTATAGACAGCTTCTTCAATTACACTGTACATATTATCTACATGTTATATCGGCCAACTACGTACACTTTTACCCGGTTCTAAACAGTCTGTTAAACCACTGAACAACCAGTCGTGTTGACCAAAGCCTCATTGTAAGAGCCTGACAGCCTTGTCAACAACCAACACATCGGGTCTCAACCAGGAACGATTGCGGCCTTCACAAAGGTGCCTTTTCTAAACTGAAGTAGACCATATAGCTTAGAAAGCCGGTTTCTCATGGTGGACCAATCTTACATCACACCTTGCTAACGAGTTGTAAGAGGAAGTAACCTCAGTTGGCGACCTCTGTACTACAGGAAGGAAGGAAGTACCGCTCCTTGTGTGTGTGTGTGTGTGTGTGTGTGTGTGTGTGCGCGCGCGCGTGAGAGAGAGCGCGTGCGTGCGTGCGCGTGTATATCAGACCCGTAGCGTTTTTGGTACGTTTTTAAGACCTGGGATTACACATTTCCCACAAATAAGTGTCCATTAGATTTGAGACGGAGCTACAGCTGCTGTTGGACATGACTTCTGAAGACCGGGGTTAGGCATGCAGGTTGTGTATGTTAGATCCACATCTTTGACACCACACACCACGTGGTATGGTCAATAATGTGGTGTGCGGACGTGCACTACGTTCCATTACCTTCCGACCGAAAACGCCAACGCACCAAAGTCGTGTAGAAGTTGACAATAACATGACGTTCTGTCACACGACATACCAACTGACGATTCGGCATTGTGCTATCCATGTTAAGCATTCGTTGTTTGGGTTTACGTGATTACGGGTGGCCAGCTACACCGAATAATCAGTGGGGACTCACTGCCTTTTGCCTCGAGAGTTTATATGGTGCGAACGCACCCCATCTCATCCACACACACACCCATACACGCACACACACACACCCCACACACACACGCACACACACACACGCACGCACACACGCACACACACGAGGGAAGAGTTCAGCTTGAGGGACAATGATTCTGCTTGTACAGATCACAGGTGGTTGTGGGCTGATCCTCAAGGGGGGGTGCAATTGGATGTTTTTATTAACCTAAAGGGAGAGTACAATTGGAGGTTTTACGATCAACCTCAGGGGAGTGCAATTGGTTTTTGTGAGCCTCATGAAGAGTGCAATTGGAGGTTTTTGGAGATCTCCTGGGGGCGCCTTTGTGATTCACGTATGAAAAACTAACAGGCGCTTTTTAAGCCACGCCCAGCGCGCTCGTGATTGGTTACTTGGGGCAGAGCGCGTCTGTCGCCTGTGTCAAGCGCGTTTCATTTTGTCGAGTATCGAACTATAGCACTTTAAAAAAAAAGTATTGTTTATTTGTTATAGTGCATAATAGCAATGCTAGTACTTAAGTAATTTATTGTGAATTAATTTATGCTACACCACATAATGCGCATTGTTTAGCTATGTTGTACAAACAAATAATTATTAACTTATATACACCAGGTTGTTATGCTTTATCTGTCTGGGCTAGTTGACGAGGATGCAATATAATAGTGTACTGGTAGTTTTTTGTAACATTATCAGAACGAAGCCTGGCGACTAGAGTACATGACATTGTCATGGACGTAGTGGTTTGTCCGTGCACAGAAAAGGAAAACAATGACAGTATTAATTGTCAATTAAACAGGTAAGTATTTAATGGTGAAATGGAAATGTGAATGTTTCAGGCAAAATGGAATCTCAAGTGTTATTAGTTATTTAGACTTATATTCTATTCACTTATTTATCAGACCAAAATACACATGGCGATACATATATTGGTCCATATATTCATATACATGTAACAGTTAACGAGCTGATATTAATATTATAAAGCATATTATATAATTAAACTAAAATGTGGGACATGTAATATGACCTAGGTATTTGATACTACTAACTTATTTAAGTTCCTCCCATTTAGCTTAGATGCAAGAGGGCATACGTTCTTCATAATCTTACCTTCCTCTACTTATCAGTATCATGTTTCTCTCACAGTTAAATTTAATTTATTAACCACATCAGTTTAACAAACTAATAACAACTCCCTCAGGCTTATACTGGAGAGATAAAACATTACTAGGTCATCTGTAAATAAATATGTTAACATTTTGGGTCAATTGTCCGTGATGTCCCTAGTTTTTTGACAGGCAAATTGATTGTTTTCTTTTGCAACAATATAGCCAAATTAATATTAATCAAATAGGCCTATGATTCTATGTTATACTTTCAGTATAATTCAAAAACATCGCGCGGTTGTACTTGCGAGCAACTGGCCTCGGCAGCGTGAGTAGTATAGAGACGCTGTACGACCTCAAAACCCTACTTATAAAAAACGTTTTAATGACCACTAAACGTTTTCGGCAACCTACTTATAAAAAAAGATCAAAGGCTTTTTTGACACTAATCGTTTTCGGGAACCTACTTATAAAAAACGTGATGGATTACCCCCTTTGACACTAATCGTTTTCGGACACCTACTTATAAAAAAACGTGATTGATTACCCCGCGATGCCACCTAGCGGTGAGTGCAGAGACCGTTTTTGGTGCGTTTTTAAGACCTGGGATTACACATTTCCCACAAATAAGTGTCCATTAGATTTGAGACGGAGCTACAGCTGCTGTTGGACATGACTTCTGAAGACCGGGGGTTAGGCATGCAGGTTGTGTATGTTAGATCCACATCTTTGACACCACACACCACGTGGTATGGTCAATAATGTGGTGTGCGGACGTGCACTACGTTCCATTACCTTCCGACCGAAAACGCCAACGCACCAAAGTCGTGTGGAAGTTGACAACAACATGACGTTCTGTCACACGACATACCAACTGACGATTCGGCATTGTGCTATCCATGTTAAGCATTCGTTGTTTGGGTTTACGTGATTAAGGGTGGCCAGCTACACCGAATAATCATTGGGGACTCATTGCCTTTTGCCTCGAGAGTTTATATGGTGCGAACGCACCCCATCCCATCCACACACACACCCATACACGCACACACACACCCCACACACATACGCACACACACACACACGCACGCACACACGCACACACACGAGGGAAGAGTTCAGCTTGAGGGACAATGATTCTGCTTGTACAGATCACAGGTGGTTGTGGGCTGATCCTCAAGGGGGGGGGTGCAATTGGATGTTTTTATTAACCTAAAGGGAGAGTACAATTGGAGGTTTTACGATCAACCTCAGGGGAATGCAATTGGTTTTTGTGAGCCTCATGAAGAGTGCAATTGGAGGTTTTTGGAGATCTCCTGGGGGCGCCTTTGTGATTCACGTATGAAAAACTAACAGGCGCTTTTTAAGCCACGCCCAGCGCGCTCGTGATTGGTTACTTGGGGCAGAGCGCGTCTGTCGCCTGTGTCAAGCGCGTTTCATTTTGTCGAGTATCGAACTATAGCACTTTAAAAAAAAAGTATTGTTTATTTGTTATAGTGCATAATAGCAATGCTAGTACTTAAGTAATTTATTGTGAATTAATTTATGCTACACCACATAATGCGCATTGTTTAGCTATGTTGTACAAACAAATAATTATTAACTTATATACACCAGGTTGTTATGCTTTATCTGTCTGGGCTAGTTGACGAGGATGCAATATAATAGTGTACTGGTAGTTTTTTGTAACATTATCAGAACGAAGCCTGGCGACTAGAGTACATGACATTGTCATGGACGTAGTGGTTTGTCCGTGCACAGAAAAGGAAAACAATGACAGTATTAATTGTCAATTAAACAGGTAAGTATTTAATGGTGAAATGGAAATGTGAATGTTTCAGGCAAAATGGAATCTCAAGTGTTATTAGTTATTTAGACTTATATTCTATTCACTTATTTATCAGACCAAAATACACATGGCGATACATATATTGGTCCATATATTCATATACATGTAACAGTTAACGAGCTGATATTAATATTATAAAGCATATTATATAATTAAACTAAAATGTGGGACATGTAATATGACCTAGGTATTTGATACTACTAACTTATTTAAGTTCCTCCCATTTAGCTTAGATGCAAGAGGGCATACGTTCTTCATAATCTTACCTTCCTCTACTTATCAGTATCATGTTTCTCTCACAGTTAATTATTAACCACATCAGTTTCACAAACTAATAACAACTCCCTCAGGCTTATATTGGAGATATAAAACATTACTAGGTCATCTGTAAATAAATATGTTAACATTTTGGGTCAATTGTCCGTGATGTTCCTAGTTGTTTGACAGGCAAATTGATTGTTTTCTTTTGCCACAATATAGCCAAATTAATATTAATCAAATAGGCCTATGATTCTATGTTATACTTTCAGTATAATTCAAAAACATCGCGCGGATGTATTTGCGAGCAACTGGCATCGGCAGCGTGACATGTTGCATCGATTGGTTTGACAGTTTGTGATCTTATTTTAAGCATTTAATTCCTTCTAAAATTTCACAAAATCGCAGAAAAGGTTGAGTTATGCCATATTTTATTTGTTAAATTACGCTTAAAATGACAACGAGCTTGCAAATGTAGAATGGCTTCTACACGGCGAGAACGGGTAATGTAAAACACGGCTCTGGCGTTCCCAGTATGACCTCGCGCATCTCGATGACATAGTACACAGTACCTACTCGTTACGCGTACATTTTCGCGCACTGAACCTCCTATCATAAACTAACCCACTTCGAGAGAGTCTGTTTTATTAGTTCACCAGGAAGGCATCGTCATTAGAGGTCGTCCTTTATGCATCCAACGAAGGCCCCGTTCTCGATGCAATTCTTCTGAACTTAGGCTTGCTGTATCACAACACCTCAACACGACTTGGTCTGTCCTCCAGCGGGTCTGGCGAACCTCTCTCCACCTTAGTGATGCGTCGTAGGCTGTCCTCCTGAAAACATGCCAACCAACTAAGACGAAGTCGTAAGTAAGGTAACAAAACTGAAGTCATTGATCGAGCGTGTGACGGAAACGAAAAACAGAGATCAAGATCACTCCATGGTGTGTGGTCCCCCGGCCTCAACCCAGTGCACACGAGGATTATATTAGTTTATACATTTGTTTTAAACCTGTCCCTATATATATACATATATATATATATATATATTGTAGTCCCCTCTTATAAGGCCCCTCCCATCGCCGAAGGCCATTCGGATTACGCAGCCATATTTTCATTGCATTAGCGTTGTCTAATACAAACACCCCTCACTAGCGGCCACCCGGCTAACGCGGCCAACGGCCGGGGTTACAGGAAGAGTCTACCCCTCGGCAGCGGCCAATCTGCAGCTGAAACTGTTATTTTTAATCAAGGATGGCGGCGGTCGGAATGACGCGGCTAGTTCGAGCGAGGAGGATGAGGGCGAGGACAGCCCGGTGATTCCATTGGCTACTGCGTGGTCAAACAGCACAGAGTTGCCTGACTATGCAGTGGCCACAAACAACCCTGCTCTGATCGCACTGTTGTCACAGGCCAAAGAGCTAATCCAGCAGGACTACCCTAAGGCGATTGATAGCCGACGCCAGACCACTCTCGATGCTTTTGTTGTTCACAAATAACTGATGTTCACTGTCCATATGTTTTCTTTTCACATGCTACATTCATCGATAGTTCCCCTCACCAGCGGCCACCCGCCTTATAATTCTTCTTCTTCTCCTTCTTCTCTTCTTCTTCGTTGTCGTCTTGATTCAAGTTATCACACATCCTGACGTCTTTGTAATACAAACTTTATTTTCGCACATTAAACATAACAATTGTACAGTTATTTCCATAGTAATCCGACTGACATCATCATTGTCTAAAATCGTTTAAACACACACGCGCGCGTGCACACACAACACGCGCTCTCTCGCACGCACGCATACACAAACAAACACACTCGCACACATACACCACATTGTCACAAACTGACTCTTTCTGTCCCTCTCTCCATTTCTCCCTCTCTTCACACCCATCTTCCTCCACTCTCGCTCACGCATACGCATCCCCACACACTTTTCCCTTTCTCCACCCTCTCCGTGTCTCTCTCTCCCCGACTGTCTGTCTGTGTGACTCTCTCTGTCTCTCTGTCTGTCTGTCTGTCTGTCTGTCTGTCTGTCTGTCTGTCTGTCTCTCTCTCTCTCTCTCTCTCTCTCTCTCTCTCTCTCTCTCTCTCTCTCTCTCTCTCTCTCTCTCTCTCTCTCTCTCTCTCTCTCTCTCTCTCTCCCTTTTTCCACCTGTTCCTCCCTCCCCCCCCGCCATTGTACAACACATTCTTATACACTAACAATTAAACAAACTATATAAAATATATCATATCAATTGGGCATTTTGTAAATGCGATATAAAATCATCATTGAACACCAAAATCCATATACATGCAAATAGGCACTAAACGTCTAAACAAGCTATACAAATGACATCATAATGATTAACTAAGTATATGAAAATAGAATGTAAAATCACTATTGTCCACAATGTGATCACCACTGTGTTCTTGCACATCTGGACCTCATGGGCCCATTAACAACAGTTATACAATACCTAAATATTTACACGTAAATTAACAAACAACAATTTATTCAACGCAATAAGCCTATATGTCTAACATTTAAAGTCGCTTGTTCAATCACAACTGTTTAAATTTATAGGTCAGTGGAAAATGTTTAGTTTACAATTGATTATACATATACTAATGATGGCGAAACTAATTTAGATAATTATTTATTAAATATCTGCTGTTGTTTTACCATAAAAAGGGACTCTGAAGTTACCTCTACGTTTTATGTTAGAAGCTCGTGTGCATTGGCGAGAAACCGTATTATCTGCTCAGGCTGGGAACTCTCCAAACATAGACTCGCTTCCGAATTATTCTTAAACTGACACTACCTTTCGCTTTAAATACGAAGTTAGAGAGACTAGCTATAAACCCGGAAGCGAGCCCATGCGTGGGGATTGCGGCAGGGGTATCGTTGAAACCCTCCGACTCATTGTGGCCACTTGGGGAGTGGCCACTTGATCTCTAAGACCCCAACACAAAAGCAGTTAACTCAAACGTCATGAAAATTAGAAAAGAACCATCCGAAATCCCAGAGTGAATGTTGAACAAAGCTGTATTTGATTTATTTAAAAAAATGTTTCTAATCCTCTTCTTCCCCTGGCTCCCTTGCGGGGGGTCCACGTCACTCAGTTGCTTCTTCTTCTGCTTTTCTTGTTATTTCCCTCCATCTCTGTCTGTTGTCCGCAATCACCTTCCATTCTTGGCTATTCATACATGCAGTGTTCGAAATTATACAGCCGATCAGAAGGCCCGAGACCGTCAAGTATTTCGTCGGACCAGTAACTTTGAAAAAGTACCGGACCGCAAGACCGGTAGATTTTGAACAAGAAAATAATGGAGCACTTGTGTAGTATCCGAGCAAACCTCGATTTCGTCATTATAACTACCCGTTTGCCTAAATTTGATACGTAAATGATTTAGTTCTACCATTCAATATCATCCCAGGCATATTATTACCGTGACAGTAGTGCATCTTAACACACTTTTGAGGCCCAAAAGCTTGACCCGATTTGCGTCAGTCTGCGCCCCTGCGAACGCGCGTTAATATTAAAGTATGAGGCTATGACCCCGGAAATCATCAAAATAAGGCGAAACTTGCCATTTTCCCTATCTTTTAACACGACCCATTTTTGATGATTTTTTACCTGTTTTACTACCAACAATGGATGTACCCGTTATACCGCGATCTGACGAAACGTTTTCTGTCGATCGACCCGTTTCTTTCTTGTGAGATGATGACGTGATGAGGACTGTGGGAAAACTGGAGGATGAGGGGGCCCCCTAAATTGTTGTTGGCGCCGCCTATGGGTTTTTGTTGTATTATTTTATTCTATAAGTTTTTGTGTGAAAGAATGTAGATGGAGTATATGACGGTTATGGTTATGGTTATGGTTATGGAGTACATGACGGTTAGGGTTGGGGCGTAGGTTAGAATGTGGTGTATAGTAAGACGTGATGAATTATAGGTTTTAGGAATTCGCCGAATCGGTATCTATTCGACGTGTTGTGTGTGTGTGTATGTGTGTGTGTGTCTGTGTGTGTGTGTGTGTGTGTGTGTGTGTGTGTGTGTGTGTGTGTGTGTGTGTGTGTGTGTGTGTGTGTGTGTGTGAGAGAGAGAGAGAGAGAGAGAGAGAGAGAGAGTGAGAGAAGTGGGATAAGTATAGGCTTGTGTTATAGTATAGTGGAAAATTCCCCGCTAAGTAAAATTATAGATCGACGCGTTGTTATTTTTTTGGCTAAGCGGTGGTCGTCGGCTGAGCGCGCGCTCGGCGTCGTGTTATTGTTTGTGGACGGCGGGCAGGTGGCTTTAACTGGTCATTTGTACTACCAACAATGGATGTACCCGTTATACCGCGATCTGTGGTATAACGGATTTCTGTCGATCGACCCGTCATACCGCGATCTGAAGAAACGAGTTTCTGAGGTTGTTTTTGTCGTGATGATGATGATGACGTGAGTGGGAAAACTGGCGCCACCTGTGGTTTTTTGTATTATTTTATTCTAGAAGTTTCTGTGTGAAAGAATGTAGGTAGTCTCGCTTAACCGACTCTCGCCTGGCTGCGTGACTTCACCAGAACGATAGTCTGGCTCTAGGTGGCCCTTCTGAATGTTATGCCACGAGAACTGCCACCTAGTGAATATGCATTGATTAAAAGGCATTAAACTACGAAAAAAGTTTAATGTCGGTTTATTCTGTGTGTGACATGTTTCAATATAAGTTTAATGTTGAATAATTGTTATAGTATAGTATTGTCTAATACAAGTGTATCCTTAGTTAATTTAATTTGTTATATCATAGTTGGCCTGACAGCCAATCATCGTCTCTACCCGTATCTGGTAATATTGGCTGGAGCATAATAATAATCCACGCCGTTGTGACAGACCAATGCTACCATTACACGGCGACTGGATAACCGAGGCTAAAATGTAGCTGGCTTATATAACGGTTATGGCGGCGCCACCTTTGGGTCGGTTGAGATACCGCTGTTGCGTCGTGAAGAGAGCGAGCGTTACTAGGTTTGAAACGTAGGTTAGAATGTGGTGTATAGCAGTGATGAATGAGAGGTTTTAGGAATTCGCCGAATCGGTATCTATTCGACATGGTGTGTGTGGGAGGTGGGATAGGTATAGGCCTGTGTTATAGAGGACTGGACAATTCCCCGTTAAGTAAAAGGATTGACGCGTTGTTATTTTTTTTGGCTAAGCGGTGTTATCGTTTGTGACGGGCGGCTGGTGCCTTTAAGTGGTAGATCGGGCGTGTGCTATATAGTGGAATCGGCAATGGTATGCTTATTTTTTTGCTCGTGTGTGACGGTTTCGGTCTGGGGTAACTCTGTGCTGACTGTGGTGTGATTTTTATGGCGAGAAAACCGAAAAGCGAATTGAACGAGACGAGAAATGTATTATTTTTTGTTGTGGCGTTATTGATAAGTGCTGGATGTTCGGCGTGTTTTAAACGACTATAAGGTATCGGTTTTATGGTGAGGAAAAAAACCGGATACTGATAAGTGAATTTAACGAAACAAGAAATGCCTTATTTTTCTGCTATTCGACTGTGCACAAGAGCCCCCGTGGAAAATGCCACGCTACTGTAGAATAAAAAAAAACAATGACGACGCGGCTGACGCACGTGACGTGAGCAAGCTGTCTCAGACAGTGAGACGCTTGGGAGAATTGCGCGCCGGGCGATGTTCGCTTATAATTATTTGTTTTCGTTGTTATGACCGGTAACGATAAGCCAATTTAATGAACAATATAGCGATTATTTTTATATGTATTATCAGCGTATCTTGCATGCTTTTTAATCGTGAATAAAACGTTGAAAATTATATTCCTGTTTACTAATTTAGTTTACTATGTCATCCTTAACTGGTGTTATGTTATTATAATAATATTACATATTAAGGGTTTAACGATACGCAGGTTCCTGGCCAACGACGGCTCGCCGGCAGCACGGCAGGTTCGCGGGGAGCGACAACAGCGAGAGCAACAGGTTCGTGGTAACGTCGGTTCGCTGGCAGCGTGGCAGAGGTTCCGGCCAGTGGCGGCAGCGACGCCAGCAGGTCCCGGGCTAGCGACGGGTCGCCGGCAGCAAGGCAGAGGTTCCGGGGAGCGACGGTAACTGGGATACGTATAGGGCTGTATTATGGCGGAGTGGAACATTACGTTCTTGTATTTTGCATCTTTTTGTGATCTAGTTAATAAAACGTTGAAATTCTATTCCTGCTTATTTATTTAGCTCACTATAAGCCTGGCGTTTAACCCCGCTACCTATTTAGGACCTGGAAAATTATAGCAAAAAATATTCTTGAAAAATAGTCTAAGATAGGACTCGAACATAAAAGAAAATGTCTAAGTCCCGACTTGAAAAATATTCTAAATTACGACACGAACAAATTATATTATAAAAATGAATATTATAACAGAAAAATATTCTAAGCTCCGACTTGAATATAACATAAACATTATTTTTGAAAAATATTCTAAGTTAGGACTCGAACATAACAGAAAAAATGTATAAGTTCCGATTTGAACATAACAGAACAATATTCTAAGTCTCAGCTTTGAAACATTAGTAAATCCCGACTTTGAAAAAAATATTCTAAGTTACGACTTGAACATAACAGAAACAAATTACAAAGTCCCGACATGAAAAATATGTACTATTATCCGATAGTTGGTATCAAGTTTTTTCCAGACTCCTTCGCTAGCCGTGTCTGGACGTGTTTTGCAAACATACCGCTAAATCAATACCAAAACCTCTCCTACTACCCGACAGGTGGCGTCGAGTTTTGTCCAGACTCTTTCGCTAGACGTGTCTGGACTTGTTTATGCACCAACAATTGCGTGATACCATCGTGCGTGGCTATAAAAATCTGTCTGAATTTTTCGACAGGCCAGTAAATCCCCCAGCAGACAACCTTTACGACCATCGCTTCTTATTGATATTCCGCTCCTATGGATAGACCGGCTTTTATCTGCGCAACGTGCGGACGTTCGTTCGACCGACGCGCCCCTTTGGGAAGACACGCCGAGAGATGTCCACAGCCGGCTCCCGTCGACTGTCCGGTCGGCGGTAGAGGCTTCCGTCAACGGGATGCGCTGAAAAGTCACCTTGTGACGTGGCGACCGACGCCAAAACGATGTCGTTGCGACCGCTAGGAGGACGATCACGCTTTCGCCTTCAAACCCGACCTACGGGCGCACGACGCGACGACGGGAAAGCCTGTCGAGGAGACAGAGGAGGGAGAAGCGACATCGGACCGTCGGAACGTCGGCAGCGGAAGTCTATCAACCCTCGACCGAGCGCGATTACTACCACTACCTGTCGCCGCCACCGCCGCCGCCGACGCCGCCGTCGTCCGCGAAGCAGGGCACTTTCGATTGCCTTGGCTGCGGTAGAGGCTTTCGTCGACGTAGCAATCTGAAAAGGCACCTCGGCACGTGTCGACCGATGGTGAAGACGAAGATATATCGGCGACAAGTGCGGTCATATTTTCGGCCTGAAATCCAAACTAACGGCACACGACAGGAGGGCTTGTCGAGGCGTCATTTCACCGGGATTGCAACTCCGACCGCGGGAGAACCCCGTGCATCGACCGAACGTCGATACCGCCGCCACTGCTGCTGCCGCTGCTGCTGCTCCCCCCGATGACGGGGCTTCCAGTGGCACCGACGGGTACACGGACGACGCTGCTGTACCGGTCAACGACGGCGTGTCCGAGGTCTTACGTCGGATCGTTCGCGAGAATTGGTCGTCGATACGGACGTCGACAATTATCGGTCTTGTACAGAGGCGGTATAACTTTCGCCTGACCGGTCTAGGCAAGCGCAGTATAGAAGGCCGACTGTATGGCGTGTTCGAAGAACAGACGCACGCCTTCAAAATCAACATGGACTTCGGATTCGTTCTACGACACAAGGTGACGGGACGCTATAGGTATTACAACTCGTCGTGTAACTACTGCGGTCGGTACCTGAACCAACCCATTTTCGTTAACAACCCCGATGATTTCGAGACCTTCCTCGGTCGTATCCGGCAGCCCGACGTCCTGCAATATGTTATCGCCCAGCGTCCCGACTCGGCTTGGATGGCCGAACTGGTGTCTAACGCCACATTCTTCCTGAATGCTATCGTCCGTCACCCCATTGGATGTCTCGACGTTAGACTCCCCGAGTACGTGATCAACAACAGAGCGATCGTGAGCCTCAAGAACGACGAAAATACAGGCAGACCCTACACCGACCATCTGTGTCTCTTCCGCGGCGTGGCTTTGAATCGAGGGTGCGCCGTGCGCGGATTGGAGACGGCGGCGCTCTCTACGCCCACTATAAAGAGGGGTCTGTCGAACCGGTAGACGCGCACTCTTTTGGTAACCTCACGCTAGGCGAATTCGACCGGGTGGAGACCGTCTTCCAAACGAATGTGGTCGTGTACCGACTGGTCGAACCGGGCGAAGGGGTGACGACTGCGGAATTGGTCCGGCGATGGAAAAACCGTTACCCGGTCATCCTGAACGTGAATCTGTACGACGCTCACTATTCTTACAATTGAGATGTGAAGATGTTTTGTCGGTATAACAATCGAGACGTCGCCCCGTTCCTCGAGGCCATCGACAAGCTGTTTGCCTTCTACCGACACCGACGCATCGACATGTTCAAGGACAGTATCAACGCACCCGGACTGACGCTACTCTACCTATTTAACGATCTGCCGACGACGACCCATTTCACGTTGTTCAACGAGGCGAACTAGGACCTGCACCGCCTCGTGACTCCCCAGGTGGTCGGTGGCCGCGATTGCTTTCGTCCGCCATCACGAGGCCGAAGTCACCAAGGTAAGGCGCGGCGAATACGCGTAGGACGTCGCCCGAACGTGCCGGTCCGTGGTCTGCTACGACGCGAACGATCTGTACATCTGGGGTTTGACACAGGAGATGCCGACCGGGTGGTACAGCGCCACCGCGAAGAGACGGGATTTCGTATGGAACGCGTGCACCGGTACGCTCGCATGGCCACGAAATGGTCCGGAAAAAAACGAATACGCAAGAACCGTGTCGACGGCTGGTGTCGAGAAACGAGAAAGGCATACCAGTTCCACGCGTGCTTCTTTCACGCTTGCCCGTACCGTTTTTAATAACGTCTACATCACTCGTGACGATCTTAGCCCGTTCATGCGTCGCTACGCCGAAGACCACGACCTGCTGAACTATCCTCAACGCACGTTCGCGGGGAGTTCCTTCGGTAGCAGAATCCTCCACGCAATGCCCCTGCTGCGATGGTACCTGGTGCACGGACTCGTCGTCAATAGCGTGTACCAGATCGTCGAGTACGATCCGAAGCCGGGCTTCCGTCGGTTCGGCGACTCGGTCTCTTAGGCGCGGCGCGAGGGGGACGCAGACCCCGACAAGGCCATCATCGCCGACACCATGAAACTTTTGGGGAACAGTGGCTCCGGTCGCACAATTACGCGGGTCGAAATGCACCGGGACGTCAAGTATTACACGAACGTCGGCGCGTCGACCCTGATCTACGACCGGCGCTTCCGGCAACTCGACGTCGTCGCTAACGACCGAGTCTACGAGGTGCAGCTGAACAAGAGAACCGTGACTTACCACCTACCCGTCCATATATGCTTCTTCGTGTACCAGTACGCTAAGCTAAAGGTGCTGGAGTTCTACTACGACTTCGCCTATCTAGCACTCGCCGGCCGGCACACCGACGACCTCGTGGACCCCTCCAAGCGCGAGCACTACTTCCTTCAGAGAGGCAGGTGGCTCCCGTCGGAATGCTGCGACGTTCACGAGGAGGCCTACGTCCAGTGAAGTCTCGCCGGACAAACGTGGGACGCCGCCGGACAAACGTGGGACGCTGCGCGGCACGTCGGACGTACGACAAGAGAACGCCCGGATTATTTAAGGAGGAGTGGTCCGGACGAGGGATAATCGCACTCTGCAACAAAACGTACTACTGTTTCGGCTCGGTCGACAAGTACAGCACGAAGGGCCTGAGCAAGGGCCAGAACGACGTCAACAAAGACACCTTCCTCGCCATGCTGACGGACTGACGGAACGGTAGCGGCCGGAACCGCGGGTTTCAAATGAAACACGTACGTTCAGGAGCGAGCCGCGCTCACATACTTGATGAGATTACGATATAAGGTAGCAAAAAATAGCAAAAATCATCAAAAATGGGCCATGTTAAAAGATAGGAAAAATAGCAAGTTGTGTCCTATTTTGATGATTTCCGTGGTCTTAGCCTCATACCTTACTACTCGCGTTACCGCTGTGAGCAATATAGCAGCGTATGTTGTTGCAAACTGGGTCGCTCTTTGGGCTTAAAAAATGCGCTAAGATGCGGTATTTTTGTAACATAAATATGCATGGGATGACGTTGACTGGTGGCAATAACATACGCCATTAGGCAAACATGTTGTTGTAACGACGACGTCGAGGGGTGCCCGGATACTAGACAAGTGCCACTAATGGTGACATTTGGGTACTTCCGAACGATAAATTTAACGTAAGCGTGGTACAAAAACAAGGTGGGAAAACAACAAAATGTCGAGCTGATCAATGCTGATAGATCGATTGAGTTTAGTTTCGTAGTGCTTTCACTTCCAGCGAGTTCCGCTGACTGTGAAAGAGGCTTCAGCACAGTGAAACGAGTGAAGAGTTCAAGAATGAGTTTCGAAACCGCATCAAGTCATCCACAATGTCAGGATTATATCATTACCATCCAGCTGCATTCACCCGACATGGGTGATTTCAAACCCACATCCAGCGCGAGGATGCCCAACTTTAAATCCGAGTTGAACTCGGACAACGAGTCACTGTCCGAGTGCAACTTAAGATTAATCTGAATTCAGTTTTTCAATATACTGTAAAAACATACTTCATAAGGAATTGTGAAACTGAATGTTTTATCCCAAACTGTTATATTTGTACTAACTGAAAATTTGATAATCCTTCTAACTAAAACGGTTTGGAAACTTTGTATGCTATTTAGTTATGACGACTCCGAACAAATCACCATTACAGTGGTTTGTAGCATAAGACAATGGTATTTTATACTGCTAGTGTTTTTCTAAGATTTTTAGGGTTAAGTATTTGTGTCTTTTAATTAATATTAGTAGGGCTATTAAACAGTTAATTAGTATTAATTACTGTTATTGGCTAACTGTTTAGATGTTTTTAAATAAATAGTTTAATAACGTTTAACTATTGAATGCATGTCAGTTTTATTTTAACATTAGCATTAGTTATATATTATTATTCTGGTGTATTATTCTGCTTGTTTGATGATAGTTAGTGGTAGTAGTTAGTTAATGTTATTGAGTAAGTTAGTTAGTGTTAAACACTGTAAATTAATACTTAGTACTAATGAAATCATATTTAATACAATAATTTAATACAAATATTGTTATATTATACCTTTATATTAAAACTATACATTTAACAACAGGGTGGTTCTTATGTTAGAGGCCTACATAATGCCTTAATGAGAGTCTTCATGGCCATACATATCTTTACCTTTTTGGATGTAGATAATATGTATGTTATGGTCGAATAAATCATTCTGATTCTGCAGATGATGGCAACAGTTCTGAGTAGTCCCTGTATACATTCGTGTTGGTGTTTTTGCTGTAATTTGCAATATACTGTTTCCTATGTTAACATTTTATTTTCGCTGGTTCATTACTCTGAATATCATAAATTAATATACAGGACATACTTGGCCTGAACTAGTTTAATAATTCCTATGCGTTACAGCTGCCAATGTATATTAGTCGTGTAATGATGTTAATATTTGGATGACCAACTTTTATGTGTGATCACAATCTTTTGAAAGTTGAAGGTCCGACTGACCACCAACTTTTCAGCTAAGGTATAGAACACTGCTTCTAAGGTCTCTTTTCATGCTGTCGTTCCATCTCAGTTTTGGTCTTCCTCTTCGTCGTTTGCCGCCCTCTTCTGCTTTCCGTGCACTTTTTGACCGTCTGTCTTGGCTCATTCTTTGCATGTGTCCTGTCCATCTCATTCTGTTTCCGACTACTTTAATCTTTAGTTGTTTTGGGGTTATGCCAATCTCTTCTCTCAGTTTCGTCATCTTCCTTTAATGTTTCAAATATTTTTAAATTATTTATTTTCGCTGCCCATGTACGCAAAAATCCTCAACTTGATGTGGTCGCCGTAGTGTTTGGAAGACGACGAAACACTCCTTACTAATGCCAACTGCAAAAACTATTGCCGTGTGTTACCTTCAGCTATTACAGTTTCCCAGAGACAGACTGACGGATTGCCTGGGTGGATTGATGAGTGGGTGGCTGGCTAGCTGGATGGATGGATTGATGGATGGGTGGATGGAGTCATCGCGGATCCAGGGGGCCTGGGTGGCACGTGCCACCAAAGACATTTGGCGTGCCCGTAGACCTTTTTGAATGGGCCCTTGAGATCGTGCCCCCTACACCCTTGGAAATATGCAAGCCGAAGCGGCGGCGAAAAATTCAACAGCACCCCCCCCCCTCCGTCTATCGATGTCCAAGTCGAACCAGGCGAGCCAGCGGAGAAGATGAAGAATTGTTGAAGATACGGCGGCACGGTGGCAACAAATGTTTCAATAGCACCCCCACCCCCTTCTTCCGATTTCATCATTCGAGGCGAGACAGCCGAGAACATGAAGTTAGGGCGGCGCGGCAGAGAAAACAATTGTACATCATTTCGTTCGGCCGCCAGTGGGCTAGCGTACCCCATATGGATCCGCCCCTGGAAGTATTGCTCAAGGCCATCCACGCTAACCATCAAACTATGTTCCATAAACATAGTTTGATAGAGAGGAAGCGACTCCTGGGGCTAGCCCTGCCCCTTTATGGGGACTATTTAACAATTCCTCTTAACGGTCGCTTTGATCGTCTGTGCTCTGCCTACTCTTCCAGGTGGAACGTCAAAGCGAAGCTGACGCAAACGTCATAATAAATAATTAATGCTAAGTTCAAGTTTGTCTGCTAAATGTTCGTGTAACTTCTTGCAAATGTTCTCTGTGGTTTGGGTTGACTCTCCGCTTTTTACACAAATCTTGTTAACTGGCTCCTGACTCGTTTCAGCCCTACCTACTGTTCCAGATGGAAATTCAAAGCTAAACTAACGCAAACGTTAATTAATGTTAAGCTATACTTATCTGCTAAATGTTCATGCAACTTCTTGAAAATGTTCACTGTGGATGGCTTGACTCCCCGCCTCGACGAAGAACGATTAGCTTGACGATTTGCCATTACTATTTCTGCCATTACCGATCGCTGTTTATGACGTAATTCCTTCGCAGTCACGTGATTTGACGGTAGAAAGAAAAGTATAATTATATATATAGGCCCGCGTGTGTAGCATATAGCGACGATATAAATAATAATAATAATATTATTTAGACACTAAAATCCAAAGTAGAACTCTGTTCAGTAGTGTTGACAATAGTCGTTAGAAATTATAAGAAATAAATATAATAATAATACAAGTAAAATATATAAATACAAAACTGAACTAGAGAAACTAAACCAAAGATGACATTGATGTAAATTATATTATATATCATCAGTAGTAAATATAAGTATATATGTATATATACATAAATATATAAAGAAACTACATAGTAAATTCCGAGATAAATATATTATAAATATATATTAGTTATTATTTATTAGTTTCAATTAAAATTAATATCGTTATCACGTAGGTGGTAGTCGATCACGGCAGTTTAACCGCTCGGTTAGCCGCTGCACACTCGAGTGAGCCAAACAAAACGATGACAGGGGCGGATCTAGATAGGGTAGACTGGGAGACGGGGGTGGGGGAGGGGGGCAAACAACGTCCATCTAATAAATAGGCCGAACCATATTCATATTTGGTGGTCTGAGCCGGAAATTCAGCACGACTCCGCTGTCGCGCTGTCGCGCTGTCGCGCTGTCGCGCTGTCGCGCTGTCGCGCTGTCGCGCTGTCGCGCTGTCGCGCTGTCGCGCTGTCGCGCTGTCGCGATGTCGCGATGTCGCGTTGTCGCGTTGTCGCGCTGTCGCATTATCGGATCATGACATCGGAAGACGAGGGGGGTTATTAAACATTTAAACAAACGCGTCGCCGTAACTTTAGCTTCTTGTAACCTAAACGGGGGCACATTCCAAACGTCTAGGGAGGCACTTACCAGGAGCACATTCAAAAAGGTCTAGGGACGCCACGTTCAAAAGGTCTTGGGGAGCTCGTGCCCTCATTTCCCCTAGATCCGCCTGGATGGTGTTTAGCTGAAGTATAATTTTAAGTGAAGGAAAACTAAAGGCATCTTGTTGGGCCTAGGCATCTAAGAGTTCATAAAAACTAACCGTTGGCAGCTACAATAAATAATATCATGCCAGCAGTTTATTAGAATAACCTTGCTGAAGACACATAGGCTTAATTTAAAGTGTACGGACT
The DNA here is from genome assembly GCA_020002185.1 of Paraescarpia echinospica. NCBI lineage: Eukaryota > Metazoa > Annelida > Polychaeta > Sabellida > Siboglinidae > Paraescarpia > Paraescarpia echinospica. The sequence continues at coordinate 62,031,320 of CM034538.1, read as the reverse complement.
ACGCCACTGTGACAGAAAGCCTGCGTCACCACTGCCTATTCTTGCCAATCAATTCGCCTGTCCCAAACTGAGAATAGTAGACTTATTCTAGTTGGCGTCGCCGAATTTGTTATTGGCGCTGGAACTACTAAAAATGTTACGCCCGCGTAGTGCACTGTGGGACATTACAGCAGTCGTTACAAGTTAACTCTGAATCGAAGAGAATACCAGACCCGTAGGAAGCAAATGATTATTGGTAAGGCCTACCCTTTTTAAACCCAAGACCAACAAAAGGTATTCTGAGCATATATTTTGCACTCTCAGCAAGATATATCTTAAAAACATTTTTGTTGATATTCTTTGCTTTCTACAACAACTGGACTGTCCGACACTGTTGGTGCACTGTATATATCCGAGTCAGACTCACTGCGTGAAGAATTTAGTTATATGTTTGATGTAGATGACAATTAATACTTATGTCACATTGACGTTTTTGAATATCCAATTCGACAAATACTCCACTTATTACACAGAGCTACACTCTTCTCATTGTGCAGCTGCGAGAAGTACCTCATGACATTGCTCCTATGTCTTGTAGTCAGTTCGATTGAACCTATGCAAATAGCAAAAGGTACTGATCGTTCGCGTTCGTGGCAGTTCAGGCGCCTTCTCGCAGAGTTGAATGCGCAATATCAAGATCTCCACATGGTCGCGTGCAGGAGCTGAGACATGGAATTTAGCTTGTTCGTGGAGCAGACGTTTCCATATGTAAGGCCTATCGGACATCGTTGAACGCGAGTTTTCATTTCTTGTAGACATCATGGCACATCTCAATCTGCCTAATTTTCAACTCGAGGAACGAGAACATCTAACCAAAGAACTCTTCTAGTTCGTTTCTTCCAGTTCATTTCCGCTTTCGAGATCAAGTTGCGATTGAGCTGCATTTCTCAACACTCCTGACAACGAACCAGAAAGGCCGGACACGTACAAAGCGTTCGTTGAGGGGTTGAGACAGGAGTTTGCAGAGCGTTTACGGCCCGGCATACACGTCACGGCGCGACGATTTGTTTGCAACGATTTGTCGTGTCGTGACGTGTATGACCCTCTTTGGGGGTCACAACGCGACTGACGGCGGCAACATGTTGATGCATGCACTCCTGTTGGTAACTGCTGGAACTGTCGCCACTGTCCAACGAAAATTTGTGGAACTATTAAAAAAGGGCTGTTATCTTTACTTAAAAAAATTATTTCATTTTCTACAGATGTCTACGTCGTCCATGTCATCTCAATCGCAACAGGTTTCAGACAAGAACGAATCCTCTGGTCTCTGTTGCTATATTCTTTGGAAGTCGCGCCATACAAACGAGGTCTCTCCTGCCAGAAGTCTAGCAATTTCTCCTCTAATTCTATATATTTCAAACAATGTATGCCACATTTTCTCCGTTGCAGTGTAATTATTTATATAGGGAGTTCCTGTTTTGATAAGTGCATCAAACATTTTGGAATGCAAAAAAATACGTCGCAGATGCAGGTCGTACCGGCATACACGTCATGACGCGACTCACCGGCGAGTACAACCCAGATCTCATCTTTGTTACCGGTAGGATGGCTGGATACTGCAACAAGCTTGTGATGGACCCAGTCCCACACTCCCAACATCGACTTATTGGCCTACAAATGAATGCTATTCGATCGAAGGTTCAGCCTCAAACAGGCAAACTGGCAAGGTTATGCGCAAAAACTAGATGCAGCCACTAAAACATACTGCCGACTGCAGAAAACTACAACCAATTCGTAGACGCCGTACGAAGGGCCGCAAGGAAGAACATTCCCCGTGGATGTAGGAGAAACTACGTCCCCATTCTGACACCCGAGTCGGCTGAAATATATGAACTATTGCATGCTTGTATTAAGCATTAATATGAAACAGACCCCTTCGCCGAGGCCACCGTCGGGGCAGGAGAAGAGCTGATGAACATCATCTACGAGGAACGCTGTAAATCAGACTATGACTGAATCAACATATATGACACACGCCAGTAAGAAGGCCTGGGAAACGGTACGAAACCTGAGCAATGGCCCTCGAAAGACAAAGCAACAATACAGCACAACAGCAATCCAAGTAGCTCACCAACTGCTGCTAAACGGACGCACGCCAAAACAACACAAAGTTCGTCTCGATCGACAACGATATCCCGATGACCCGGGGTTTACAAGACCGTTCAATGTAGCCGAAGTAGATGCTAGCATCAACGCATGAAGAAGTGGGGCTACATTGATGAGACACAGTCAACAGAATGTGACTGCGGAGAAGACAGACAATTCCCCACCTACTCTCCTGCCGATTGCGGGACGAGCCGTGTACACACGAAGAGCTGGCCATCGTTACGGACCGAGCTAAGACATGCGCCAAGAAATGGCAACAGATCGTGTGAAGGATACGACAAGAAGAAGACCAGCGAGTATTTGTCTGCGACGATTTGTCTTTACCGGCATAGACGCCACGACGCGACGATTTGACGCAATAAATACACTGACCTCATTTTCCCTCAAACTATTTGGGACACCATGGAGGCGTCATTGGTTGAGGCGAAGGATGTTTCCAAATATAATGAACTGCTGGGCCGTGCTCTATGCTCAGATAGCACAGCAATTACAACCCATTGGCGCGACACCCAGTTGGGATTTGCCAATTACCAAACATAAACTGCTTCACAATTTGACGAAGGTAACGTGATTATTGTTTGTCTACGGCGATCGCATAATACCGTATAGCGTATCGCTAATACGGATTATTGTGTATCGTATACTGTACCATGCGGTATGTATCGTGGTGCACCGGTGCACAGGCATATCATTCCGGCCATAATAGACCTATTGTATGGTTATAAATGTAAACGCGATAATGAGGGAGGTTTGAGCAGAGGGGTTCGTTAGAGCGACTGTGGTCTGGTGCGTTGCGATGAAGAGATTGCGCATCGGAGCAATGGCGCGATGAGGCGATAGAATATAATATCTCAAACAGCATACGTTAAAGTGAAACGCCGTCAAATAAACCGTGCAAACGTACAATCTGGCAACTTCTATTGTCGTATGTTGTAATGAAATAGTCAAATTGTCTTGTACGACAAGTATGCACGAACGCAAGCGCGTACTTGCTCTCACACACGCGTACGCGCGCATACATTTGCACGCTCGTATTAGGTAATGTAAGTATTGGCTGCTTATAGATGTCACAGTCCATTCTCGTTCCCAAGTGTTCAACTAGGGTGCAGATACAGTGATCGTCGACAGGCCAAGACAAATGCGTCGACAAGATAAGACCAACTTCGTCGACAGGAGGCTATAAGTGCTTTGCCAGAGCAAGACAAATACGACGACAGGCGATGACAAGTGTGTCGACAGAGTAAGACAAGTGCGTTGTCAGAGCAAGACAAGTGCGTCGACAAAGTAAGACAAGTGTGTTGTCAGAGAAAGACAAATATGTCGACAGAACAAGACAAGTGTGTTGTCGGAGCAAGACACGTGTGTCGACAGAGCTAAACATGTGCGTTGTCAGAGCAAGACATGTATGTCGACAGAGCAAGACAAGTGTGTTGCCAAAGCAAGACAAGTGTGTCGACAGAGCAAGACAAGTGTGTCGACAGAGCGAGACAAGTGTGTTGTCAAAGCAAGACAAGTGCGTTGTTAGAGGAAGACAAGTGTGGAATATATGTTTTGTTTCCTTTGAAGTGTCGACAAAACAAGACAAGTACACAACATTACAATGTTACTACAAGCATTGATATTTAAACAGGTCACAATATACGTAAACGATTTACACCACTGAGATAATGGCATAATCAGCTGAGAAAATGTAACTTAAAACGCCAACATACGGTTAGCCAAAATTTACGGATTTACTGAGCATTGCAAACTAGACTAGTGTCCCCAGTTCAGCAACCGGGAAACCGCGGCGTCAGACCTTCCATCACAATGGCGCTGCCCGTATAATTTGTGTTATGTGTCTTCAACAAGGTTATTCTAGTAAATTATTGGCCTACTGTTCTTGGGTGTAGCTGCAAATAGTTAGTTTTGAGTAACTCTTAGATGCACAAGCCCAACAAAAGCCCTTTGTTTCCTGTGTAGACCAGTCTAACAGCTTTGTCTCTGGGGAGATGTTGTTCCTTAGGCCAATCAATGATTTCGCTGCATTCATGGATGGACGCACTGGGGGAGTGGCCGGTAGCAATGATTATGTTTTGTTTAATTTACCGTGAGTTGTGTATGTTAGACCCTACTGTATAGCACAGTTGTGACACCACACACCACATGGTAAGGTCAACAATGTGGTGTGCGGATATTCACCAGTTTCCCCTAAGTTCCGACTGGGAACGTCAACACACCTAAGTTGTGTGGTATTTGACAACAACATGACGTTCTGTCACGTGACACAATAACAACCAATGGTTTGGCATTGTGCCGTCCATGTTAAGCATTGGTTACATCACATATTACTATGTTGACAGTACTATAGTAAGGTTTGTATGTAGCCTTCGAGTTGTCCAATGCTGAATGAATTCACGACGTCAAGAACAGTTTCCGTGTGTTCGGCCGACACACATTCACTACCAACGAAGGCATTCTGGCCTGTAGCCAATGTAAGCGATTTCAAATGCGAGTCTCAAGACGAACGCGACCGTGTTTAAAACTGCAATGAAAACCATAGCAATCGCATTAGAAATAAATAAAATATTACAACTTGAACGGAAGTAGGGACCACGTGACCGTACAATCTGCAGTCGGCTGTTGTTTGTGTAACTTACACATATAATATGTTTAGGTTTACTTTTATTAGTTCACAATTTTGGACCAAGCTCTGATGCTATGTTTCACGCAGTGGTGCATTTAGCGGACATTAGCCCTTGCCTCCCCCCGTTTGGCTTATTAGCGTTATGGTGGTAATAATACCCTTAGCCCAGGTTTTCATAATATGCCTTTTAACCATAAATGTCACATTGCTTAGGTATATCCATAAAGTGGGCGTGGTTGATTGAAGTGGGGTTTTCATTAATAAATATAATTAGCTAACACAATTTGTATTGCGGTAATACATGCACGCACGCACGCACTCACGGACTCACGCATTCACTCACGCACACACGTTTGTTGTTCTTAACTGAGTTGTGGCGGAGAGTGGGGCTTTGGTCGCACGTCGTTTAGAAATTGGAAGTACATGTAACGTTTTGTAGATGCTTACCGACAGAAGTGATTGTCCAGAAAGTCAGACATTTGCTGCGACCGTGTGTTTTCTGCGTGTGGTAGACGAAAGCCAACAACGCCTGGTAGAACGCGACGGAATGCATCACCTGCAGCAAAGACAACTGTAGGATATCTAACGCGACGGAATGCATCACCTGCCGTAAACAAAACTGTATAATATCTAACGCGACGGAATGCATCACCTGCCGAAAACACAACTCTACGATATCTAACGCGACGGAATGCATCACCTGCCGTAAAGGCAACTCTACGATATCTAACGCGACGGAATGTATCACCTGCCAAAAACACAACTCTACGATACCTAACGCGACGGAATGCATCACCTGCCGTAAAGACAACTCTACGATAACTAAAGCGACAGAATGCATCACCTGCCGTAAACAAAACTATATAATATATAACGCGACGGAATGCATCACGTGACGTAAACACAACACTACGATATCTAACGCGACGGAGTGCATAGACTTCGGAACCGGGGAGGGGGGGTTAGCCCCATAATTTAGGTGGAGGACTGGAGATAGGATTAGCCCCCACAATATGTAGGTAAGGGCCAGGTGTGCATTTTAGTGGGGTGGGGTGGGGTTAGGATTAGCCGCCCAATAGTAGGTTTTGATCAGCCCCAAATTGCAAAGCGAGTTTTTTTGAAGAGCCTCACTATGGGTGTTTTGGCGAGCCTCAATGGGGTGGGGTGAGGTGCAAATCCGATGTTTTTGGAGAGCCTCTTCCCCATATTCACCTACCTTAAACACAACTCTACGATATCCAACACGACGGAATGCATCACCTGCAGTAAAGACAACTCTACGGTATCTAACGCGACAGAATGCATCACCTGCAATAAACAAAACTCTACAATAGGCCAAATCAAGCAAGACACAATAGGTACACACAGTCGCTCATTTACCAGGATGCCCATTGCGAACTGCTGCGAGGTGTACGACACGTTCTGCGTAATATAGATACAGTAGTAATCCCAACCGATGAGGCCAACTCCGACGCATAGCAGGGCGAGCGATGTGATCACGTACTGCTGCGTGCACGTCAATCCACGTGTGTAATACGTGTTTCTACCGCACACCAGTCCACACTTAGACAGTCTGCCCCGGCTATCGTCGTAGTCTTCATCATCGTCATCGTCACTGTCATCTGATCCCGAAGAGTCACCGAACTGGGTTCCCTTTTGTAAGGAATAGTCCAGATGGGAGCCATTCCCAGTGTCCCCTCCGTTCGAATACATCTTCCTATAGTCGACAGGGACGGTGCAAACAGAACTATTTGCACTTTGTGACGTCACTACTACGCAACGCGATCAAATAAAATGTGTATCTGTAACAAGTTGATTGTATAGTTGTTGGGAAGAAACATGCAGGATTGTAAAGAATCGAAGTTAACATCACAAGTATGTATATTCCGTTTCGTGCAGTAGCGATGTAAACACGTGAATGCAGCACCATACACATATTGAGTGCTTCTAAAGACTCCAAATCTTGCCTTTTTAGAAATGCAGCTTTGCAACATTTGCAACCTATTTATCGCTAAGGACGAGGGTGCAACTCGGTGCAAATTTTCAGTTTTAACTACTGGGGAACTGTAGGCCTATAGACCCAAAATCATAATTATTTTTTTCGTGTAATAACAATGCCCGATTCTGTCATCATCCCTGTATGCCATTTTGGATGTACTTATCAACCAATACATTTCCTGCATATACCCCGGGTATGACATGTGCATCCCTAGAAGACATGCTGGTCAATTATGTGTGTGATACGACTGATACGCATTTGAGCGTTACAATCTACGTAGTTTGTTGTGTTTGTGCTATTTCGACCATTCTCTCCATCATTGCACGCCAATCCACGCAGCCACTTGACGTAATCGAAATTACATTGTTGGAAATCAACGTATTTTATGTCCTTGTTAAGTGTCATCGACAGCGTCAACCGTGATCGTTCGCCCTGGTCCTGTTTGAAGTACTGGTGAATAGCAAATTGGGCGAGAGTGTTCGGTGGAAGACGTAAAAGGTGGCCGAAGAGTCGCCACCGGACTCCCCGGATCAACCGGCTCACACCGACGGTACAAGGTCTCTGTGCTCACCTTCTGTGGACAGTGGAGGCCGAAGATTTGACGCAAGTAGCAGCAATGGTAAAAGTGAAGTAGATTCAACTCCATGTGCCAACACGAGCGATGCACACGGGCGGAGCCGGTTAATGACATAATTAACCCCCGAACCTGACTGTCAACATTTAGGAAATGTGACATTTGCAAGCTGCTTACGACGACATCCTCTGCGTCTTCCAGCCAGTAACTAGCTAAGCTTCTTGTTCACGCCATCGTTCCCCAGAAATTTGGTCCGAGTGCCTTAGATAGATGTTAGCTTATAGCCTAGTATACTGTAGTAAATGATGCCTCACGGTGTCATCGGGGTTCTCTTGCTTTATGGCAGAACACAACTTCGTTGAGGTGGACCAGCCATCACGGAAAGAATCGGAGCATTTAAATAACGCGAACATGATAGACTGGTACCTGTGGATAATTCTTGCATCTCCATTCTACTCCGGCTTGACTTCAACGGACGCTGTCTGGCCCTCGTTGTGTAGCATATGATGAAGGTATATTAGCTTCTAAATGCATTTAATAATCCTGAGACAATGTTCGCAATTTAACTTCTCAATGTATTGATCGTCAGACACAGATAGTAAGTTGAATGTATCTGACGACCAATCATACATGATACACGGTCCATAAGCATTCTATTGCTCTATTTATGGGGTGTTTTCATAGATAGTAAGTTGAATGTATCTGACGACCAATCAGACACGGTCCATAAGAATTCTATTGCTCTATTTATGGGATGGTTTCATAGATAGTGAGTTGAATGTATCTGACGACCAATCAGACACGGTTCATAAGCATTTTATTGCTCTAGTTATGGCGTGTTTTCATAGATAGTAAGTTGAATGTATCTGACGACCAATCAGACACGGTCCATAAGCATTCTATTGCTTTATTTATGGGATGGTTTCATAGATAGTAAGTTGAATGTATCTGACGACCAATCAGACACGGTCCATAAGCATTCTATTGCTCTATTTATGGGATGGTTTCATAGATAGTAAGTTGAATGTATCTGACGACCAATCAGACACGGTTCATAAGCATTATATTGCTCTAGTTATGGGGTGGTTTCATAGATAGTAAGTTGAATGTATCTGACGACCAATCAGACACTGTCCATAAGCATTCTATTGCTCTATTTATGGGATGGTTTCATAGATAGTAAGTTGAATATATCTGACAACCAATCAGACACGGTCCATAAGCATTCTATTGCTCTATTTATGGGATGGTTTCATAGATAGTAAGTTGAATGTATCTGACAACCAATCAGACACGGTCCGTAAGCATCGTATTGCTCTATTTAGGGGATGGTTTCATAGTTAGTAAGTTGAATGTATCTGACGACCAATCCGACACGGTCCATAAGCATTCTATTGCTGTATTTATGGGATGGTTTCATAGATAGTAAGTTGACTGTATCTGACAACCAATCAGACACTGTCCATAAGCATTCTATTGCTCTATTTATGGGATGGTTTCATCAATAGTAAGTTGAATGTATCTGACGACCAATCAGACACGGTTCATAAGCATTCTATTGCTCTATTTAGGGGATGGTTTCACAGATAGTAAGTTGAATGTATCTGACGACCAATCAGACATGGTCCATAAGCATTCTATTGCTCTATTTATGGGATGGTTTCATAGATAGTAAGTTGAATGTATCTGACGACCAATCAGACACGGTTCATAAGCATTATATTGCTCTAGTTATGGGATGGTTTCATCAATAGTAAGTTGAATGTATCTGACGACCAATCAGACACGGTTCATAAGCATTATATTGCTCTATTTAGGGGATGGTTTCACAGATAGTAAGTTGAATGTATCTGACGACCAATCAGACATGGTCCATAAGCATTCTATTGCTCTATTTATGGGGTGGTTTCATAGATAGTAAGTTGAATGTATCTGACGACCAATCAGACACGGTTCATAAGCATTCTATTGCTCTATTTAGGGGATGGTTTCACAGATAGTAAGTTGAATGTATCTGACGACCAATCAGACATGGTCCATAAGCATTCTATTGCTCTATTTATGGGGTGGTTTCATAGATAGTAAGTTGAATGTATCTGACGACCAATCAGACACGGTTCATAAGCATTCTATTGCTCTATTTAGGGGATGGTTTCACAGATAGTAAGTTGAATGTATCTGACGACCAATCAGACATGGTCCATAAGCATTCTATTGCTCTATTTATGGGGTGGTTTCATAGATAGTAAGTTGAATGTATCTGACGACCAATCAGACACGGTCCATAAGCATTCTATTGCTCTGTTTATGGGATGGTTTCATAGATAGTAAGTTGAATGTATCTGACGACCAATCAGACACGGTCCATAAGAATTCTATTGCTCTATTTATGGGATGGTTTCATAGATAGCAAGTTGAATGTATCTGACGACCAATCAGACACGGTCCATAAGCATTCTATTGCTCTGTTTATGGGATGGTTTCATAGATAGTAAGTTTAATGTATCTGACGACCAATCAGACACGGTCCATAAGAATTCTATTGCTCTATTTATGGGATGGTTTCATAGATAGTAAGTTGAATGTATCTGACGACCAATCAGACACGGTTCATAAGCATTCTATTGCTCTATTTATGGGATGGTTTCATAGATAGTAAGTTGAATGTATCTGACGACCAATCAGACACGGTCCATAAGAATTCTATTGCTCTATTTATGGGATGGTTTCATAGATAGCAAGTTGAATGTATCTGACGACCAATCAGACACGGTCCATAAGCATTCTATTGCTCTGTTTATGGGATGGTTTCATAGATAGTAAGTTTAATGTATCTGACGACCAATCAGACACGGTCCATAAGAATTCTATTGCTCTATTTATGGGATGGTTTCATAGATAGTAAGTTGAATGTATCTGACGACCAATCAGACACGGTTCATAAGAATTATATTGCTCTATTTATGGGATGGTTTCATAGATAGTAAGTTGAATGTATCTGACGACCAATCAGACACGGTCCATAAGCATTCTATTGCTCTGTTTATGGGATGGTTTCATAGATAGTAAGTTGAATGTATCTGACGACCAATCAGACACGGTTCATAAGCATTACATTGCTCTAGTTATGGGGTGGTTTCATAGATAGTAAGTTGAATGTATCCGACGACCAATCAGACATGGTCCATAAGCATTATATTGCTCTAGTTATGGGGTGGTTTCATAGATAGTAAGTTGAATGTATCTGACGACCAATCAGACACGGTCCATAAGCATTCTATTGCTCTATTTATGGGATGGTTTCATAGATAGTAAGTTGAATGTATCTGACGACCAATCAGACACGGTTCATAAGAATTATATTGCTCTATTTATGGGATGGTTTCACAGATAGTAAGTTGAATATATCTGACGACTAATCAGTCACGGTCCATAAGCATTCTATTGCTCTATTTATGGGATGGTTTCATAGATAGTAAGTTTAATGTATCTGACGACCAATCAGACACGGTCCATAAGCATTCTATTGCTCTATTTATGGGATGGTTTCATAGATAGTAAGTTTAATGTATCTGACGACCAATCAGACACGGTTCATAAGAATTATATTGCTCTATTTATGGGATGGTTTCACAGATAGTAAGTTGAATATATCTGACGACTAATCAGTCACGGTCCATAAGCATTCTATTGCTCTATTTATGGGATGGTTTCATAGATAGTAAGTTTAATGTATCTGACGACCAATCAGACACGGTCCATAAGCATTACATTGCTCTAGTTATGGGGTGGTTTCATAGATAGTAAGTTGAATGTATCCGACGACCAATCAGACATGGTCCATAAGCATTATATTGCTCTAGTTATGGGGTGGTTTCATAGATAGTAAGTTTAATGTATCTGACGACCAATCAGACACGGTCCATAAGCATTACATTGCTCTAGTTATGGGATGGTTTCATAGATAGTAAGTTTAATGTATCTGACGACCAATCAGACACGGTCCATAAGCATTCTATTGCTCTATTTAGGGGATGGTTTCATAGATAGTAAGTTGAATGTATCTGACAACCAATCAGACACAGTCCATAAGCATTCTATTGCTCTATTTATGGGATGGTTTCATAGATAGTAAGTTTAATATATCTGACAACCAATCAGACACAGTCCATAAGCATTCTATTGCTCTGTTTATGGGATGGTTTCATAGATAGTAAGTTTAATGTATCTGACGACCAATCAGACACAGTCCATAAGCATTCTATTGCTCTATTTATGGGATGGTTTCATAGATAGTAAGTTTAATGTATCTGACGACCAATCAGACACAGTCCATAAGCATTCTATTGCTCTATTTATGGGATGGTTTCATAGATAGTAAGTTTAATGTATCTGACGACCAATCAGACACAGTCCATAAGCATTCTATTGCTCTATTTATGGGATGGTTTCATAGATAGTAAGTTTAATGTATCTGACAACCAATCAGACACGGTCCATAAGCATTCTATTGCTCTATTTATGGGATGGTTTCATAGATAGTAAGTTTAATGTATCTGACGACCAATCAGACACAGTCCATAAGCATTCTATTGCTCTATTTATGGGATGGTTTCATAGATAGTAAGTTTAATGTATCTGACGACCAATCAGACACAGTCCATAAGCATTCTATTGCTCTATTTATGGGATGGTTTCATAGATAGTAAGTTTAATGTATCTGACAACCAATCAGACACAGTCCATAAGCATTCTATTGCTCTATTTATGGGATGGTTTCATAGATAGTAAGTTGAATATATCTGACAACCAATCAGACACGGTCCATAAGCATTCTATTGCTCTATTTATGGGATGGTTTCATAGATAGTAAGTTTAATGTATCTGACGACCAATCAGACACGGTCCATAAGCATTACATTGCTCTAGTTATGGGGTGGTTTCATAGATAGTAAGTTTAGTGTATCTGACGACCAATCAGACACGGTCCATAAGCATTACATTGCTCTAGTTATGGGGTGGTTTCATAGATAGTAAGTTTAATGTATCTGACGACCAATCAGACACGGTCCATAAGCATTACATTGCTCTAGTTATGGGGTGGTTTCATAGATAGTAAGTTGAATGTATCCGACGACCAATCAGACATGGTCCATAAGCATTATATTGCTCTAGTTATGGGGTGGTTTCATAGATAGTAAGTTTAATGTATCTGACGACCAATCAGACACGGTTCATAAGAATTATATTGCTCTATTTATGGGATGGTTTCATAGATAGTAAGTTTAATGTATCTGACGACCAATCAGACACGGTCCATAAGCATTACATTGCTCTAGTTATGGGGTGGTTTCATAGATAGTAAGTTTAATGTATCTGACGACCAATCAGACACGGTCCATAAGCATTACATTGCTCTAGTTATGGGGTGGTTTCATAGATAGTAAGTTTAATGTATCTGACGACCAATCAGACACGGTCCATAAGCATTATATTGCTCTATTTATGGGATGGTTTCATAGATAGTAAGTTTAATGTATCTGACGACCAATCAGACACGGTCCATAAGCATTACATTGCTCTAGTTGTGGGGTGGTTTCATAGATAGTAAGTTTAATGTATCTGACGACCAATCAGACACGGTCCATAAGCATTATATTGCTCTATTTATGGGATGGTTTCATAGATAGTAAGTTGAATGTATCTGACGACCAATCAGACACGGTTCATAAGAATTATATTGCTCTATTTATGGGATGGTTTCACAGATAGTAAGTTGAATATATCTGACGACTAATCAGTCACGGTCCATAAGCATTCTATTGCTCTATTTATGGGATGGTTTCATAGATAGTAAGTTTAATGTATCTGACGACCAATCAGACACGGTCCATAAGCATTACATTGCTCTAGTTATGGGGTGGTTTCATAGATAGTAAGTTGAATGTATCCGACGACCAATCAGACATGGTCCATAAGCATTATATTGCTCTAGTTATGGGGTGTTGTCATAGATAGTAAGTTGAATGTATCCGACGACCAATCAGACACGGTCCATAAGCATTCTATTGCTCTATTTATGGGATGGTTTCATAGATAGTAAGTTGAATGTATCTGACAACCAATCAGACACGGTCCGTAAGCATCGTATTGCTCTATTTAGGGGATGGTTTCATAGTTAGTAAGTTGAATGTATCTGACGACCAATCAGACACGGTCCATAAGCTTTCTATTGCTGTATTTATGGGATGGTTTCATAGATAGTAAGTTGACTGTATCTGACAACCAATCAGACACTGTCCATAAGCATTCTATTGCTCTATTTATGGGATGGTTTCATAAATAGTAAGTTGAATGTATCTGACGACCAATCAGACATGGTTCATAAGCATTCTATTGCTCTATTTAGGGGATGGTTTCACAAATAGTAAGTTGAATGTATCTGACGACCAATCAGACATGGTCCATAAGCATTCTATTGCTCTATTTATGGGATGGTTTCATAGATAGTAAGTTGAATGTATCTGATGACCAATCAGACTCGGTCCATAAGCATTCTATTGCTCTGTTTATGGGATGGTTTCATAGATAGTAAGTTGAATGTATCTGACGACCAATCAGACACGGTCCATAAGCATTCTATTGCTCTATTTATGGGATGGTTTCATAGATAGTAAGTTGAATGTATCTGACGACCAATCAGACACGGTCCGTAAGCATCGTATTGCTCTATTTAGGGGATGGTTTCATAGATAGTAAGTTGAATGTATCTGACGACCAATCAGACACGGTCGATAAGCATTCTATTGCTCTATTTATGGGTGGTTAGATAGATATAAGTTGAATGTATCCGACAACCAATCAGACACGGTCCGTAAGCATCGTATTGCTCTATTTAAGAGTGGTTTCATAGATAGTAAGTTGAATGTATCTGACGACCAATCAGACACGGTCCATAAGCATACTATTGCTCTATTTATGGGGTTTTTGAACGGGTAAAATTTGATGAGTAAAAAACGCTTATTAATTATTGACTGTCCATTATGCTTTAAAAATATGTGTCACACGTCTACATGTAGGGTATTTCTTTTATATGTATCACACGTCTACATGTAGGGTATTTCTTTATATGTATCACACGTCTACATGTAGGGTATTTCTTTTATATGTATCACATGTCTACATGTAGGGTATTTCTTTATATGTATCACACGTCTACATGTAGGGTATTTCTTTGTGTGCACATCTGGACTGGATTCTATGAGTGCACAGACACGAGTATCTACAAGGACATTTTTTACTGGTAAAAATCTGATTCTGCATAAAGGCCTGGTGTGTGCACACACGTGTGTGCGTGTACGAGACTGGTTTGTGAGTGTGTGGAGGTGTCTAAACACAGAATTAGGCAAATATTTAAATAATTTTATTAACAATATTATATCACACAGTTGTAGTCAAGCAACAATATTATATTCACCCGACCTAACAATCCTCTGGCGGATGGAAAACTCAATAGCAAATGGCAATTTTAATGAGTTCTTACTTAATTTGTTCATAAAAGACACATACACCAGCCCCAACACACAATTCTAGACATGAAGTCAACTTGTTCAACTGCTTCTTTGATCAACTGTCCTATCCACATTGTGATGACACAGTTGACAACGACGTGATGACAAGATGTGACTTCTGTGATGTCACTAGCTGGGTGTGTCTGCCTCTTCCCTTGTTCTCTCCACGGTTGTCCCTGTCAGCAGGTAGCCCCCAGTCCCACTCATGTTTACCTGAGGGTGGGTCCTACTGGGCAACACCTGCACAAACACATCAAACAGGTAAAGGTCAGTTCCTATATAGTGCTGTATCTAGTACTTAGGATTGTGCAAATGCAGTGTCCCAGTGACTAGAGCTAGAACCCGGGTTCTCTCGACTGAGAGTACCCGGGTTCTAGCTCCATCCACTGTGCTCGACAATGCCACACTAAGAAGATTTATAGACAAGATGATGGTCAGATCAGTGCCAGTTCAAACAGTGTTATTGTCTCATCACAAAGCGACGTCACATACGTCTGAAGACTGTGTAAGCACACATTATATAATCTGTTAAAACCTATCAAGACTACAACAGTGAACAACACGGACAGACTGTTCTTGTATAACTATAAGCAGAGTGCTTGTTTCATTTTATTATTAATATGAAATTGCAAAACAAAATCAATATTCATTTTGCAAATGACATAGGCCAAATGATTTAAAGAGACACTGAACTACAGAAATTGGAAACAAACGTTTCACAGAATAAAAAAACAGCTACATATTCAATTACTAATACTTTGCTTGAAAGAAAACATAGTTCACTGCACCACACAATCACTGAGAGCTGCAGAAACCTTTGCTAAGACATGTTGAGATGTTAACATCCTACCTGATATTCTCTGAGCCATGTCTCAGTGAGTTTCAGGAGAACTACACCTCCCCTCTTCTTTAGTTTCATATAGCAGTCCAACAGAGGCTGAATGGGAACACACGCAAATGTAAACTTTTTTCTTCAGGAAATCAATGCTGTGGATATCAACATGTACATTATCGTGATTGTTCCATTTCAAGTATTCAACAGGATGTGGTTGTATTCCTTTCAAAATCTGTATTGTACATGAAAAATCTGTAACCTGTTAACGTAACTCAAAATTTTAAATTGTACTAGTGAAATATCATATCTTTCACCACCATTTACAAGTATATGATTACTTAACATTTCTTTACAAAATTACGTATTCTTATATTATTACTAATAATACAGATATGTCAACAATAGCTCAGAAATAACAGTATAGACGCGTTTTGAAATGTGACGTTTGGACAAGCGGAATGTGTAATCACTGTTTACATGCATACATAGCATTTCAATATGGTGCATTGTTTTTGGTAATAAATGGCTTAACTGTGACACATTCTTGAGATACAACAGACTCACTTCTTTGTGTTGACAGAAGACAACTACGGGGCGACTGGGACCGACGTAGTCTATCAGACTGAGCACAACGGGGGTGGGGTGGAACCTGCTCGCCACAATCACCCTGCAACCACACAAACACAGACATGACACAGGGTATACAGCAGTACCGCACAATTAAGGTCATCCTCAGGACTAGAGGTTGAAGTGACCTGGAAGGAGAGGTCACCATATTAGCATGACTAGTTTCCTATAATTTACAGTTATAAATTTTATAAATATATTGGAACTTTTGTAGGGTGATGTTAATTGTGAGGTGGCTGTATTACAGAGGTGACCGTAAAGCAAAGTTCAACCGTACACAGATATAAGTGTGTACTGTAGGGTGATCTTAATTGTGAGGTGGCTGTATTACTGAGGTGACCGTAAAGCAAAGATTCGACCGTAAACAGATATAAGTGTGTACTGTAGGGTGATGTTAATTGTGAGGTGGCTGTATTACGGAGGTGAATGTAAAGCAAAGTTTGACCGTACACAGATATAAGTGTGTACTGTAGGGTGGTGTTAATTGTAAGGTGGCTGTATAACGGAGGTCAACGTAAAGAAAGTTCGACCATACACAGATATAAGTGTGTACGGTAGGGTGGTGTTAATTGTGAGGTGGCTGTATAACGGAGGTGAACGTAAAGCAAAGTTCGACCGTACATAGATATAAGTGTGTACTGTAGGGTGGTGTTAATTATGAGGTGGCTGTATTACGGAGGTGAACGTAAAGCAAAGTTTGACCGTACACAGATATAAGTGTGTACTGTAGGGTGGTGTTAATTGTGAGGTGGCTGTATTATGGAGGTGAACGTAAAGCGAAGTTCGACCGTACACAGATATAAGTGTGTACTGTAGGGTGGTGTTAATTGTGAGGTGGCTGTATTACGGAGGTGAACGTAAAGCGAAGTTTGACCGTACACAGATATTCGTGTGTACTGTAGGGTGATATTAATTGTGAGGTGGCTGTATTACTGAGGGGACCTTAAAGTGAAGTTCGATCGTACACAGGTATAAGTGTGTACTGTAGGGTGGTGTTAATTGTGAGGTGGTTGTATTACTGAGGTGACCCTAAAGCGAAGTTCGACTGTACACAGATATAAGTGTGTACCACAAAACTGTGAGATGCGCACATATACACATTCTAACAAGCCAGGCACATCTGAATACGATGGTAACTCTGGCATATCGACCTAACTCATGGATCTATCAGTTGGCACGTTAACCAATCATGTGATGACCTTTCAGGTTTAGGCATTTTAGATTTGGGCCAACCATAATAACACTGCTCGCTCATGAGAATGGTTGAAGGAGTAACTGTGGGGGTTTCCTGGGATTGCTCCGTGATATTGTGTATGCCCCTGACTCACACAAACAAGATTGGTACAGACAGCAAGTGGGATGAAGTACATACATTGTGTAGGATATATGTCAGGGATAGTGTAGTATTACTACCATGTAGGTACAGACAGCAAGTGGGATGAAGTACATACATTGAGTAGGATATATGCCAGGGATAGTGTAGTGCTACGACCATGTAGGTACAGACAGCAAGTGGGATGAAGTACATACATTGTGTAGGATATATATTCCAGGGATAGTGTAGTTAAACGACCATGTAGGTACAGACAGCAAGTGGGGTGAAGTACATACATTGCGCAGGATATATGCCAGGGATAGTGTAGTGTTACGACCATGTTCCATCTTTCAGTTCTCTCTGTATCATGTCTTTCTACCGGTGTTGCCCGGTAGGACCCACCCTCAGATGTGCCATTAAACAGTGTTTACTACATTACGTGTAATTTCTGTGATTATTCCGAGCTCCATAAAACACCCACCAATGAGATGAGGATGTTACATGTCTTGCAACAATCACAGAACAAATGCAGTGTTGCATAAAACTTATCAAATTATGTCACGTTTGATACGTCACTTAAAAATACATTGGAAAACCATAATCTGTGTCTGTATGGCTGTATTATGGAGGTGAACGTAAAGCGAAGTTCGACCGTACACAGATATAAGTGTGTACTGTAGGGTGGTGTTAATTGTGAGGTGGCTGTATTATGGAGGTGAACGTAAAGCGAAGTTCGACCGTACACAGATATAAGTGTGTACTGTAGGGTGGTGTTAATTGTGAGGTGGCTGTATTACGGAGGTGAACGTAAAGCGAAGTTCGACCGTACACAGATATTCATGTGTACTGTAGGGCGATATTAATTGTGAGGTGGCTGTATTACTGAGGGGACCTGTACACAGATATAAATGTGTACCACAAAACTGTGAGATGCGCACATATACACATTCTAACAAGCCAGGCACATCTGAATACGATGGTAACTCTGGCATATCGACCTAACTCATGGATCTATCAGTTGGCACGTTAACCAATCAGAAAAAACTTCTCATATGAAGCCACACAAAATACTCCTAGTAATAATAATAATGTTTTTATTTCATAAAATCATTGTGTCCATATAAAAAAGTATAAAGATAAAAAAACATCCATATAAAAATAGAAACATAAGTAAAGATAAAAAATAAATATGATAATAAAAACAGGATATTTAAAAATTATACAAAGCCTTGATCCACTGATGCCGCAACTGCGACATACTGTATATGTTGCTAGTAACAATACTCTGAATAATTGGATTAGCAGACCTGTAAATCCTTGTGATTAAGCAAGAAATGGTTCCAGGTGGTTGTGGATCACAACAGATTGGTTGGTTGCAGGTCTAATGGACTAAGGGTTTGCTAAACGTTTGCCCTACCATTCTACCACAACTACTCTATATATGAATACAGACTCTAAACCTCACCTGGACGGTGCAGTGCCTGTGAATAGGTTAATGATGACTCCCTCACCTGAAAGAAATAACAATGGACGGTCAATAACAGACTGTCATTGATTCGGCAGTGAACATTACCACTAAGGCAAGTCTTGGCATGTGCACATCATATGCCCAATCGGGCATGTAGAATGTAATGGTGGGCACGCTTGTTGTGCATAGCACTTGTCTGGCTAAATGTAATAATTTAACAAGATTTAACAAGATAACCACCCAGAGAATTAACTGTAGGTGGCAGGTGGACAAGGATGCCCTTTCGCTTATCGAGTCTGACCCTTTTATCTGTGTATCCCGCCCTTCTGAGGTATCTGTCGATTTTAATTTAAAACATATTCACGCTACTAGTACCCACACAATCAGCAGATAATCTGTTCCATTCATTTAGTCCTTTGTGAAAATGAGAACTTTCTTATATCTAATCTACACTGCTCCTTTGCTAATGTAACTTCATGTCCTCTAGTCCTTCTATCTTTCTTAACTGAGGAAAAAATATTTCTATCAATATTTTCATAACCATTCATTATTTTAAACACTTCTATCTGATCTCCTCTCAATCTCCTGGTCTCTAGTGTTGTTAAACCACATTCTTTTAGGTGTATTTCATAACTACGATCCCTCAGTTTTGGTATCATTTTAGTTGCTCTCCTCTGCACTCTTTCTAGCATATCTATGTCCTTCCTACGATATGGTCTCCACGCTTGAATACAATATTCTAAATGAGGCCTAACTATTGTTTTGTACAACAGTATTATTAGCTCTTTTTCCTTATACGTTATGTTTCATCTAATTAATCCAAGGATTTGATTTCCATTTGAAGCGACAATACCGCACTGCTCTGAAACCTTCATATCAGCACTAATGGTTAAACCTAAGTCCTTTTCTTTTACAGTAGTACTTAGTACAGTACCCACCATTGTATATTCTACCTCTTCGTTCCTATGTCCTGCGTGGAGGCATTTACATTTCCCAAAATTGAACAGCATTTACCACTTTTCAGACCATTTGATGAACTTGTCAAGATCATCTTGTAAATGTTGTCTATCACCATCACTTTTAATCCTTCTAAACACTTTTGTATCATCCGCAAATTTCAACACCTTGCTTGTTATTTCATCATCCAAATCGTTGAAATATATTAAGAATAATATAGGTCCTTGTACTGATCCATGTGGTACCCCACTCAATACTAATTTCCAGTTTGAAGCCTCCCCATCAACTACTACACGTTGTCTTCTGTCAATCAGCCATTTTTCTATCCAGTTTATTATACCATTTCCTATGCCATGGGCCTTTAGTTTAAGCAGTAATCTTTGATGTGGTACTTTGTTGAAAGCTTTTTGAAAATCTAAGTAGACGATATCTACTGATGATTCCTCATCTACTCACTTAGTGATGTCTTCCAAAAAACATAACATATTTGTTAAGCATGACCTCGCTTTAAAAAACCCATGTTGAGATGGGTTTATCAAGTTATGTTTAATAAGAAAATCCACCATGTGATCTTTAATTAGTCTTTCTAATAATTTGCAAATCACTGATGTTAAACTCATTGGTCTATAGTTCTCCGACTTGTTTCTCGAACCTTTTTTAAATAACGGTATAATGTTTGCCTCTTTCCATTCTAAAGGAACCACTCCCTCTTCTAATGGCAAATTGAAAACTGTTGCAAGCGGTACGCTAATTTGTTCTACAATTTCCAATAGTAGTTTGGGCGGAATCCCATCCACTCCGGGTGATTTATTATTCTTCATAGCCCTTATTTTCTTAGCTACCATTTCTGGGGTTACAATTAACTGTCATAAATAGTCTGATTCCGCCCCCTTGAACTTAGCCTCTGGTACTGGCAGTGAACTAATATCTTCCCTGCTAAACACCAAACTAAAATACTCATTCAAGTCTTCTGCCATTAAGAATCCCTCTGATATTATATTTCCAGCACTATCTTCTAGAGGACCGACCTTATCTTGAACTTTCCGTTTGCTTCGAACATACACATAAAAACTCTTGGTGTCATGTTTTATATTACTAGCTAATTGTTGTTCATAGCTTCTCTTTGAATTTCTAATTTCAGCAGTAGCTTGGTTAAGTGCTTCTTTATAACTGTTGTAATCTTCATCATTTCCAGTACATCTATATCACTTCCACATCATTTGTTTATACTTAACTTATACTGGCTTCTTTCGATAAGTGTTTCGTTTTGGACTGCTTCCCTTGTTTTTTGAAGGGTGCAAATTTATCGACTATGTACTTAATTTCATTGTCAACTAATTCATTCTGTGAGGACAAAACTATGTCTAACACATTCTCATCCCTGGTTGGTTCTAGCACATGTTGAGAAAGGAAAGTATCTTGAACTAAAACTAAAAACTTGTGGTCCTCACTCCCCATACTCTGTAGAAATTTCCATTATATATGCCCGTGGTTAAAATCCCCCATAATAATACAGTCCCATTTGCTTACTTCCCTTATAGCGTTTTGTATTTTTTCATTCTCTTCTATGCTTATGTTTGGACATCGATAAACTAACCCAACTGTTAACGTTGAGTTTCCTGTAACTATGTTACACCAAACAGCTTCTTTGCAATCTGCTTCTCTTTCTAATTTTATACCTATTATGTGAGGGTGAATATCTTCTACCAAAATGTTTAGTTCATTTCTTTTGTTTACTATACTCCTTGCGTTTAAACAAACACATTTATATCCAGCTTCAGAAGAGTTTTGCAGCCTGTTCTTTACCAATTTATTTGTGCTGTCTTTATCTATGCCTCCAGTTTCAGGCTTTTCTGTGAGTCCCCCCTGCGAATCTAGTTTAAATAGATGCAACCTGTCCCACTGTCAACAGATCGCAGCAGGTTCTCTGAGAAAACTGCTGCCCCCTTTCCACTAAGATGGAGGCGATCTCTCATCTCATATCTTCCCCCCAACAAAGTATCCCCATAAATCTGTGAATCCCACCCCCTCTTCTTCACACATCTGCTCAGCTAGTGCGTTGATCGCCATCCTCTTGCAGTTTCTATACGTTGCCCCCCTTCCTCCCATTACTGGCAAAATTCCTGACAGAATAATCTGTTCCAACTCTTGTCTTCTTTAGCTTCCTCACTAACTGTCTATACTTCTGTACTATCCCAGTTGTTCCCTCCCTGTCTGCATTATTTGTTCCTACATGTACCCGTATAGACCCTCCCTTGCCATGTCTTACCTGTCAGTCACATGTTCAATCCTAACCCCCGGTAGACAAACAACGACATCCTTCCCTTCGCTCAGTGTCTTGTCTGTCTTTCTCATAATGGAGTCGCCCATAAACACCCTCTCTTTCCTCATTGCCCCCTCAGTCACTGCCTTAGAGTAGCTTCTTCTTCGGTTTGCATCTGTCTGGTTGTTGTCTTTTCCCCCTGTCATCTTCTCTTCCGATCCATTCTTTCCTGTCACCTTTCCTCCTGTAATGTAGCTGTAAAACACAACATTCCTTTACCATGAAGCAAGTTATCGGCTACACATTTTGCAACACACTTAGTCACACAAATTTCACATAAACACTTAAGGCCAGGTAGATAGATTACTTTGGGCAACGAAAAATGCACAATTTAAAAAATAAAGTATGGAATGGATCATGCTGAGTAAAAAATATTTTAACTTTTTTGGCCAGACACCCCGTTTCCATGGTAACAAACAAAACAGCCACCATTTTGAAAAAATACTGGCAAATTTGGAAACATTGCCATTCTTTTTTGAGAACATATATAATTGTAATTCTTGCAAATCAATATTATGTACACATTGTACTGTGAAATGATTAGACCATTTTTCTAGGTTTTGTTTTTATTTTTAAATAATTTTTTTAAAGTGCGAAAAAACATTGTTTTTGGTAATATCTTTCAAACTATTGATGATATTAAAAAAGTGTTTGATCATTTCACGGAGCAGAGTCTGCTGAATGCAACACTGAAAACCTTATTTGCATAGCATAATAACTCCCAGATATCTCATTTCCAAATGCATAAATTTGACACAAAAATGCTTTTGAGAAAAAGCCATAAAAGACTGCATAATGTATTTGATTACTTGATATCACTTGACTAAAACTGACTTAGAGGTAAGTAATTGTCATAGAAGTGAACTTTGTTGATAATATGCACACAAAAGTATCATAATCTGGCAGAAAACCATTTTGAGTTTTTTGGTCAAAAAACAACATTTCACCTGGGGTGTCTGGCCTTAACAAACTAAAGCTGTTACTGCTATGTCTGCCAAGGTAGATAAGTTCCAGTAAATTGTGGAACATTCGTTTTTAATTCACATTTGACCTGCTTGACTTAAATGTCTAGGCCAATTTAACCCCTCACTATCCTCCTGTATGTCACATCCCTCCATTTCATTCTGTCTAGAGCACACCACTCTGTTCTTAAAAGTGGGGGTTCAGCGTTCTATCTAATTTGATCACTCCATCTCTTCCGTGGCCTTCCTCGTTTTCTGTGTCCTTTAAAGCTACTTTTATGAGGTTTTCGTTTGGCACGGACATGACTCGAGAATTCGTAGCGGCCGGTGGTAAGCGTCTACCACCTGACATCATCATTCACGCGAACGTATTCTACTGACTTTGCAGTCGTTTGCGATCGTGCGATAACAAACTGGTTTACCTTCCCCTTGATGACGAGTACATGGATAAAAATAGCCCAGAGTCGATAGTTACCGAGCAGATCTTGAGTGTAATATACTGTGTATATTATAATATAGACTTGTCATACATGTGTGTTGTGTGTAATCGTCACTTTTTGTATTCAATCGTACTAAATAAA
The DNA here is from genome assembly GCA_020002185.1 of Paraescarpia echinospica. NCBI lineage: Eukaryota > Metazoa > Annelida > Polychaeta > Sabellida > Siboglinidae > Paraescarpia > Paraescarpia echinospica. Next base: position 62,007,337 of record CM034538.1, on the reverse strand, counting down.
GTGGTTAAAAATACCAAGTAATCGTCTTCATGCTCGATCATAATCGTAATGCTTACCATAGGTGTGTGACGCATATATTGATATTGTTCCTTGTGGATGTCCATACTATAATCACTTCCCCCAAATCTAAGTTGTTAGCATATATTCCAGTTGTTTGCATAATCTTCGTTGTTATTGAAAATGTGAAAAGATAAGTCGGATGATACATTCTGACAGCTTCAGAAGTATCTGCTCAACGAAACAAGCCAGTTACCCCAGTGTGTGTCCCTTCACACATTTATACTGTCGTAATAATCAAGAAGCCGACAAACAATTACATTCAATTGGATATGTCTATGTAACAATGTTGTGTGTATCCAAACATTTGGTTAGTATTACTAGCATGACTGACAACCAGAACTGGGGTAATAGTAATATGTAGTAGTAACGATTTACAAAGTTATGAAAGTTTACATAGCAGGAGACATTGGAACAGTGTGATAGCTACATGGCTTTAGTAGTTCTTTGAAGTTTGTTCTCTTGCCAACTACCCTTTTCACACATGCCTGTGGGTTTAGTGGCTGCCTGCCCTCTACTAGGCCTGCCCTCTACTAGGCCTACACAACAGGTGTGAAAAACATCCTGATGTATTTGTATGCGTTTCTTCACCAAAACCCGCGGACCCCTGCAGAAGTACATCAACATCGTCTATCTGTGGGCCCAGAATTTGCCAGTGAAGACGGCTGCCGAAACACTTGGCGTGTCTCGGCAGTGTGTACAGCAACATTTTCTCTTCCTGTGTGAAGTCTGCTCTACACATCTGATTACCAATACGGTAGCTCTCGGCGGTGTTAACGTCATCGTTCAAATCGACGAGTCGCTCTTCCGCCACAAGCCAAAATACCATCGTGGTCGCGCCCTGCCGCCGACCAGTGGGTATTCAGCGCCATAGACACTTCGACTACACCTGGAGTGGGCTGCATGCAGCTCGTGCAAGACCGATGAGCAGTGACGCTGATCCCCATCGAACATGTCATGTTGCCCGGATCGATCATCCACAGCGACCAGTGGGCTGCCTACCAACAACGGAGCAAGCACAGCAACTACACATACGCCACAGTCAACCACAGCAACAACTACACATACGCCACAGTCAACAACAGCAACAACTACACATACGCCACAGTCAACCACAGCAACAACTACACATACGCCACAGTCAACCACAGCAACAACCACACATATGCCAGTCAACCACAGCAACAACTACACATACGCCACAGTCAACCACAGCAACAACTACACATACGCCACAGTCAACCACAGCCAACCACAGCAACAACTACACATACACCACAGTCAACCACAGCAACAACTACACATACGCCACAGTCAACCACAGCAACAACTACACATACGCCAGTCAACCACAGCAACAACTACACGTACGCCACAGTCAACCACAGCAACAACTACACATACGCCACAGTCAACCACAGCAACAACTACACATACACCACAGTCAACCACAGCAACAACTACACATACGCCAGTCAACCACAGCAACAACTACACATACGCCAGTCAACCACAGCAAGAACTACACATATGCCAGTCAACCACAGCAACAACTACACATACGCCACAGTCAACCACAGCAACAACTACACATACGCCAGTCAACCACAGCAAGAACTACACATACGCCAGTCAACCACAGCAACAACTACACATACGCCACAGTCAACCACAGCAACAACTACACATACGCCACAGTCAACCACAGCAACAACTACACATATGCCACAGTCAACCACAGCAACAACTACACATACGCCACAGTTAACCACAGCAACAACTACACATACGCCACAGTCAACCACAGCAACAACTACACATACACCAGTCAACCACAGCAACAACTACACATACGCCACAGTCAACCACAGCAACAACTTTGTTGATCCAGCCACGGGCGTCCACACTCAATCCATTGAAAGCTACTGGGCCAAGGCAAAACAGAAATTCAAGGGAATGAAAGGGGTTTCATCTGAACAGCTTCCCAGCTATCTCGACGAGAGGATGAGGCGGGATAGGTTTGGGTCAGACGTCAGTGCAGCCTTCCGCAATATTTTGTGCCCACATCGCATTGTTGTATCACTTATAAACGACACCCGACAACAATAACGGTTCTTTTCAGAGCCACAGACAAAACAAACAGCTCTTTTCAGAGCTACCCACATATTGTGGAAGAGTTTGCTATCATTGATTTGAGATGTTGTTTATGAATAGTAATGTAATGACTGATATTACGGGTCATCCACCCACCCAAAAAAACACTACCCAAAAAAAAAACATTTATTATTATTTCACATATGTTACAAGTCTTCAGAGCATGCACCGTCGCTCAATGGCCGACCTGAGTCCCAACTCCAAATTCCAATGGCACTGAAACATCAATGTTTAATCAAAGGCATGTCAACTAGAGCACATGCACATGGTCCATTTCACTTGGCCAAAGCCATTCACAACCTCACACCCCAGTTTATCAATAGTGGATTGGCCCAGGCCAGCCGTGCGCCTTCAAGCCGACATGGTCCGAAAAAACATCAATGGAAAAGCAGAAAAGATCAGGCAGAGGGGAAACATACAGCAATTGAAGGCTTGCATTCATGACAGCTCACTGAAGATTACATCCGAGGGGAGGGGGGAAAGTGTACGTTGTTATCTGCTACCTAGCTGATCTGAGTATTACGAAAATATGGCGTGAACTAATTAGCGATTCTGTCTATGAAAGTATTTACTGGAGAATTGGCTAATATGACCATATAATGTTAGCCTGGACTGTAAAATTACTTTAAAATGAGCTAAGTTCGAGAAGTCTCGACCCGGGCCGAGTCGTCTCGGGCCGAGTTGTCTCGGGCCGAGTTGTCCGCCTGCCAAGCTTTGCCATGGCTCCACCAAAGTTTTTATAGCTTTGTCATTCACACGCCTCTGGAAGAGGTGACCATCCCCTGAAGAATAAGACAGAAGTGACCTATCAGGAACACCCACTGTATGGCGACTCCATCTTTATAAATATATTTCTGGTGTATGTGTTTTCCAGGTTCTAGCATTTTCTTTCCTGCCGGCCGAACACATCCCGGCAGCATTCCATGCGCTGATGCCACAGGCGACGACATTCGTGCTCGTCGACCTCATGGACTACGTCGAAAACTCGTGGATCGACAGTCGCGTTTGGAATACCGACTCCTGGTCGGTATACCAGCAAAGCATACGCATGAATAACGACTTAGAAGGTTGGCACCACTGCATCAACCAACGTGCCCACGGTACAGCCCCGCCGTTCTACAGGTTGGCACCACTGCATCAACCAACGCGCCCGCAGTACAGCCCCGCCGTTCTACAGGTTGGCACCACCGCATCAACCAACGTGCCCACGGTACAGCCCCGCCGTTCTACAGGTTGGCACCACCGCATCAACCAACGCGCCCGCAGTACAGCCCCGCCGTTCTACAGGTTGGCACCACCGCATTAACCAACGTGCCCGCGGTACAGCCCCGCCGTTCTACAGGTTGGCACCACTGCATCAACCAATGCACCCGCAGTACAGCCCCGCCGTTCTACAGGTTGGCACCACCGCATCAACCAACGCGCCCGCAGTACAGCCCCACTGTTCTACAGGTTGGCACCACCGCATCAACCAACGCGCCCGCGGTACAGCCCCGCCATTCTACAGGTTGGCACCACCGCATCAACCAACGCGCCCGCAGTACAGCCCCGCCATTCTACAGGTTGGCACCACCCCATCAACCAACGTGCCCGTGGTACAGCCTCGCCGTTCTACAGGTTGGCACCACCGCATCAACCAACGTGCCAACGGTACATCCCCGCCGTTCTACAGGTTGGTGCCACTGCTGTTTACAGAAGCGCAACTGATCCCAATTTTGTCAAGATTCGTTTCGGAGAAGAAACTTGTGTTACAGGCAGCTACAAGGGAAATTGTTTCGTCTATGGGCTAGATATGCAGCTGGCGAAATCTTGACTTCGAAATTGCTCAAGTCTTGTGGCAATGTGTATGCTCCGAGCCGTCTGTAAATCAGTTACGTGTTATCAGTTTGTCAGTTTGTGTTCGTTACAATTCAAATTGTGTTAAGATATTACCATTGTGGGTGGAGGTGGTGGTGGAATCCAATTCAAATTGTGTTAAGATATTACTATATTGGGTGGAGGTGGTGGTGGAATCCAATTCAAATTGTGTTAAGATATTACCATTATGGGTGGAGGTGGTGGTGGAATCCAATTCAAATTGTGTTAAGATATTACTATATTGGGTGGAGGTGGTGGTGGAATCCAATTCAAATTGTGTTAAGATATTACCATTGTGGGTGGAGGTGGTGGTGGAATCCAATTCAAATTGTGTTAAGATATTACCATTGTGGGTGGAGGTGGTGGTGGAATCCAATTCAAATTGTGTTAAGACGTTACCATGCTTTGTCTCTCACACACCGATCATAGACCATTCGCCGGTGTCTTAGTTCGTTGTGCTTAAAACAAACAATAGCCGGTTATCGGTTATTTATATTTAACTTATTTATTCATCTGTTAATTGAAGAGCCGGATTCTAAAATGCGCAAAGTCCATTTTCAAAAGATATGAGATAATGACGGATCCCTGGCCTCTAGTTATAGATGCTTAATGCTACCAAAACAGTTGACCCAAACCGAGCTTAGGCCCTACAGATGAGGTCATCAAAGTTTGCAAATTTTCTCAAAACGAGTCCAGTCCAGTTGTCATTCGCATACATGCAAATGGCGGATAATCAGATGATGATAGAGTACAACTCGCCGGTTTCCACTCAGGTGGAGAAAACATCAATGGAAAAGGAGAAAATATCAGGCAAACATACAGCAATTGAAGGCCTGCATTCATGACACCAACATATGCTGTGCTGAGAAGCTCACGGACAATTACATCCGAGGGGGAGGGGGAGTGTACGTTGTTATCTGCTACCTAGCGATTCTGTCTATGAAAGTATTTACTGGAGAATCAGCTAATATAACCATATAATGTTAGCCTGGACTGTAAAATTACTTTAAAATGAGCTAAGTTCGAGAAGTCTCGACCCGGGCCGAGTCGTCTTGGGCCGAGTTGTCTCGAGCCGAGTTGTCCGCCTGCCAAGCTTTGCCATGGCTCCACCAAAGTTTTTATAGCTTTGTCATTCACACGCCTCTGGAAGAGGTGACCATCCCCTGAAGAATAAGACAGAAGTGACCTATCAGGAACACCCACTGTATGGCGCCTCCATCTTTATAAATATATTTCTGGTGTATGTGTTTTCCAGGTTCTAGCATTTTCTTTCCTGCCGGCCGAACACATCCCGGCAGCATTCCATGCGCTGATGCCACAGGCGACGACATTCGTGCTCGTCGACCTCATGGACTACGTCGAAAACTCGTGGATCGACAGTCGCGTTTGGAATACCGACTCCTGGTCGGTATACCAGCAAAGCATACGCATGAATAACGACTTAGAAGGTTGGCACCACTGCATCAACCAACGTGCCCACGGTACAGCCCCGCCGTTCTACAGGTTGGCACCACCGCATCAACCAACGCGCCTGCAGTACAGCCCCGCCGTTCTACAGGTTGGCTCCACCGCATCAACCAACGTGCCCACGGTACAGCCCCGCCGTTCTACAGGTTGGCACCACCGCATCAACCAACGCGCCCGCAGTACAGCCCCGCCATTCTACAGGTTGGCACCACCGCATTAATCAACGTGCCCGCGGTACAGCCCCGCCGTTCTACAGGTTGGCACCACCGCATCAACCAACGCACCCGCAGTACAGCCCCGCCGTTCTACAGGTTGGCACCACCGCATCAACCAACGCGCCCGCAGTACAGCCCCGCCGTTCTACAGGTTGGTGCCACTGCTGTTTACAGAAGCGCAACTGATCCCAATTTTGTCAAGATTCGTTTCGGAGAAGAAACTTGTGTTACAGGCAGCTACAAGGGAAATTGTTTCGTCTATGGGCTAGATATGCAGCTGGCGAAATCTTGACTTCGAAATTGCTCAAGTCTTGTGGCAATGTGTATGCTCCGAGCCATCTGTAAATGAGTTACGTGTTATCAGTTTGTCAGTTTGTGTTCGTTACAATTCAAATTGTGTTAAGATATTACCATTGTGGGTGGAGGTGGTGGTGGAATCCAATTCAAATTGTGTTAAGATATTACTATATTGGGTGGAGGTGGTGGTGGAATCCAATTCAAATTGTGTTAAGATATTACCATTATGGGTGGAGGTGGTGGTGGAATCCAATTCAAATTGTGTTAAGATATTACTATATTGGGTGGAGGTGGTGGTGGAATCCAATTCAGATTGTGTTAAGATATTACCATTGTGGGTGGAGGTGGTGGTGGAATCCAGTTCAAATTGTGTTAAGATATTACCAATGTGGGTGGAGGTGGAATCCAATTCAAATTGTGTTAAGACGTTACCATGCTTTGTCTCTCACACACCGATCATAGACCATTCGCCGGTGTCTTAGTTCGTTGTGCTTAAAACAAACAATAGCCGGTTATCGGTTATTTATATTTAACTTATTTATTCATCTGTTAATTGAAGAGCCGGATTCTAAAATGCGCAAAGTCCATTTTCAAAAGATATGAGATAATGACGGATCCCTGGCCTCTAGTTATAGATGCTTAATGCTACCAAAACAGTTGACCCAAACCGAGCTTAGGCCCTACAGATGAGGTCATCAAAGTTTGCAAATTTTCTCAAAACGAGTCCAGTCCAGTTGTCATTCGCATACATGCAAATGGCGGATAATCAGATGATGATAGAGTACAACTCGCCGGTTTCCACTCAGGTGGAGAAAACATCAATGGAAAAGGAGAAAATATCAGGCAAACATACAGCAATTGAAGGCCTGCATTCATGACACCAACATATGCTGTGCTGAGAAGCTCACGGACAATTACATCCGAGGGGGAGGGGGGAGTGTACGTTGTTATCTGCTACCTAGCGATTCTGTCTATGAAAGTATTTACTGGAGAATCAGCTAATATAACCATATGTTAGCCTGAATTATAAAAGAAATATATTCATTACTTAAAAATGAGCTAAGTCCGTGCACGTAGAGTTGTCTCAGGACGGGGACGAGTTGTCTCAAGCTGGGAAATGAGTTGTTCTTCAGTAATGGTGACAGCGAAAACTGAATGAAATTTACACATCGTTAGTCTACACTTATCATTTGGTTTCTGTCACTTTACCTACTAGTTTAATTTGGAAACTCTGCCTTTCATTTTTGAGCACATATATAATTGTAATTCTTGCAGATCCATGTTCTGTAATCATTCTATTGTGCAATGATCAGAGCATTTTTCAATGTTTTTAAAAAATAATGTTTTGGTAAATACCGATAAAAAATAATTTGCAACAAATATGCATATATCTTTCAAACTATAGTCTTCTGAATGCATATCAGCTGATTGGCTATGAAATTAAATTGAAATTAAAATAGTTAACTTAATGACAGTTCTATTAGTTTCTTTTTGTTTGTTTTTAGATTGTGTATGCTCATTTGCCGCACCAACGAAGATTGACGACAGAAGACAAAGTGATTGCCGCTAACATGCTGAAACTGAAAAGCAACAAGAAGTTGTTGCAAGTGCACATGCATGAAAAGACCAGGAAAATGGTAACAGTGCGCGATGTTAGCAACCTCCAAGCCAAAATGAGATCTCATGACTTGGCCAAAGTGGTCACTCGGTTAAAAGCTAAGGAGGGTACGTCTGGTTTTTATATTATAAAACAGTCGACTATGCAAATTGGAGGGCACTGACCCATAACATCTGTGATAGACACGGCACTGCAAGAAGAAGTCTTAAATATATTGAAATATGTTAATATCATATTTACTAGTTTTCTTAAAATACAAAGTTGTTTAAAGGTTTATATAATGTTGCAGCTCATAATAGTGTTTTCAAGATAAGCACGTAATTTAATATTATAAAATGTTGCTGAGTCTGTCTGCAGTGATGCTGTCTTGGTTTGTGGATGATGAAGCAGGAGAACGTGCCATTAAAGACGCCATCTCCATCAGAGCAGACAAGGTTACGCGCAGGACTGGCTCATCAGTGGCAGTTGATGATCATGTATCACTGTTTGCTATACGCAAATACTGTGCTGCTGATGGATGGGCCATGATCCAGTCTGTCGTAACGGACATAAAGTGTGACCCTGTGTGGTACTGCACAGAAAGCATCAACGATGCCGAGAACAGATCAGTGGCATGTGACAGCTGTCTTCAATGGATTCATTTTAAGTGGGTTGACATGAAATCCGCCCCAAAAGGCAGATGTTGGTTTTGTGCCAGCTGCAAGAGAGTGAACAGTAGATGATGTAGTTGGATGCTAATGGTTTCGTCTAGATGCAATCCGTGGACGGATGCCAATAAATGCGGATGTCATGGATGGCCATGATGCTATCTTATTATCACTTATTATTTGATGTATTAAATTCGTAGCCTAGTTATTAACAGCAGGTGCGTTGTCTGGATATAGAGATATTGTTTATCTTCCTATGTTAGTATGTTGTGACAGGAGTGAATTTTCCTTGACGCTTTTCCATGTTTATATACGAGGTTTTTACATAGTAGTTTTCCATGATATATTGGTATGTTATCATAGAATTTCCATTGACAATAAAATGCTCCATACAATGTTGCTATATTACTGATTTGTATTTATTTATTACCAGGTATTTAACATTTCAACTTAAGTTGGCACAATAGATAGAAACATGCATACAAATCTATAATTTTAACATGCACAGCGACTATTTTATATTTGGCAGAGATGCTTGGAAAAGGTTTGAAAAGTAGAAATTATGTACAAATTGATGCTATATCTTCTTATATAATTACTTATTCCAATTTAAAAAAATTGGGAATTGGCTCTTAAAATGACTATAATATACTCCATTTACTATAAAAATCCATTGATAAGTCTTACGTTATAACATCATAGCCATTTTTACTCTGCTGTTGTCGTAACACAATTATCACATCATTTTGGGAAAAACAACATTAAATAATTTTCATACTTTTATTCAATTTATATTCTATTTGTGCCATGTGCGCCACGTGACATCTGACGGCAGCCTGAAACTTTCTGCGCAGCCGTTAAATCCTTTAACATCTCGGCAATCCGTGAACATAATTTAAATTCGTTTGTATGACCAATATTATACGCATTCTGTGCTACGTTACTCAAAGTGTGGCCGGAAACAAAGACGGAAAAAAATGAACAATACGAACGAATCCCCGGCCTCGCCGCCCAAACCTGCCAAACAAGATGGCGAGATTGTCGGCGTCGTTCATGATAACGTCAGGACAGCAATTGTGAACTTGCTAGAAAATGATGCCGACATCATGCGTGTGATCGTTGAAGCCGTCAGCGACGCAATCAATAAGAAGATTACCGATGACAATACTTTCACTGATAAACTGGTCAAACACATGTTGGAAACCGAGGCACTCGATGCAAATCAGCAGCAGGTGACTTATCCTGCAAGATGGATATCGCATGGGCCGTAACACGGAAGATTCCACCCGCAAGCCGCGACCCATTATCATGAAATTCACGTCATATGAACCGCGCAACTCTGTATTCACAGTGAAGAGGAAATTGAAAGGTTCCAAGACGGTCATAACCGAGAATCTCACCAGGAAACGGACTGAGCTGCTGAAAAAGACCCGTGCCTCTCCCGCAGTGAAAGCAACATGGACAGTTGATGGACGTGTTGTATGTCTTTTGACGAGTGGTCGAAAGGTGACCATAACCACTGATCGTCAATTGAACGGACTAAAGTGAGTGATGTGACTATGCCCGAGCTGAGAAGCATGTACTATGCTTAATGTGTGAAATGGCTGTCCTAGCAATGGCTGTCATATCAATGTCTTCAGTGATTGTACTATGTTTTATGTGTGAAATGGCTGTCATATCAATCCCTTCAGTGACTGTAATGTTCTATTATTGCACTTGTTACTGTATATTACCAGGCATCCATACTGTTAACTTACTACAACTGGTATTGAGTATGATATTAATTGTGAATAACATATATATATATATATATATAGTCCTGGGAACTCCAATATTGGAAACTGTTATACATATAACACCAACGCAAATAGTACATACACATTCAAATTTGTAATGTTTGTCATTAGTTTTACTGCAACTGTTGTTGTATTGTTATGTAAACAACAACTACATATTCACCAAAATGGTGGCTCTAAATAATGAAGACCAACCTTATAATTGAATCACTTAATTATTCCTGAGATGAACTTGGGAAATTAATTAAACAAAATCAAAACAAAAATTGTTTCTCTGTTCTAAATATTAATATACAAAGCTTATTAAAAAAACAAGTCAGAACTGGAAGCATTGTTGCATGAAAAAATTACTAAAAACAATGTAGCATTTGATGTTATAGCCATACAGGAGTCCTGGTTAAATGATAACCTGATGCATCTTGCAAATTTTAAAGGATATCAGATGATGTGCAAACAAAAACCCACAATTAAAAAAAGGGGTAGCTTGTGTATATATATATATAAAGGATGGCATCGACTATAAAGTAAGGAATGATATTGCATTCCTAAACAACAAGGTAAACTACTATGATTGTCTATTTATTGAAATTATAAACAACACCCATGATGCCATCCATAAGAATTCAGTAATAGATACAATATATAGATCACCAGACCTAAGTACACGAAACGTATTTACTCAAGATCTTGATTTAATAATGAAACGATTGCAAAATTAAAATAAACACATCATTATCTGTGGTGATGCAAATGTTAACCTACTAAATGTTGAAAATAACATTCACAGTGCTGACTACCTTGACATGTTCATTGCAAATGGCTTTATCCCCACAATTACAAAGCCTACAAGAGTTACTTTAACCTCAGCCACCCTTATTGACCATATCTTCCTGAAGTATAACCCTCAAACCACTTATATTGCAGGATCAATTATGACTGACATTTCAGACCATTACCCTAATTTCATCCTCATACATGGAAGCTCAAACAAACCTATCGATGCACCTAAAATTATAAAGCAAAGAAATTCAAATCCAATACAGACAATTTTAATGATGCCCTTTTAACAACAAATTGGGATGACTTGGTAATTGCATGTAAAACTGAGTGTCCAAATGAGGCATACACCTTATTTGTTAACAAATTCAATAGTTTACTTGATGAACACATTCCTGAGCAGATAATAAAACCTAATAAATACAAACATAAAAAACATCCCTGGATAACACAAGCCATATTAAAGTCCATACGTACTCAGGATCGTCTGAGTAGAGAAAATGCATTCACTCAAAACTGACCCCAGATTTTCATAATATTGACCAGCAATACAAACAGTACATAAATGTATTGAACAGGGTAATACATAATGCAAAATCGCAATACTGGAACAAACAATTTATAGAATCTAAAAATGACATCAAAAAAACATGGACAAATACTAAAAACTTACTGCATGTCCAGACTAAGCAAAACTGACCCTCATCATTCCACATCGACAAACACATGAGCAATGACCCAATAGAAATATTGAATGGATTTAACAAGCACTTTTCAAATATTGGCCCCATGTTAGCAAATAAAATACGTTCTACAAATAGATATACAGATTACATGCCGAATCAGTTGCCAAATAGTTTTGTCATGGAAGAAACCACTTGTGCAGAGATAATCAATATCATTCAAAGTATGAAATCAAAATCAAGTACTGGGTTTGACAATATTTCTACACAACTGATGAAAATTACTATGAAAAGTATTGCCCATCTCACTGCTACCAGCTTTCTCCAAAGTTTTTGAAAGTATAAAATTCTATTTGCAACCCAATGTGGGTTTCGCAAACAGTGTTCAACTGAACATGCCACTCTGGAATTAATAGAAAGCATATGTTGAACGACAAACATTACGCACTTGCTGTATTCATAGATCTAAGCAAAGCTTTTGACACTTTAGATCACAATATTCTGCTTGACAAATTATGGCTCTATGGAATAAGAGGGGCCCCACATAAACTTTTTAAAAGATATCTTGAACACAGAAAACAATTTGTTATAAATAAAGATTCTGTGTCTGAATATCAAAGTACAACATGTGGAGTGCCACAGGGATCCATTCTAGGACCATTACTATTTTTGTTATATATAAATGATATGCCATTATCATCAAATACTGCTAATTTCATACTGTTTGCTGATGACACAAGTCTACTATTCAAAAGCAAAGACCTCAATAGTCTCACAAGTAGCATTAATACTGAACTACCAGGTAGTGAAGATTTCTCAATGGATAAGTGCCAACAAACATTCACTTAATATAGGTAAAACCAAATGCATATTATTCCAAAACACTCAAGTCAGTTACACAATCAAGTGGAAATTGTATACTAATGAAATATACAAACAAATTTCCCAAATATTAGCAATAACTAACAAAATCAGGCCACTACTACAATCATGCACATTAAAATAAATATATAATGCATTAATTCAAGCCCATTTATCTCACGGCCTACTTGCATGGTACAGTAACATTCGTGGTAATGTAACCAACATAAATAGACTATTTAAGCTTCAAAAGAAAGCAGTACATTTGATTCACAAAAGCACATTCATAGCACATACAGATCCCATCTTCAAAATGTACAGAATACTTAAGTTAGAAGACCTATTTATAATTCAAGGTGCTCAACTGTATGACAAAATAATAAAAAAGCAATGCCCTAAGTTTCTTTTCACATCTATCACAACACAATATTGAAATTCACAATCATGTTACCAGGCAAAACAATAACATTCACTTAAGTGAGATACGAACAGAAATAAAAAAACAGGGATTGTGTTACAAACTGCACACTATTATGTTGGATGTCTCAAATGTACTTAACCTATCGTTAAATAGAAGGCACAACCTGAAAAAACTATTGTAAGTTCATATTCCGAGATGTGCCTAATAAGAAACTGCTATTCCTGTTTGAGGAATGGCATCTATGTCATTTCTTAATGTATATTGTGTTAATTAAATTTATCAATCTAAAACTGTATTGAAATGTATTATTCATACATAGTAGTGCAATATTTAATTGTGTTGTTATGTGCTATATATTCACATCAATGAATTTTTTTTATTATTGTATTTTATTTATTTTTGTTTTAGTTTAGTTATCTTTATTTTCTTTTAAATTTATGATGTACTTCATGTTTAACTACAGGTAGATTAGCGACCGTTCTAGTAGAGTCCAACACCTCTCTGTGTGGCTCATATCTTAGCGGCATGCATAATGCCTTAATGAGAGTCTCCCTGACCATACATTTCTTTACATTTATTTGCTGTATATTATATGTATTTTATGGTCGAATAAATGATTCTGATTCTTCTTACCGGTATGTTGTCCTACTTATCTCAAAGTGGACGACACTACCATGTCTTTAAGATTCTTGTTCGTAGATTAGGCCACATTGAAAAGAGGTGCGTATACTCAAGAATACATCATGGATCATATTAGATATATGTTAAGAAAGTTGGTGAGCGGTGTAGACAGAAAACTCTGACAGTCCTGTGTTATCACCCTGTGTTATCGCCCACAGTCGCACGTGAGGAAATTACTTCGACCAGAAAAGAGAAGTTGTCAGGTTGTGACCGATGACGTGCCGATGTCACCCTGAGGATACCTGATGACCGCCTCTGACAGGACTGCAAAGACGTCAACAGAGCAGCCTGTGAGGGTCGGGTTGACAAGCCCAGCGCTGACGGCAACGAGCTCCGAAGCTGTGATGATGACCCTGATACCAGGTCTCAAGTACTATTCCACACTGTCCGAAGTCAGTGATGAGCTGCTGTGCTATGTGCTCAATAAGATGGATCTGATACCAGGTCTCAAGTACTATTCCACACTGTCCAAAGTCAGTAATACGTGATGAGCTGCTGTGCTACGTGCTCAATAAGATGGATCTGATACCAGGTCTCAAGTACTATTCCACACTGTCCGAAGTCAGTAATACGTGATGAGCTGCTGTGCTACGTGCTCAATAAGATGGATCTGATACCAGGTCTCAAGTACTATTCCACACTGTCCGAAGTCAGTAATACGTGATGAGCTGCTGTGCTACGTGCTCAATAAGATGGATCTGATACCAGGTCTCAAGTACTATTCCACACTGTCCGAAGTCAGTAATACGTGATGAGCTGCTGTGCTACGTGCTCAATAAGATGGATCTGATACCAGGTCTCAAGTACTATTCCACACTGTCCAAAGTCAGTAATATTTGATGAGCTGCTGTGCTACATGCTCAATAAGATGGATCTGATACCAGGTCTCAAGTACTATTCCACACTGTCCAAAGTCAGTAATATTTGATGAGCTGCTGTGCTACATGCTCAATAAGATGGATCTGATACCAGGTCTCAAGTACTATTCCACACTGTCCGAAGTCAGTGATGAGCTGCTGTGCTATGTGCTCAATAAGATGGATCTGATACCAGGTCTCAAGTACTATTCCACACTGTCCAAAGTCAGTAATACGTGATGAGCTGCTGTGCTACGTGCTCAATAAGATGGATCTGATACCAGGTCTCAAGTACTATTCCACACTGTCCGAAGTCAGTAATACGTGATGAGCTGCTGTGCTACGTGCTCAATAAGATGGATCTGATACCAGGTCTCAAGTACTATTCCACACTGTCCGAAGTCAGTAATACGTGATGAGCTGCTGTGCTACGTGCTCAATAAGATGGATCTGATACCAGGTCTCAAGTACTATTCCACACTGTCCAAAGTCAGTAATATTTGATGAGCTGCTGTGCTACATGCTCAATAAGATGGATCTGATACCAGGTCTCAAGTACTATTCCATACTGTCCGAAGTCAGTAATACGTGATGAGCTGCTGTGCTACGTGCTCAATAAGATGGATCTGATACCAGGTCTCAAGTACTATTCCACACTGTCCAAAGTCAGTAATACGTGACGAGCTGCTGTGCTACGTGCTCAATAAGATGGATCTGATACCAGGTCTCAAGTACTATTCCACACTGTCCAAAGTCAGTAATACGTGATGAGCTGCTGTGCTACGTGCTCAATAAGATGGATCTGATACCAGGTCTCAAGTACTATTCCACACAGTCCGAAGTCAGTAATACGTGATGAGCTGCTGTGCTACGTGCTCAATAAGATGGATCTGATCGTCCATGACGCACTTGTAAAGTTGTGCGTGGACTTCTACGACATCAAGATGATTGAAGAGGCCAAACGAACATTGTTAAGTTGTGCTGCGGTGATTGACTTGGGTGTGAGGCACCAGCGAAGACGAGGTCCTAGCAAGGACAAGGGCAACATGGAAGATATTATCCTGGTCTTCCACAAGTCCTCCAGCAGCAGGGGGCTCCCTGAATTTGTCGCCAGTAACTTGTCGTATGCTTATCAAATGTATTCACAAAGGTTGTTAAAAAAAGTGCTGTATGCAGATTTTGTTTGCACAGCATGTTTGCTTTTTAAATCTAAACGTTTTAGTACGCAGTAGTTTACTGGTATATTTTATCATGGTAATGTTGTGCATAAATGGACAAAATAAAACATACACCTATATACCAGATGATATAGATGGCCTGAAGAATGCCGTCTTTGCAACATTCAACCACGTTTCATTGACGAATGAGAAACCGAACCATGACCAATGCCTAAGGGGCAAAAACTGCTGGTTTTTCTACCATCAGGCACTCGCTGAAGGGAAACAGCAAGGTGATCACCGCACCAACGTTCACACTCCGCTGTCACCACAAGTTGTTGCACAAGTAGAAGTCTACTTGCATCTCGGCCACCGTGATCTTCTTAGCCGCTGTTTGCGAAGTGCCATGCAAAACCGAAATCAGTCACTTCATGCCAAAGAGTGGGCCAAGTGCCCCAAGACGGGCTTCGTGAGAGAGCAGCGAGTGTTGTTTGCTAGCTGCCTTAACAGACAACAGTGGAGCAAATGTATGCCAGCTAACTGAAATAATGCCAGGAATCATGAACAATTTATGGAATAATTTATGTTTGCTCTTTAAATCTACACATTTAGTATGCAGTAATTTACTGGTGTATTTTATCATGGTAATGTCATGCATAAATGGACAAAGTAAAACATACACCTATATGGGTCATATCCTATGTTACCATTCCATGACTTGTGCTAATCTAGTTATCCTGTGTCACTCGGCTGGTAATAATTTGAAGTAAAGTCAAAATCTAATACATGTTCATTGTTTATCCCACAGGTGCCATCGACATCACATATGCCATCTTCCGTAACTCAGAAGAAGTTCAATTATAAGTGTCTTCTTCGTGAGATAGCAATTCCGGGAAACAACGAACCCGATGATGAGTCCGACGCTGATCCAGATGACACCGGCTGTGAAACCAACACGACAGTCATCGCAAGGGCGAACAAGCTGTCTGAGCTCGTCGCAGGACTACCATGCCCATCTTGTTGAAGCAACACTCTTGTCTTGCTGGACACTGGACACTTGCCATTTGTAGTGACACTTGCTGTGGTGTCAGCGTCGTTGGACATGGGTGTGGGCCACAGTGATATAGTGAAGTTGTGGAGATAACTGGACATGAATGCAGTCACCCAGACCACCTTGGCCACCACCATACTGGCATCGACAATGGCTTGACTGTGGATGAATGACACTGATGGTGCGAAGATCGTTTGGCGAGTGTACACGGGTCTGTCTGTTACCGACAGTGATGCCGATGATGAACTCAACGACTTGGCCGTAAGTTTCGATGGCTCTTGGAAAAAGTGTGGACACATCTCAACATACGGGATAGGATGTGTGACAGACACCGTCACAGGACTCGTCCTTAACCTGACTGTGCTATTGTCTTACTGTCAGGCTTGTTCGTCCGAAGAAGCACTGTGTGGGGACCGAGACACAGCCCATTTTCAGGCATGGCTGGCACGTCACAAGAACTGTAACAAGAACTACAACAGCACATATGGATCTGGTGGCATGGAGGTCGAAGCAGCCAAGATTTTGTGAGGCGGATGAGAAACCGAACCATGACCAATGCCCAAGGAACAAAAACTGCTGGTTTTTCTAACAGCAGGCACTGGCTGAAGGGAAACAGCAAGGTGATCACCGCACCAACGTTCACACTCCCCTGTCACCACAAGTTGTTGCACACGTAGAAGTCTACTTGCATCTCGGCCACTGTGATCTTCTTAGCCGCTGTTTGCGAAGTGCCATGCAAAACTGAAATCAGTCACTTCATGCCAAAGAGTGGGCCAAGTGCCCCAAGACGGGCTTCGTGAGAGAGCAGCGAGTGTTGTTTGCTAGCTGTAGTGGAGCAACTGTTTGGTGCAATGGACATGACGACTGGACCACAACTGATTGCGTCGGCAGAGAAGACAGACCGGAAGCAGTCACTCAGGCAGGCCGAGTCGCAAACGAAATAAGCGAGACATGCACGCAGGATCTACCAGGTGGAAGCTGCGAGTGCTAGTGCATTTGATTATGATCCAGGGGGATTTTAGGGTGTCTGTGGACATTGACCCCGAGGACATTAGTTGGGTGTGAGATATGTATAGGAATGTGTCCATATAATGTATACACAAATTCATTTTGAATACTTTTTTTAGTTACAGACATTTTGTAATTGTTCAGATATACAGTTTTTTCAGTTATATCTGAACTGATGTCCTTGGAGCTTTATACAGTACATGATAATAGTATTATCTAAGGAGTGACATTGACATTTCAAGAAAATCTTCTCTGGTATTTTGTTATTGATATGCAACTAGAAGTATGTACGTCAACTATGTATCAGGTTTTTATCGCATATATATTATTAACTACATTTACACTTTATACTATCCATCATATATTAGGGATTATGTAAGAGAGATCAGTTAGTCAGTTGTGTGAAGTATTCCAGTCATGTATGCTATGTACTTGATATGAAGTATGTCAACAAAGTATACACGTTCTTTGAAAGCCATTTTCTCAATTATACATTTTGTGTATAAACACTGTTCAAACGACTTTTTCTCAGCTATTTCTCATCAGATATGGTTGAAACTTCACAAGGTGTATGGTGATAGCATTCTGCACATAATGACAAAAGCATTTGAAGGAAATTCAACACTCTATGTTGCAATATCCCATAACTACAAATTACCGCCAATATGGTAATAATAATAATGGTGGTCAGGGCCATGGAAAGTTGACATTGACAACAATAACACAGCTGACTGGCTACCACGGCAAGGCGATCCGCGCCCACCCAGATGATATAGATGGCCTGAAGAATGCCGTCTTTGCAACATTCAACCACGTTTCATCGACGGATGAGAAACCGAACCATGACCAATGCCCAAGGGGCAAAAACTGCTGGTTTTTCTACCAGCAGGCACTGGCCGAACGGAAACAGCAAGGTGATCACCGCACCAACGTTCACACTCCGCTGTCACCACAAGTTGTTGCACACGTAGAAGTCTACTTGCATCTCGGCCACCATGCAAAACCGAAATCAGTCACTTCATGCCAAAGAGTGGGCCAAGTGCCCCAAGACGGGCTTCGTGGGGCTGCAGCGAGGGTTGTTTGCTAGCTGCCTCGCTGTGGCTGAATTCAACAGTGGCACCCAGACAACAATGGAGCAACAGTATTTTGTGCTGGACCACAACTGATTGCGTCGGCAGAGAAGGCAGACCGGAAGCAAGTGAGGTAGTCACTCGGGCAGGCCGAGTCGCGAATGAAAGAAGCGAGACGTGCATGCAGGATCTACCAGGTAGAAGCTGCGAGTGCTAGTGCGTTTGATTATGCATCACGGGAATTTTAGGGTGTCTGTGGACATTGACCCCGAGGACATTAGTTGGGTGTGAGATATGTATAGGAATGTGTCCACACAGCGTATATATAAGTTCATTTTGAATACTTTTTCAGTTACACATTTTGTAAATGTTCAGATATACAGTTTACAGTTATACAGAAGGAGCTAGAACTGAGTCGGAATTTGGGCCCCTTCAAGGTGCCACCAGTTAACCCTGCTTACAGAATGTCACTGCTAGGGGTTGTTCCTAAGAAAGTGCCAGAGAGTTTAGTGATCCATAATTTATCTCACCCTGATGGTGAGTCAGTTAACGAATACATTCCTAAGGAGTTTTCAACAGTGCAGTATGCAACCATACATGATGCTATTTCCTTCATTACAGAATCTGAGTCAATCTGTCAGTGTGTCATGTTTGATACACTGATCAGTTCCTGTTTATTTTCTTATTTACAGGTTACCAGAGAAAGGTGATTATGCGCCTTGATACAATTATTGAAAATCAGCATCAACTCACCGAACTAACACAGCGAATGGGGAAGGGACGCCCTGACATGAATTATGTCGAGGATGTATTAGAGAGGCCAATGGACACAATCGAGGAGCTGGAAACATTCTCCCAAAAACTCAACGATCCAACGTTCAAGAGGAAATTGGTAAGCATAAGTATATGGCAGTGAAGGTCATATGATGAATATGATATTAAAAAGAAACAACCAAACGCCTAATCTTACAGTCGAAGTATAATAAATATTGAATTTTCGATACACTGTTCTAGTACACAAGCACCACATATGGTAGAGAAATGTATACTTATAAAATAAGCCATCACCAATATAATTGTTATGGGGGCCTCAGACTACTGACTAGCCAAACTCATCGGTATTTTTGCTTATTCCCGACTAGTGTGCTCACATTAACGATTATGGTACACAGTACATAAATAAATACATGTCAATCGTTCCAAAATTATCTGATATCGTGCAAACTACAGCATGCTTACTGTGCCTACGATTTTGATGTGGTTGACTGGTTGTGTGAGTGCGTGCGTGCGTGCACCAATCTGCTATGTTTAAAGTTTTGTAGGTTGGTTGGTCGACTGTTGAGTTGTGACTAGCACACAGTTTATCAACTACTAATATGCGTCACGTTGTGTTGTGGTTTGCACTCAGAGTATCAAGTTCAACTGTCACAGACAAGTGTTGGGCCTCATTCTTTTTTTAATCTGATACAACTACCATCGTGGGAATCGTACCGACTAAAGTCAAGTTGTAAGAATGCTTAGCCTAACAACCGGAGCATTGGGAATTGTCTTCATAACCTGGACTTGGTCAAATCGGTGATTTGGCCAAGTCCAGATGGTACAATAAATCTGTGGAAATGTTAAAATTGACAACATGTGCACGGACCTGTTTAATTGGTATAAAATATTGTTTAAAACTATTTTTGTAGGTTACTTTGTTGAGTGTTGTGGGTGGGCACAACGCAGGGACACCATCCACAGAATGTTTGTAGGTTACTTTGTTGAGTGTTGTGGGTGGGCACAACGCAGGGACACCATCCACAGAATGTTTGTAGGTTACTTTGTTGAGTGTTGTGGGTGGGCACAACGTAGGGACACCATCCACAGAATGTTTGTAGGTTACTTTGTTGAGTGTTGTGGGTGGGCAAAACGCAGGGGACACCATCCACAGAATGTTTGTAGGTTACTTTGTCGAGTGTTGTGGGTGGGCATAACGTAGGGGACACCATCCACAGAATGTTTGTAGGTTACTTTGTTGAGTGTTGTGGGTGGGCACAACGTAGGGGACACCATTCACAGAATGTTTGTAGGTTACTTTGTTGAGTGTTGTGGGTGGGCACAACGTAGGGACACCATCCACAGAATGTTTGTAGGTTACTTTGTTGAGTGCTGTGGGTGGGCACAACGTAGGGGACACTATCCACAGAATGTTTGTAGGTTACTTTGTTGAGTGCTGTGAGTTAGGAACATCCCAGCTGTGGTCTTTATTCAACATAAAATGCCGCAAAAACAAGCAAGCATTCCAAGCTGTTCCTCTTAACAAAGTGATGAATAGTAGGTATGCCTAAAAACCATCTGTCGTGGCACATTTGTTATTACAAATTAAGTTGATCAGTCCAACATGACATGTGACACAAAATAAATTACACAAATTTATCCACGGAAATAAACATGTATTTTTTCATCTGCCTCGTTACATTATTCCTTATTTATAGTTACCATATTGTTTATATTCTGCACACCCTATAATTATATCGTAGTCTTGAACACGTCTAGGTACACAGTCAAAGACAACTCGCAAAACGTGGTTGAACTATACTTTTATAATCATATAAAATTGCGTTAATGTTTTAGACTAGGATTAAACACAAAATGTATATTTAATACAATATTTATGGTACACATTGATTTTTCTTGTATGCTTTTAATAATGGTCTGAACTATTGGTTAACAGAAGCATACCGGCAAGTACACCAACACGAAAAAGATGATGACATCAAGCGACAAATGGCCGAATCGATGAAACATGTCCCAAGCAAGAAGGGGGGGCTACCAGGTAAAGATGTGTTTTTCAGTTATTTGTGTAATTTCAATGACCCGTTTCATGCGAGACAATTTCAGTAGAACGAATACCATCAGCCGCCGACGCGTCAGGAATGTATGAAAACAACGATAAATAATTCATTTACACGTTTAGCGTTCAAGTCGATGAACGCAATTGAAGATGAGTTCACCACTGAAATCCTTGCCAAGTTCCACAACGATGAAGTTGGGAAAATGTGCCATTCAGATCCCACAATTGTCATGATTGGAAGGAGGCGATTTCTAAGAAATCGAGGAAAGGTCGACAAACTGAAGGAGGTAAAAAAATTTACGATGACTGAAATGAAGCAACTTAGCAAGTTGCTCATTGCTTTCTCGGAAGACAACGATGCAGCACCGGTCACAGCTGACGATATGTTCGTCCGAAAAACCTTCAGTGTACTACAAGCAGCCATCAAAAAAGTCATGATTGCAGAGGATACAAGTACTAAGAATGGCCTCTACTATCTACTGAAAAATTCGGTCATTATTGTCATGTCAACCTACCTGGGTTCAGAAAACGACAGCAAGGCAGCAGAGGTAGAAAAATTCATCCACTATCTAGAACTGAATCAAGACGCAGTGTTTTCTGACGCCGTGTATGCCATCAACAAGTCGTCAAGAAAGATTGAGGATGCCCGAACAACGAGCGGACGAACAGCAAGTGCGAGCATTAAATGACTGAACAAAGGATCCGGGTGCTATCAGGTGAGTACCAGGTCATCATTCAGCAAACCTATGTCAAACTACGAGATGCCATCTGCAGCAGGCTTACTCTGTTTAACGCTCGTAGGGGTGGAGAGCACAGCCGGCTTAAGATCAAGAACTGGTCGGATGCTGTCGAAGGTCGGTGGATCGACAAGTCCAGAATAGACACCATGGAGGAGTACGAGAGAGATCTTTTCAAATCGATGATGATCGCGTACCAGACAGGAAAGGGGAATCACCTGGTCCCTGTTCTAATACCAAGAGACTGTGTCACCGGACTTGGAAAACTTGTAGATATTGAGGTGCGGAAGGATGTCAGGATACTGGAGGGTAACCCCTATGTAACCCCAACACTGAGCAATCCCAGTTCCATGTGTTAGGCCGCAACATGACAAGGAAAATGTGCGAAGATGCCAACGTTGACAAACCTGAGCTGCTCACAGCTTCCAAACAGAGGCACCTGATATCTACCATGTACACAGCACTTCCAATACAATTTGTCGTATTATTATTTAATATGCTCATTGTTATCGAATGACTCCTAAATTGTAAATTTCCACACCATTAACGTTTTCTCTTACCGTTTCTTCAGGATTATATATATTATTATGAAGAACATGTATCCGCTATATTGTTCCAGAGAGGACCTATTGTAGGTGGTCAAATGAAATGACATGCAATGTCAAACAAACTTTCGCCGAGTGGATCTCACTGAGAGAAGGAATGAGACTGCCAAGTAAGCAGATCATGAAACCTTTTACAATGTCATTCTACAATATTCTAACTACAGGCAATTATTGTTTTAGTTATTATTGTTATTATTCTTTCATAGCATTGATGCATTAATATTACTAACACACCTTAATTACATTTTTAACTGCAATGTGTCATATCGACTATATATTGATTTTTTTAACTTATTAACTATTTAATGCCATAATTTGTTTTAGTTCATTTAATTAACTGAAATAATTCATTATTACCTTGTTTTATTTTGTCTTAATCAATTTTAGTTTAATTAATATCAACGTATCTTGACCTTATGTTGACCTTCTTACTATGCATGATGTGCATACCAATGGGATACCTCAATAACTAATCCGACAGAGGGCGCTGTGCCGTAAAGTTGGTCATCGATGTAGGATTGTTGTTTATTTGAAACGATTTTTACAAACTGACGCAACTGCGTATACACGGCCATGTCGACCACCAAATATGCAGACATGACGCTAATTCAGTTGGGTAATCTTTTACTTAACTGGCCTATATTATTAGGACCTTATGAAAACGGTTTTACCTGCTTTTTTTGATATGTATGTGTTCGTAATTTAATTCTTAATCACTTCCGGTACAAAGAGGTCACATATTCATTTTTAAATTGTCTTTTAGAGCAATTTAATCCCGTCGAGTCGACCGATGTAAACCCGGTGCCATACCGGGGCATGTACATGCGAATTGAGAGCATCCCGGGGGCATCAAAACCGCGAAGGCGACTTTCTAGCGATTTTGCGGACATGTCCCCGACCTCAAATAATATCAGATAAACATTTTTAATTATGATTTTTGTTTTTATAAATGGTTAAATCAACAAAAGATTCATTCTCTCCGCTTTTTCTCAGACTTTCACAAGACGTGCGATAAAGTAAATTCCCATAAGAAACATTACAAATAGTTTAAAAATTGCGTTAAAGTAATGAAATAAAAATCGACGTTATTATAATATGTAATTATACAATTATTAAATCCAAAGGTATTCCTACAAAGATATAATAATATCTGTAATATATATACATATAATATAGGTATGCATAACATACCTTATTTTTGTGTGTATTTTAATATGCACATCCTTTAATTAGCCTATATTAACTAATTAGAATTGCGTTAAAGTAACGAAATATGGCTGAATTAGAAAGTGTCTAATGTCTAAGACCTATTTTAAGCTTTATTACAATACGTCATAATATACATGGGCCATAAAATATAATCTGATCAATTAAATTGAGTAAGTTTCAGTGATAACCTTACACAAAATAATAATCGTCTCAAGAAATATTATCTGTGCTATCATTGGTGTTTACATATTACTTGGGCATATGTCATTACTTGTATCCCTTGAGTGCTAAACGGTTTTATATTGAAAAATCACTTACTGGAGTCTGTGCAAAACAGTTTTATTGTACATTCTGAGATATTTATGGAAACAAAATATTACACATTTTGTTAATGCATTATGCATATGGCAGCTGTAATAGCTCAGATGATATTTGTGGAGACTAATATAATGCAGAGAAATATATGACCTCTACTGGGTGAGGTTATGGCTAAAACTAATACCATATATTTAAATGGGCGATCAGATTATGTTTCTGGAAACGTGTAGAGGTAAGAGATATATTATTTTGGGTGCGGTTATGGGTAAACCTAATCGAATTTATCACCTCGACCTTCAAGAAACCCGAGATAATATTTCTTTCACCTCTACTGTTCCCATAAATAAAACTCGAGCCCACCATGGGCCTGTACATATTATAGTGTTGTTTTGGGTGAGGTTATGGCTAAAACTAATACGATATACTCAAGTAGACTGAGATAATGTTTCTGAGGATGTTTTGTGTCAGGTTATGGCTGAAACTAATACAATTGATAACTTTGACCTTCGCAACACGCAACAGCTGAGGTTATATTTTTGGGGACGTGTAAAGGTCAGACATATATTAATTTAGTTGAGGTTATAGCTGAACCTAATACAGTAGTACCTCACTTCAGCGGACACATCTGTATCCAAGCATAAGTGTCCCGACATGGCAGGTGTCCGCTCATCGGAGGGACAGACATCTTAGTGCCGTAGTTCAGATCAGTACAACGGACACATGGTAAAGGTGTGGCTATATGTCAATGTATTGACTGATAGGAATTAAGCATTATATATATATATATATATATATGGCACTCTTTCGGTGGGTAATGGCGGACGAATCCTTAATGTGGTCTTACCCCACTAGCCTACGCAACGGTATCGGCCCGGCGTTTCAGTAGAATTTGCTGCGCGTATGGCAGTATTCAACCAAACATTTCGAACACATCTCCATTAAAAAAATTTTTAAATTGGTATTCTCGAACGATTTAGATATTCTTTAGCTAAAATACTTCGTAAGTAATTCGCAAGTTGACGATTTTGGCTGTCCCCTACCGGATAAAATAATAACGTGGAAATGAGCAAGCGAATATTTAAATCAGTTGCTACATGCAGCGTGAACGTTAATTAAATATCAAAAACGGTAACGGGTGCAATCGTTAATAGTCTCACTTCACTTTTAATTCAATTTCGAAAGATTCATTAATGCACAAATTGTGCGTTACTTGATAATGCGTTCCATCGTTTCATACGCTGGCAACCAATTCATCTTTTCCAGGCACTGGTAATATTTGCCGTTTGGCTTCGCATCAAAAGTGCTTATATATGATGCGCTTTAGCAATAGCACATCAGTTCGTAGCAGGCACGCCTTCGAAGAACACCCACTACGCGTTTACACACATCGAGAGAAGCGAGCGAGAGCAGATTCATCACAACGATTTTTATTTGTCTTTGAGGTAAGAACTGATGCATCTGTATTTTTTTTCCGTAGTGTATTGAAGTATTAACAGTTTCTATGTACATGTAGTTTAGTGACGCTTGGAGTGGACCGGGTCAGACCAGTGTCTGTCGTTACAGCTACTTTTCTGATACCTCTATTTTTGGAAGTTGTTTATTAGTTTTTTTATTGTTCATCAACATATTGCGTATTACACTTAGCAATTGTATTATTAAGTCTTTTATACGCATAGGTCCAAACAATGCCTTTCTATTCCCTCCAATATACTTTCAGATAGTAATTCTATTTATCTGGCTACGCACACCACGTTTACTTCGTTTATTAATTCTCGTTTATAATCTATATTTATGTACATTTACTTAGTATTTATTACGTTACAATTTTTAATAAGATAACACAGTTATCACAGTTAGTATCATATTTAACGTCGTAATGTTGTACATAGTAATTTTTTGTTTTACAGCACGTACACTGGCTGGTAGACCAGCAGCGTCAACACACATTGTTAACCCAAATGTGGTGTTGGCACCAGCGGCAATGGCACTGGAGCAACTCGGCCCGTTCCAGTTACGGATGATGCTGGAAGACAACGTACTTCCTCAGATGGAGTGGCTTGCAACACGGGGATTGTTGCCAAACACGTACAACTGCCCTCGGTGCCTCGTCCCCTGCAGATTGGTGACACAACAGGACACACAGGACGGGTGTAGATGGAAGTGTCGCCAGTGCCAACAGAGGCACAGTATTAGGGAAGGCTCCTTCTTTAAGAGCAAAGTCGCCTTAGGGAAACTTGTATGGTTTCTGTTGTCATGGGCGACAGAAATACTGCTGCACCACGTCACCTGGCAGCTGCCAATGTCAAGCAGGACCGCTGTCGACTGGAGCAATTTTATCCGCGACGTCTGCGCGGAGGACACCAGGAGAAACCCGCGGCAACTCGGAGGTTTCGACAATAATGGCCAGCCCATTATTGTCGAAATCGACGAGTCGTACTTTTTCCACAGGAAGTATCACAGGACGCTTTCTGAACGGCCTGTGGGTGTTTGCCGTCATTGAGAGGGACAGCGGTCTGTGTATGATGCAGGTTGTTCCAGACAGAACGAGGAGGACACTGCAGCCACTGATCCGGCAGTGGTGTCTACCGGGCACGCATATCATGTCTGACGGGTGGGCTGCTTACCGCAACCTGGCGCACCTGAACGGGGGTGTGTACCTTCACGATGTAGTGGTCCACCAGCAAAACTTCGTTGATCCACTACAGAAACTGGCAGAAACTTCCTTGCTGTCAAGTCCACCTCCAGACTTAATTCTGGAAGATCAGCCCATCAGCTATGAAATAGTTGCAGGAGGTTCCAAGAAGGGGGTTGACATCCTTGTCGATAGCGTAGGGTTTACGTATGCTAAAAAGTTCAAGGGAAAAACAACTACTACGTGGATTTGTAGTGCGAGAGGATCACGGAAATGTTCCTCAACTGTGAGTCAGCGAGGCAACAGCTTCATGAGAGGCAAACAGCATGCACACAACCATCCTGGAGAACCTGGGGCATTGCTGCGATGCAAAGCGACACAAATGGTGATTTAAATATTGTATATCTTGTTTTATACTATATTAACATTTTAAGAAAAAACAATGTTACATTAAAACAGACAGGTTGCCAAATTTGGGATGAGACTAGACTACTCTGTATTATTGTGTGTGAATGTGTTTGATTTGTTAGCCAGGGAGCAACTACGGCCAAAGAATCCATCTCACAAAGATTTTGAGGTACTGGTATATTAAGTTTGTATAAAAACACTAAACTGGTAGAATGTAACAATGAAAACGCCAATGAGGTAAGTAGGTAATATTTGTGGATAATATATTATATATATATATATAATATATATGTAGAAATCTACAGAAAACTATCCTATAGCATAGTATGTCTTAAACTAAAACGATGCTACTGTATTATTTTATAACAAAACGTTCAGCTAAGTTTTGAATCAGCGCCGCTTATTATTTTTATGGAATTATTATTTTTATGCACATTATATATATATATACATTCCAGCTCGATATGACTCGTATAGTAGGTATTGTATGTAAACCTTTATTTATAAATACATAAACATGTAGTCTAAACACATTTGTCTTTTGCCTTCCAGCTTGACATGACCCATATCCCTACTAAATTTCTGCAGTGCGATATAATCGAGGACGGAGAACGCCACCTTGTGTTTGCGAGTGCTGATCAGCTGTCACACCTCACAAAATCAAAGCTGTGGTTCTTGGATGGCACATTCCGTGTTGTCCGGGAGCCATTTAAACAGCTGTTGAGCGTGCACAGCTTTCTGAAGTCTGGAGATACGATGAAACAAGTCCCTCTGTGCTTTGTGTTAATGACACGACGGAAGAAGAAGGACTATGTTGTTGTGTTAAATGGTATCATTAGGTGCCTTCCTACAGCACCGGCTGTGGAAGAAGTCATTGTTGACTTTGAAAAAGCTGTGTGGGGGGCACTCAGCCGGTGCCTTCCAGAAGTTTCTGTGCGTGGGTGTTGGTTCCACTGGGCACAGGCTGTGTACCGTCGAGTGAAAGAATATGGCCTCCGCAGCGCATACATCCACCAGCTGCACATCAGGACGTACATCCGAGAGCTGATGGCGCTGCCCAACTTGCCAGCACCGCACATTGAGCCAGCCTTCATGGAGCTGAAAGTGCGTTGCCCGGCCGATGACAGACTGCATTCCCTGCTAGGCTATATGGAAAAGACATGGATTGTGACCTCCAGGCGACCCCCTGCTGCATGGTCAACATTCAAGTGCGAACCAACAATGATGCAGAAGGCTGGCACAGTCGACTAAACCACCATGCTCCCCATGACCACCTCAATGTGTACCTCCTCGTAAAATCCCTATACCATGAGGCATCAATCCTGCCCTTGCAAATGTGTCTGGTGGCACAGCGCAAGCTGTACCGCTATCAGAGCAAAATGTCTCAAACCAAGCAGGCTGCACTGAAACAGCTGTGGCTCTCGTATGAGTGTGCTGACCGGACAATCAGCACATCGGACTACTTGCGGCAGTGCGCCAACTTAGCCGACCATGTGGAGGAGTAGCTCCGAGTGTGAAACAGTGGCACTGTTCATGGGATGTTAGGGCTAAGATTGACATTTTCTTATACAAATTAGCTAAGATATGGTTGCTAAATAAATTAATTTAGTGTGCATTAATACCTTACCTTAGGATACCTTAGGACTGTTCTGATCGCAGGATCCTCTCGGTTCTAGTGTTTACTGTCAGTGGGGCTTCATAGTCGTATAATATTTCCTCGGTTGACCAGAATTTATCAAGGCGGTTTTTAAATGAGTTTATTGATTTTGCTTGTATTACTGAATCAGGTAAACTGTTTCTATCCAGTTAATCAGTTCTTCTGAAATGTTGAAGCTTTTTAATTTAATAATTAATCTTTTATGTGGCACGGTGTCAAAGGCTTTTTTGAAATCCATATATATAACATCAGTGTGGTTGCCCTTATCCATTTCTTGAGTCCATTCATCTATTATTTTGATTAGTTGTAGAACTGTTGATTGGCCAGATATATAAATCCATATTGTTTTTGACTAAATAGATTATTTACTTTCATGTAGTTTGTAATGTGATTTCTAAATTTGTTTTCCATACATTTACAAACTATACTTGTTAAACTTATTGGGCGGTAGTTACTAGCTAGCTTCTTGTTTCCATTTTTTTAAAATTGCTGATATTTTAGCCTCTTTCCAGTCATTGGGAATGCAGGAAGTTTTAATCAAAGTTTAAAAAATTGTTTTAAGGATTGACAAACGTCGAGTATACTGCTGTTACATAGATATATGGTGGTGATGGTGGTTGGTGGCGGTGGTTAAAGTAAAAAATATTATAAGTGATACGTTATGGTCAAGACATTTCAGCATATTTAAATAGTCACATGTATGCATGCTTTATTAGTTAATAAAAATACTAAAACTCCATCCGGATTTCATATTACATTATTGCTTTGTGTTTAGTTGTGGAACGGCCGAGTTGTATTTAGCAGATCAAATCTGAATTATTGTTTTTAAATTTCACAACGATGGGCGATAATAAGGCATGTTAAAAACGCGCCGATATTCCGCAGAGTGCAAACATTATCGCAAACAACCACTCATTTTGTGTTATGTTCGTGAATAAAAACAACTAAAAACAGTAAAATAAATTTGGGACAAATCGTCCAAGCGTTTTGGGACATACCGCTCCAAATTTAGTACATATCGTCTAGGACATATGTGACTTGGGACATAACGTCCATACACCCCCAGGGCCAGTCCAAAACAATGGCAATTGTTCATTTGTTTGCATGGGACTTGCCATTGGCACTACAGTATGTCCTAGCACTAACATGGTTAGGCCTAGGGTTACGTCTTGGTAACTAGTTCTATTCTAGAGCCATACATAAATCCATTGTTTTGTTACATCTGTTTGTGACTCCAAATTATCAAATGTCATACTTCGACTGTCTATTATGCCTGCAGTACAGGCTAAGCATGCTGTATGTCGTAATGCATGCGTTTATTATGCAGACTGGAGTTTTTGGAAACCTACCAGAGCACCAGTCAACCAGAGTCTCAGCCAGAGCATGAAATGACGCTGCCCCCAACCAGCTTATACAAAGACCTCCATGGTGGGATGGTAGAGCACTTCCCTGCTGTCACCACGGAAAGGCTCGCTGAATACTTGGCACCGTTTGACAAGAAACTTGATGACAAGACACAGCATTTGTATAGTGAGAGGTGGGTATTAAAATAAACCTATATTTGTATAAAATTAAGCATTTTACAACCGATCATTGCAGACTTACTCTTTGAAGGTGACACTGCAGCCAGAGCGAATTACAATCCCAATCCGTTGTGCTGTGGGAGAATGTGGATGTCTTACTGATTAATATTTGAGACTGTGTTCCTTACTTAGAACTGTACTTATTTTTGCATTTAGCTTCAGATTAATATTTGAGACTCTTCCTCACTTCTGTATTTGTTTTTGCTTCAGATTTTTGAGGTGTCTGCGAACTGCCACAGCTGACAAGAAAGTGTTTGTGTCAGCAACAGTGTGGGCCGAGATGAGGAAGACAGCATCATACCAAGTTGATCTTTCCACCAACGCTGTGATTATGCGCCTTGATACAATTATTGAAAATCAGCATCAACTCACCGAACTAACACAGCGAATGGGGAAGGGACGCCCTGACATGAATTATGTCGAGGATGTATTAGAGAGGCCACTAGACACAATCGAGGAGCAGGAAACATTCTCTCAAAAACTCAACGATCCAACGTTCAAGAGGAAATTGGTAAGCACAAGTATATGGCAGCGAGGCTCACGAATGGTTGATGCCCTTTCAAATGATGATATTGTCAAAATGTTTAAATATCATATATGAGCATAAATCGTAGAGCCTTTAAATTTGCCATTTTATGGAAACTATCGAGCGATGCCGGGTTTGCATTTGTTGCTGAAATGTGACATCAGTCGTGGTTCCGCCGTGAGTTAGTGCAGCGGCTTCACGCCCGCAGTTGCGCGGTGTCATGTAAACAACTCGATACAAATGGCGGCTTACTCGAGTAGTTCAGAGAGCGATATCAATTTTGACGAGGACCACAAAACGTTTGATAATATATATTTCGGTGACAGTGAGGGTGACATTGTCGAGATTGAGGATGTTGATGTTAGTCAGCACGATGTGACACCATATAGCCACGAACCAGTGAAGAAGCTCCGATAACTGACCGGGTTCACTTGCGCAGATTTGCCGGTAACCGATTCGCCTTCGCCACTGGATACTGACAGCCAAACCGAGCAACCACCTCGTCTAGGCAACACCGAATGGTTTCTTCATTGTTATCATGTGTACGAATGAATTTGTACAGCATTTATTTACAAAAGTACCTACACAGCGAGTTGAGTGCTAAAATTAAAACATGAACATGAAAATACATCAGACGGTGGACCGCTATGTAAGAGAGAAGGAGTGTGAATGTATCACTCAACACCCAGGGTTTCAAGATGTATGTTTGAGTGAATGTACATTGGCAGCAGCCTACTGTAACTACCAAATAGAGTTTGGAAGGTTCCCGGGAAACCCATCGTTGTACGAGTAAGCTGTCATTTTAGTTTTTTTTGTAATAGAGGGCATTGAATGTATTATTAAATAATATATATTATATAATATTTTATTTTTATTAGCTCATGTGTTATATTTATAGAAGATAATTTGCTTTTAAGATTTTTTAGGGCATTCAAGTAAAGATAGCATATGTGCAAGTGCAACATTTAAACAGTCAGGTTAGCATCATTCATTCTCCAGAAGTGTGCGTGGGTGTGACATGTAAATTATGGCTACATTGTATAAATATATTAAACTTGTAACGCCAACATAAATTAAATAACTAATGATTTTTATTATTTACATTTTGTCTCTTCAGCAAATACAGATACACTGCCTAAAGACAGCTGGTGCGATGGTGCTACGGATGGCTGGGGCGATACAACAGCGAGGTTCAGCCAGCATGTGCTGTTAACAAGATCAAGGAAACGTTTCCATCATGTTTTGGACATTATGTAAACTTCAAGCTGCCAGACCTAAACTAGTAAACTAGTAGCAGCACACGATAATCAGAAATAAAATACATATCCTAGTAATGAGGACACTGAACTTGTTGACTCACTCCCCTTTGGAACAGAGCCATGCACTGAGATGTTGTCCTGTCAGCAGAGGCCACCAATGGTGTCCGACTCTACTGATGATGTTGATGCACCCTGTTACCCTGACTTTTCTCTTCCTGCACTGCACTCCACATATGCACATGTACCAACTTTAGCAGAAACCTTGATTTTAGATGGAATACACACATCTGCTACTGACAGTGCAGAATTTGAGATAGCAACTAGGCAGCAGTCGGATGTGGCACCAGCCGGAAATGGCTGCCTATAATAATCATGGGTGTTATTATAATAATCTTCTTAAGAACCGAGACTACAATTGTTAATCAATCCGTTTTCTGCGACTGTATTCTCACCGAATGTGATCACTATCGTGGATGTTCGTGTATAGTAATGAGTTCCGTCTGACCGCAATCAATGATACTATAGAACGCACGTTCGTCGATGCTTACAGGGTGTGCATATCTATCGGGCACGCGCTCAATAATAAAACTCGAGCTACCCAATTTGCACAATGGAATGTGGTCACCATGCAGATGGTCGGCATAACGTACGTCAACGACACCAATGTGCAGATCATGATGGTGCCGCACGACATCTTGCCTTTCACGGTCATGCACGCGCCTAGTATGACCGATATCGCGACGGTTGCTGCGTGTGGCGGTGACGAGACGGTAGTTTTGGTCCTCGGACATGACGGTGAGCTGATATTCATCGCAAATACCAGTCTGTGTATTACTGCAGGGGGTGTGACCCAAACTAATGCCGGATCACAGGGCTTAGTTCTGAGAGAATTGCAATTGCATTTTAAACAAATAGGTCAATCAAGTGAAAAGCCTGGGTCTGGTTACTTAAGGTTAAGTAACTGCCATTGACTGCCCCTGAGACTGACTCACAGGGCTGAATAGGAGTTGATAGGACATTTAGCGAATACACACAAACTGTACCATTATCATGGCACAGTTGGTGCCAAGATGTAGTCTTTAGTAAGTAGATGTACTCATGCCAGAATGAAATTAGAGGGATGCCCAATGTTTATTCTTGCAAACATTGCAATTGCTGGCTTGTCTTGTGTTAATGTATGTATGCTCCATGCATACATCTGGTATAAATAATTAACAATTAACAAAATTAAATTAACAAAAAAAGTGTTTTTCTTGACTGTATAATACTACCAGTTGTAGTATAATTTACACTGCATATTTTACAGATTGGAGGCATATGCCCGGAACAGCAATTTTGGTTGTACCACGAGTGATCTCAACCGTGATGATGACTGGCACATGTCTGTACCCCTGGCAACCAACTACAGAGATGTTACAGGGAACAATATTCTCCCACCCATATCATCTCACACATTCGGCCAGTTCCTCCATCCATCAGGAACCAGCCTCAAGAGAAATGCAAGCGAACTTTATGATGACAGGTAGTTGAAACAATTTGTTTAAAACATGTAAAATATGTAGATAATAACTATAGTCATAATTACTGTTGATAAAGTACTAACTTTATTTACACACTTTTGATAAAAACTGTGACGGTGAAATGCTTGATGGTCCATGCTGCTGCAAACAGAGTACTTTACATTTAAAGACATTAATTGGAGCTTCAATACTGTTATTAATGCTTAGTGTTGCCATTTATTTTAGCAGGTAACCTTGTGTTCGTGCTGCTTTCTTGCCCTTGTTAGAGTATGCATCTGGTAAAGTCATGAAACTAGAGCTGACATGCACAGAGACTGTGCAGTCTTTCCACAGACCACACCGCCTGAACAACGGGTCACCTGTCAATGCAGAACACTTAGACATGTGCATGAACAATAGCAATACCATCTTAAAATCAAATGTAATACCACAAGCACACCAGGTGGACATCAAAACAACACACACACGGGTATGCAATGCCACTATCAATTTTGCAGCTTCATAAACTGTGAAACCGGCTCTGATGCAAACATCACCACTCCAACAAATATGCATGCATTTGACAATGACCTGACTACTGCATACTCACACCATCAGAACACTATTAATTTTATAAGTTGACACTCTCAAACATATCACAGGAACAGGCCACACAAATGGAGCCAGACACCAGAGAACAGGTGCAGGTTTGTGGCCTACAGAACACATAAACACATGACTGTCTCACACTTTGGCAGAATCTGTAAGATGACTGAACGAACTAATGCAGACAAATGTGCCTGGAGTCTACAACAGGTGAAAACCATTTCAGCAGCACCACCTGAGCATGGGAGAAAATACGAAAGCACTGCAGTAAAAGCTTACTGTGAGAAGACAGACAGGTCATTTGTTCAGAGCGACCCTACCTGGCCTGCTCTCCAGATGGCATTGTAGAGAACATTACAGTTATAGAGATCAAATGCACATGTGTCTCCAGGGACAAACCAATCACACATGCAACAGTGCCATACTTAGGACTTCCACAAAATGGCAAACTTATCCTGAACAGAAATCACGATTATATGTATCAGGTCCATATTATTTGATAGTGCTACTGATTTAGTCATATCTGTTTATAAAGTGCAATTGATGGGTCTGAATAAACGAATATTGTATTGTATTGTGCAAGGCAACATGCACATTACCAGAAAAACCCTGTCATCTGGTGATTTTCACACTGGTAGACCATGTCATTTACAGTTACTATTATTATTATACAAATTGCTACCATCATTATTTGATTACGTACACACAATAAAATAAATATTGAAATGTAATATCTTGCATGTAATCAACGGGGGAAAATTACTGTGGCATACGACCATGTATGGCTTCATCTTGCTGTACCTTCTTAGAACCCACTAAGTTTTCTTATCGCTGATCATGTGGGCAGCAGCCGAGTGTCAATCTAGACTTAGATGTAAAAGTTTCAGGTATTGACACAATTGCCCATGCCCACAACCTTTACAATCTTTAATCTGGTTTAATCCCATTACAAATTATTCTGCTAATTTGAGCATGGAGTAAATTGAGCATGGAGTGAAATTAGTGTCTCCACCTCACTTATATTCATGATACAGCTGTGTGAATCAATTTGATCTTTACATTAAAATTACATTGATTTAATTCTGCAGTATGCCAGAAAGTTATCGGTACACTCAGTTATTCATTTGTATACATTATTGTCTATTCGTTAGGTGGCAGCACTCCCAACTGTCAATCAAATCTAATGTGCTGCCCTCTAGAGGATTGCTATTGTATTATGCATATTATATTATCCTTAACTGTAGGTTAATGTGATATTTTTCTCCAAATTTGATTACAAGTGACATCAAAGAGACATTCCACAGAAAAGTGAAGTAATTATCCTTCTACTGATTTTATTCGTTGAAACTGTCTTTTGTTATACATTTGAGGTTGTAGGATTTTTTTAGTGGGTGATAATAGGACACTTTTCAATACAAGCTTCATGCATCATAAACCCAAATTAAAAATAATAAATATTACTGCAATTAAACAACAATATACTGGTGAACAGGGGCTTAGTCGGCGTGAAGTGAGTAGGCAACTTGGCCTAAATGTGAAGACAGTGTGTGCACTAATAAAGAAGCATCAGGAGACTGGATCAGTCGAGGACAAGTCAAGAAGTGGTTGACCAAAGAAGAGAACGACGAGGTTGGATCGTATTCTGGTTCGGACCAGTCTCGCTGATCGTCACCTCACGTCCCCGGAACTAAGACCTATGCTAGAAAGAGACCACGGGGGTGTCAGTATCTTCCAGTACCATGAGGAGTCACCTGAATGCAGCAGGATTACGTTGCTGTGTGGCTGCAAAGAAGCCTCTGTTGAGGAAAGCTAACGTGCAGGCGAGGCTGCAGTTTGCGACAGCCCACAAGGACTGGAACACCGAACAATGGGACAGTGGGTCCGATGAAAGCTGCTTTCAGCTTTTCTGTGGAGCAAAGAGGGCATTCGTGAGGGGAAGTGTGGGCGAGAGATTCAGCTCACAATATGTTGCACCCACAGTTAAGCATGGAGGGGTCTGGGGGTGCATGTCAGGGTTGACCAACTGTATCAGTGTGAAGGCACCATGAGGCAAGACCAGTACCTCAGAGTGCTCAGAAATCATGTTACTTTCTGCTAGAATGATTTATGGTGAGGGACAGTTCATGTTTCAACATGACAATGCTCCTTGCCATAAAGCAAGGAAGGTAACAGGTTTCTTGGAGTGCTCTCATGTGGAGGTCATGCACTGACCAGCTCAAGAGACCTCATCTGAATCCCATAGAACACATGTGGGAAGGCCTCTTCAGGAAAGTACAGAATAACAAGCCAAGTAACTTGGATGCTCTGTGGCAGCTGTCCAGTGCTGCATGGCAGGACATCCAGGCTGAAACCATTCAGACTTTGGTACATTCAATGCCCAGGAGGTGTGCCGTCATACACGCCAGATCACCCGTAAGTCTTACGGATTTTCTAAGATTTGACGGTCTTACGGGCGTAGGACAAATTCCGCGTTTTCATGTATTTAGTTGTTTTATTATTATTTGGTTATATGACTCGTTATCATCTAACTGAATGATCCTTCCTGAATCGAGAAACGACAATTTGTCCAGATCATTTTAGCAGAGTTCAGTGCGCTAATCGAAGTCTCGCGAGATGCGAAGAATATATCCCAGATTGCAGTGCAGATACCTTTTGAGCATGCGCGGCAAACCATCTGGCGAAAATTCGTACCGCATGTAAATTTCGAAGATGGAGATTCCGGCAAAGAAGCGAAAACAGAAGCAGTATGCTGGGACGTATCAGTCCAGTTGGAATGGCTTGTTTAAAAGCATTATTAGTGAAAGCAAGTTAGGGTGCAACTACGCATGGTGTACTGTCTGTTGTCGAGACATTAAAGTGGACGCCTCCGGCATGTACGATGTGCGCGAGCACATTACATCCAAGATGCACGAACTACAATTGCAGTGTTCGCAAGTAACCAGCTTTTTCAAGCCCAAGTCTACGGACTCCACCGACTCGACCACAAAAGCGGAGATATTGTTTTCGTTCTTTGTGGCCGAGCGCAACCTGCCCGCACTTTTGGCAGACCATTTTACCGACCTGGCCCGCCAAATGTTCCCAGATAGTGAGATCGCTAAGCGATTCAAGTGTAAGAGGACGAAAACAACCCAGATTGTGAAACGGTGCTTGGCGCCGGCAGCTACGGCGCCCGTCGTGGACCGCTGTCGAGGCGGACCTTTCTCGATTATGATCGATGAAAGCACCGACCGAAAGACTGACAAGAGGCTCGTGATCCTGGTTCGATACTTTGACCAGAAGGCGGCACACACGCGCCTACTAGACATGCCGGTCTGCAATGGCAGCACGAGTGAGGACATATTCAATGTCATGGACGGCGTCGTGAGGTAATTTTCTGTCTCATACTCGGTCTTATCCTATTAACAATTGTTTCATTACATTCAGTTTATTGTCTGTCAGGACTTTCAATTTTTTTTAACGTTATTCTCGATTAACGGTTGACATTAAAATTTTAAAGAATAGGCCTGCCTAATCATGGCCATGGTAGCTTATTGACTACCATATAGTCTTTTATAGGCCTAATTACAAATTTACTGCATCAATTAAGCATAGTTACTTTATAGTATAATAATCAATAAAATAGCATAGTGGTATGCTGAACCATTTACCACGATTCGTAGCCGCATTATCTTATGACTTATTTTCATAGACGGGTTGTTCAAGTTGTTGTTTTTTGTTGCAGCAAACAGAAGATCCCGTGGAGAAATTGCATTGGCTTCGCGACTGACAATTGCAATGTTATGATCGGGGCCAAGTACTCGGTTCTTACCCGCGTTTGGCAGCGACAACCCGATGTCTTCAACATTGGGTGTATTTGCCACCTGGCGGATCTGTGTGTAAAGTCTGGAGTGAAGCAGCTGTCGATGTCTGTGGATGACTTGTTCGTTGATATTCACTTCCACTTTCAACACAGGTCAGTTTATGCCATGTTTTTATTGCTCCCTCTGCATAGCATCTGTAGATAATAAATAATATGTTCCCTGTATAATATTGTACATATTTCTACAGGACGGCGATCTGCCCAGGCACATGTGTGAAATAATGTGCATAAAGTATCATGTGTTGTCACGATGTAAATCCATGTAGTCATTGCGGTGCAATCATCGATGCACATGATATAATTTGAACTGATGACTTGATACGTCTAACATGATGTTATTATTGTACCTTTGTGACATCGTGTCTGCGGAGATGGTGAGGTTTTGTTTGTTTGCTTTCAGTTCCAAGAGACGCGAACTGTTCCAAGAGTTCGAGGACTTTGCAGATATCGAGCATCTGGGGATTCTGAAGCACTGCCCGACACGCTGGCTGTCTCTGCTGAGGGTTGTCGAGCGGCTCCTCCACCAATATCCAGCTCTGTCTGCCTACTTCGCAAGCCATGAGGATGGAGAGAAACCGGGCAGAGTTAAGCGGGTGGTGGATCGCTTCAAGGATCCATATACCAAACTGACACTGCTATTTCTGCAGTACATCCTCCCCGTGTTGATGGAATTCAACAAGCTATTTCAAGTAAGTGTAATTTTTAATTATAAATGGTTCTCGGTAAATGTGACTTCGGTATCCTGCAAGCTGACAATAATTTTACTTGCTAACTGCTAAGGCATGCAAGGTCGCTGTTGAGTAAGATAAATTACCCCTTAATAACATCCAAAATCCTACAGTCGTACCGTGTAACATCATATATTGCAGAGATCAAGTTCCTTGCTGTCCGTGGCGCTTCACATCATTATTTTGGCACT
Source organism: Paraescarpia echinospica (assembly GCA_020002185.1). NCBI lineage: Eukaryota > Metazoa > Annelida > Polychaeta > Sabellida > Siboglinidae > Paraescarpia > Paraescarpia echinospica. The sequence continues at coordinate 61,968,013 of CM034538.1, read as the reverse complement.
GAATGATCAAAAATATGTTGCACTGTTTTCAGGCAGACGAGACAAAGGTGGGGGTGTTGCTCCCCGAGATGGACCGCTTGCTATGCAAACTCATGGTGAAGTTTGTGCCCCTGCGACTCGTGCGTGGCCAGACGGATCTCCACCTGCGGGAAAACCAGCACGACGATTGGAATGGCTGCAAGGACGTTCATGGACGAAGAGAACTTCGAACCTGCGAAAGAGGCGAAGTTTATCTGGTATGCTGCTGTTTACTACTATAATTATTATCCGGATAATGCACTTCTCTTCACAGTAGAAGCACTGGAAGCTCCAGCTGCCAAAGGCCGGATATGCACTTCTCTTCACAGTAGAAGCACTGGATGCTCCAGCTGCCAAAGGCCGGACATGCACTTCTCTTCACAGTAGAAGCACAGGACGCTCCAGCTGCCAAAGGCCGGATATGCACTTCTCGTCACAGTAGAAACACTGGATGCTCCAGCTGCCAAAGGCTGGATATGCACTTCTCTTCACAGTAGAAGCACTGGACGCTCCAGCTGCCAAAGGCCGGACATGCACTTCTAGTTACCGCAGAAGCACAGGACGCTCCAGCTGCCAAAGGCCGGATATGCACTTCTCGTCACAGTAGAAGCACTGGATGCTCCAGCTGCCAAAGGCCGGATATGCACTTCTCTTCACAGTAGAAGCACTGGAAGCTCCAGCTGCCAAAGGCCGGACATGCACTTCTCTTCACAGTAGAAGCACTGGAAGCTCCAGCTGCCAAAGGCCGGATATGCACTTCTCTTCACAGTAGAAGCACTGGAAGCTCCAGCTGCCAAAGGCCGGATATGCACTTCTCTTCACAGTAGAAGCACTGGATGCTCCAGCTGCCAAAGGCCGGACATGCACTTCTCTTCACAGTAGAAGCACAGGACGCTCCAGCTGCCAAAGGCCGGATATGCACTTCTCGTCACAGTAGAAACACTGGATGCTCCAGCTGCCAAAGGCTGGATATGCACTTCTCTTCACAGTAGAAGCACTGGACGCTCCAGCTGCCAAAGGCCGGACATGCACTTCTAGTTACCGCAGAAGCACAGGACGCTCCAGCTGCCAAAGGCCGGATATGCACTTCTCGTCACAGTAGAAGCACTGGATGCTCCAGCTGCCAAAGGCTGGATATGCACTTCTCTTCACAGTAGAAGCACTGGACGCTCCAGCTGCCAAAGGCCGGACATGCACTTCTAGTTACCGCAGAAGCACAGGACGCTCCAGCTGCCAAAGGCCGGATATGCACTTCTCGTCACAGTAGAAGCACTGGATGCTCCAGCTGCCAAAGGCTGGATATGCACTTCTCTTCACAGTAGAAGCACTGGACGCTCCAGCTGCCAAAGGCCGGACATGCACTTCTAGTTGCCGCAGAAGCACAGGACGCTCCAGCTGCCAAAGGCCGGATATGCACTTCTCGTCACAGTAGAAGCACTGGATGCTCCAGCTGCCGAAGGCTGGATATGCACTTCTCTTCACAGTAGAAGCACTGGACGCTCCAGCTGCCAAAGGCCGGACATGCACTTCTAGTTACCGCAGAAGCACAGGACGCTCCAGCTGCCAAAGGCCGGATATGCACTTCTCGTCACAGTAGAAGCACTGGATGCTCCAGCTGCCAAAGGCCGGATATGCACTTCTCTTCACAGTAGAAGCACTGGAAGCTCCAGCTGCCAAAGGCCGGATATGCACTTCTCTTCACAGTAGAAGCACTGGAAGCTCCAGCTGCCAAAGGCCGGACATGCACTTCTCTTCACAGTAGAAGCACTGGAAGCACCAGCTGCCAAAGGCCGGACATGCACTTCTCTTCACAGTAGAAGCACTGGAAGCTCCAGCTGCCAAAGGCCGGATATGCACTTCTCGTCACAGTAGAAACACTGGATGCTCCAGCTGCCAAAGGCCGGATATGCACTTCTCGTCACAGTAGAAGCACTGGATGCTCCAGCTGCCAAAGGCCGGATATGCACTTCTCGTCACAGTAGAAGCACTGGATACTCCAGCTGCCAAAGGCCGGATATGCACTTCTAGTTACTGCAGAAGCACAGGACGCTCCAGCTGCCAAAGGCCGGATATGCACTTCTCTTCACAGTAGAAGCACTGGAAGGTCCAGCTGCCAAAGGCCGGACATGCATTTCTAGTTACTGCAGAAGCACAGGACGCTCCAGCTGCCAAAGGCCGGATATGCACTTCTCGTCACAGTAGAAGCACTGGATGCTCCAGCTGCCAAAGGCCGGATATGCACAATGCTGATGATAGGTCTGTTTACAAACAGCATCACGGTGACACAAGTGGTCCTGCGGACTTATTTGCATATCGTTGTTGATATCTGGAATTCCTGTGCAATATACAGCTGTAACGTAATATATGTAACTTTTTATGGTCTACCTTTTTATCCGAGATGACAACCTTGATCTTTTTCATACAGGAAGCATTGGAAGAAGAGCACAAGCTTCTGGAATATGTCGAACAGAAGCCATGGTGAGTACCTTTTTGTTATATATTATTTTGAGAACGTGTCACAATTATTGTTATGAATCAAATATTGAATTGCATACGCTATATTGTCCTAACCCTTATGCTAGAGGAATCGTAAAAGAATTGCCATTTTCCCCACTATTGTAGACTTTATACAAATATTAAAAAATCTAATTGACCTATTAGTAAATGCCAATTCATGCATGAATGTAGTTGTGTCGGTGTGCAACTAAATGTGGTTTTGTTATTAATAAGGCGCTTCTTTTTATAACCTAGATGACAGTATCGATCAATCTTTTTTTGAACAGGAAGCTTGGTGAACGAGGCGCCAAAAAGAACTGGAAGCCATGGTGAGTAACGTTAATATATTTTATGAGAACATGTAATAATTATCGTTATCGACACAATTATTAAATTGCAGATGTTATATCGTCTTTGCCGTGATGCTATGTCATATATGTTTTGTACATGAATTGCCATTTTCCGACAATAATTCAAATTGTAAGTGTTTCGGGTGGCTACAGTTTGTTTACTTGGCAGCGCGGCGTTTCCGAAAGTATAGCCTCAGGTCCGATGGGAATCATAATTCAAAACTGCGAAAGCATTCAAGTGAAACAATGCCACCTTTCCCACTTCGAAGTATTTTAGAGCACCACTCGGCTCGGCAGTAGGAAATAGTGTAGTACTAAGTATGTTACCGAGTAAAATTAATATGATCAATCAATCAGTCAAATCATTAACCTACTCGTAAATGTCTATTTGTGCATAAACGTAGTTTTGTTGGTCTGTAACTAAAAGTGGTTTCACTAACTAATATATAGGAATTGTACAAGTACTTTAAAGCACCACTCGTCTTGGCCATCGGAAATAGTGTAAAACTAAGCATGTGAAATAAAATTATAAATTAATCAGTTAAGCCTACTTGTGCATGGATGTTTTTGTGTCGGTGTGTGATTAAAAATAGTTTACTATTAGTAAGGCTGTCAGTACGGCTCTCTTCATTTAAGTTGTTATGACTATGATATTCTGGCAGGTACCATGCAATGACCAACGCTGGTCAACGGAACAAACGTCTGAAATACAACACTATTTCAAGAAATGGATTCTTGGCAGTGGCTACCCATGTAAGTTGTATAATTGTATCCTATTATTGTGTCTGCTGATACACTAGCACTCTAAAATACTTGCTGTTTTGTTTCTGAGTAAACAAGCTTAAAGACAGGCACTTGTGTCATTGTAATGTTTGAAATGAGTTGCATATGTATACACAAGTATGTTTCAATCAATACGATTCTTGTGCATTTCAAAATATTATTTAATGTGGAATGAAGTTACTAACACAAATTTGCATAACAGTGAATTTTGACAATGTAACGTTAAATGTACACATAGCAAAATAATAGGACGTTTTACCCGTCCGTGTTTTAAAACTTATTCACATTAGTAATAAAATATGTTATAAAAAAGTGATTTGTTGAATTTTCTATTACAGGAACATGTGACATCATAGCCTTCCAAGCACAGCATCCCCAAGTTCACTACAGTACGAAAATCATCCGCACCAAAGTGGTAAATAAAAAAAGACTTGCTGCACAAAGGATAGCTGTAAGTCTACCTTTTCAGGCACAGTTACATGTAGTATCAAAATAGGCATACATCATGTAACATTATGCAGTTTTATGTGTTACTAAAATGTTTTCAACATGTTTGCAGCAATGGAGAGACGTGCAAAGTGAGACAGCTCGAGGACGTCCTCGCAGCATCGGACATGCTCGTGGCTACTGTCGCTGTGCTGGAAGACGTGGTCACACCAACACAGCTACTTTGGTGTTGGAGCCTGGCTGGAAGAGAACTGCTGATGTTCAGCCACCTGTAGTGCAGCCATTCTTCCAAGAGGCAGGACCAACAAACTCACTGCCTCACTCTACCAGCCCTTTGGAATTTTTCACCCAGATGTTTGGCGTCAACTTCTTCGGAAACCCCCACAGGCATCCGACAAATGCTGCCGAGATGAAGGTATTTGTCGGCATAAACATCGCCATGGGGACGACGGACCTGCCAGAATATAAAGACTACTGGTCGGAGGAACACATTTACATTCCAAGCATGATGTCGCGACGCCGATATGAAAAACTCTACCAGTACTTTCACTGCTCGCTGGCAGCTGAGGAAGAGGCGACAGATAAGCTGGCGAAGGACCGTCCCCTCATCACTGTGTGTGAAACAAACTTTGCAAACTACTTTGCACCAGGTCGTGACCACTCTATCAACGAGGCAATGATTCGTTTTGAAGGGAGGCTGGCATGGACGCAGTACATGCCAAAGAAGCTGGTCAAGTGGGGTGAAGGTGTGGTGCCTGTGTGACTCCCACGCCGGCTACTGCCTTGCCTTCTCCGACTACACGGGGACATCCGCTGATTAGACAGCCAACCTGGACCTTGGGTACCATGTAGTGATGAGGCTGATGCGCTACCATCTCCTCAGCTACCATCACCTCTAATTGGATAACCACTGTCAGGGCCCGATCATTTTGGGAACATCAGGAACAAGCTAAATCTAAGTTGAGGCAATGTTTTAGGGCAGGTTGGATAACTGCTTCAAATATGAAACCTCTAAGCCACACTGACCCAGCACAACCATCACCCAGTCTTACTAGGCGCATCTGTAACCTGGAGACTGTGACATTGACAACAACGGCTGCTCAGTGAGGATATGACCACGAGAAAGTGGCTCGAGAAAAATAATTTGTGGAAGAAATGACCAAAGTTTATGAAAATTTCCAGGTGTGACAGTGGTTTACACATAAACCCAGATGCACCCCATTTAGTGGCCTCCCCCGATGACTTGGTGTGCTGTGATTGTTGTGGTGAGGGGTGATTGGAAAATAAAGAAACTGTAAACTCCATAGACGAGTCTTGTAGGAGCACAATCAGTTCATGAAGTTGTTTCCCAATTCATCAATAAAATTTACAATGGCTGCTATCTTTTTAAAATCCAATAAAAGTGGATCAGAAATCACTCATTTCCACGGAAATCACTTTGGAATCTGCCGACAAGTGTTGTGATGTAGATCAGTCCACAAATCCACAAAGCCAAGCACATAATCTGGCTGTTAATCCTCCATGAATATAAAGTATCTCATTCTTCTGGCGATTCAGTCAGATGAAGAACAGATTGAAGGTGTTTGTTACGCACACAGGAAATGAGCCAAAATGGTCAATGATTCCCGGCGGCAGTAGTCATGTTGATTGAGCCAACCGAGATGGTAATACGGAGTGGATCGTTCAGTTTTACATGTGTTCTATTCTAAATCTCTTTGATATGATTCTTGACGATTGTTCGTGTATCTACTACATAATTATCACCTTTATATGCTGTAACTTGACGAGAAAAAACAACTGCATCTAGGGGATAAATGTAGCAGCAATTCACATAGCAGGTGCAAATGTTCCGAGTGTTTGGTGATGGGCACAGATGTTGAAAGCTTCTGTAGTCAAGACAGAAACAAGACAGCTGAAAAGATGGAAGACTACACCAAGAAAACCATCCATGGTGTGTCACCAACTGCCTGAATCCTGGGAATTGCTTGTTTTCACTGATGTCATTGATTTATAAATATGCGCCTGGTAAAAATTACCCAGTTTGCATTGCGCGGCACCGTTTTAGAACCCTAGCTTTGCGGATTTAACAACATATCGAGCAGTGTAGATGTGGCATGTTCCGAGCATGTGAAAGCACTTTGATCAGACATGTGAAAACGATATAGAAAAAAACAAGAATTATTGGGTGTGATCAAGATAACACCGTGACAACTGGTTTGGAAAATTATATCACGAAATGGCCGCATGTCGGCTTTTTAGACATGATAAACCACCTGATTTTCAGCCCATCAACTTACACAAGCAAGCAGTTGAAGAATTGCGATGAACTTTGCGGGGTACGTTAACGTTGAGAAAGCGAACGTCCCATGGATTCTTGCAGCCATCACGACCGCCATGACCTGGCTTGGCCTGACGGAGACGGAGTGGCAGCAGAATGTTGTTGGCTTCGGAAGCGATGGCGCCAGTGTGATGGTCGGCAAGAACAACGGCAGCGTCGCTCTCCTGCGACAGGTGCAACCCGCTGTGGAAGGTGTGCTCTGCGCTACACACCAGATGGAGCTGGCCTACAAGGACGCCATGCGGAAGCAGCCATTCCACGTGAAGGTCGATGGGCTAATGACGGGGCTCTACTTGTTTTACAAGAAGTCACCACTGAACCACTCGAAGCTGCTGCAGACGTACCAGACATTGCAACTCTCCACATTGCTGTCGACATGAGTTGGAGGACCTCGATGGATTCCACGTACATCAGCTGGTCTCGACAACATCATCCGGGGATATGAGGGCATCACAACACATCTGTCACAGGTAATTAATATATAAAATTACAAGACTTAGTCTACTATACTAAGTGGATTATTAGCAATGTAAGCTGTTCATAATGTACTGACGTTTGCTCAGTTTCAGGAGATACCTTGGTGAATGTACGGAAGTTTAGAAGAAGCTTAGTGGCTGCACATAAATATTATACATTGTGGGATATTGTGTTACAGGTCGAACAGAATGCAGGCAGCTCTGCAGATGCCAGGGGGAAGGCCAAGAACTACCTGGGTCATCTCCTCAGGAAGGATGTAGTCCTGTATCTACACTTTCTGCGAGATGTGACCAGTGCGCTGTCGACCCTATTGCTGGCCATGCAGGGACGTGAGGCGACTGTCGCGGTTAGTCTGCCTTGAGCTGATGCAGAAAATGGCTTATGCTGCAGGAGAGGAGGTCTAAGGACAACTGTACGAGACTCTGCAGCAGACGACGCACAAGACAGTGATCACGTACTTCAATAACAACTGGCATGGCATCAGGGAACAGCGGGTCAAAGGGTTGAAGCAGCAACAGAGGAGCTTTCTGACAATTGTAACAGTAAAACGTGAACAACAATAAATAGTTAGAACCAACAATAACTAGTTAGAACCAACCATAACTAGTTAGAACACTAGATATTGCCTTACCAACATAAACAGATCAATGCCATCAAATTTTTATAGTAATCGATTACATCTGTACAAAAAACATAATATTTGTCAGCCAATATTTATTGCCTATCCTGTCTGATGTAGGTTGCCTTGTGCATGTTGGAGACCGAGCACAACTACCGCATTGCAAAGATAGTGCAGAAAGCATCGGTGATCAGACATGTCGTTGGATCAGCTGAAGCAGCATACAGTGAATTCCTCACGTCGTGTGCCTTCAGGTAAGTTCATGATTTTGTGTGTGCATAATTCTGTTGTATTTCCCAGCAGTGACATCTATTGGCATTCGACATATCTTTCTTTACAGAGATATGACAAAGCAGTTGTTTGCAGCGTAAACTCGTTCCTGCCACCTCAGAGGCGCCTCGACCCAGCAATGGAAGCGGAGACTGGACGTCTGCTTACTTTACATGCCAACAAGAAACTGGTCCAGCAGGAAATTCGAGACCAGGGTAAAGAAGTTACACTAAAAGATATGCACAACATCAAAGCTCGCACAAGACCATCACACAGCAACAAACTACAAGCACTAGTCACCGAGATGCAGAGTGAAGAAGAGGCAGTGACTGAGTTGGTACTTGACAACTCAAACGAACTGGTAGCCATCCCATACCAGGACACCAAAATGCGCACGATCCAAGTTCGCTTTCCAGAACTTCTGCTGCTGGATGCAACGTACAAGCTTAACGACATGAGGATGCCGCTGAATGTCCTGATGGTGGTTGACGGCGAGAGTGGCGTCATTGCCCTTTGGTTTGTTGCAAACGAGGAGCGGGCCACCATCAGCGGATTGATGGATATCTTCATAAAACACAATGACGCTGACAACATCAAGTGCGTAGTGGCCGACAAGGATATGACGGAACGTGATGTCATCCGTGAGAAGCTGCCTGGTGCAGCTTTACAGATCTGCCTCTTCCACACTTTGAGAACATTCCGCAGAGAGGTCACATCTGAAAAGCTTGGCATACGGTCAGATGAGCGGCTGGTCTGCCTTGAGCTGATGCAGAAAATGGCGTATGCCATTGGAGAGGAGGTCTACGGACAACTGTACGAGGCTCTGCAGCAGACGAAGCACAAGGCAGTGATCACATACTTCGATAACAACTGGCATAGCATCAGGTACCAGTGGGTCGAAACAAGCAACAGAGGAGCTTTCTGACGAGAACGAATAACCGCATCGAAAGCATCAACCAGAAATTGAAGAGTGTCATTACGAAGTTTTCCAACATCGTGACATTCTTCAAGGATCTGAAGGTCAGCGACACATTCTTGCTAATATATTGTTTATGCCAATGCCTTTGAATTCAAAGAACATCAGATACCTGGTAGAAGCAGGATGATTTGCATATTCTTTAAAGTAATCATGATTACATGGTAAAGTAATCATAATCGATTACATTTATTTTCTGAGTAATCATACTTGTACTCGTACATTGTAATAATAATTGTTGTTTTTCAAAATGTTCCTATCTGGAAAGAAATTATTTGTAGGTCATGTTTTAAACATATTTGTCAGCCGATATTTATTGCCTGTCCTGTCTGATGTAGGTTGCCTTGAGCATGTTGGAAACTGAGCGCAACTACCGCATTGCAAAGATAGTGCAGAAGACATCAGTAATCAGACATGTCGTTGGATCAGCTGAAGCAGCATACAGTGAATTCCTCACGTCGTGTGCCTTCAGGTAAGTTCATGATTTTGTGTGTGCATAATTTTGTTGTATTTTCCAGCAGTTACATCTATCGACATCTCTTTCTTTCTAGGGTTTAGCAGCGTGACCTCGAGACAACGTACGCATTCACGCACAAAGGAATTGTACTTATATCACTTGGCTTTCTGTCTAGGTATGTCACTGAGCAGTTGTCTGCTGCGCGGTCTCGTGATGACACACATGATGCTGCAACGTCCGCTAGCTGCGACTGTGGTTTCTGGACATTGATGGGCCTGCCATGTCGACACATCTTCCACCACAGATTGTCGGCTAAAGAGGACTTGTTTGCTGGTCACCTGGTGTTGAGACGCTGGCAAAAGACCTTCTATCTTGCCAGCTATGACATCACCAGCATTGTGAATTCTGCTGCACCTAGCACCGATGCATTAGAAATCAGGTATTTGTACAACAATGACTTGGTTGCCGTGTGTTATGATGTGTTTATTAATGTCAAGTTAAGTTTATTTTTTTAATGGCATTCGTTTTAAATTATCGCTCTTCCGTACTTGATAAATTATCTTCTTATGTAGTATTGTGTGGATGGATGGGGACAATCTTGAATGATGTGATTAAACTGTTTTGTTAATGTCTGTGCTTGTCTTTAGCACAGTGCCTGTGATCAGCAGCATCCCGAAGTCACCAGTTACTGCAACCCGACTACCTCCACCACATCGTCCCCTTTCTCAGCATGAGACACACCGCAAGGCTAACCAGACTGCCCAGCGACTGGCAGCATTGGCAAGTGAGGCAACTGGCGTCCAGTTCGACATCCGCCTTCGTCAGCTGCTGGAAGAGGAGTGGAAGCATACCACTGTTGTCGCTGCTTCGACATCCTCTGCCTCGACATCCTCTGCCTCGACATCCACTGCCTCGACATCCACTGCCTCGACATCCACTGCTTCGACATCCACTGCTTTGACATCCACTGCTTTGACATCCTCTGCCTCGACATCCACTGCTTTGACATCCTCTGCCCCGACATCCACTGCTTTGACATCCTCTGCCTCAACATCCACTGCTTCCACATCCACTGCAAGCATCTTGTGTTGTACAATATGAGCAGGGACCGCTGTGTTTGCGCCTCGATGACATCAAGATGCCTCCCCCCATTCGGAAGCGGGGACATCCCAAAGGTGCTGAAATGACAGTGATTGGTCTGCCAAAGAAGTGCAAGATACTGACTTGTCCTGTGTCGTTCCTCAAGAAATCTCCTGAGGAAAAGGAGTCCAGTATGTATTTGTTATTAATAAACTATTGTGACTTGTGCTTGCATGAATGAATTTATTTATTATAAAACCATGTCCAAAGTTCAATGACTTGAGCAGATGCACTTGGCCTGGATTCTGGATCCTGGCCGAAGATAACATGGAAGACCTAAACTTTTTCTGTGGTAACTATAATTTGTGTATGACTGACAATGAATTTATTATTTCTCAAATTCAGGATATTCTGTTTTTCCAGTCATTATCCATTGGGTCTTCAAGGCCGATGTGGCAGAGACAGCACTGAATGGCGGGGAACTGATCGCCACCCGAGCAACTTAGTTTTCGCAGGTCTGCACATTATGCCTGCCCAAGTAAATACTGTGCCCAATAGCTGCAGAATCAAATGCAGTGTCAAACAATTTGATGTCTAGCAGTGTTACTGTATATTCCAGGTTGGATTCCTTCATGAAGACAAGCAGTTGTTAAGAGTATGAAACTAACACTTAACTTAGATTGTAATGTTACAATGTGTGTGTTCCAGACCAGGTTCCTTGACCTTTGACCAGTACCCTGACGTGCTGCAGCTGATCGACCTGGTGTTGATGCTGCCAGCACATTCTGCTGACTGCGAGAGGAGATTCTTGCAAGCCAAGCTTGTGAAGAACAACTGGTGAAGCAAGCTCTGTAACACTGCCATCACTGACAGCGGTGCGACACACGCCTACTGAGGCCGAATACGACCCAGTAGATGCTGTGCGCCACTGGAATGTGAAGAATGTACGTCAGCCGAACCAGAAGTATAGTAGCAAAGACGACTGTGACAGTTACCTGGCTGCAGCTCTCGCCAGGTTGGCAGATTCTACAGAGTGAGCTACATGCTGATGAGCAGGTTTGCTGGTGAGCAGGTTTGCTCATCAGTGGTGAGCACTGTTGTTGGTGTATATATTATATTGATGTATATTTGTTGTTTGGTGCATTAAATATGTTAGTTTTGTGTTCGGCACATTACTTCGCTAAAATTTGGGCTATTTGTGGACTACCAGATATTTCTGTGGACTGCCAGATTTTCTAACCAGGTAGTCCTGCTGACTACCAGAATTTTTTGACTTATTTCTACCCCTGCTGGAGACATACATGTTAGGAACAGCTGACTAACAACGACTGGTAGATAGATTATCTCATCGAGGAACTGACAATTGCCGATGCGGTATGGATCTGCACATTTGACTGTACAATGTTGCACTTTATTAGTGTTTTCCAAAGAAGCATATTATTATTATTAAATGTTTATTATCCTGTCTTTGTATCCACAGCGCAGACAAAGTGAGAGTTACAGACTCTTGGGAAGAAAGAGAGGATCCATGCTCTTGCTTAGCTTTGCAAACAGGACATCGCCCAGAAGAATAAAGCCATTATTGCTGAGGGTGGGCAGTCGGCGGATTTGATGTGCGAACGACAGTCGGATGGTCCAAAGGTGATGTGTTCGTGATGTAGGGGGTGTTTCAGGAAGCATATTTCTACAAGCACGTCAAAATATGTCAGTCCTGTGAGCAACACACCGCCATGCGTGCTCTAGGAATCCAGTCTATGGTCCAGCCATCTTCATCTTCTATCGCTCTAACCACATCTGAATGGGATAAAGTTCCGTCAAATTTGGAGAAGGATGAAGTCTACGACAAAATCATGGCAGACGACACAATCCTGCAAATAGGGAAGCATGTGTTTGACACTAGGAAGCCAGCAAAGCATAAAGATGCCAAGGAGAAAGCCGGTACAGCCATGCATCAGTCAGCCAAACTGGTGGATGCCACAGAAGGGGTTAATAAAGCAGCTGACCTATTTGTGGTTGCAAACTTCACCAGCTGGAAGAAGGAGTGAGGGTCATCTGCCAGGGAGGTCCCACCTCTCAGAATCTGGTGAAAGCTGGCCTTATGGTGGCCATAGGTTCGCTGATAAGAATGTCAGCAGAAATTATGGTTACTGACCATATTATCCAGTAGAAGAATGACATGACAAGAGGTGGAATGATTTGAGGTTTTCAAAGTCAATTATGCTAAGAACTTTGCAGTAGCAGAGTCAAATGAGCGGTTAGTCTGCCTTGAGCTGATGCAGATCAGGGAGCAGCGGGTCAAAGGGTTGAAGCAGCAACAGAAGAGCTTTCTGACAATTGTAACAGTAAAACGTGAACAACAATAAATAGTTAGAACCAACAATAACTAGTTAGAACCAACAATAACTAGTTAGAACACTAGATATTGCCTTACCAACATAAACAGATCAATGCCATCAAATTTTTATAGTAATCGATTACATTTGTACAAAAAACATAATATTTGTCAGCCAATATTTATTGCCTGTCCTGTCTGATGTAGGTTGCCTTGTGCATGTTGGAAACTGAGCGCAACTACCGCATTGCAAAGATAGTGCAGAAGACATCAGTGATCAGACATGTCGTTGGATCAGCTGAAGCAGCATACAGTGAATTCCTCACGTCGTGTGCCTTCAGGTAAGTTCATGATTTTGTGTGTGCATAATTCTGTTGTATTTCCCAGCAGTGACATCTATTGGCATTCGACATATCTTTCTTTACAGAGATATGACAAAGCAGTTGTTTGCAGCGTAAACTCGTTCCTGCCACCTCAGAGGCGCCTCGACCCAGCAATGGAAGCGGAGACTGGACGTCTGCTTACTTTACATGTCAACAAGAAACTGGTCCAGCAGGAAATTCGAGACCAGGGTAAAGAAGTTACACTAAAAGATATGCACAACATCAAAGCTCGCACAAGACCATCACACAGCAACAAAGCACTACTCACCGAAATGCGGAATGAAGACGGGGCAGTGACTGAGTTGGTACTCGGCAACTCAAACGAACTGGTAGCCATCCCATACCAGGACACCAAAATGCGCACGATCCAAGTTCGCTTTCCAGAACTTCTGCTGCTGGATGCAACGTACAAGCTTAACGACATGAGGATGCCGCTGAATGTCCTGATGGTGGTTGACGGCGAGAGTGGCGTCATTGCCCTTTGGTTTGTTGCAAACGAGGAGCGGGCCACCATCAGCGGATTGATGGATATCTTCATAAAACACAAGGGGCAGTGACTGAGTTGGTACTCGGCAACTCAAACGAACTGGTAGCCATCCCATACCAGGACACCAAAATGCGCACGATCCAAGTTCGCTTTCCAGAACTTCTGCTGCTGGATGCAACGTACAAGCTTAACGACATGAGGATGCCGCTGTATGTCCTGATGGTGGTTGACGGCGAGAATGGCGTCGTTGCCCTGTGGTTTGTTGCAAACGAGGAGCGGGCCAACATCAGCGGATTGATGGATATCTTCATAAAACACAATGACGCTGACAACATCAAGTGCGTAGTGGCCGACAAGGATATGACGGAACGTGATGTCATCCGTGAGAAGCTGCCTGGTGCAGCTTTACAGATCTGCCTCTTCCACACTTTGAGAACATTCCGCAGAGAGGTCACATCTGAAAAGCTTGGCATACGGTCAGATGAGCGGCTGGTCTGCCTTGAGCTGATGCAGAAAATGGCGTATGCCATTGGAGAGGAGGTCTACGGACAACTGTACGAGGCTCTGCAGCAGACGAAGCACAAGGCAGTGATCACATACTTCGATAGCAACTGGCATGGCATCAGGTACCAGTGGGTCGAAACAAGCAACAGAGGAGCTTTCTGACGAGAACGAATAACCGCATCGAAAGCATCAACCAGAAATTGAAGAGTGTCATTACGAAGTTTTCCAACATCGTGACATTCTTCAAGGATCTGAAGGTCAGTGACACATTCTTGCTAATATACTGTTTATGCCAATGCCTTTGAATTCAAAGAACATCAGATACCTGGTAGAAGCAGGATGATTTGCATATTCTTTAAAGTAATCATGATTACATGGTAAAGTAATCATAATCGATTACATTTATTTTCTGAGTAATCATACTTGTACTCGTACATTGTAATAATAATTGTTGTTTTTCAAAATGTTCCTATCTGGAAAGAAATTATTTGTAGGTCATGTTTTAAACATATTTGTCAGCCGATATTTATTGCCTGTCCTGTCTGATGTAGGTTGCCTTGAGCATGTTGGAAACTGAGCGCAACTACCGCATTGCAAAGATAGTGCAGAAGACATCAGTAATCAGACATGTCGTTGGATCAGCTGAAGCAGCATACAGTGAATTCCTCACGTCGTGTGCCTTCAGGTAAGTTCATGATTTTGTGTGTGCATAATTTTGTTGTATTTTCCAGCAGTTACATCTATCGACATCTCTTTCTTTCTAGGGTTTAGCAGCGTGACCTCGAGACAACGTACGCATTCACGCACAAAGGAATTGTACTTATATCACTTGGCTTTCTGTCTAGGTATGTCATTGAGCAGTTGTCTGCTGCGCGGTCTCGTGATGACACACATGATGCTGCAACGTCCGCTAGCTGCGACTGTGGTTTCTGGACATTGATGGGCCTGCCATGTCGACACATCTTCCACCACAGATTGTCGGCTAAAGAGGACTTGTTTGCTGGTCACCTGGTGTTGAGACGCTGGCAAAAGACCTTCTATCTTGCCAGCTATGACATCACCAGCATTGTGAATTCTGCTGCACCTAGCACCGATGCATTAGAAATCAGGTATTTGTACAACAATGACTTGGTTGCCGTGTGTTATGATGTGTTTATTAATGTCAAGTTATGTTTATTTTTTTAATGGCATTCGTTTTAAATTATCGCTCTTCCGTACTTAATAAATTATCTTCTTATGTAGTATTGTGTGGATGGATGGGGACAATCTTGAATGATGTGATTAAACTGTTTTGTTAATGTCTGTGCTTGTCTTTAGCACAGTGCCTATGATGAGCAGCATCCCGAAGTCACCAGTTACTGCAACCCGACTACCTCCACCACATCGTCCCCTTTCTCAGCATGAGAGACACCGCAAGGCTAACCAGATTGCCCAGCGACTGGCAGCATTGGCAAGTGAGGCAACTGGCATCCAGTTCGACATCCGCCTTCGTCAGCTGCTGGAAGAGGAGTGGAAACATACCACTGTTGTCGCTGCTTCAACATCCTCTGCCTCGACATCCTCTGCCTCGACATCCTCTGCCTCAACATCCACTGCCTCGACATCCTCTGCCTCGACATCCACTGCCTCGACATCCTCTGCCTCGACATCCACTGCCTCGACATCCTCTGCCTCGACATCCTCTGCCTCAACATCCACTGCCTCGACATCCTCTGCCTCAACATCCACTGCCTCGACATCCACTGCCTCGACATCCTCTGCCTCGACATCCTCTGCCTCGACATCCTGTGCTTTGACATCCTCTGCTTCGACATCCATTGTTTTGACATCCTCTGCCTCGACATCCACTGCTTTGACATCCTCTGCTTCGACATCCTCTGCCCCGACATCCACTGCTTTGACATCCTCTGCCTCAACATCCACTGCTTCCACATCCACTGCAAGCATCTTGTGTTGTACAATATGAGCAGGGACCGCTGTGTTTGCGCCTCGATGACATCAAGATGCCTCCCCCCATTCGGAAGCGGGGACATCCCAAAGGTGCTGAAATGACAGTGATTGGTCTGCCAAAGAAGCGCAAGATACTGACTCATCCTGGGTCGTTCCTCAAGAAATCTCCTGAGGAAAAGGAGTCCAGTATGTATTTGTTATTAATAAACTATTGTGACTTGTGCTTGCATGAATGAATTTATTTATTATAAAACCATGTCCAAAGTTCAATGACTTGAGCAGATGCATTTGGCCTGGATTCTGGATCCTGGCCGAAGATAACATGGAAGAACTAAACTTTTTCTGTGGTAACTATAATTTGTGTATGACTGACAATGAATTTATTATTTCTCAAATTCAGGATATTCTGTTTTTCCAGTCATTATCCATTGGGTCTTCAAGGCCGATGTGGCAGAGACAGCACTGAATGGCGGGGAACTGATCGCCACCCGAGCAACTTAGTTTTCGCAGGTCTGCACATTATGCCTGCCCAAGTAAATACTGTGCCCAATAGCTGCAGAATCAAATGCAGTGTCAAACAATTTGATGTCTAGCAGTGTTATTGTATATTCCAGGTTGGATTCCTTCATGAAAACAAGCAGTTGTTAAGAGCATGAAACTAGCACTTAACTTAGATTGTAATGTTACAATGTGTGTGTTCCAGACCAGGTTCCTTGACCTTTGACCAGTACCCTGACGTGCTGCAGCTGATCGACCTGGTGTTGACGCTGCCAGCACATTCTGCTGACTGCGAGAGGAGATTCTTGCAAGCCAAGCTTGTGAAGAACAACTGGTGAAGCAAGCTCTGTAACACTGCCATCACTGACAGCGGTGCGACACACGCCTACTGAGGCCGAATACGACCCAGTAGATGCTGTGCGCCACTGGAATGTGAAGAATGTACGTCAGCCGAACCAGAAGTATAGCAGCAAAGAAGACTGTGACAGTTACCTGGCTGCAGCTCTCGCCAGGTTGGCAGAGTCTACAGAGTGAGCTACATGCTGATGAGCAGGTTTGCTGGTGAGCAGGTTTGCTCATCAGTGGTGAGCACTGTTGTTGGTGTATATATTATATTGATGTATATTTGTTGTTTGGTGCATTAAATATGTTAGTTTTGTGTTCGGCACATTACTTCGCTAAAATTTGGGCTATTTGTGGACTACCAGATATTTCTGTGGACTGCCAGATTTTCTAACCAGGTAGTCCTGCTGACTACCAGAATTTTTTGACTTATTTCTACCCCTGCTGGAGACATACATGCTAGGAACAGCTGACCAACAACGACTGGTAGATAGATTATCTCATCGAGGAACTGACAATTGCCGACGCGGTATGGATCTGCACATTTGACTGTACAATGTTGCACTTTATTAGTGTTTTCCAAAGAAGCATATTATTAAATGTTTATTATCCTGTCTTTGTATCCACAGCGCAGACAAAGTGAGAGTTACAGACTCTTGGGAAGAAAGAGAGGATCCATGCTCTTGCTTAGCTTCGCAAACAGGACATCGCCCAGAAGAATAAAGCCATTATTGCTGAGGGTGGGCAGTCGGCGGATTTGATGTGCGAACGACAGTCGGATGGTCCAAAGGTGATGTGTTCGTGATGTAGGGGGTGTTTCAGGAAGCATATTTCTACAAGCACGTCAAAATATGTCAGTCCTGAGAGCAACACACGGCCATGCGTGCTCTAGGAATCCAGTCTATGGTCCAGCCATCTTCATCTTCTATCGCTCTAACCACATCTGAATGGGATAAAGTTCCGTCAAATATGGAGAAGGATGAAGTCTACGACAAAATCATGGCAGACGACACAATCCTGCAAATAGGGAAGCATGTGTTTGACACTAGGAAGCCAGCAAAGCATAAAGATGCCAAGGAGAAAGCCGGTACAGCCATGCATCAGTCAGCCAAACTGGTGGATGCCACAGAAGGGGTTAATAAAGCAGCTGACCTATTTGTGGTTGCAAACTTCACCAGCTGGAAGAAGGAGTGAGGGTCATCTGCCAGGGAGGTCCCACCTCTCAGAATCTGGTGAAAGCTGGCCTTATGGTGGCCATAGGTTCGCTGATAAGAATGTCAGCAAAAATTATGGTTACTGACCATATTATCCAGTAGAAGAATGACATGACAAGAGGTGGAATGATTTGAGGTTTTCAAAGTTAATTATGCTAAGAACTTTGCAGTAGCAGAGTCAAATGAGCGGTTAGTCTGCCTTGAGCTGATGCAGAAAATGGCTTATGCTGCAGGAGAGGAGGTCTAAGGACAACTGTACGAGACTCTGCAGCAGACGACGCACAAGACAGTGATCACGTACTTCAATAACAACTGGCATTGCATCAGGGAGCAGTGGGTCAAAGGGTTGAAGCAGCAACAGAGGAGCTTTCTGACAAGAAAGAACAACCGCGTCGAAAACATCAACCAGAAATTTAAGAGTGTCATCATGAAGTTCTCCAACATTGTGACATTCTTCAAGGATCTGAAGGTCAGTAACGCATTCTTGCTAATATATTGTTTAACTTGTTTATGTAATAGCAGAAATGGAGTATTCATACTCTGTAATCATAGGCAACTTTCAGAGTAATCGTAACAGTAAAACATGGACAACAATAACTAGTTAGAACCAACAATAACTAGTTAGAACACTAGATATTGTCTTACCAACATAAAAAGATCAATGCCTTCGAATTTTTACATTAATCGATTACATTTGTACAAAAAACATAATATTTGTCTGCCAATATTTATTGCCTGTCCTGTCTGATGTAGGTTGCCTTGTGCATGTTGGAGACCGAGCACAACTACCGCATTGCAAAGATAGTGCAGAAAGCATCGGTGATCAGACATGTCGTTGGATCAGCTGAAGCAGCATACAGTGAATTCCTCACGTCGTGTGCTTTCAGGTAAGTTCATGATTTTGTGTATGCATAATTCTGTTGTATTTCCCAGCAGTGACATCTATTGGCATTCGACATATCTTTCTTTACAGAGATATGACAAAGCAGTTGTTTGCAGCGTAAACTCGTTCCTGCCACCTCAGAGGCGCCTCGACCCAGCAATGGAAGCGGAGACTGGACGTCTGCTTACTTTACATGCCAACAAGAAACTGGTCCAGCAGGAAATTCGAGACCAGGGTAAAGAAGTTACACTAAAAGATATGCACAACATCAAAGCTCGCACAAGACCATCACACAGCAACAAAGCACTACTCACCGAAATGCGGAATGAAGACGGGGCAGTGACTGAGTTGGTACTCGGCAACTCAAACGAACTGGTAGCCATCCCATACCAGGACACCAAAATGCGCACGATCCAAGTTCGCTTTCCAGAACTTCTGCTGCTGGATGCAACGTACAAGCTTAACGACATGAGGATGCCGCTGAATGTCCTGATGGTGGTTGACGGCGAGAGTGGCGTCATTGCCCTTTGGTTTGTTGCAAACGAGGAGCGGGCCACCATCAGCGGATTGATGGATATCTTCATAAAACACAATGACGCTGACAACATCAAGTGCGTAGTGGCCGACAAGGATATGACGGAACGTGATGTCATACGTGAGAAGCTGCCTGGTGCAGCTTTACAGATCTGCCTCTTCCACACTTTGAGAACATTCCGCAGAGAGGTCACATCTGAAAAGCTTGGCATACGGTCAGATGAGCAGCTGGTCTGCCTTGAGCTGATGCAGAAAATGGCGTATGCCATTGGAGAGGAGGTCTACGGACAACTGTACGAGGCTCTGCAGCAGACGAAGCACAAGGCAGTGATCACATACTTCGATAGCAACTGGCATGGCATCAGGTACCAGTGGGTCGAAACAAGCAACAGAGGAGCTTTCTGACGAGAACGAATAACCGCATCGAAAGCATCAACCAGAAATTGAAGAGTGTCATTACGAAGTTTTCCAACATCGTGACATTCTTCAAGGATCTGAAGGTCAGTGACACATTCTTGCTAATATACTGTTTATGCCAATGCCTTTGAATTCAAAGAACATCAGATACCTGGTAGAAGCAGGATGATTTGCATATTCTTTAAAGTAATCATGATTACATGGTAAAGTAATCATAATCGATTACATTTATTTTCTGAGTAATCATACTTGTACTTGTACATTGTAATAATAATTGTTGTTTTTCAAAATGTTCCTATCTGGAAAGAAATTATTGTAGGTCATGTTTTAAACATATTTGTCAGCCGATATTTATTGCCTGTCCTGTCTGATGTAGGTTGCCTTGAGCATGTTGGAAACTGAGCGCAACTACCGCATTGCAAAGATAGTGCAGAAGACATCAGTAATCAGACATGTCGTTGGATCAGCTGAAGCAGCATACAGTGAATTCCTCACGTCGTGTGCCTTCAGGTAAGTTCATGATTTTGTGTGTGCATAATTTTGTTGTATTTTCCAGCAGTTACATCTATCGACATCTCTTTCTTTCTAGGGTTTAGCAGCGTGACCTCGAGACAACGTACGCATTCACGCACAAAGGAATTGTACTTATATCACTTGGCTTTCTGTCTAGGTATGTCATTGAGCAGTTGTCTGCTGCGCGGTCTCGTGATGACACACATGATGCTGCAACGTCCGCTAGCTGCGACTGTGGTTTCTGGACATTGATGGGCCTGCCATGTCGACACATCTTCCACCACAGATTGTCGGCTAAAGAGGACTTGTTTGCTGGTCACCTGGTGTTGAGACGCTGGCAAAAGACCTTCTATCTTGCCAGCTATGACATCACCAGCATTGTGAATTCTGCTGCACCTAGCACCGATGCATTAGAAATCAGGTATTTGTACAACAATGACTTGGTTGCCGTGTGTTATGATGTGTTTATTAATGTCAAGTTATGTTTATTTTTTTAATGGCATTCGTTTTAAATTATCGCTCTTCCGTACTTAATAAATTATCTTCTTATGTAGTATTGTGTGGATGGATGGGGACAATCTTGAATGATGTGATTAAACTGTTTTGTTAATGTCTGTGCTTGTCTTTAGCACAGTGCCTATGATGAGCAGCATCCCGAAGTCACCAGTTACTGCAACCCGACTACCTCCACCACATCGTCCCCTTTCTCAGCATGAGAGACACCGCAAGGCTAACCAGATTGCCCAGCGACTGGCAGCATTGGCAAGTGAGGCAACTGGCATCCAGTTCGACATCCGCCTTCGTCAGCTGCTGGAAGAGGAGTGGAAACATACCACTGTTGTCGCTGCTTCAACATCCTCTGCCTCGACATCCTCTGCCTCGACATCCTCTGCCTCAACATCCACTGCCTCGACATCCTCTGCCTCGACATCCACTGCCTCGACATCCTCTGCCTCGACATCCACTGCCTCGACATCCTCTGCCTCGACATCCTCTGCCTCGACATCCACTGCCTCGACATCCACTGCCTCGACATCCACTGCCTCGACATCCACTGCCTCGACATCCTCTGCCTCGACATCCTCTGCCTCGACATCCTGTGCTTTGACATCCTCTGCTTCGACATCCATTGTTTTGACATCCTCTGCCTCGACATCCACTGCTTTGACATCCTCTGCTTCGACATCCTCTGCCCCGACATCCACTGCTTTGACATCCTCTGCCTCAACATCCACTGCTTCCACATCCACTGCAAGCATCTTGTGTTGTACAATATGAGCAGGGACCGCTGTGTTTGCGCCTCGATGACATCAAGATGCCTCCCCCCATTCGGAAGCGGGGACATCCCAAAGGTGCTGAAATGACAGTGATTGGTCTGCCAAAGAAGCGCAAGATACTGACTCATCCTGGGTCGTTCCTCAAGAAATCTCCTGAGGAAAAGGAGTCCAGTATGTATTTGTTATTAATAAACTATTGTGACTTGTGCTTGCATGAATGAATTTATTTATTATAAAACCATGTCCAAAGTTCAATGACTTGAGCAGATGCATTTGGCCTGGATTCTGGATCCTGGCCGAAGATAACATGGAAGAACTAAACTTTTTCTGTGGTAACTATAATTTGTGTATGACTGACAATGAATTTATTATTTCTCAAATTCAGGATATTCTGTTTTTCCAGTCATTATCCATTGGGTCTTCAAGGCCGATGTGGCAGAGACAGCACTGAATGGCGGGGAACTGATCGCCACCCGAGCAACTTAGTTTTCGCAGGTCTGCACATTATGCCTGCCCAAGTAAATACTGTGCCCAATAGCTGCAGAATCAAATGCAGTGTCAAACAATTTGATGTCTAGCAGTGTTATTGTATATTCCAGGTTGGATTCCTTCATGAAAACAAGCAGTTGTTAAGAGCATGAAACTAGCACTTAACTTAGATTGTAATGTTACAATGTGTGTGTTCCAGACCAGGTTCCTTGACCTTTGACCAGTACCCTGACGTGCTGCAGCTGATCGACCTGGTGTTGACGCTGCCAGCACATTCTGCTGACTGCGAGAGGAGATTCTTGCAAGCCAAGCTTGTGAAGAACAACTGGTGAAGCAAGCTCTGTAACACTGCCATCACTGACAGCGGTGCGACACACGCCTACTGAGGCCGAATACGACCCAGTAGATGCTGTGCGCCACTGGAATGTGAAGAATGTACGTCAGCCGAACCAGAAGTATAGCAGCAAAGAAGACTGTGACAGTTACCTGGCTGCAGCTCTCGCCAGGTTGGCAGAGTCTACAGAGTGAGCTACATGCTGATGAGCAGGTTTGCTGGTGAGCAGGTTTGCTCATCAGTGGTGAGCACTGTTGTTGGTGTATATATTATATTGATGTATATTTGTTGTTTGGTGCATTAAATATGTTAGTTTTGTGTTCGGCACATTACTTCGCTAAAATTTGGGCTATTTGTGGACTACCAGATATTTCTGTGGACTGCCAGATTTTCTAACCAGGTAGTCCTGCTGACTACCAGAATTTTTTGACTTATTTCTACCCCTGCTGGAGACATACATGCTAGGAACAGCTGACCAACAACGACTGGTAGATAGATTATCTCATCGAGGAACTGACAATTGCCGACGCGGTATGGATCTGCACATTTGACTGTACAATGTTGCACTTTATTAGTGTTTTCCAAAGAAGCATATTATTAAATGTTTATTATCCTGTCTTTGTATCCACAGCGCAGACAAAGTGAGAGTTACAGACTCTTGGGAAGAAAGAGAGGATCCATGCTCTTGCTTAGCTTCGCAAACAGGACATCGCCCAGAAGAATAAAGCCATTATTGCTGAGGGTGGGCAGTCGGCGGATTTGATGTGCGAACGACAGTCGGATGGTCCAAAGGTGATGTGTTCGTGATGTAGGGGGTGTTTCAGGAAGCATATTTCTACAAGCACGTCAAAATATGTCAGTCCTGAGAGCAACACACGGCCATGCGTGCTCTAGGAATCCAGTCTATGGTCCAGCCATCTTCATCTTCTATCGCTCTAACCACATCTGAATGGGATAAAGTTCCGTCAAATATGGAGAAGGATGAAGTCTACGACAAAATCATGGCAGACGACACAATCCTGCAAATAGGGAAGCATGTGTTTGACACTAGGAAGCCAGCAAAGCATAAAGATGCCAAGGAGAAAGCCGGTACAGCCATGCATCAGTCAGCCAAACTGGTGGATGCCACAGAAGGGGTTAATAAAGCAGCTGACCTATTTGTGGTTGCAAACTTCACCAGCTGGAAGAAGGAGTGAGGGTCATCTGCCAGGGAGGTCCCACCTCTCAGAATCTGGTGAAAGCTGGCCTTATGGTGGCCATAGGTTCGCTGATAAGAATGTCAGCAAAAATTATGGTTACTGACCATATTATCCAGTAGAAGAATGACATGACAAGAAGTGGAATGATTTGAGGTTTTCAAAGTTAATTATGCTAAGAACTTTGCAGTAGCAGAGTCAAATGAGCGGTTAGTCTGCCTTGAGCTGATGCAGAAAATGGCTTATGCTGCAGGAGAGGAGGTCTAAGGACAACTGTACGAGACTCTGCAGCAGACGACGCACAAGACAGTGATCACGTACTTCAATAACAACTGGCATTGCATCAGGGAGCAGTGGGTCAAAGGGTTGAAGCAGCAACAGAGGAGCTTTCTGACAAGAAAGAACAACCGCGTCGAAAACATCAACCAGAAATTTAAGAGTGTCATCATGAAGTTCTCCAACATTGTGACATTCTTCAAGGATCTGAAGGTCAGTAACGCATTCTTGCTAATATATTGTTTAACTTGTTTATGTTTATGTTCGCAAACAGGACATCGCCCAGAAGAATAAAGCCATTATTGCTGAGGGTGGGCAGTCGGCGGATTTGATGTGCGAACGACAGTCGGATGGTCCAAAGGTGATGTGTTCGTGATGTAGGGGGTGTTTCAGGAAGCATATTTCTACAAGCACGTCAAAATATGTCAGTCCTGAGAGCAACACACGGCCATGCGTGCTCTAGGAATCCAGTCTATGGTCCAGCCATCTTCATCTTCTATCGCTCTAACCACATCTGAATGGGATAAAGTTCCGTCAAATATGGAGAAGGATGAAGTCTACGACAAAATCATGGCAGACGACACAATCCTGCAAATAGGGAAGCATGTGTTTGACACTAGGAAGCCAGCAAAGCATAAAGATGCCAAGGAGAAAGCCGGTACAGCCATGCATCAGTCAGCCAAACTGGTGGATGCCACAGAAGGGGTTAATAAAGCAGCTGACCTATTTGTGGTTGCAAACTTCACCAGCTGGAAGAAGGAGTGAGGGTCATCTGCCAGGGAGGTCCCACCTCTCAGAATCTGGTGAAAGCTGGCCTTATGGTGGCCATAGGTTCGCTGATAAGAATGTCAGCAAAAATTATGGTTACTGACCATATTATCCAGTAGAAGAATGACATGACAAGAGGTGGAATGATTTGAGGTTTTCAAAGTTAATTATGCTAAGAACTTTGCAGTAGCAGAGTCAAATGAGCGGTTAGTCTGCCTTGAGCTGATGCAGAAAATGGCTTATGCTGCAGGAGAGGAGGTCTAAGGACAACTGTACGAGACTCTGCAGCAGACGACGCACAAGACAGTGATCACGTACTTCAATAACAACTGGCATTGCATCAGGGAGCAGTGGGTCAAAGGGTTGAAGCAGCAACAGAGGAGCTTTCTGACAAGAAAGAACAACCGCGTCGAAAACATCAACCAGAAATTTAAGAGTGTCATCATGAAGTTCTCCAACATTGTGACATTCTTCAAGGATCTGAAGGTCAGTAACGCATTCTTGCTAATATATTGTTTAACTTGTTTATGTAATAGCAGAAATGGAGTATTCATACTCTGTAATCATAGGCAACTTTCAGAGTAATCGTAACAGTAAAACATGGACAACAATAACTAGTTAGAACCAACAATAACTAGTTAGAACACTAGATATTGTCTTACCAACATAAAAAGATCAATGCCTTCGAATTTTTACATTAATCGATTACATTTGTACAAAAAACATAATATTTGTCTGCCAATATTTATTGCCTGTCCTGTCTGATGTAGGTTGCCTTGTGCATGTTGGAGACCGAGCACAACTACCGCATTGCAAAGATAGTGCAGAAAGCATCGGTGATCAGACATGTCGTTGGATCAGCTGAAGCAGCATACAGTGAATTCCTCACGTCGTGTGCCTTCAGGTAAGTTCATGATTTTGTGTATGCATAATTCTGTTGTATTTCCCAGCAGTGACATCTATTGGCATTCGACATATCTTTCTTTACAGAGATATGACAAAGCAGTTGTTTGCAGCGTAAACTCGTTCCTGCCACCTCAGAGGCGCCTCGACCCAGCAATGGAAGCGGAGACTGGACGTCTGCTTACTTTACATGCCAACAAGAAACTGGTCCAGCAGGAAATTCGAGACCAGGGTAAAGAAGTTACACTAAAAGATATGCACAACATCAAAGCTCGCACAAGACCATCACACAGCAACAAAGCACTACTCACCGAAATGCGGAATGAAGACGGGGCAGTGACTGAGTTGGTACTCGGCAACTCAAACGAACTGGTAGCCATCCCATACCAGGACACCAAAATGCGCACGATCCAAGTTCGCTTTCCAGAACTTCTGCTGCTGGATGCAACGTACAAGCTTAACGACATGAGGATGCCGCTGAATGTCCTGATGGTGGTTGACGGCGAGAGTGGCGTCATTGCCCTTTGGTTTGTTGCAAACGAGGAGCGGGCCACCATCAGCGGATTGATGGATATCTTCATAAAACACAATGACGCTGACAACATCAAGTGCGTAGTGGCCGACAAGGATATGACGGAACGTGATGTCATACGTGAGAAGCTGCCTGGTGCAGCTTTACAGATCTGCCTCTTCCACACTTTGAGAACATTCCGCAGAGAGGTCACATCTGAAAAGCTTGGCATACGGTCAGATGAGCAGCTGGTCTGCCTTGAGCTGATGCAGAAAATGGCGTATGCCATTGGAGAGGAGGTCTACGGACAACTGTACGAGGCTCTGCAGCAGACGAAGCACAAGGCAGTGATCACATACTTCGATAGCAACTGGCATGGCATCAGGTACCAGTGGGTCGAAACAAGCAACAGAGGAGCTTTCTGACGAGAACGAATAACCGCATCGAAAGCATCAACCAGAAATTGAAGAGTGTCATTACGAAGTTTTCCAACATCGTGACATTCTTCAAGGATCTGAAGGTCAGTGACACATTCTTGCTAATATACTGTTTATGCCAATGCCTTTGAATTCAAAGAACATCAGATACCTGGTAGAAGCAGGATGATTTGCATATTCTTTAAAGTAATCATGATTACATGGTAAAGTAATCATAATCGATTACATTTATTTTCTGAGTAATCATACTTGTACTTGTACATTGTAATAATAATTGTTGTTTTTCAAAATGTTCCTATCTGGAAAGAAATTATTGTAGGTCATGTTTTAAACATATTTGTCAGCCGATATTTATTGCCTGTCCTGTCTGATGTAGGTTGCCTTGAGCATGTTGGAAACTGAGCGCAACTACCGCATTGCAAAGATAGTGCAGAAGACATCAGTGATTAGACATGTCGTTGGATCAGCTGAAGCAGCATACAGTGAATTCCTCACATCGTGTGCCTTCAGGTAAGTTCATGATTTTGTGTGTGCATAATTTTGTTGTATTTTCCAGCAGTTACATCTATCGACATCTCTTTCTTTCTAGGGTTTAGCAGCGTGACCTCGAGACAACGTACGCATTCACGCACAAAGGAATTGTACTTATATCACTTGGCTTTCTGTCTAGGTATGTCACTGAGCAGTTGTCTGCTGCGCGGTCTCGTGATGACACACATGATGCTGCAACGTCCGATGGGCCTGCCATGTCAACACATCTTCCACCACAGATTGTCGGCTAAAGAGGACTTGTTTGCTGGTCACCTGGTGTTGAGACGCTGGCAAAAGACCTTCTATCTTGCCAGCTATGACATCACCAGCATTGTGAATTCTGCTGCACCTAGCACCGATGCATTAGAAATCAGGTATTTATACAACAATGACTTGGTTGCCGTGTGTTATGATGTGTTTATTAATGTCAAGTTAAGTTTATTTTTTTAATGGCATTCGTTTTAAATTATCGCTCTTCCGTACTTGATAAATTATCTTCTTATGTAGTATTGTGTGGATGGATGGGGACAATCTTGAATGATGTGATTAAACTGTTTTGTTAATGTCTGTGCTTGTCTTTAGCACAGTGCCTGTGATCAGCAGCATCCCGAAGTCACCAGTTACTGCAACCCGACTACCTCCACCACATCGTCCCCTTTCTCAGCATGAGAGACACCGCAAGGCTAACCAGATTGCCCAGCGACTGGCAGCATTGGCAAGTGAGGCAACTGGCATCCAGTTCGACATCCGCCTTCGTCAGCTGCTGGAAGAGGAGTGGAAGCATACCACTGTTGTCGCTGCTTCGACATTCTCTGCTTCGACATTCTCTGCCTCGACATCCACTGCTTCGACATCCACTGCCTCGACATCCACTGCCTCGACATCCACTGCCTCGACATCCACTGCTTCGACATCCACTGCTTCGACATCCACTGCTTCGACATCCTCTGCCTCGACATCCACTGCCTCGACATCCTCTGCCTCGACATCCACTGCTTTGACATCCTCTGCTTCGACATCCTCTGCCCCGACATCCATTGCTTTGACATCCTCTGCCTCAACATCCACTGCTTCCACATCCACTGCAAGCATCTTGTGTTGTACAATATGAGCAGGGACCGCTGTGTTTGCGTCTCGATGATATCAAGATGCCTCCCCCCATTCGGAAGCGGGGACATCCCAAAGGTGCTGAAATGACAGTGATTGGTCTGCCAAAGAAGCGCAAGATACTGACTCGTCCTGGGTCGTTCCTCAAGAAATCTCCTGAGGAAAAGGAGTCCAGTATGTATTTGTTATTAATAAACTATTGTGACTTGTGCTTGCATGAATGAATTTATTTATTATAAAACCATGTCCAAAGTTCAATGACTTGAGCAGATGCACTTGGCCTGGATTCTGGATCCTGGCCGAAGATAACATGGAAGAACTAAACTTTTTCTGTGGTAACTATAATTTGTGTATGACTGACAATGTATTTATTATTTCTCAAATTCAGGATATTCTGTTCTTCCAGTCATTATCCATTGGGTCTTCAAGGCCGATGTGGCAGAGACAGCACTGAATGGCGGGGAACTGATCGCCACCCGAGCAGTGGAGAAGCGTCCCGAGAAGGTCCCCATGAAAGTCACAGACGAGACTGTGGACCTGAACCGGGTACGGAAGTACTTTACGGTAGCAGGATGGGACGCCCTTCTGTGTGTGGTTGGTAAGGTCACACAGAAAGGTGTGTGGAAATGTAAGGCACCTGACGGGGATGTTGACAGTGGTTTATCATTGGGATGTGATGCCTGCCTTGATTGGTTCCATGGTAGATGTGTGGGCATTAGTACTGCACCCAAGAAAGCAACTTGGATTTGCAATGGATGCCATGCATGTCTGTGATCATGTCAGCTAGTTAAGCAAGAATTCTCTGTTCCCCTATATTTATTTACCTACTAGTATACTCACAATTTTCAACCCATCATCAAAACATTGCAGAAGGAACGAAACCAAAAAAATGACTGGAGCAATGTTTTCACAGCGATATATTTTACCCACTCGGGTAACCCTGGCACTTGAAGGCTTCGAGGTTGGTCTTCTGCAGATGGGCAACTGTTTGGGAAATGAAATGTGTATATACAGTCGCGCCTCGTTATAACGCGGTAGTCGGGGTCCACGAAATGAATCCGCGTTATAAATGGGGCGCGTTATAAACGTGGCGGGTTCCCGTATCTGCCGTAAGGGGCGCTACGACGATGACCGACACCACCGCTGCAAGAAGAACGCCATCTTCGCATAGAAGCCAAAGTGTGCACGTCGCGCAGTCTATATGGAGTTTATGAAGCTTATTAAACTGCCAGCCAACGTCAATGTGTATTCTGTTTAAATGCCATACACTGTTGGACACTGTTGAATGTTGAACTGAATAAAATTCATGAATTGTGTACTGTTTTTAAATAAACAACGAACCAAGAAGCGGTCAACTGAACGATAATATGGTACCGCTGACATAAGATCTAAAATAATGACCTGGCACTCAGCAGCCGAATACGCAAATGATTTGACAAACGCTGTGTTTGAGTTTATTAAGGATTTAAAGCTATAAGTACGCTCACAATTGGCGTAACTTCGTCTTTTAATCAATATCAAAATACCAATTTAGAAAGCACATTTACCGTGCCGAACAATATTATGATTCACCAATCCATATGCGGTTGACGAATTAATATTTTGGCACACCAGTACAGGCAGTAGCTTTGCGTTCATCGCAGCGAAAAGCTAATATTTGTTACGCAATGTTAGCTTACTGATCTTGCCTACTAAGCTGTACTAAAACGTATTTAACCCATTCTTAAGCAAGGCGTATTTGTGAATTTCAATTGCACTTTACAAAGGCTGCCGCCTGGCGCCAATACCAAGCGAACTCGCGATCCGCGGAAGCCATGACCATGACTAGCAGATTGGAAACGATTCGTTTGATGTCGGCGCAAAACAAACAATACTTCGCTCCACATTTACTCTTCCTAAAGTTAAAATTGACCATAATTATAGTCAAAGAAACTTATACCTTTGATAGCATTGGCAGTGCAGAATAAACAGCGGCAACGTAGTGACGCGCCTGACACTTGATTCATTGCAGTTGTACGTCATTCGTCAACGTTAAATTTATCGACCGTTAACTAGTCTTTCAAATATACACATGTCGTGGACAAAGACTTCACACAAAACAATCGATAGTTATTGCTGTGTTAATATTGTTTGTCACAGCGCCCATTTCCCCCCTGGCGGCAGAAATTCGGGGTCCACGACCGACCGCGTTATAACCGAATCCGCGTTATAACGGGGCGCGTTATAACGAGGCGCGACTGTAGTTGTACATAAAATATGTAAATATGTTACTAGTGCAATAGCATGTCATCACCCATGCAACCACTCGGCCAGTCATTGTCTCAACCAATCATCTGCTTATGTTATCTTTTTCATGTCTGGTCTTCACTCACATTTCTCATTGTATTTCATTGTTACTCTACACTAGTTATCATCCATATCCACGCAACAACTCTGCTAGTCATTGTCACAACAGATCATCTGCTTACGTTATCTTTTTCATATCTGGTCATTACTTACATTTCTCATTGTATTTCATTGGTACTCAACACTTTCCTTTCACTCAGTCACCTATACAGTTTTCTTCAACCCTGACACTAACAACACTCTCTTTACTTGTTACTGGTGTTTTGCAATTATATGTTAATAGGATGACATGTTCAGTCTGCAACAGCCCTGCAAGCACAAGCAAGACAGCTGAACTAATGTTAACTCTACACTGCTAGATTCTGCTGTTATAGTAGTAGTTTTTTACATTAGTATGTTCTATGTAGAAACGTTTTACATTTAGTGAATTCCGTATAGAAGTGTTTTATATTTAGTGTGTTCTGTGTACCTGTTTTTACATTAGTATGTTCCGTGAAGATGTGTTTTACGTTTAGTGTTCCATGTAGGTATGGTTTACATTTAGTGTGTTCCGTGATTGTGTTTTACATTTAGTGTGTAGAGATGTTAATAAATAAGTATAAATAGAAAAAAAATAGAAATAATATAATAAAATTATAGTATATAAATATAGTCAAATAGGATATAAAGTAGACAGTTTGTAGATATGATTTCCGAATGTTCAACAATTAATA
Organism: Paraescarpia echinospica; assembly: GCA_020002185.1. Classification (NCBI taxonomy): domain Eukaryota; kingdom Metazoa; phylum Annelida; class Polychaeta; order Sabellida; family Siboglinidae; genus Paraescarpia; species Paraescarpia echinospica. The sequence continues at coordinate 61,936,757 of CM034538.1, read as the reverse complement.
AAACTATACTGATTTTTACTACATTACTGCTTTGAGTTTGTAAGTCTTAATTATTGTAATGTGTCTAATATATTCAATGAATATTAAATATAATGGCTTATGCAAACAAAAGTAATACAGATAACAATAACGGCTTATGCAAACAAAAGTAATACAGATAACAATAACGGCTTATGCAAACAAAAGTAATACAGATAACAATAACGGCTTATGCAAACAAAAACTCCCGTACTTTTAGAATCGAGTGCTAAAGGTACTGCAATATTATTGTGCTACTTTTAGAACCGAAGGCTAAGACGGTTTACATTTCCTCATCATCAAGAACAATTGCCTTACTTTTAGAACCGAGTGCCAAAGGTACGGCAGTATGAGTGCCGTACTTTTAGAACCGAGGGCTAACATACAGTTACGCATATACATCAACATGCACGCGCAGGTGCAAACTTGTGTACTTTTAGAAACGAGTGCTAAATATATGGAAATTTAACTGCCGTACTTCTAGAATCGAGCGCTAAAGATACGGCTCACGTTTAAAAATCATGCGATGCGCATATCGACTGCCGTACCAGAGAAACTCGCGTACTTTTAGAAACGAGTGCTAAAGATACGGCAATTTAACTGCCGTACTTCTAGAACCGAGCGCTAAAGATACGGCTCACATATGAAAATCATGCGATGCGCATATCGACTGCCATACCAGAAAAAATCACGTACTTTTAGAAACATATGCTAAAGATACGACAATTTAACTGCTGTACTTCTAGAACAGAGTGCTAAAGATACAGCTCACGTATGAAAATCATGCGCATATAGACTGCCGTACCTTTAGACAAGTGATGCTAAAAATACAACTCATTTAACCAGAAATAAAAGCATGCGCATGGGCAGAATGAGTGCCGTACTTTTAGAATGGAGATCTAAACGTACGGCTCACCTACTCATAGCCACTGCCTTTCAAGAAAGGCAGACAAGTATAAGCTCTTGCCAGGTAAATGAAGTATCAAGTGGAAGACTGTAATGTTACGGCAGCAGAACAGATGGTCGAACACAGTATGATCAACAGAAATCAGTTGTTTACCCATTTTCAAGAGGGACGGACAGGTGTAACTGTAAGCCCATGTTGATGAACACTCATCAACAGAAAGAAGAACCAAGGAGTAACATAATGTGACAACAGCACATACAGCTACATCAGACCAACAGCACATACAGCTGCACCAGACCAACAACACATACAGCTACATCAGACCAACAGCACATACAGCTGCACCAGACCAACAACACATACAGCTGCATCAGACCAACAGCACATACAGCTGCACCAGACCAACAACACATACAGCTGCATCAGACCAACAGCACATACAGCTGCACCAGACCAACAACACATACAGCTGCATCAGACCAACAGCACATACAGCTGCACCAGACCAACAACACATACAGCTGCATCAGACCAACAGCACATACAGCTGCACCAGACCAACAACACATACAGCTGCATCAGACCAACAGCACATACAGCTGCACCAGACCAACAACACATACAGCTGCATCAGACCAACAGCACATACAGCTGCACCAGACCAACAACACATACAGCTGCATCAGACCAACAGCAGGGGTAGAACTTCAGCATTTATTTTACTAGACAGCAGGACTAGTAAAGACAAAAGTTTACTAGTCCTGCAAATAAAAAAACTTAGCACAAATTTAGGTCACAACAATTTTATTTAAAACACAAAAAACCACAGTGTCTTCCAGGCCTGGCGTTAACACTGCCTGTCAGTCAGTCAGTGTCACTCAGAGTCGGAGGCACTACTCACTGTCATCACAGTCGGTGTCACTGCTGTCAGTGTAACTACTACAGTCGGGCCTTGGCCTAAGCGGCTGAGTGTCTGGCCTCCGGGCTCCACCAGCACTCCACAGCTCGATTGCCTCCTTCGGTTCAAATGCAGCGATGTCTGGTGAACTCAGCTGAATGATCAACAAACCTTCAAATAGCCACGCTGTCGTTTCTGCTGGTCGTACAGCGTGTCCCGTTCTCGCTTTTCCACCTTGCGTTTAACTTCTGGTTTTGCAACCCCAGTTAAATAACGATGCATCGTGCGTAAACGTAACAAAATAATTAGTAATGAATTAACAAAATAATTGATGTAGAACTGAAGATGTGAACCGTATTCGAAATCCGCGCATTTGAAAATAGATTAGGAAATAGACGCACAAAAATGGACGCCAATTGCGCTCATTAGCCGGTACCCCTCTACATGATACGCTAAGCCAAACAAAACGGTCGTTTCAGATTTCTATGTCACACAACAACCAATCAAAAGTACCGTTTCACTGTCGATTCACATTAGGTGAAGATTTACTTTGTCAATTGTACGGTTGGTGGCGCCACGCAACACGCTGATTTTTACTAGACAGCCGGACTAGTTGGTAGGCCGGGTTTACTAGTCCGCCGTAATCTTTACTAGTGTACGGACTAGCGGACTAGTGGGTAGTTCTACCCCTGAACAGCACATATAACTGCACCAGACCAACAGCACATACAGCTGCACCAGACCAACAACACATACAGCTGCATCAGACCAACAGCACATACAACTGCACCAGACCAACAGCACATACAGCTGCACCAGACCAACAACACATACAGCTGCATCAGACCAACTGGTTAGCCAAGGAAACGCCTGCCCTGTACATTATGGATGTAACACATGAAACACTATGTAAAAACATGGATATATCAAGTCTTACTTTCAGTAGATCCTACAACATTATAAACCACTGTCCAGCACCACAAGATCAGCCAAGTGACACCTCTCCAAGCAAGGAGACTAGTGGAGCCAGACATGCCACTAGTTCAAGCCAACTTGTATTCCACTAGGGTGACTGGGCTGGCCAATCAAGTGACCACTGACATTACATAACACCTCAAACAGACCATTGACCCACCCCCCTCTGCCTAGCTCAATGCTGACAAAGACCTTCTTATCCTTCACCATAAAATCTACCCCTATTGATCAGTTAAGGCTTGAGAAATAGAAACTTTTTTGTTTTTAGCATTTTCAGTTTGAAAAATCATCTTTCATTTTTGGCTCATTGCTTTTCACGAAATAAAACCAAAGTGTGTAATAAAGTGACTTCTGTAGCAGGTCGGTTTTGTTGGAGTTGTAACTTTATGCATAAAATAAAAACAGAGTGTCTTTTGAGCAGTGTTTAAGCACCGACGAAGCACTAAAATCCAACAATGCGCCCACCTTTGGAAAGCTCCGTCTCCCCATCAAGATGTGATCAATGTCAACATACAGGAACAAATGACCCACCTTTCTCACCGAGTGCTTTCCTATGAACCTTCACAAGCTTCTGGTTCTTCACTTCGTACCAGCCACTGTACGGCTGTCCAACGACTGCGTCAAGGGTAAACTTCATCATCTCCATCCATACCAGGCTGAAGTTACAAGAACACCAACAATTTAAACATTGTCTGGAACGGAAGTCATATACACCTGTACACTTAACCACATGCAAAGTTCTACAAATAAATTTATATGGGATTTTTCGATTGTCAAATATTTTTGTTTATAAATTACACATCAAATACAGCTTCAAAAACATTTCCATTCCATCTATTGTTGACATATTTTCTTATTTACAACTTTTGTCATCAAGTTTTTATAACAATTACACGACCATTGATTGACCAGTCACAAGTAAACAATGCATGCTGTAATATATTGGCTTCAATGATCATTTTGTATTTAGAATCCAAAGTGTTCTTCTCACTGAAACAGAACCAGTAAACCAAGACGAAGCCACCAAACCAGGCTGCTTAACTATTATGTATAACTGCCTTGATCTAGACAAAGTGACAGGGGGTCACAGCTGAGTAAACAATGGGCAGGATGCCAGGGCTACTTGTTTTATAGATCTGTCCTACAACCTTGATCCAGGACTTCTATTTGTTACTAATGACAAGGATGATGTAATCTTTATGACCACATAAGATATGAAGTCACCCTCCCCAAGATTCACTGCCCTTATGGCATCCAGAAAATTCATTGCTCGGATCTAAGATAAAGGCAGTTTATTGGGCTTGAAATATGTATATGAATCAAATACAAGGCTCAAATACAAACACAAAGTTCTACAAATATGTCACTTTTGCAATAGGCCAATTGAACCTTGTCTATAATATTGTCAATGACAGAGCACCAATTTATTTGTCCGATCCTTTCAACGTAACACGCAAAGAGCATGGTATAAATACAAGATCTAGTACTTTGTCTCTTCATGTGCAGTATCTTTCAGTCAAACTTCTTTTTACTATGGAATGAATTGCCATATAACATACAAGGTGCTATGAACAAGAACCAATTTAAACATTTAGTGAAATAGTTTTTGTTCAATTATCTTATACAATATATGTTTGCTATGTATGTATATTGGTGTAGATTATCTCCCGTTGGTTGCATTCGATATAATTATTCTGAAAACGAGCCCAAGCTCGGCGATACCTAGTCGACTTGTAGGCTCATTCGCTTTTATTGTTTTGAATAAAACTGGATTCATGTGGAACCGTAAGATAACTGCTTGTTCCTCTATGATGACTAGTGTTTGCATTACATCGGAGTATTGCACAATAACTCATTCTGACGCTCGTTTCGATCCAAAAGCTATCCTTGTAAACATGCTCTGAATACATAGAAAGGGTCGGCCTGATGCGAGTGCGAGTCATACCACGTGATCGCCTAGCTCATTAAATTTTTATTTTCCGCGGGAATCGCAACACAAATGGGTTTAAAATTGAATTTATGCTACAAATGTATTTTTCTGTATTTTTGTTATGTTCTCGAATGTTACATACAATGTTAAACTTTGTGTACACATGGAAAACGGATTTTAGCTAATGCCTTGTTTTTATCTCCTTTAAAAATGCTAGTTTACAATATCTAAAGTTCAGCAAAAATTATCTCTGTGTGGTTACATGAATGCAGATTGAATGTTGGCAAGTGCAAGATAGATTTTACAGTGCCACAGCGGACTACGCAGAACCAAATTATAGTCTTTATCACCAATTTCTAATTATGCGCCTGCCTCAAGAACAGTGCGCTCGGCAGCAGGGTTGGGGTCAATTATAATCGTGATTTTGTAATTAATTACAATTACGGTGTAATTAAAATATTTGAAAGTATCATAATTGTAACTGATTTTGTGTGTCGTAATTGTAAATGGCCATTGTAAATGCCTTAATTGTTCAATTACAATTCAATTACTTTCCCATAGTTTCTCCAATTGTGGGTGAAATTCCCAGAACTTTTTTTTTATTTCATTATGAAAACCAAGGCTGCTTCTCTCTGAAATCACCTTCCCTCTCATACTCCCCATTTTTGGGGGTGTTATAGTCAGACAGTGACTCTTTCTGGTGAACATGGGCAGATAACAGCTGTCTGCCTGTCCTGCCACAGTCATGTTGCCTAAAGCATTTAGCAGTGTCTTTCCAAACAATCATGATGCACTAATCAACACAAGACGACAAAAGACAATGTTTATTCGCAATGGGCCCATCAAGTTATACTGATTGCTAAGCCTGGATATGGATAAAAATCAACCTCAAATAAAAAGGAAATACTGTGCACAACACTAATTAGTTTGTCAATTTGATTTTGCCAAATTGGCAAAGTTTATTTTTCTTTTCGCCAAATATGGATTCGTTTCGCCAATGACGAATGGCGATTGATTAGCGCGAGCCCAGGTTCTTATAGTTACTTTTAGGTAAAATACTACAATAAAATAAGTTAAAAAGAAAAAAATGGGCCAAGTGGCCCTGAAGTCCTTTGGACTAATACGTCTATATGTGACCCTGGCTGACCAAATGAGTGATAAGTCAAAAAAAATTTAACATTGTTTTCTTACATCCTTGTAAAGGTTTGGTAGGGTGCTTTACATGGTTTCAAAAATTATGACTGCTACAAAAATTTGTGAAGTTATGGAGCATTGAACATGGTAGGGGTCAAAAAGTGAAAATGAAGAAAACGGCTGCTGAAGTTTTACATTATACAGCTGTATACTTTCTTTGACATTTTACTCCTAAACTTATATTTTATTTATCTACTCACGATTGCATATATGTAAATATTATATCTATTATTTATTCTATATATATACATAAAGTGTCTTATATATCTTAATAATGTTTAAATAACAGCTTTATATATACATATTTTTATTTATCTATTTTTAGTAATTAAATAAAATTGTTCTGTTTTTTAATTATTATATCAAATTTGTATTTTATATCTACTGTGCACATACCTTTGCTAAATTTTAATGTTTTATATATTAGCTTCTTGTACAGCACTCTGAGCATTTTATTGGAAATTGCGCTCTATAAAAAATAAATATTATTATTATATGCAAATGGATTGCATGGAAATATTACATGCACAACATTAAAATGTGGCACACAGTATGCAATATGTATGTTATGTTGCAATGATACATTGGAAGTACAAATGTGCTGCTACAAAGACTTATAAAGTTATGCCAGATTATGTCTTTATGTGTAAAACTAAGAGGACAGATTATATGAGAGCAAAAGGTAGACTCACTGTTTGACACAGTTTAAAACCTACAGGCAACTGTCCAGTTTAACAGAGGTCTAGTGGCTTAATGATGTCTGTTGACACATGCTACTGTCAGTGACCAATTACAGATTAGTCACAGTTTCCATCAAACAATAGCAGGCAGAGAATCTTAGCTCCACAGCTGGGTGTAATACACAACAAGTGATAAATATATGATACACTGGAAGTACAAATGTGCTGCTACAAAATTGTGTAAAGTTATGCCAGATTATGTCTTTATGTATAAAATTAAGAGGACAGATTATTTGAGAGGAAAGGTAGTCTAAAGAAAAGAAAATATATGCAAATGGATTGTATGGAAATATTACATGCACAACATTCAAATGTAGCACACAGTATGTAATATGTATGTTATGTTGCAATGATACACTGGAAGTACAAATGTGCTGCTACAAAGACTTATCAAGTTATGCCAGATTATGTCTTCATGTGTAAAACTAAGAGGACAGACTATTTGAGAGCAAAAGGTAGACTCACTGTTTGACACAGTTTAAAACCTGCAGGCAACTGTCCAGTTTAACAGGGGTCTAGTGGCTTAATGCTGTCTGTTGACACAAGCTACTGCCAGTGACCAATTACAGATTAGTTACAGTTTCCATCAAACAATAGCAGGCAGAGAATCTTAGCTCCACAGCTGGGTGTAATACACAACCAGAGCCACCACTGATTCATGGTCAAGTAGATTAGCTCAATGCACCAACTAAGACAATACACAACACTGTGAGTGACAGTGTCCAGAGTGAGGCCTAAGCAGTGTCCTCATTGCTGAATAGATCAATTAAACCTGCCAAGTGGTTGACATTCTGCACAAGTGTTCATTAATCTTTAGTGATTGTTCAGAACACCAGACTGACCACATACCTAAACAAAGCGAATGTAATAGGTGAAGAACAGGCAGTGTTCAGATAGGGGTATTGGTTGAATTGTATTTGTCTTGACACAAAAGGCTTTATTGTGCCTTCATCGATTGATTGTAAGAAAGCATTTGATTTAGTAGACCGGTTCTCACTGTGGTCTAAGATAATTCCATATGGTATTAATGGTAATGTGTTGAAAGTTGTATACAACATGTACAAAAATGCTAAATCATGTATAAATCAGGGCTAGGCTGTGTCAGCCTTCTTCTCATGTGATGTAGAGGTATGGCAAGGAGAAAACGTGTGTCCTTTATTATTTGCTATTTACCTGAATCATTTTGAACACTGTTAGTTACAATTATAACGGACTTGACATGGAAGCTGGTGAAATTTACAACAACCTTAGTGATGCTGATGTAGAAAATGTATGTTCTGCTATATGCTGATGACACTAGAATGATTCAATCAAATACAGATTTCTTGCTTGTGTATAGCGGAACTATGTCAACTCTTCTAATGGTTGACATTTGGTTGTTTCAGGTGTCAACTATATTGTGAATTTGTAATTATTAGTCTATATTGATACAATTGATTTACACAGTACCATGTCTACACAAGGCATGGCAAGCGTAAACAGAACAGTAGAATGCATTTGATATCAATAAGTGTAGGATATTTCACTCTATAGTTGTCCAGAATATTAATTTTCTATGTTTGTCACCTACAGGTTTCTACAGACAATACATCTTTAACCAATAGACACCACAGTCACACCATTTTATAATAATTAAATGAACATCAAAATAAACACAACTTGCAATTACAGAAAATCAATAGTTTTGAAGATAAAAAGTGTTAGGCAACTGTTCAGTCTAACAGGGGTCAAGTGTGTCTACTCTGCCTGGGCACTGCGACCAATTAAAGATTAGTCAAGGTCTCAATGGAACAGTAGCACTAGGCTGCAGAGATTAGTCATGGTGTTGACTTTGTGGCACATTAAACAAAATCTCCTGTTGGGGGTGGTCTCAAGGGCCTTTTTCAAAACCACATCACTAGATAATGTAAAACTTTTGCAGTTTGGGGGCCCCTTAGGTGCCCTTAGAATGATTCAATCAAATACAGATTTCTTGTATATAGTGGCAGCACCCTAAGATACATCTATGCAAAATTAGAAAAAAAGTCGAACAGTTTTTGAAAAAATAGGCCAAATGTTACATTTTTACCAGTTTTGGGGTCCTTGGAGGCCCTAGGGAGCCCTTAAAATGATTCAATCAAATACAGATTTCTTGTGCATAGTGGCAGTGCCCTAAGATATGTCTATGCAAAATAAGAGAAAAAGTTGCTGAACGGTTTCTGAGATACGGCAGCTAACGGCGGACGCAGAGTGATGGCAACAGTTCCTTGGACCTTCGGCCAAAGGACTAAAAATAGGCAAAATGTAATTTTTTTTAACGAGTTTTGGGGTCCTTTGAGGCCCTAGAGAGCCCTTAGAATGATTCAATCAAATACAGATTTCTCGTGCATAGTGACAGTGCCCTAGTAAGATGTCTATGCAAAATTTGACAAAAAGTTGCTGAACGGTTTCTGAGATACAGCAGCTAACAGCGGACGCAGAGTGATGGCATCTTCGGCCCAAAGGACTAAAAACTGTCTGAGCTCCCTACCCTAGCCCCAGACAAAAGGGTTTGACTAAAAGGCGCATGACCACGCACGACCACGAAGTTAACAAAAGACCACGCACGACCATGTAATATAATATGTTGGTAGATAATTTGGCCATTCATGGTATATATGTGGTTTGTGTGTGCATTATTAAAAAATTTTAGTCTGTATTTCACCCAGGAGTTACATCATTTAGGCATTTTATCCGATCTTCCGGACGAGTATTTAGTCTTCGCACAGTAGCGCTACCTGGCAAATGGAACCGTAAAGTTACAAGCGATGATTAAAGTTTCAAATTTTGTTACTCCAATGTGAAGAACATATCTGAAATTTGGCGAGCTGGGCGATCTTTTACTTCCTGACCTAACCATGAAAATGACCACCTACAGCCGCCAAATTTCTCCTCACATATCTTACATACATATACACACACTACGTTACAAAAAGAATTATTTTACATTCCTACAACGATGAAATTTCGCAAAACAAACTCAAGTAAAACTCGACTTCTACGGCGGCGACTATCCAGTGCTCCGCGGTTACTGTAAAATTGATATTGTGTCGAGCTTCACAGAAATTCCGTACAATGGCGCTATCATTACTGTACGCATGTTCACGCGCGATATAAATATAATAAAATATCGTTAATATATATGGGCACGTGAGTGTGTGAGTTATAATAATTTTTATTGGCATTGTTTCAGTTAAAAAGTAGCTCGATTAATTAAGGCATGATTATTATCATCAGTATGGTTTGCAGGTAATGAAAGGTTTCTACTTAATGTAAAAAACAAAATAGGTCTTACGAATAGCCAATAATTGTGTTCCGTGCACGCGCGCATGTGTGTGTGTGCACGTACACCAATACGTTCTTTTGATAAGAAAATTAATACAAATTATTATTCAAGTAATGAAATATAATGCTACCATCAGATATGTATTAATAATAATATTCATTGATTTTTGGATATTCATTACTTGTTAAGCATAATGAATAAATGATATTTGCACGAAATGTGAATATGGGATGGGAAATATGGTGGTAGAAAAATACAAAGTTTTTAACGGTTTGGTCGCATTCTAAAATAATAATTATTAATATTTTAGTGCTTTTCTTATTAATATCACCATATATGCATAGTAGCAATCTCTTTTGGGGAAGTTTTGGTTGGCTCTGAAAAGAGCCGTTGTTTTTTTCTTGGTTCTTAAAAGAGCCGTTGTTTTTGTTCTCGATCTGTTCGTCCTCTACACGGGGTACAGTTGGGCAACGTGGTTCATGATGTGGTGAAATGCTGCATCCCTGTAGCGCCTTCGCCAAATAAACTCTTGGAGGTAGGTGTCGAGCAGAGGCCCATTCTTCCTCGTTCCCGACATCCTCTTGAACTTCCTTTTCATCTGCGTCCACACGCCTTCAATGGTGTTCGTGTGGAGTGTCGCATCATTGGGGTCCACGTAGTGCTAGCTGTGGTTTATCGTCTTATGCGTGTATCCAAGTTGCTGTAGGGTGCCGTATGCACGCCACTCGTCGGTTATGATCGTCGTACCAGGCAGAACCCACTGCTGGATTATAGGAATCAGCATTGCGGCATCCCTCTGTTGAACCGGGACTAGGATAATCGCCCCATGATCAGCTCTGTCGACACCGCCCAGCACCCATACCCCGTCGATGCGACGTCCGCGGTTGAATTTTCTTTTTCCGAACTTGCTTTCGTCGATTTCAACTATGTGGCCGATATCGCCGATGCGTACCGGGTTGATCAGGATGTGTTGAGCACATGTCACGCATGAAATTGTTCCAGTCTACCAGCATTTTCCCTGAAGCTATCCCGAGTTCGGACTGGATGGTGGGATACCTGACGCTGTTCATGCTCCACCAGTACATAAATTATGCAAGATGTGGCTTTTCGCGAAAAAGCTACTATGCCATGTGGAAAGGCGTGTTCGGCATGCCTGGTTGGGACAGCGCCATGCATAGCCAACGCAGCCGTCACCTCCCAACGACATGCCACGTGGCACGCCGGACAGTTGAGGTTTGCTGCAAGCAGGCGATTCGCTTGCAGCCAGGTGACTGTCCTCCTGGTCGATCTCGTCGCGATGACCAAACTTCTCAAACGCAAGCCGTGCAGATTCACATTTACTTGAGCCATCTCGAAAAGAACCGAAAATCTATATAAAGTAGGAGTCGGAAACATCACCTTATATACCAATAAGCGAATGGGAATGAAAGACAATCTTCTCACCAATAAATCAGATCCATTATTGAGATCATTTGATGTTTCGCCTTAGCAACAACTACAGGAAATGTGTTCCAGTTGCTTGCGTCTGATGAACATGCAACATAGGCAAATATATGCACTTTCACAGAGAAGTCTATGGGAACGTAATGAATGAGAGATACATTTCCGGCTGTGGTCACTACTTCCCAGAAACGACTTGTGTGAAAGTTGTTCATTCTCTCACGACACCGGCCCACCTGCGATTCACTACGATGGTTACATAATACAGTTTTTTTATTGTGGGAAGAATGGATTAAACAATAAAATTCATCTCCGAATTAAACTCATCGTAATTTCACGGCAGTTACAACGAATTGCCGTGGTCACCGCCAATTGATGTATCACAAGTTTCCTTTTACATACAGAGTGGCAGCAAATTGTGCATAATGTGTTCTAAACCTGCACTTTTAATGGTGACACAAAAAACTATCTGGAAATGAAGATTGGCGTCTTCTTAGTTCAGTTTGTCACATTAACTAATTACGGAAATAACTTTCCCAGCTTAGAAAAATACACAATTTAATAAAATGTTCACATAAACGAATATCTATGATTCATCCTAAGTCTGAATGCCCCCCAAAATTGTGTAATTCGTTGGAGCACCGACTCGTGCGTTGGTCATCAACTGAAAAAGAATTGACCCACGGGAACACAATTATTGGCTATTCGTAAGACCTATTTTGTTTTTTACATTAAGTAGAAACCTTTCATTACCTGCAAACCATACTGATGATAATAATCATGCCTTAATTAATCGAGCTACTTTTTAACTGAAACAATGCCAATAAAAATTATTATAACTACCACACGCACACACTCACGCGCCTGTATATATTAACGATATATTATTATATTTATATCGCGCGCAAACATGCGTACAGTAATGATAGCGCCATTGTACGGAATTTCTATGAAGCTCGACACAATATCAATTTTACGGTAACCGCGGAGCACTGGATAGTTGCCGCCGTAGAAGTCGAGTTTTACTTGAGTTTGTTTTGCGAAATTTCATCGTTGTAGGAATGTAAAATAATTCTTTTTGTAGTGTGTGTACATGTATGTAAGATATGTGAGAAGTTTGGCGGCTGTAGGTGGTCGTTTTCATGGTTAGGTCAGAAAGGAAAAGATCGCCGCGAGCTGCACACACATACCTCCTACATACCACCAACAGCCCGCTTGTTTACCAACACTACATACATTTGGGTCGTACGTGGTCATGCGCCTTTTAGTCATACCGAGGCAAAAGGCGGGAAATTAGGGCAGGCCGCAGACTAACATAAAGTAACAATGAAACAACACACGTGCAGTGACAAACTAACTGCGGACAATGGCGTCGTGTTATGGCACTGTCACTTTACCCGAGTAACCAGACAAGTAATAACACGAAGGTCTATCTGTGTTATTTCTACCCCGATCGAGATTTCTGGCGGGGATTTAACTTTTAAGCTACCCACATACCTTCAATTATCGCTCACAACAAGAAAACACGCATACGCACCGTGTTTTGTGAACATGAACAACCCTAACATTTGTGTCCTTCTTCAAGATGACTTGGTCCCCTTCCCGAATGGTAGACTGTAACATATGTGACGCCATGCAGTTTAGTATAATTTCAACTTATCACAAGTGCAAATCGACTTAGACACAGAGACATGTGTACAACTATCGCCAGAGGGCGTCGTGTTTCTCAACACATCTCCGCCAGATAGCGTATTTGTCTGCGTAAACCGGAAGAAAAACAAACGCACGTGCGCTTTCAAACGCTGCTGTGAAGAAATTGCATAAATTGGATATTACTAAACAACGCGATAAAACGTCGGTGTCTAGAAGATAAGTTGCGACATTGGAAAATAATCTAGATTATTCAGAAAGTGTCGACAGCATATTTGATAAGCATTATTAGTTCAAACTTTAAGAGAAAACCAAACTTTAAACTACGTCTACAGTACAGGCGTAGCAGTCGACCACGAGTGCAATCCTTATTGGTTTTGCCGTAGACGAGGTCCAAACGCCGGACAAAGCGTAAGGCGAAACGATTTGTAGTTACACAATGGAAACTATGATTTCCCCATACGATGTACATACCGGGAATAAGCCGAAGAAACTTGTTTTCTTTGGTTTGAAGAGCATCGGTGACAGCGCAAACAACGGTGCAGTTGACTTCGTGCAGTGGATAGCAGGTGACTCTGACACATCATCGACAGTCGACCAGCCTCGCCCATTCACCAAGCCATCGACAGTCAACATGCTCCTTCAAGCAAATAATCTTAAAGTTGTGCCGGAACTCATGAACGGTATTTGGTTGATGCCTCCCACACCACCTGTTCAACCTGGTATCTCTAGAAATAATTCGGAAATGCTGTCGATGAGCTCATCCGACCCTTCGAAATCGCTAACAAGCCCAGGCGTCCGTATCGGTGGTTTAACAGCACTATTACCGGTCGCTGCGTCATCTTCTCGTGGCTTTCTGGCAGGAGAGAATAACCTGTCATCGGATCTGACAGCGTGCTCCGCCGATGACAGCCCGATAAGTTCGAGCGAGTGGGATAACCAACACCCGGACATGATGTCAGGCGACTGTGCTCACGACAGCGGGTCGTCATCTCCTTGTCTCACATTCCTCGCCGACCAGCGAATGTCCGCTGGAGGCACACTACGCCGGCCTCGAACACATGATGGGAAGTCGAAAGAGATTGTTCTTACTGAAGACACATTGGTGTCGCCCAGGAGGATCCAGTTTGATCCGGAGTTGCCATTCCAGTTGAATTTCTATTACTCTCGACGTCTGTCAGCGCAATCCGCCTGCCGAGATGGAGGTCTCCTTGCGACAACACCATCCGCCGACGACGAGACATCGCCTATCTCTTCTATGGATGAATTCGACGCGGCCTCCTCCGCTGCAGCATCAAATGAAACGTTTGCCAAATATATACCGGTGCTCAAGACATGTCCGCCGAGAGTGTCTAAGATATTATTAAACAAACGCAACCGCAATGAATGGAAGGATATCCAGACAGCGTTTCTCCAGAGTTGTTCAGAAGCGCGTCCAAAGAAGTCCCGCAGCGACACGTCTCTTTCACTAAAGAAGGTGATGCGGAAGAGCTCATGGACGAAGAAGTTTCGATCAGGACGATCTACTGAAATATCCGCGCCTGAACCCCCGGATTCTGACTGCGGCAAATTATCAGCTCTTAAGAAGACATATCCCGGGCGATTCGACTTTGCGGTCAACGAGAAGTTCTGCAGGTTGAACGCGTGCAAGAGACCCGACTTGACAGCCGTGCTATACATCCAGCTTCCACCGGGACTCGAGAGAACGCTCAACGTGAAGCTGTGCCACACCAAGACAGAGCTGGCGGTCTCCGCCATGTTGCATTTCCTCTACCCCTACTGCCAGGTGCAGTGTCTGTGGGTGCAATGCCTCCAGGACAATCTGGACGAATTCCTGCGAGACGCGCGCATCAGGCCGAGGTTCTCTAAGTTCGTCTACCTGCGTCACTTTGACGCCGTGCTCGTGCTGTCTGAGGACGCCGCCGGGCTGCTGCGTCACACCGACACGTGCTTCATGCGCTCGCTCGCAGCCGCAATCGGCGTCAGCGTTGACCAGCTGCTTGTGTTGGTCCGGCAGTGGTCACCCCTCGCCAGCGAGTCGTTCGATTGAGACACATGCAGTCGATAGATAAAAGTAGGACAATGCTGGCATTGTTGACCTCTGTCTGTAAGGAACTATCTCCGGGCAGCTCCAGAGGGATGGCTCCAGCACGAACGACTTCTCCTGAGTAAGCTGCGTTTATGGGACATCCTATTTCACCGCGTTTCAACAGACATGTGAATGCGAAAGTAGCAATTGTATGCATCCTATGTCGTGCGTGGCATGGTGATAACAAGAGTCTACTAACTGTTGAAGAATACATGCAAACCTATGTCATACTCGTTGAAGCTCGTACCAACGAAATGTCCCGATGTGATTTCGTTGCCTGTCAAACGAATGATCAGAACCATGAATTATTATTGTTGAATGAAGAACTACGTACGTCACATTACTGACTGTGATTACGTTCTGTCAAATGCAAAACAAGAGTGATTGTAATTATTATGACATTATAGTTGTTTGGTTGCCAGGACGCTACTGATGTCACGCATAGACACCGTGACGGTCTCAGAACAACGATCACGCGTCGTGTGGTGTAGTTAGATAGTTGGTGCTACGATGCAGGCAGCTACGTGTGCTGTGTCCATGATATAGATCACACTTCTACATGGGTAGTATGCATGATAAATCACACTTGTACATGTGTATTGGGCATGGCATAGATCATAGTTCTACTCGTGTAGTGTGCATGATAGATCATATTTCTACATGTGTAGTGTGCATGACATAGATCATACTTGTACATGTGTAGTGAGCATGATAGATCATACTTGTACATGTGTAGTGTGCATGGCATAGATCATAGTTCTACATGTGTAGTGTGCATGGCATAGATCATACTTCTACATGTGTAGTGTGCATGTTAGATCATACTTCTACATGTGTAGTGTGCATGACATATATCATACTTGTACATGTGTAGTGTGCATGATAGATCATACTTCTACATGTATAGTGTGCATGACAGATCATACTTCTACATGTATAGTGTGCATGACATAGATCATACTTCTACATGTGTAGTGTGAATGACATAGATAACACTTCTACATGTGTAGTGTGAATAACATAGATAACACTTCTACATGAGTAGTGTGCATGACATATATCATACTTCTACATGTGTAGTGTGAATGACATAGATAACACTTCTACATGTGTAGTGTGAATAACATAGATAACACTTCTACACGTGTAGTGTGCATGACGTAGATCATACTTCTACTTGTGTAATGTGCATGACATAGATCATACTTCTACACGTGTAGTGTACATGACATAGATCAAACTTCTACATGTGTAGTGTGCATGACATAGATCATACTTCTACATGTGTAGTGTGCATGACATAGATCATACTTCTACATGTGTAGTGTGCATGACAGATCATTCTTCTACATGTGCAATGTGAATGACATAGATCATACTTCTATGTGTGTAGTGTCCATTATCTAGATCATACTTCTACATGTATAGTGTGCATGACAGATCACAATTCTACATATGTAGTGTAGTCATAAATGATACTTCTATGGCCAATATGTATCAAGAATATCCACAAAAACTATTTGCTGTACACAATATTGATTACATGCCACTTTTATTTACAGGAACTACATATTAAAATATCCACATTAAGTTTGCATATATATAACATACAAGCATGTTGAAGAACATGAAAACACTGGCATGATTCAAATTTATTACCCGTACCAATACCATTATTTAAACTAACACATGACAATATGTGTATTCTACATGTGCACAGTATATTCCAGAAAACATATTCTTACAGTAGTACAAAACTTCATTCAACCTTAGGATGTAGTCTCATAAGTTTGCAAAAACCAGTAAAACATGAAATGTTTCGTATTGCATCCAACAACCACCCACTCCCACAGTACAAGGCATGGCAGTGAACAATCCAAAATGACTCCCCAAACGACAGCCAATACTCACTGGATCCAACTGGTGTCACATGGCGGCCAAGACAATAACCACCACACTGCCTGGTTCTGATGTACAAAATAGTGCATTAACATGTTTTCTACTCGACAGGTGGCACCAACTTTATTTTCCACGCGGTACACGGTGACAACAAACCCACCACCCTCCAAGACGTAATGCCACAGACTTTGTGTAGTTGCGTGACCACCCTCTCTGGTTGCACATGAGATATAGCAGATAACATTCCCACTGGGAATTTCACAGGACACATTTTCACACATTCTGAAATGAATGTGTGAAACAGCAATAATGACACATTTCATATCTTCTTCATCAAACTACAAAACCTCTCCAACCTTCCTTGTTAATATACCCAGTACATTATATTAATATCTAGCCAGCACCTGTTTTGAAATGAGATCAAACAACTAATTTAAAATAACAGAATAATATTCAACATTGCCTAAAGAAGCATTATAATTAATGCACTGTTTAAACCCACGTGATACATTCCACCTGATGCATTCGTGTATATCCAAAACCAAACCTGGTCTACCTATGTAAAAATTACATAAACTATTTTCCGATATTTAAACAAGTGAAAGGATATCAGTTATCAGCCTTGTTACATTAGTTATTACCAGCAGTGTGTACATCGTTAAATCTACACAAACTTAAAACCATTGTCCCAACCAGTTACAAATAAAAAATAATATTGCCATTTGCCGTTAAGAATATGATAACTATTATACACTGCTACCCCATCCATCCAATAAATCACCCTAATCTCAAAGAAAACTCTAGTCCAACTTATATGTTATTTAAGAATTTAAAATGCATAAAATGGGTGGTTTTATTTATTTTACAGTCCACAACAAAAAGAAAGTATAAACAAAAACGTTTTTAGCAACATATTATTGTTTTGCAATCGTCAATATTATAATTGAACGGGAAACGTTTGTTTCATGTAATGAAATCTGCAGAATATAAATATAACATGTTTTCCTTGAACCATGTTATTGGAAGCCCATATATATTTGTTTCACCTAATTATTGCACAGTTTGCATTGTGTGTATTTCATTTGTGTGTGTACATGTGTGCTGAGACATTGTGTGTATGTAAACAAATTTACTGACTTGAAAACATCCTATGCATGCATATGTACACATTAAATTCAACCGTCAACCAATTTCTTGCTGTCTTCCTACGTAGCATGACGGCGTGATCCATCTTCCCCGCCTCGAGACAGTTCCCTGTACACGTGAATAAAACATCAACACAGACCTTGTGTGTGTGCTTCAGCCAAACATTTCCTGTGATGCGTACGTCATATACAGGAAGCCATCTTCATCTCGCTCGTCTTTGTATATCTCTGCCAACGTCGTTGACATGCTCGCAATGCTCTTGTTGTTTATGATCAAGTAGAATGCCTGGTTCGCATTGATCGACATCCGATTCCTATGAACATAAAACACATTCTAAGAATAGAAAACAGCAGAGTTACTCAGTGCTGCCTGGGGGAAAAAGGCAGTCACCTGTGCAAAAATGGCTTTGAAAATGTCCCCTCCCCCAAGCTCCCCACCGCCCCGGACGAATGAAAACAAAATCTAATCTATTAACTACCCCAATGGGTCTGCTATATCACATACAAATTCTTAACCCCAAACATGCAAAACAGATGTATCAGTCTACAAACAAACAGCAGAGAACTGTATTGTTCCATAATATAGATGGCACAATAATCAGACTTTAGGAGGTGGTCGCATAAGGTTGGTGTGTTGGGCGTCGCCACATATCGCAGGGATAATAAAGTGGTACACTGGTGCCACCTATCAGATGGAACGTATATTACTGTTCACTGATGCCACTGTGGATATTAGAACCAGGCAGCATGGAGGATGTCTTGGTAACCACGTCACATCAGTTGAATCTGGTGGTTATGGGCTGTGTTTTTTTATCATGCAAAATCGCGAGTCCCACCCCATGTAATGGCAGGGGTGGACCCCATGTTGTGGCGAGGGTGGACCCCATGTAGTGGCGGGGGTGGGAGGGTGTTTGAAACAATATGAAACACTACACATTTCTCTGAAAGTTGCGAACTTGTGAGACCTTCCTCTACATACATATATATGCACTCACGCCTACATACAAACACAGAGACACATACACTGACATACACACACACACACACAGACAGACATAGACACTCACGCCCACATACAAACACAGAGACACACACACAGACATACAGACACACACAGACACTCACGCCCACATACAAACACAGAGACACACACACAGACACTCACACCCATATACAAACACAGAGATACGCACACAGACAGACATACACACAGACAGACACTCACGCCCACATACAAACACAGAGACACACACACAGACATACAGACACACACAGACACTCACGCCCACATACAAACACAGAGACACACACTCTCGTAACCCAAACACACATATATTTATGGGGAACACAACTTGTGTAGGGGTGTTGGGTGTGAGTATCCCTCTCAGTCTTGTGGCTAGCAACGTAAATAAAAACCGCATAAACCCACACTGTGTGTGTGTGTTTTATGGGGCACTTAACACAGACAGGACTGTTCTCTCACCATGTGTTACTGTGCACTTACTCAACCAATTCAACAGCCAACTATCACCTCCAGCTTCTTTGTGCTACTTACTAAGAGTAAGAGGTGGGGGAACTGCAGAAATAATGACTGAAACTGGATGAGAGGTTAGAAAAGGGCAGCAAGTTAGCTAATGGCAGACTGGTACTCTGTTGCCTTCTAGGCTGACATTGACGGTGATTCAAAATTGACACACCTGTGAACGTGCTAAGTGCATTTTACATAACAATCACGCAAGCACACAGAACAACCACCAAACGACTTCATGTGGTGAATGTATAAATATGAAGCACAAAATATCATTTATATAATCGAGTTGAGTAGTTTTCAAACAGAAGCATAATATTTTGTTAATTTAGGAAATCAAGTATATTATTTACCATATCTCTTTATAATCACCCTACCCTTGTTAGAACCACCTGAATGACAGGTGCATTTCAGTCGCTATACGAAGAAGCGTCCCTGAACCAACCTATGCACTGTTGTCAAAGATTACTCCTAAAATGGTTTCTTTTTAATTAATCGCAATAACACTGTAAGCCATCGGTTAAGCGTGGTCACATAGGTAAATAAAGTCCCCAGATACATGAAGCACTACATTTCGGTGGGACGCCACATATCACAGGAAATTTAACTGATAATGTGGCACCACCTACTGAGTGAAACATATATTAAGGCACACTGTCTTTTTTGTGGATACTTCGCAACTAGACAGCATGACAGGCAATGTCTTGGCAACCGTGTCACGTTGGTTGAATCCTGTGGTTTTGGAAGCCATTTTGGATTGCTCAAAATGGCAAGTTGCACACAGTGTAATGGCTGGGGGGTGATTTGGACCAATGCATAATGAGTTTGTCTGGATTTTGTGAACTCACGAGAACCCCCCCTGACATCTTCACACGTACCTGATTATAGTCACAAACTGTGACATAGTCAGCTCTTGTGGCACCAAAAACTTTGTCTTGTCAAGAATTGGAAGATACATCTCTTTGTGGTATCGCTCAACAATCACCTGCAAGAATATGTAGACGTCTCGCATGTTAGTGGTCATTCATAACTGTCAACGTATACCTATTCATACAGAGCATGCTAATTCTCAGACCCCCTCCCCCCAGAATACTTTGAAATGTCGATAACTGTTCACATTGTTATATGTGGGTATGTAACAGTGTTATGACATGGGAGGGCAAAGGAGATATATTAATAACCATCAGAATAGTCTTTATGACTCTCTTCATTCACCATAGTTATGCAATTCACGTGTGACCAACATTTTTATAATTAGTACACTGGCCTTGACCCCGTCTCCTTTTGTACACTTTGTATGAATTACTTTACGGTTCAGTTGTGAACGACCCCATTTATGGAGCACACTGGAGCAGTGCCTAAAGCATCGGACTCTCAATCGAAAGAACCCGGGTTGCAATCTAGGCAAGTTCGTTCACTCTACATTGCTCCAGTTCACTAACATGTAAAAATGTGTACCTGGCTATAGACAGTGGTGGCTATTTGTTCACAATAGTTGCAGCATGGCTAATGGCTTCCCAGAGAAGGGAGTAAATTGTAAAGCACTCTGAGATGTTCTGAGGACTGGATACTGCACTATATTTCTGACCTTTACTTTTAGAACCATATATTTTCTAATGACCAGTTACAGGTGTATACGATTACTTTCAATATCAAGAAAATTAATGGTTAAACACCAGGAATATAAAAGAATTCATTATTAAGAACAAATATAAAGTTACTATAAACTCTTGTATGATTTTGAAACTTATATCTTCAGTCAATGAGATGCATATTGGCAATGCAGAGTGGCTAGACTGTGAAAACTGCAGATACAGACCAGTGACAGCTCACGTGGGCCATGTAGTACCTTGCAGGTTCACAGTTAGAAATTTAAAACAAAAAACAAAATCACAGAAGGACATTCTTAACAGAGTTACATAATTTCGGCATCAGTAAAAGTGATTGAAAATGTACGTTAATAGCTCACAAATGATTGTTAATTAAAGAGAGTTTGTCCATTCCTTGACTTTTCCTGATAATTAGTATAACAGTCATGATATTAGAACAAATATTATGTTGAAAGTATACTGTCAACCAACTAGCATTTCTTAAACCCAAAACTGTGTACATAGCCTATGTTTTTCTATGTTCAGCAAAAAAAACAAAAACATTCAGAGTATTGGCATCTCTATTGGAAATACAACAGGCTGGCTTGTATAACTGCAAAGCTACCTGACCTTTAGTTACTTTAGTATGGTCGCAATGTTTCTACATTCAAGACAACCAATTCAGCCAACAGTCTGTTAATAATTACCATCCTGTCTCACTGCATGTGATGAAGTAGAGAAGCTTGTTCCCTTTAAGAACTGCAAAAATCTGCTGGTCAGATGTTTAAGTGTAGCTGACCATCCTTCACAATGCTAGCCACACAGAGCAATTAGACTCACCCAGGTTAGTCTATGTACAATGCCTATAGTATAAAATGTGAATGACAAACATACGTCGTGTCATTGAGAGACCCATGTCTGACACACAGATCTCTTGTTAAAACAGTTTTATTATTCTTGTTTAATGATTTTAGTCAGCCATGCTACAATTACAATCAGGATTTTAGACATGCAAGTAAGACATAATCAGAAGTTCTGGATATATCTGGCAAACTATGTTAACAATTAACAAGAGTTTTACTCGGTGGCATTACTGAAGCCATTATAAGTTGTTTGCGAAACATGGTGAAGACCATGTAAATGAGTTCTTTTAAACATATCCAATATATGAAGTTTTACCTCGTAGAGACTTTCGTCGATGCAACACACCAATGTCTTCTTAACATATGATGTCATCGCACCTGTGAGATAGTTTGTAATTACCCTCGTCTCGGTCGATTGTTGTCCTGGCCTTTCTGATCCATATGGCTTCTTTTATTTGTTGTTCCATTGGCTTCCTTGTCCACTATTTTTGCCTGCCCCCCCCAGTCTATGATAATATTTTGTGTTGTTGCATGGTCTGCGAGGGTGGATTTGAAGATGGTCGACATTGATCTTTTTTCTCATTCCTCGTGTATTCTTGTGTTGTCAACATCCTTTCTATGTTCCTCAAGTCTCGTTTTGAACAATCTTCCTGTCTCCCCAATATATTCGGTACCACAATTCTCGCATGGTATTTGGTACACCAGTTCACCGTGTTCTTCTTATGAACTATCTCACATGTACGATGACGTCATACATCACATGTACTGAAGAAGTTGGTGTGTTACATGGACAGAAGCCTCTATCCTGAAGAATGTTCAGCAAAATGGTGATGACCAAATACCATCCACCAATATATAATATACATTTTCTGATTCTGTAAACTTATGCAGCAGAGGTAATACTTGTGAGTTGAGATTCTTAAAGCAGGTAGGGTAAGGTATAACTGCTACATACAGGTGCCTTTGTTGGAAATTTTGCTCTAATTCCAGCAACTTCTTCCCTTCTCTGGGCTGAAACAACATACAGACGAACAATGTTATATCAAGGATTGATAACCAAAACGTTAGCTGGCACTAAGACATGGCGTTTGAATATATCATACATAATTGTAGATGGAATTCATTCACACGATGCGTAGCCAATCGAAATAGAAATAATGTGCACATTGTCACAATATGTTTATTTTTAAATATACTCGTTGTCTCAATAAATGCCAAGTCCAAGTTTCCAAAATCTATAATTTAACCCCCCCCCCGAACCCACCTCCCCACATACAGGACAAATCTCCAAAACTACAATCTTTCACTGGAAACATCATCAAAACTACCCTCTCTCGACCGGAAAAATCTTCAACACTACCCGTCGACACAGCAAAAAATTCAAATTCCAATCCTACCCAAAAAAATGCACCCCCAAAAATCAAAACCAATTAAGACATTTTAAGACCACCTGTGTCTGTCAGAGGTGAGCATTCCTTTCATGCACCCCAATTAACGAGCCTGACAGGTCATCACGTAATGTATGCAATTTTATGTGTGTCTAAACAGTAAACTACCCCCCACCTCTAGTATGTACATTCAAAGAGTAATTACTGCCACATACGTACACTGCCTAATTCACAATAGTCTACCTCCATGTCAAACCATGCATCTGTAGACACGACTTCATAATCAAACACAACAGTCCCAGTGGTATTTCTGATAGGCGGTATGTGGGTTTCAGCTTCGGACTATCGTGGTTGTTATTGCGTAATCAACTACGCATTAAATTGCCAGTATGATCGCTTAGTAAACACTTTAGCCGGCATCACTAAATTACTATTTATAATTTCGACACACATAGAACTCTGAGAGAGATGCTGGTTGATATAAAATGAACCGGCGATAGGGTAAATATCCGCACGGTAACATACACAACGTTACAAGATGTCGGTGACGTGCTAATGAAATGGTCGCTGAAAGGTAAACAACCGAAGTCCTACCGAACGACTTGCGCTGTTTAAACGACTTCACCGTGTTATCGTTGGTATCAGGCATCCTGACTATTCCGGCCGATGATCAACGGATAGCTTCCTCGCTAAGCATACATACGATGGGTATCGTTAATGCAGCGTGTCACGTGCGTGCTCAGTGCGATGTCGTAATAACGTTCGTTGCTGAACGTTCCGCCGGCTGACACCAATGTTAGTCAACAACATCTGACGCGGCCCTGGATGTGACGACACGAACTGGCGTCGTCACACATGGCTGACTAGCCTCGATTACCCAGGCGCCGTGAGGTGGCAGCACAGGCTCCTCACTACGGCCTAGAATATTACCGCCCTGCCAATGTTACCGGTGGCCGGGTGGGGGCTTTATCCCAGATTCGGGTAGAGACTATGATTGGCTCTCGGGCCAACTATGAAATAATAAATTAAACAAGGATACACTTTTATCAGATAATATTATACTATAACAACTATTCAACATTAAACTTATATTGAAACATGTGACACACAAAATAAACCGACATTACATTTTTTCGTAGTTTAATGCCATTTTAATCACATGCAGGTGAAACGTTTTTTTGGAAATGTTTCACAGTGACGATTCGAGGCCGGGGGTAGTGTTAGATGTTTTGTAATGTTGAGGGGTATAGTGTTGGAGATTTCTCGCGGATAGTGTTCGATATTTGTGTACATCTACCACGAGGTGACGCCTGCGCGTAGACCAGCGGGACATGCGTTGCCCCACATACTACTCTCTCCCTCTCACTCCCCTCCCCTCTCTCTTTCTCCCTCTCTCCCTCTCCTTCTCTCTTTCCCTATCTCCCCCATTCTCTCCCCTCCCCGTCCCCCACCCCTGTCCCTCCCCCTTCCAGTCTTCGAATAATCGAGACCACATGTTGTCGACTGTATCCACACCTTCAGCATTGTATGACACGCACATTTCGCAGTGTCGTCTCACGTCACCGGTTCTCAGGTGTTGCACTATCTGTCAGTGCTGCTATCTCTTTGAGATAAACTGTGAGTTTCCATGTGCGCTATTTTAAAAACTAAGATATATGCCATAAACAATAATCAAAACACTGATAAGAGTAGTTCTAGCTTTGGATAACGTTTCTAAGTGTGTGATGGAAATAAAACCAACCTTCTGTGTGTCCTAGACGTTCAGACATATAGACACTTGTGATAGGTGCATGGTCACTACTTTAAAATTGAAGATGTACGCAGTAAATACTGATTGAAATACTGAGAAGAGTTGTGCTGACGTTGGAGCATCTTTACAGTTACCCAACTTATTATACCCGTTATTGTTCTGTTTTACACATGCAGATCTATAGACGCATCACTATATTATTATTGTCCATCTTTACACTGGTGTTATATCAAATGGATATCTGCCTGCTGACTTTATGAAAACTATTATTATACCCTTGGTGAAAAACAAGTCTGGTGACACAAGTGATGTTAACAACGACATACCTGTAGCACTGGTCACGGTTGCATTTAAGATCTTTGAAATGGTATTACTTGAACTTATAGAATCTTACCTTGACAGAACAGACAACCAGTTTGGATTCAAGAAGGGTCATTCTGCTGGTCATTGTATATGTGCGTTACAAATATATTATTCATAGAGTTGATAGAGTTGAACACTGGACACTCTTTAGAAAATTGCTTAATCGTGGTGTGCCAATCCTACTCGTACGAATTTTATTATATTGGTACAAAATCCAAATGTTTTCTATTAAATGGGGTTCCACGACCTCTGACTTTGTTAATGTCTTAAATGGTGTTAGACAGGGTGGTATTTTATCTCCATATTTATTTAATGTATGTCGACAATTTATGCATTACACTTAATAACTCTGGCGTAGGATATCACCTACACAACATCAATACAAACCAAGTAGTAAGGGAGGTCGATTGAACCCGCAGCTTGACCCCAGATCAAAGGCTTTTTCGGTTTTTATAAGTAGAATTCCTACGTTTTTTAGCAGTATGTTGCATACTTTGGAATGTGTAAAAAAAAGTGATTGATGGGTTCCCCTAGAAAGAGTGTGTCGACATCTAGTGACTAATCAGGTACTAATTAGGTACTAATTAACTCACTAGAGGCAGCACTAGCAATAACTAAAAATAGTAATGGTTATGTAATGGTTATGCGGAGTCACGTGCTGCTATAGTAATGACATGGTGGTGGTTATGCGGAGTCACGTGCGCTTAAGATTATATAATGGTTAAGCATGTGTGCCGCCATCTAGTGACTGAAAAAGAAAGCATGTCCACCTAGCGACTGAAAAAGACGCGCGCATATAGTGGTTACGCGTGAGGCGCTGCCGTAGTTAGTAGTGCGTCATCGTGTAGATATGTCGTCGACGACTATGCGTTTCGGAGAGTTCTTGACGTACCTGTCGAATTACTATCCGTGTAGAATTGCGGCGTACGGACAGTATTTCAGATCCGTCGAGCACGCTTACCAGTTTAGAAAAGCGATGTTTCACGCGGACGAAGACAGTGCGCAGCACATCAAAGCGGCGTGGTCGGGGTATATAGCGAAGCGACGAGGTTCCCGTATCGCGAAAACGAGAACGCGTGCCGAATGGGAGGTCGTTAGAGTCGAGTGTATGAGGAGCCTGTTGATGAGTAAGTTCGGCGCGTCGAAAAGGTTGCGAGACGCCCTATTGGCTACCGGTGACGCCGAATTGGTGGCGTGGATTCCGTCGAAAGAGGCCTTTTGGGGTTGCGCCTGCGGGTATAAAGACGGTCAGAACAGGCTCGGAGAATTGTTGATGGAGGTGCGTCGTGCGTATAGGAGATAAGACTCGTCGTAACGTTGTCCGCGCACCAGTCGTCGATATGGACGGAAAGTGGAAGCACCCTTTTACGTGTATAGTGTCCGGCCCTACGGGGTGCGGAAAGACTACTTTCGTTGTACGCCTGTTAAAGTTTGCTTCGTGTATGATTTCGCCACCACCGGAGAAAATTCTGTGGTGTTACGGCCAGTGGCAGACCGCCTACGACTCTATGGCCGGCGTAGAATTTGTAGACGGTTTGCCGGATCCGTCGCTTCTGGACGCCAAAACGAGGACGCTTCTAGTGCTCGATGACCTTATGTCGGAGACCAATAGTAGCGTCACGACTTTGTTTACTAAAAAAGTCACCACTGCAACGCGTCCGTCGTACAGCTTTTGCAGAATCTCTTTCCGAAAGGGAAAGAAAGTCGTACAATCAGTCTAAACGCGCAGTATATGGTCCTCTTCAAGAGTCCCCGGGACGCGGGACAATTAGGTCACTTGGCGAAACAGATGTACCCGGGTAGAATCAACTACATGGTGGAGGCGTACAAAGATGCCACGTCGGCCGCCTACGGTTACCTCCTGGTGGACGTGAAACAGGAAACGCCGGAAACCATGCGCCTGCGTACGGACATTTTTCCCGACGATCCCATTCAGTACGTCTACGTCAGCTGGTCGGGCGCCTCGTTCTTCACTACGGACACGCGCATCGGCTGCTGCGCGCGAGACGCCTCCATGGCGTTGTAACGACTCAGCAGTTAATTCTTTACCATGCGCTTTTGACATTTTCATTATAACATACTGGCATCTAAAATATAAGGCAACAATGCTGTATTTTGAACATATATATCATTAAACCACACACGGTTCATCCAACTCTACAAAACTACAAAAGCAGGCATGGGACATGTGAAATGTTGCACATTCTAATAAAATACATCACTAGGTTTCTTTCCCCTAAAGCTCTGTTTCTGTGTGGAAAAATATTCAATAAGTACTTGGCATATTTGGCATTTGCACTCAATAAATACTTTGTATCAGACCATCACTTCTGTTAGCATGATCTAGTGGTATGATTGCACATAACTACCTTATATCTCCATCATATTAACATTGCTTTGTGAATCTGCCCTTGGACATTCAAGGACAACATTTAACTGCTAAAAAATGTGTACGAATCAAGTAAAATTACAAAGAATTCATATCTGCAGGCTAATGGTGCAATCCATTGAGACATTAGTTAACCTCTTGTTTCCCATAGACCTTTCATATTACTGTAGCTACACACAAATATACAGTGTCTAGATTATGTTGGCAACATTGAAAATACAGCGGTTGTTTCTCTTTCGTTGACTTGGCTCCGCTGCCTAAGTCAATATCTACTCTTCAGTATTTCCTATTACAGCATCAGTACCAGCAAAACGAACCGACCAATAGTCCAACATCTCCCTTCCTGCTGCATAGGCATCCACTTTCATGACATTTTGTTTGCCACTTCTCACGATTTCCGATACATAATAATTTAATCAGTCATATAACAGATCTTTTTATCATAGACATTTTCCAACCAGATAACAACAAAACTGTGCTTTTGTTCCAAATATCAACCAGCCGAATAACCTTTCTTGTTCTTCTTGTTCTGTTAATAAGTTTCAAATCAAATATCAACCAGCCGAGATATATAATAATCTTATTCGGTTACATTTCTGTTAATAAAACTAATAAAGCTGACAAAATAATATATGTACTGTTTAAGAAAAACAGTCTGAAGCACTGGCCCCCAAACATAAAAAAGCAAGAATAATTTAGAGATATATACAATGTAGGAGTTTTACTTTGTTGGGTCTGCGTAGCCCGAATATACACTGTAGCAACTGCACGACCGCAGCAATGAGGGGTGTTAGGGCGCCATAGCATACCCCGACAGCGTCAGCGGTGAGGTCAAGGGGTCCCTTGCCCTGGATGCCGACACAACCCAAGTTGCCGACACAACCCTCCAGTATCTTCTCGTGCTGGCTGAATGTCATGCCGTTTAGGTTAGGCACGCTGCCTGAAGCACAACAACCACTGTCAACCTTCTGGCAACACTGGCCGAACCCGTTACAATTAACCTATCCATCACGTGACCTGTTGCCTAGCAAAACCTCCGTCAAGTCATCAGAAAACATGTGGTGGGTTCGGACATTCCATCGAATATTTGGTTGAAATTCTGGTCACAAAAGTATTTCTTTATGGCAAAAACATAAGGCAAAGTTTGTAAAGTGACAACTGTGTGTGGGAATGTTTGATTTATGAGATGTAATTCACGTATATATAACCATTAAAAACATTGTTGGCAAAGCAGAGCTTGACGTAGATCACGTGCAAAATTCAATTGTGATGTAAACAAAACCGCGACGTAGTGAATACATCAATTATTACACAGACTAACAAAAATATTGGACCATCAGAAGAGATAACATGGTTATTTTTATGGTGATAATTTTCACAGTTATGTATGAAACCAAGTGCTTAGTTTGGTATTTTGTGTGCCATATGGCGCTACCTACACAGACGCAAGACACAGTTTCAAGAAATATTTTTTATGAGACATTTCATGAAGATTGCATAACTTGGGACAGTTGTATGCAATGCCATGCATGTTTTCTTTGACTGTTCCATGCTACATTTTTAAGTACAAGATATTTGTGAGACTTACCCATCTACATGTTGCTGCATGTGTTCGGCATGCGTAATACTCCCCAAGATTCTCCCTGTACAAAGCTGAATCCGTTGATCTCAAGACTTCCTTTCCTCCCAGTCCTGAAGTCAACAACATCGTCCATATTCATCTACTCATACCATAGCTAATATCACAAATACATGGGTTTAATTTTTTAACTGAAAAATGCTTTAAAATTCATATCGGTTAAAGTATGATGTATAATTAGCTATTAATATGATGTAAAATCAGTCTGTTTAAATGTTGGGAATCTTGCATCACCATTTTCTAACTGGAGTCTTCAGTTGCCACCATTTTGCACATAACAGATATTCAAACCTATTTTGTTTTATTAAAATAAGTGACCCATCACTGGAATCGAACTATGGGAAAACAGAATCATTGATCAGAAGTAATAATTTGTAGAGATTGTTAAGGACTGTTAAATATATCCTCACCATGTTTTATCAAGGTGAGAACATGCTTACCTCACAATGTCCATCATTTCAAGTTGACAAGTTAAGAAAATGTACATCTGATGTCACACATGAAGTGACTGATTATATGTTATGATGGTCACAGTTAGTTTATTAACAAAAAGTCCGCAAAATACCTGTTGACCCCACAACCACATAATGGCATCATGTTATGTTACCTTCTAATGGTGATGTTGTGTGGGCGTCCGTCATCTATTCAGTCCACCAAGCTGATGTTGGCTGGGCCACTTTCCAGTTCAGAGCTACAACCACAGCAACACGCAATACATCACATCCAGGTTCATACAACCGCAGCAACACACAATACATTACATCCCAGTTCACAGCTACAACCACAGCAACACACAATACATTACTTCCCAGTTGATAAATATAATACTGTTCATGGCTCCAAGATTCCATTAGACTACAAGAAATAAACTTACTTTGTTTAAACATTTGCTGCAAAGTAAGCTTATTTCTTGCTGCTTAATTTACTATTTCATTACATATGTGACTGCACTGGCGTGACGTCCTATGTGCCTACATAATATCTAGTAACCCTTGTAGCAAATTTATCTAGGTGCATATACTTGCAGCAGACTACCTGGTAAGTTCTCTTTAATGTGTATCTAGTTTAATTCAAATAACAATTCTTGGACCATCATCTAGTGAAAATGCCACAAACACTACTTTGTTCTGGAGAATTAGTAGTTCTACGTAAAGGTTCATAACCGATCAATATCCTAAACACTTCATACGTGACCTGCCACAGCGTACCAGGTATTAAGTCGCACAGGTCTATTTTGTACACAAACAAAAAATAACTGTGTAAGTCATGTCCCATCAATTTTGTGATTTTAGCAGAAATGCATAATTCATAATCTCATATTCCAATGTCCAGTTTATTTTCCTCGACAAGTAATCCCAAACTAATAAAATACATGCACTTATGAACCCACATATTAAAAAGACACAGACAAATACATTAGTTTTTTTAAATAAAATATGACAAAATAACAAACACTAAAACAACAATAATTAATAACGTAAATACTAGATATTATTCAGATGTCAAAAGACATTAATGCTGATGATATTTAAAAGCGACAGAGATTACCTCCTGATTATTAAGTTATTTGAAAACCGACTCATATACTAGATATACATAATACCAGAAACGAGTTGTTCCGACCAACTGACCTGAAGACGACCTTGCCGCCATGTAGGACGACAGAGAGGTAGTCTTTGCCCCGCCCCCTGGTGCTAGGCTTCTGACTTTGCCACAGCAGCAGATTGTCCGAATGGTCAGTGGAGACGGTCATCTGTATCACCTCCTCCACCTGACTGTTCTGGTGGGGCAGCGGAAACCAGCTGACGAACCAATGGATGTGCCTGCAACATGGAGCGACATGTTGGAGCGTTCATCTCAGCAGAATCTCATTAATCTGGATCTCACTAATCTGGAAACCTTGGAATGTGGACACCGTTTCAGGAAAATGGAATTTCCAAACATTAATGTGTGGTTTTTATATACATAATTCATTTCATCCATAACAAAGTAAAAAGGTAAGTTCTTATACAGCACAGTATCCAGTCATTAGGACTGCTTAAAGGACTTTACACTTTACTCCTTGACAGACCTGTTCAATCAAACACCATCGCGACTTCTCTGGAAAGCATTCAGCCATGCTGCAATTAATGCATAAAGACTTTCTTTGTACATAACCATCCACCACTGTTAATAGCCAGGTACTCATTCATACAGCCGAGTGAACTGGAGCAATGTAGAGTGAACGAACCTATTCAAGGTTTGACAATGCAGCACAGGATTTGAACCCGTGTTATCTCGATTGGGAGTCCGTTGCTCTTGTCACTGTGCCACCAAGCTCCACAATTATAATATACAGTGGACCAAAGGCTTCATAGTGATGCTTTGATGCATTTTAGTACCGTTCCAGCAAGCGGTTGTAATTATCCCATGATCGACAAACACAAGACTTTCTCTCTGTACAGGTGGCACCACTGTAGACCTGGGGCATTTACAGATGTACGAGTCTCCCGCGGCCTCACAAACACCCCCCATTCTCACATGGGTTGTTTATGATACAGATGTTGAGTTGTACTTCACAGTTAATGGTTGAAACACACAACTCATGTTTATGTTTTGTCTACTGTGAGCACACAAGGTTTCTCCATATTCATTTAAATTGGTTGCTCAAATTCAGCCATTTATCTAAAACATAATTTGCTCGTATTCATTCAATTGCCTAAGAGGTGTTTTCCTCATATATTAACAATAGCTTAAACATTTTTTTTTACTTATACTCATCATCAGTCAACTGCCTAAGAAGTCAACACCCCTAAGCTACAAGGGTCTCTTCAGATTTAGCCCAATAGTTTGGCCACGGGACGTTGTACAGGATCAACCCTGGATACAAGCACTCAGGATAAACCATGGATACACGTACTCAGAATCAACTTTGAATACAAGCACTCAGGATCAACCCTGGATACACATATTCAGGGTCAACTTTGGAGGCAAGCATTGAAGATCAACCCTGGATACACGTACTCAGAATGAACCCTGGATGCAAGCACTGAGTTCTCAGGATCAATCCTGGATTCACACTCACAATTAACTTAGGATACAGGCACTCAGGATCAACCTTGGATATACGCACTCAGGATCAACCATGGATACAGGCATTCAGGATGAACTTTGGATACACGCACTCAGTTATCTAACACCAACAACATCATACAGGCACTCTGTTCTCTGACACGACACACACCAACAATATCATATGAAGTCTTATTTCTATATCCCAACATCAAAGCATCTCTCCTGACAACTTCTAAAAACAGAGTTCACATTTAAAATGTACTTACTCAGTGCGACAACAGCATACAAGACACATTCAAAGTATCCCGCAAACCCGTGCAGAAGTACACTTTCCTGTACATTGAATCATAGCACTTTATAGTGGTTGGTGTCTGGTGTTGCATCTACAAAAAACATATCCAGTTATTGACATAGAGCAAAGAATTCAGAATACAAACTATAATGTTATGAATTTCATGACAGAATCAAATTGATGCTTTGGTCTGATTTATATAAAGATTAACATGATTAAGTTCTTATACAGCCTGGTATCCACTCCTTTGGACCATGTAAAGTGTTTACATGTCATTCTGGCAAACCCCAACTTCTCCAGGAAGCATTCAGCCATGTTATAATTACTGTCCAAAATGTATTCCTTCACATACATCAACCACTATTTCCTTCTTTCCCTTAATCCGTTGCAGAATTAGGGGGGGTAACATCACAAAATCCCACTCGAGTTATAGCAGATTATCTATTTTGTACGAGTAACACGTCACAGTTTATGGTATGCATATTCGTGTGCAAATCAGTACATTTTTCTTTTAAAACAGCCAATGCTAATACACAGGTTTGTGAATAATTTTGGACTTTCATTCATAAAACAAATCTTAGGCATATATAAAGTACAGCAAGAAAAATATACAGTGTCAGACTCGCTGAGCGACGCTGACTGAATCCAGGTAACACACTCCACATGGAAAATCATTAGATGTTCATGACTGACCTTCGACCCTGTTAGGATGATGGAAGTGAAAGAGAGGCTTGGTTGTGTCGACTACATTCATGTTGTGTAGTTTGATGACGTGTGGAGTCTCAAATGGTGCCTGAAACATACCAGATAGAAATGGTTTATTATAATTAAGCACACACTCATGGGTACAGACTGAAGAGATCTGCACCGTCAAGGCATTCTGGGAAGAGTTCGCTGTCTCCGAACGAACCAAGCAGGTCACTCACGACGATGTCTGCTTTCTCCGGGGTCCCATGTCCTCATGTCTCATGACACGACCGTCACAAGGTCCCTCCACACTTCGTATTTGAGGTTCTCCAGTCTACGGACATAAAGTAAGCTTGCACGTGAGGTAAGACTACTTAAATGGAAAACAATAACTAATGTCAAAATAGAGTTAAGTTCCTGTAGAATATGGTATCCAGTGTTTGGGACTGCTCAAAGTGCTTCAATCCTACTGTGTGGCACCACTGTATCACTTATTCCCTTTGCAATAAGTGGTGTCGATGAAGTTACCCCGACACATTGCTTAATGTATTTTAGGACTTTATGAACTGATCTTCTTGTTGTTCTCTTTTTTCCCCTGTAGTCGGGGTGAGCCTGGCCTAGACTTTTGTTTTCCTTCTATTTCCATCTGTTTCATCTATTCTAAGTATACAACTGGTACCAAAATTATATGGGCTACAAGTTAAGGCACCACATCATAAATTGTGGTGCCCAGAAATACTACTCCAAACACAATTTTAAATAAAATATTTAAAATTCTTCATGTGATGCAAACCATTTTTCATTCGGCTATTTGCGAGAGAAGAGAAACACCCACTGATGGTCATGCTCTTGATCCAATTGTCGAAGTTGCGCATGTAGAAGATATGAGTCTTGGCGCGCTCCTCGAGTCCTGATTCCTGCAGCTGGTTGTAATGTTTAGCCATTGTCTCTGTCAGATCCGCAGCCTGCGATAACAACAGAGTATATCTGATCTAGTACAATCCAAGTACTTTACAGATCATCTCAGAACATCGATGTCTGATGTCAAACAAATTACTTTCATCTGACCTGAGATGATCCCTTAGGTCAAGTACAAGTTCTTTGAAACATAAATTTGTCAGGTACCTAAGACAAGCAATCCCAAATCTTAACGTACGTGTGGTATCATTGTATGGCCTTGAAGTCGGTTGATAACTATCGATAGTACATTGTCGGATTGGCTAGATCGCAATGCATTGATAGTTTGATGTATCATTGCACCCCTACACATCACTCCAACATTCATTGTCCAGGCTCAAAGCACATCACACTTTGTCCTCAGCAGACCTGTTCACATAACATACAAACTTCTATTGGTCAGGAACCTGGACATTTTAAATACTTCAGATTTGTGAAAGACATCACTGATGCAGTCACGGTACTTTGTTGTTTTGTTACACCACGTAACTAAAACCAACTATGTTATATGATAGTTGTGCAGACCCCTGAATATAAATATCATTGTTGTGTAAACATTAAAATAATCATTCTCAGTCATCTAGTCTAGTACAATGGTTTTAATCTATTGATGACTTACCAATGCAATGACATTTTGTCATGGCATATGACAATATCACAGTGTGATTTGTTATGGCATTCAATGTGACTTATTTGTGCCATGGCCATAATTATATTCCTGGATTTGCCACTTACCATGACTTGGGTAAATTGAGAGGTTCATGGCCAAATCCTGTTATGCAATTATGTTCATGCGCCGTTGCAATAATAGAAGAGCGCTATTATCAACTACATATACTGGTCGAGAAAGGAAAAATTACAAAATCAAGTGGCATAGATATCTATAGACTAGGCGATGCCAAAGCCAGTACACGTCGTATCGAACCTTTTTTATGTCAAAATTACTTTGTGTGTATCCTGGTGGTTGTTGTGGACGCCATTCCAACTGTAAGAACATAATAATTATGTACACAAAGTGAGGAAAGTAGCTGATATATACCATAAAACGGTGAAGAGGGTTGTGAAAGCCACGAGCTGGAATGGGCACGCCCTGATAGTAGAGACTATGAACTGTCAGAGGAAGATGGTGAGCTCAGTATCGACAATAAGGAAGATCTCCAAGACTCGGCAAGAGAGGAGTTCATGGATGAACCGGTGCGACGGGATGGGTGCGTATGATGTTATTGAGTGTTTGGGCCGCAGGACAGGCGACTAAAATAATTTATGGTCTCAGCCTGGATCTGCGACTCGTTTAGTTTATTCCAGTCTACTATTGTCTTTACAAACTATGAATTTTTTAATTGACTGGTGAGGGATGCAGGTACCAGACCTGGGGCCGAAGTACTCGAGTACATTTTTGAAGTACTCGTACTCATAAAACTTGTGGGTTATGGACTCGTACTCATAGTCATTGCACTCAGATTTTACGAGTACATTACGAGTACATCTGAGTATTTTGTTAATATATACTGGGGAAAATAAATATATCTGGTTATAAAGTGACACTTTCCTGAAATATTTAAATGTTCAACTATTTTTTAAATACGTTGTTATTTCTGATAGAATACCAGCTTACCATCCCTACACATAGTACATCCTCATTCTCTGATAACTATGACTTTGATACCCAAATATGGCAACAGGCAGCATCTTTTCTCAGTCAGAAACACCCTGTTAAGCAAACAATAATTGTAGGCTATCAGTTCAGGCCATAAACCTATTTGTTTAGGATGGTCAGGATGTCCATAAAGAGCCAATTAGCAGTTAACCCACCGTTAGACAGGAAATGCCTTTGATGTAGTTTGGGGACCTTGCCACTTGACAGTGGATGACAGTGCTAACTGCTAAGAACAAGAACTGCCAGTCTTCCTCTGTAGAAGTAAGGATGCTCAAGTCAGACTGCCTCCTGCACTAATATAATCCCGTGCCAGTAGCCTGGCTAAAAAGTCCAAAGGGGATGCTGAGCCGTTTATGTGGACATGTGCTAGCCCTCTCAACAACTAGTAGTCTATGATCAGGAAATATAAATTGCAAACTTATTGTATCAGCAGATTGCTGATTGTAGAGGTGAACGAATACCTCAGTCAGCCATGTACAGATCATCACAGTGACCCACTGCAGTTCTGAGTTTTCCCCAGATGAAAGGGTATTTAGCACAGCCGAGAAAGTCTTCTGCCCTGAACGGTGCAGCCTGAAAGACTCAACCTGTGAACAACTCATGTTCATTCAGTGCAATGGCAAATAGATGATAAGATCATTCGATAAGATCATACGATGCCACTGAAATGAATGCCAATGAAGTGAATTTAATTGTTGATGAAGCAGAGGTTTTTTTTAGTTTTCCTCATAACAAATTGATCAACTGCCATTGCATATTCACTTGTGCTGAGTTATATAAATTAGATTACTTAATAATTTAAAAATTCATTATTATTTAATATTTATATATTTTTTAATGTACTCGTGAGAATGTAC